>JAGMVL010000353.1:0-600000 GCA_019202695.1 Populus x sibirica | reverse complement strand
TCATTGGCGTGATTTCTGAATGAGAAACTGCTAGGTGCAAGAAAGTTGTTTGTGACCCATTCTATTTGCCAAACAAGGTAGCATTAAACAATTTCGAGATCAGTCTCTTGCTTTACTGTATTCGTTTGCTAAAATGGGCATTGACTATGTTAATCACCTTTCATCTGTCATTGTTGTAATGCCACATGTGAAGAAAGTTGGAATGGTTGCCCGTGCTATTTGTATAATGAGCCATCCTATTCCTGACACTAGTGATTCTCACTTTGTGCAAGTTATTCTGCCACAGAAGTAACTTGGACGCAAATCAGACATTTACGTTTATTTTTATTTGTGCAGATGAAACCCTAAAGGCTCTCATATAAGCCTTCAAATGCATATTACAATGCCCTTTGATCGAGTGCATGCTTTTAAATGCATTATTAAGATTGATAGAATAGAAATGGCTAAAATTTAAGTTCCAGATATTCAATTCTGGATATCTTTGAAGATTTGTTTGTAAACTTTCACATTGCTTCTCCAGGTACCTCTTCTACTGTTCATATGCTCACAATGTTGCTCTAAAGGAAAATACATTACTTTTGTTTCAACTGAAATTGAGATAGATAACCCTGAGATGGAACTGAAGCCAGGAATTGACTTGCTTGGTCTAGTAAATAAGATCTTCTATGATATTTATAACAGATATGTGCCTGCAAATAATGAAGAAGATGACAATTGCTTCATTTATACTGTAAGTTACAAGTCTACCTACCATTTATACATGTATTTTCTTACCCTTGTGATAAGATTGACTGGAGTTTTCATCTACATAGCAATTATAGATTCTTATAGAGTAGCTAAAAAAAGGAACCTTTTCAAGTCTCCCTAAAACTCTACTAACAAGCTTGCTGTCTATCTTCCTAAATTCCACCTTTTCCCTAAATAATTTGGCAGTATTGATTAAGATCTTAATATGATCTTTGTAGAGCTATGATGCAACGACTCACTTTGAGACCACACTACAAGATGTTATTGCAATGTATAGTAAGATAACTGGAAAGGTAAGTGTCTCAGAATTCTTGAGTTGAATTATAGAGAACAATATTTTTTTTTTTGGCCGAGATATGTATTTGACAATATTAAGAGTCTTTATGCTTAAACAATTGCAATTTTCCTTGATGAACAATTACCAAGGTCAATGCCTAGCATTAAGATTGAGGAACAATTAGCGAGGTAAATACCTGGCATGAAGATTAAAATGGTTTAGAAAGAGAGAGAGAATTTGTACTGACATACTGTTTTCATAGCTAAAAAATATAGACAATCTAGAACTGGGCTAGTCCTTTAGTATAGATCACTTTAGCCCCTCTTAGTATTGCGTTTCAAATGAGATTAGGTAAAATTTGAAATTTTTTTCTTAAAATTAATTTTTAAAATGTTTTTAGATCGTTTTGATGTGTTAATATAAAAAATAATTTTTAAAAAATAATAAATATTATTTTGAAGCATTTTTGAGTGAAAAACACTTTAAAAAGCAACCGCTACCACACTTCCAAACACCCTCTTGACCAACCTATGCAAAAACTATAATTAAAGATATTAAGATACAAAGTAATAATTTAGTTGATTTTCAAATGTATAAACCTTGCTTCTATGCAAAGAATCAACTTACAATCTGGTTTTTGTTTTGGTACAAATTTTTGATCTCTTTGTGGACTTGAGTGTTGTAAGTGCTACTGCTGAATAAACATAATTTTTTTACTTTGCTCAAACAACATTAATGAATTAGAATTTAAATCATCAAATATGAGTTCCTATCAAAGTAAAATATTGTTCTGATTTATGTTCGAATTTTCTTAATCTATGCTTATGTATCTTTAATTGTCTAAGCAGAATTGCACCGATACTTCATTTTGAACTTTAAAGGCTTCAACCCCCCTTTTTTTTTTGTAACTTCATATATATATAGCATATATGGCATGGTTTGCGTATAAATTGAGCGCATGATCTAGAATTTGTTGGAGAGATTTGCATACAAAGTCTATAATGTTTTGTCAAACTTTCTTTGCTAATGGATATTCCATTGTTAATATCTTAAATTATGATCTCAATCCAAACATTTAAGTTGGTAAATGAAATATCAAAATTTAAACTCATAATCAGTTGATTAATAAGGTTCAAAAGTTTAAATAATTATATACAATCCCAAAATATAATTTATATTATTCTTGAACAAAATAAGCCTAGCCTAACATGTCGATTCGATGATATGTCGATTTGGAGCTTGGCCTTGAAAGGCTTTCCTTTAAAACTTTTTGGAACATTACTCTAGTCAAATTCGAGTAACCTAGCAAGTCAATCTGCAACTAGATTTACTAGGTCATGTCAATTCTAAAGAATTTTTTAAAATTGTTTTTATCCAAAATGATGTAATTTTAGTTTTTTAAAAAAATTTATCCAAAACAACATTATTTCATAATTAAATTAAATTAACCCGGTAATTCATGAGATAATACATGACACAAACCTTTAGTCAGTTTTGGTAATCATATGATATACATGTACTTATATACCTAAATGCAAATAACATAACCCAAAAGTGAATATGGGAAAAAGATTTTCAAAAATCTATAAGGTCACCATTTCATTTTTATATGTAAAAGAGGTAGGCCTTTTCATTCCTATTTATCTAATTTGGTATTCTCTATTAATTCATATTTTTTGAAACAATTTTTCTAGATTTTATAAATAACTTGTTATGAATTGAGTTGAATGTTGATGAAGCTACCAAGAGAGGATATATGATACATAATCGCTATGCATTATGTGCAAAATAAATTAGATATTGTTGGTTCAAAGATTCCCTTGAAAATTACAAAGAGACGCATTATGATGTTTTCATTGAGTTGAAAAAACCATGTAACCTCTTACAATTCATTATGGATTAAAATAATTTTTTGCTTATCAAATTTTGGTTATCAAAATTGATGACACATTGCTTCTAATTCATTAAGAAATAAAGGACAAGACTGAAAGGTGATGGATTAAAGTGACAAAGGCATAGAAATTAGGTGGCACTTTCAAAGCTGACATGAAAAGTTAAGTTTGGTCCTTATATTTTTCAATTAAATGCTTTCAATCCCTTTTGTTTATAAATTTACTTTTGTTCTCAAAGTCTATTTTTCTTACTTTTAAGTCTCGTGTTTAGAGAGATGAGAGGAGTTGTCAGGTTTTGATTGAGGCAAGAGAAAACTATCAGCTGATATTGATTTGAGCTACTAAAATAGTTGATCTTGGTATCAACGAGTTCCTTTCGATGTAAAGATTTTTAATGAGGTCTTATTTGGCTTTTATCTTACATGAAATGGTAGATTTAGGTTTGAAAATTTGTTTGAATTCAAGTTGATTTTTTTATTTTTAAACATATTTTTTTACTAATTTAAGCCACATTGGGTCTATTTAGGTTACTAATGCTTTTTGGGTAAAAAAGAAAGTTCAAAAAATGGTTTAGGCTAAAACATGGAGCTCAACTTTCTGGGCACTAGATGTGGCCAGAAATTGAACTAGAGACAACGCTTCATCTAGTAATTTATAAAGATCTATGTCACGGTCTCATGATTTATGTCGCGATCTCATAGTAATAAAAAAAATAGATAGGCATATAAGCTTGCCCATGCAAGCCCATTTGACTCCTAGGTTTTTTTTAAGGCTTTCCTTTAATTGTTTTATGAAAACTTCTTTTAAATAAAATTGAAGAATTTTCTTTTAAATTATACACCAATAAATTTTATTTTTTAGATTTTGATGGGATAAATCTTTTTATAGCTTAAGTTTTTTTAAAAAAAGATAATCTTTTTTTTTTCAGATTACTTTCTGTAAAGTTATTCCAGTCTCATGATCTATGTCGCGGGTTTGGGGGTTCACCCAGGTTGTTTTTTTTGTTGTTTTTTTTTAAAAAGTAGTTTTTTTGTTTATGATGAATTGGTTAAGAACTAGCTTTTTGTACTTTTTTATTTGTTTTTTTATAAAGTAATGTCATTCTCATGACTTGAGTCGTGGATTTGACGTGTGTACCTAGATTTACTCAAATCGCTTTTTTTATGTTTTTTTTTAAATTATTTTTTTTAATTTTCATTCTTCAATATTTGATTGATTGGAATTGGGCTTTCTAATATTTTTTATTTGATTTTTATAGGTTTATCACGATCCATGACATAGGTCGGAAGTATTTCAGGCTAACAAAGATTGATATTAGTCGATCAAATATGTCATCATTTTAATATTTTTTTTAAAAAAATATTTCATGCAATATCTGACCATTTCAATATTTTAAAAGTGTGTTGTCCAGCATGCATCAAATTTTAGGTTCATGGTTGATTTTTTTATACAAAAAAACACATTAGTAATGTCTTTATATTTTTTTTATGGTTGGAAAAAATAATCCAACCTGTGGTGTAGTGCAAGCCAAGGACATAGTTGATTACTAAAGGAAATGAGAAAGAGAAAACATTTTTTTTCTTTACTCTTAAATATTAACAAAAACTTAAAGGCTGTGGAAAAAAGTATCATGGATAGGGTGTGATTTACCGTGGATTGGAACAACAAAATAATGTTTTTTTTCCTTTTGAAAGAAAACTCAATGGCCTTGCACTTGAGGTTATTATTGTTTTTGTACTTGTCCATTGGACATTATGAAATTGATTGGGAATTATTAGGTCTTTTTAATTTTTTTCAAAAATATAATTATTTAGTTTCCATTGAAAGCAAAAAAATTATTTAACTTGTGTTAATGGGCTTTTTAAAAATTTCACTTTTCAAAAAACAATAAAATAATTGTATTACCTTTTGAATCAAAATTCACAATAGCTTTCAATTTATGTTTTCTTCAAATTTAGTTTTTCTTTCTATTGAAATTTTTTTATTTGAATTATTTTATAGAATTGAAATATTTATTTAATTGCATCCTCATTTGTTGTTTTAACTTATTTGTTTTGATCCCCATTATTTTGATTTATATTTATTTTATTTGAAATTAGTTTTAAAATTGATTTTTTTTTATAAATTCATTCTCCTTCATTTTTTATTGCTATTTTTTTGTTTGGTAAATTTTCTAAATTGATGTTTTTTTTTTATTTCATTCTTAGGACCGAGAATTGAGTTTCTTGATTGAGTTCGAGTCTTGAATTTAATGAATTGTGAATTTTAAAGGTTAACCTAGGTTTAGAAAATTTACCGGAGTTTATTTATTTATTTATTTATTTTTCATGGTAGTTCACACGAAAAATAAGGGAAACTGAAAAGCTTCTCAAACCAGAGTAAGAATTCGATCAATTGCTATCAATGCTAGGAGGCAGATCTGTGGATCCTACTCTGGAGACCAAAATACCCACATTAATAGCAGACTTGATTCCAACATTAAATAGATCGACGCTAATGTTTTTATTGCTAATATTTTATTTAGTTTCATCGTTTAATATTTTATTGAATTGGAGATTAAGCTCTATTATTTTTTATTTATTTTCTATAGGATTTTTTACTAATTTTAAAAATAAATTGGATTATCTCGGGTATTTTTATTTGTCATTTCTCTGTTAAATTTAGTTTTTTTTCAATAGAAATTTTGTTTATAATTGGATTATATTAATTGTTTAGATATAAACACGATATGGTTAGTTCGGGTCGACCCAGTGTGTCGCCTTTTTAATATTTTTTTTAAATAAATATATTGTTCAATATATCATTACCTTAAAATTTTAAAAGTGTTTCATGCATTATACATTAATGTTTTTACTTTCTAATATCTGTGCATTTTTTAAAGGTTAAAAGTGTTGCGTTTTTTTTTGAAAGGTTAAAAATCTAATCTTCTACCTATTTGACAAACCAAAGCCACAGGAAATAATTTTATTTATTTATTTTTTTACTTCTGTGGGATACATTTAAATTTTGTACACTTACTTTTATTACACCTAACAAGCATAACAAGCACACCCATCACACCCAATTCACTTCTGTGAACCAGTGCATTAAAAATAAGAGAATTTTGTATTTGTAGTATTTTTATGGTAATGTCATGTGTATATTAAAAAATAAGAAAAAACTTGGTTATTGATGAAATCAACTTTTAAAAATAAAACATATCAAATAAATTTCATGATGTGCATTAAAAGTGTAGTTTATTAATTATTTTTAATCAATAGAACTTTATAATGTCTCTTAAAATGTTTAGATTGTGTAATTTTTATAGTTTATTTTAATATAAAACAATAATTAATAAATAAATAAGTAGCTTTTTATTTAAATAATATTTAATTTGAGTACTGGGGTTAAAACTATCGTACTAGTCATTTTAAATGTATTTTTTTACTATGATAATAATATTTTTTTATGAATAGGGTAATTATATTTGTTATTATAATCATAATAATAGCACTAAATTTAACAATATAAAAATATTTTCAATATTACTTAGGTATAAATAAATTTAATTATCACAGTATTTTAGATTCTATTAATATAAAAGCATAAAGAACAATATGTTAATATTATTTACAAGGTTAATTGGCCTTTTTTCTTCTTCTGAATTCAAGGTCATTTAAGACTTAATTAATGTACTTTCAATTTTAGATTTCACTTTTCTTGTACTTTAATCTATTTGAAAATGGATCTTCTAGTTAAGTGTCAAAAAATCATTTCAATCCAATAGTTTAAACTGTTAGGTAAGGATCCCACGATAAGATTTATATTATTCTCTAACATACCCCTTAAGTTAAAGTTCTTTGGACTTGAAACTTGCACATACCCATATTATCCTGTGCTTAATTTTTATCATATAAATAGGGGTAGTGAGATTTGAACTCGTGACCGTTTGGTTATTAAAGCTCTGATACCATGTCAAAGAATCATCTCAACCCAATAGTTTAAGCTGTTAGTTAAGGTCCCACAATATGATTTGGATTATTCTCTAACATATATTTGGCATTGTTTCAAAATGATTTTCGCATTAAAAATATTAAATTAATATTTTTTAGATATTTTTTAATAATTTTAATGTGGTGATCTAAAAATTATTTTTTAAATATATTTTTAATTTATTTGTAACCCAATCCCTTTCATTTCATTCCCCCAATTTATCCCTTTTTCTGTTTTAATAAATATAAAAAAGAATAATATGGATAGATTGATGAGAAAAGAATGTATTTCTTTTTTTTGAAAGAAAATATTATTAAATTAAACATAATCAACTTTGGTCAATGGTTGGTTTTAATGGAAAAAAGGGGTTTGATAGATTTAATTTGTTTCAATGAAAACCCGACTATTCTTTTTGCAATCACACCGTTTGATACAACAAAAAAAAATTAAATATTTTTTCAAAGCTAATAAAATTCTTAAGCTAATTTATACATCAACTGAGAGAAAAAAAAAAAAGAAATATTATGTTGACTTTCATCGGCATTTAACAAGATTCGGTGTGCTTATAATTTTAATATACAAGATTGCAGGATCAAGATGGTCAAAGTGATAACCATGGAAAGCCAGAATTCAAATCAAATTCAAACATCACCACTTATGACTCCCAATCGATATGATCTCTACCTAAAATAGAACTCCAACTGTATATCTCACCATGATTCTCTCTTAATTGTAACCGTTGTGAATTTCTTTAGTTTAGCCAAATATATTTCTGTCATAATTATCAATCCCTACAATTGAGGGAATGCTATGTAATTTTTATCAATATATATACTTCACGAGAATCACCACAGGGTGTGATCCCAAACCCAATACACTTGTTATCTATATTCTCCTTCATCGTATCAGAGCCATACGTCTAACGACTATACACATATATTTTTATTTTTTTCTTCTTTATCTCTCCATGGAAGCCATCAATTCCTCTGTTGGTGTTGTAGTTCCCAGCCATTCCGGGTTCATGTCTATCAAACTTGACAGAACCAACTATCCATTATGGCTTGCTCAAATTGTTCCGATTCTAAAAAGCAAAAATTTGATGGGATTTGTCACAGGTACAAATCCTTGCCCGCCAGAATTCAAATCAAACACCGACGACACCGTAACAACTAAAGTGGATCCTAGGTACGCTACCCGGCATCAACAGACCGTATGATTCTTAGTTGGATTAACAACTCTCTTTCTCCAACCGCATCGTCTACAAAGGTGGCTCGATTCACATCATCACAAGCTACATAGTGCTCACTTGAGAAGAGATATGCTTCTCAGTCAAAAAACTAAATTTTGCAGCTCCAAAGATGACTTACTGTGAAAGGGGAAGGTCTTTCCATCTCAGATTTTGTGGACAAGATAAATCGATTGCCGATAATCTTGCCTTAGCAGAAAACCAGTTGACGATGATGAACTTGTCAACATAATACTGAACAATGTTGGCCCGCAATATGAAGTTACAGTCAGCTCTGCACAAGCCCGTGACACTTTTATATCCTATGATGATCTTGTTGCCTTATTGCTTAATGCAGAGATGAGGCTCAAGGCGCAACAAACACCATCTCTTGAGACAAGTCCCACCGCCATGTACGCACCCAAAGCTACACAAAACAACAACCATGGTCGTAATTCTGTGCACCACCGTGGATCCAATATGCGAGGCAGGGGACCATCCGGTTTCCGTCGGTATCAAAATTGGTCCCAACCACAATCGAGTTCGGTGTCTTTTGGTAACTCGGGTCCTATGCCTTCACGTCCTCCATGTCAAATCTATAATCGCAAAGTGGGCACAAGTGCCCTTGATTGCTATCAACGCATGAACCATGCGTATGAAGGCGAGGATCCCAACCCGAAACTTACGGCTATGGTCGCTATTGCCTCTTCCAACATTCCTTCATCCACATGGATTTCGGATTCCCGTGCCTCAAACCATATTACTTCTGATCTTACAAATTTGGCCATTCACAATGAATATCAAGGAAAAGATCATGTTGCTGTGGGTAATGGTGCAGGTTTGACTATTGCTCATACTGGCTCTAGTAAATTCAATTGTGGTTCCTCAACCTTTGCTTTGAAAAATATTTTGCATTGTCCTTCCATTGCTGCTAATATTTTGTCAATATATCAATTTTCACATGGGATAATAACTGTTACTTTATTTTTTATTCTGATTGTTTCTATGTGAAGGATGTAAAAATGGGGAAGACGCTTTTCCACGGGAAGAGTGAACATGGTCTCTATCCCTTTCGCATTCATACTCAAATCTCTACAAAATCGGGTCGTCCCTTTGCATTGGTTGGTGTTCGTGTTAGCGTCCCAATTTGGCATTCTCGGTTGGGTCATCCTGCTAACAACACTTTGTCACATCTTATTTCAAATAAATGTCTTCTCATGCATGGTAATAATTCTCTTCCATTTTGTAATTCATGTCCTTTGGGTCAAAGTACTAAGTTACCTTTTTAATTGTCAGATTCCACATCAAAATTCCCTTTGGAATTATTTCACTCAGATGTTTGGACTTCTCCTATTATTTCAATCAAAGGATCAAAATATTATATTTTATTTGTGGATGATTTTTCACGATACTCATGGATCTTTCCAATGCAATATAAACATGAAGTGTTTGATATCTTCCTCAATTAAAACTACATGTTGAAAATCTCTTTTCATCCAAAATTAAAATGTTTCAATCGATGGTGGGAGTGAATATACAAACGAAAGTTTCAAAACTATTTGGCTCATAATGGTATTGGATTCCGCTCCTCTTGTCCAGGTCATCCCGAACAAAATGAGGTCACAGAAAGAAAACATCGTCACATTGTTGACACTGGGCTCACACTTCTTGCCCATGCTCATATGTCATTAAATTATTGGGTAGATGCATTTCAAACCGCATTATACTTAATAAATCGTCTCGCCAACTCGTGTTTTACAAGATCTCGGTCCATATGAAAAATTATTTCACAAATCTCCCTCATATGATACTCTTCGTGTTTTTGGATGTGCATGTTTTCCTTATTTACAACCTTACAATACAAATAAATTACAATTTTGTTCCAAGCGGTGTGTTTTTTTGGGGTACTCTCTTAACCATCAAGAATACCGCTGTCTTGATCAAAGTACAGGTCGTATTTATTTGTCCCGTCACATTATTTTTTATGAGTTATCATTTCCATTCCAAAAGACCACTAACACTCTTTCTGCAGAGACGACTTCACTAGATTTTCATTCACCACTAGAGACAAGCATCGAACCTTTGCCCCATATACCATCAGCCTCTACTGGCTCTCTAGACCCACCTACACAAAACCCACCCAATGTTCCTATTACATCCATCACACCAAGTACAAATATCCTCATCACTCCTCCTATCATTACAGAACCTACCCAACCAAACACTATAATTCCCAATCCTATCATTACTGAAACTTCTTCCCCAGCCACTAATCCCCACCCTATGGTTACTAGGAGTCGAGCTGGAGTCTCTAAACCTAATCCAAAGTATGCATTGACTGTCACTTATGATCCCACTCTTCTAGAACCCACATGTTATACTCAAGCTGCAAAATCTGAGGAATGGTGTAAAGCAATGGGTGCTGAGTTTAATGCTTTGCAACAAAGCGGTACTTGGTCATTGGTACAACCTACTTCGGATATGAATATTCTACCTAACAAATGGGTGTTCAAAATCAAAAAGCGTTCGGATGGCATTATTGAACGCTATAAGGCCCGCCTAGTGGCCAATGGATTTCACCAACAAGAGGGTATTGATTATACAGAAACTTTTAGTCCAGTTGTGAAGCATTCCACTATTCATATTATACTTGCTTTAGCAGTCAATCACAAATGGCCAATTCGACAATTGGATGTTCAAAATGCGTTTCTACATGGGATCTTATCAGAGGAAGTTTATATGAGACAACCTTCGGGCTTCATTGATCCAAACTATCCTAATCATGTCTCGCAAACTTCATAAGTCACTTTATGGTTTAAAGCAAGCACCACGTCAATGGTTTACAAGATTTTCTCGATTATTTAGAGGAGCTTGGGTTCTCAGGAGTCCAAAGCGATTATTCTCTATTCACATTTCATAAGGGTGATTTGCTCATTATTCTCGCTTATATATGTTGATGACATTTTAATTACAGTGCACCAACTCTCTTCTTATATTTTTAGTCTTATTCGTAACCCGGCGCATTGTTCTCTATGAAAGATTTGGGACCACTCCACTATTTCCTTGGTCTAGAGGCGGTATAAAGACAACCGGCTTGCATCTCACTCAAACCAAATGCACTATGAATTTATTGTTTCGCACAAAGTTTCAGGATGTCAAGCCAATCTCTTCTCCTGCTAATGCTGGTAAGAAACTCAGTCTCTATGATGGAGACCCTCTTTTGGATCCCATAGAATTTCAAAGTGTTGTTGGCACCCTACAATACTTGACACTGACTCGTCCAAATATATGCTTTGTTGTTAATCAAGTGTGTCAATTTCTACATCAACCAACAACACATCATTGGACTGCTGTGAAACGTATACTGCGCTATTTAAAGGACACTCCCGACCATGGGCTCTTCTACCAACTCGGATTTTTAATGTTGGAAGCTTACTCGATTATGCAGTCGCCCGCATGATCGTCACTCTACAGTGGCTATTGTATTTATCTTGGTCATAATCCCATCTCTTGGAGTGCCAAAAAGCAACAGCATCGTCAAGATCAAGCATTGAAGCCGAATACCGTCGCTTAGCTTACACCGCACTGAACTCTCATGGATTAGATCCTTATTTAAATACTTGGGAATACATCTTTCAACTCCTCGCATTTGGTGTGACAATATCAGCTCCATATCCTTGGCATCAAACCCGGTCTTTCATGCTAGAACCAAACATTTGGAAGTAGACTATCATTATGTCCGTGACAAAGTGGTACGTAAGGAACTCGAGGTCTCGCTATATCTCCACTACAGATCAAGTCGCCGACATCTTTACTAAAGGTCTTTCAAAGTCTCGGTTCCTTCTCTTAACAAACAAGCTTATGGTTCGTTCACGGCCCATCACCATGCGGGGGTGTGATAACCATGGAAAGCCAGAATTCAAATCAAATTCAAACATCACCACTTATGACTCCCAATCAGATATGATCTCTACCTAAAATAAAACTCCAACTGTATATCTCACCATGATTATCTCTTAATTGTAACCGTTGTAAATTCCTTTAGTTTAGCCAAATATATTTCTGTCATAATTATCAATCCCTACAATTGAGGGAATGATATGTAATCTTTATCAATATATATACTTCACGAGAATCACCACAGGGTGTGATCTGAAACCCAATACACTTGTTATCTATATTCTCCTTCACAAAGTACAAATTTGAGGGACCAAATAAAATGTTATTTTCCCACTGTTTTATTCTTTTTTATTCTTATAAAGAGAATAAGCAAAACCTGTATAGTTCATCCCAAATGCTTGACAAACTTAAACAACTTCTTCAAAATCTTCCACAAATCCCATATTTACAAAGTATTCCCTAAATTTATAAATGTAGGCAAAAAAAAATAGCTAAAAAAAAATTTCTTATAGTATATTTCACCCTAAATTTATGTAAAAACCACATATTTAACAATAACATTCATATTTTTTTATGGTTTTAATATGGTGATATTAAAAAAAAAATCTAAAAACTATTATTTAAATATATTTTTAATTAAACAATTCTTGAAAAATATCTTATATGCATTATCAAACATACACTTAATATCATTTGCTTGGATTTACTCGTCAAACTCCTCCAACCCCAGCTTTTATATGATAATAATTTCAAGTCACTTAGCAATCATCGTAACTAAGTATAAAAATAACGTAAAAAAAAACTTATAATTATGTAAAACAACATATTTAACAATAACATTGCACCATTAACTATACAAAGAAAAATGACAATTAATTCAAATTATCAATTAAAATAAAAAGCACCAATAACACCAACACCATAATCATCGCCCATTATAAATAAAACCCAAAAAAAAAAACACTGTTACCCCAAAACAAAAACAATATATTAAAAAAGAAGTAAACCACAAATTATTTACAAACCAGCATGTACTAGTCTTGAAAACATTAGAGTAATGTAAAATAATTCTTGAGATTTCAGTTAAGTTATTTAGTTAAAATAGTTTTTTGAAATAATATTAGAATTTTATTAACCAAGTAGTTACAAGTTTAAATTTTATTATTTTCATTCTAATTAATAAAAAATTAAACACAATATAGTGTGGCGTATATATAAGCATATTTCAAACTCAAATAGTATTCATTTGATGAACTGTTCACTTTCACTTAACAACTGATTTGACAATAAAATCTTCATACCTAATCATCCTATCGGATTTAGAGAATGTTTATTTTGTGGTTTAACTTGTGTTTTAAAGTGTTTTTTACTTGAAAAAAAATATCAAATTGATTTGTTTTAAATTTTTTTATAGTTTTAATACGTTGATGTTAAAAATAAAATAAAATTTAAAAAAAATATTATTTAAATATATTTTTAATTAAAAAATATTTTATACATGATACCTTAACATCAACTTCTCGGATTCACTCATCAAACTCCTCCAACCCCAACTTCTATCCCCAACTTCTATCCGATAATAATTTCAAGTTACTTAGCAATGACCTTAACTAGGTATAAAAATATTTAAATGAGTCTCGGAGGAAATTTGTTTTCTTTTATTCTACGGTGAACCAAGAAAATCTTTACTTCTACACAAGTCGGAAAGTTTTTGTCTGCTTTCAACAATGACATTAGGTTCATCTTTTTCGAGCAATAAAAAAATAATAACCATTAATATTTAGAAATAGAAAATTTATGAGAAATCACCCTTAAAAATCTATATTGTACGTAGGCAGCAAATCCACATTAATGTATTTTACATCGAAACATATATTTTAGCATGTAAACATGCTCTTTTTTTTTAGTTTGATACATGATTTCTTGAAGCTTGAATATATGTTAATTAAAATTAAATTTTATTTTCAAATGATTTTAAAGAAACATATTTCAAAAGTGCATATTTACTTGATATTTTGGAATGACAATTTTAATCCAAATCTAAATAAATCTAAATGAGTAATATATTTTTTAAAATAATTATTATTTTAGGTTAATATTAATATCTAAAATTCTTATTCGATAAGATAATAATATCAACAAATTCAACCTAAAACCCGATGTAAATCTAACCCCAACACATATATTAATATTGAATGATTTTTTAAAGATTGAGTTGTCGCAAATTACTTTATAATAAATTCACACGAATTACCAATAAAAATTCTTTTAAAATAATCTTAACTTTCAGCCTTGCTTCCAACCTGAGTTAAAACGGAGACTCAAATCTTTTGATTTATTTTTAAAAAAAAGTTATTCTTTAGCACCATAACCATAAGAAAAAAGTTATTCTCTAGCAACACTAATTTCCTCCCCCCAAAGTTTATATATATATATATATATATATATATATATATATATATATATAATCTAAGTAATAAGTATTCATTACCCAAAGTTTTATCAGTAATGCATGAATAATTAAATTTCTTATTTAATAAATAATGGATATAACATAAATATCTATTTTAAATATAAATATGTGTATCAATATAGTAAAAACCTGAATAACATATATGCAATTAAAATATACTATAAGCGGCAAAATCCTTAGATAAAAAAAAAGTAATATTGAATGAAAAGAGGGTGGCCCAATTAAGAGCCCATTTAATGATAATGTGTGTTTAAAAATGTATTTATTTTAAAAAATTATTAATTTAATATTTTTTTTAGTATTTTTTAATAATTCTATGTGTTGAGATTAAAAATTAAAAAAAAATGTTTTAATATATTTTAAAATAAAAAACATTTTTAAAAACGAAAAACAAATGAAGATTGGGATTGAAATGTGAAATTCTACAATCAGGGACAACACAACATTGAAACTGAAAATTATTTGGAGCATATTTAACTTTTACAAGACACTATCAAAATCATATATGTTTCTTTTTTATTATTATTAATTTTGATCATTTTCTTCTAATTTTTATTTTTACTACAAATAAAGTTTTATTTGTCGCTGTGATAAAATACAAATTAAAAAAATCTTAACATAAGAACTATGCATATTTAATCTAAGTGGATAAAATTACGAATGAAAATGTTTGAGGGCTAAACAAAATGATATCAGCCATTTTGACTTTTCAAAGGTCAATAAATGTAATATATTTTTGAATATTTTTTCTCCTTTATAATAAATAGAAACTTGTATTATTAAAAAAAAATCTTAATTTTTCAAACATTAAAACTAATTAAAAGAGTCCATCAAAGTTAGAATCTGTTGACTTTTCAAATTCGATAGAGGGTCATAAATATGCATGGTGCACAGGGAGTACAATATTTTTAAATCTATTAAAGGTAGTTGGCTATAACAATCACCCAAAAAAATTATAGTATTCACCAATATATAAGAGAGATATATATGAAAAAAGAAAAATTAAAGAGAAAAATTAAAATTAAAATTAATTAATAATTTTTTATCATTTTTTAATGGGATCATATATGATTTTTTTCACTTTTTTAATCTATAACTCTTTAATATCAAATATTTATCATTAGAGCATTATAAAATTTCCCTCGAAATAATACACACACATATTTTATCTCTGAATAATGTATTTAATTTTTAATTTTTTTCTATTTTTTTCTATTATAAATACAGTTTTATTCTGTAAAATTGAACTTCAATTCATAATAAAAATATCCCTTTAATCTTAATATAAAGAATCATGCTAATTTAACATGAGAGGATAAAACTATAAAAAAAAATTAAAGAGAAATTTTCTTTTTAAAAAGCACTATATATATTATGAATAGTGACCAACCCCAGATCTTTTAGTATTATTAGCGGTATTAACAGTAATAGTTAATAATAGTAACAGTAATTAAAAATTGGGTTTTGATTAAAATAATATTTTAGTAATTTGGATTTGTAAATTCACAAGTTTTTACTGTATTGCTATGGTGATTAATCTATATTTGTAGTTTAATTACACTACATCAGTTTGGTTGCCGATTAACTATCATACTCAAACTCAAAATTTAATCTCTTTATAACCATATTTATTTTATTTCTCTTTTTTTTTCTTTTATGGTCAGTAATATTCTCAATTGAGATTGAATTTATTACAGAGGTTTACATGGTTATTAATTTCAGAATTCGTAAGATTAGTTGAGGTACGCGCAAATTGAACCGGACATCCACATTAATAAATAAAAATAAATTATCTTTATTGGAAATAGAGAATTCTTGATTTATTATTATTATTTTTTTGCAATGTTTATAAATCTTCCCAGTCCTTGCATGGAATCCCCTCATTCTATAATCGTTTCTTTATTATCCTCAATCCATCATTTTAATCCCATGTTATATTACACGATTGTAGTAAAATAAAACCAACTGGACTCATTAACAACATCTTAAAGGTTGGATACTCTTTCTTTAAGGAGTGTATAGGTTGTTCTATTTAGATTTTGTTTCGTAAGTAGTAGTTGTTTTTTAAAATATTTTTTATTTAAAAATATATTAAAATAATATTTTTTATTTTTTAAAATTTAATTTTAACACTAATATATCAAAAAAATATGAAAACACTATAAAATATTAATTTGAAATAAGAAAAAAACAAATAAAAAATTAAATATTTTAAAAAACATTTTTAAAACACAAAAACAATCAGACTATTAATATATACTTCGTAATGCGATGCAATATACTTTTATAAAAGTGTTTTTCAATTAAAAATATATATAAAATATATTTTTAAGATTTTTTTAATATTTAATTTCGGTACATCAAAACCATAACAAACATTAATTTAATAATTTTTTATGTGAAATTAAGTAACATCGTCTCTTTTTTTATTAATTCAAGCTTTTTTATATTTTAAAATATTTTTTTCATATGTATTTATAAAATACCATGTCTGTATATGCCGTAATAAATTTAACTCTGAATAAAGTTAAAATATTAGATAAGTATTTCACGTAAATAAATTGATAATAAAATTCCAGGCTCCAGCCATTTCGACTTTTCAAATGTCAATAAATATAATATATTTTTGAGTAATTTCTGCCTTTATAAGAAATGGAAACTTGAAAACTCTTAAGAAAATTTCTGAATTTTTTAAACATTAAAACTAATTAGAAAAAATCAATTAAAATTACTATCTGTTGACTTTTCAAATTCAATGCGGAGGGATCATAAATACGATACACAGGGAGTACAATTTTTTTTATTAACATATATATTTGAATTAGTTTATGCGTAATTTCAGATTTTAAAATTAATAATTATATAAATTTTTAATAATTTTAAAATTTATGAAAATTATTAAACTAGTGATATGTGAAGATGAATATAATATTTTTAAATTCATTAAAGGTAGTAGATTATAGCAATTAAAAAAAATTATAGCATTCATAGTATATAAGAGATATATATCAAAAAGAAAAAAAAATAATAGAAAAGAATTTTTTTATTATTTTTTAATTAGATCATATATGATTTTTTTCACTTTTTTTTTATCTATAACTCTTAAATATCCAATAATTATCATTCAGTATCATAAAATATATATATATATATATAGAGAGAGAGAGCTTAATTTGTTCTTCCTACCTAAAAGATAAAGAAAATGTTTGACTATGTGTTTTAATTTATGTTTTATTAAATTTTGAATTTTTTTTATTTTATTAATATTGAATACAGTTTATATTTTTTGAATTGTTTTAATGTATTAATATTAAAAATAATTTTTAAAAATAAAAAAACATCATTAACATATATTTTAGTATAAAAAACTATTTAAAAAATAATCACTATCACAATTTAAAACACACTCAAACTGACGTGCTCCACTGCTGCAAGCTAATCTAGTCGCTATTACCTTGTACAAACCTATCTCGAGAGAGAGGCTGAAGAGACGCTATTAGTACGAGGGAACAGAGGCGGTGGTGTTTAGTGTTAAATCTAACCAGCGAAGCAGTGCTGAAGAGACGCTATATCTGTACGGAAAGCAAATCTCACCATAAAAATAAATAAATAAATAAAGTCCCGTTTAAATATTTTCACTTTATTAGTGCTTTACTCAAATGGAAATAGCTACAAAATCCAAAAAAGAAGAAGAAAGATATAGTTTTATATCTCCTTACATTCTCCTTTGAGCCTTTTTTCTGCTTAACCAGTTGGAGAGAATTGCACAGTGTGACTTCTTGCTTGGCCATAAAAGGAATCTTTCTTTTTCCTGCAACCAAGGTTAAGAAGATCTCTCTGTTAACCTCCTTTTCCTTGTCTATCTCTAAACATCACTGGTGGACTTGACTTTGGTTTTCTGTGAGGTTTAAACAGCACCAAAAGAAGAGACAACATAGAAATAGGTAAGAAGAACTGAAACCAAAGATTTCTTACCAATCCTTGCAAGCTCACTCATTTCTTACAAACTTCAGTGTCAGCTTGAGTTCTTGGCATTACCAGCTAGGGTTGTTTTAGATTGTTCAAGATTCTTGGCTTAATCTGGCAAAACTTTTCTCTTCCTTTTCTTTTTTCTTGTTTTATCACTGAGTCAGCTTCTCTACATTTCTATTTACAGAAATGCTTGGTGCTGTACTAATTATTTTTTCTTCAGTTTCTTTTACTAAATTTTCCCTTCGCTTTTATTAAAGCGAGTTGATTTTCTTTTGTTAATTTTCCATGTACATGTAAATCCTCTTACTAAATTTGGCTGTGTTGTGATTGTACTTTTTCCCCCTTTCTTTTGTGGTTGATGGTGGCTTGATAATTTCCTGTAATTAAAGATCTGTTCTTGATTTCTTGCTATCATGATCCAGTAGTATTATCCATTAATGTCACTCCAACGATTCAATTGATGTACGTTTTAAGGTAAAGGTAGTGGCTAGATTTTCTTTTTTTCTTTTTTTTCTTTTTTTCAACATTCTATCTTCTTCTTCTTCTTCTTCTTCTTGTTTGTAAAAAAATCTTTTTATATTTTATTTTAAAAAATACAATACGTTTGCGTGGATATAAGTAAACAAAATTTGATTTGCTTGTAAATATACTTGTTGAGGTTGTTTGATGCATGCTTTTTCTCATTTTATGTCAAGGGTATTTGATTTGTCTCTCTGTAAACATTGATAAGGCCCTCCATTAATGATATATACCATTAGGTCTATGGTTTTGGTGCTCAGCCTCTCGATCTCTTTCTCTTAGAAATTTTATTTTTAGCAGGATGTGGTTAATTATCTTGGTTGATTTTGCATGAAGGGTGAGCTGAATTTGTTTCTTGGAGAAGATGACTCGCAAGAAAATCCAGATCAAGAAGATAGACAACACGAGTGCAAGGCAAGTCAGTTTCTCAAAGAGGAGAAGAGGGCTCTTCAAGAAAGCTTTCGAGCTCTCAATTCTATGTGACGCTGAGATTGCTCTCATGGTGTTTTCTGCAACTGGAAAGTTTTTTGAGTACTCAAACTCAAGGTTCTGCTCCCTTTCTCTTTCTTATTATTTTCTACTTTATGATAAACCATATATATTATGTCATCTGTGAGCTCAATGATCAACCTAGGATGCATTACCAACGGTTTCTTTTGAACCCAACAAAGTTGAAAAAAGAAGAGAATGGCTGAAATAGATGTGCAATAGAGAATCTTTTGGTATCTGCGAGCAAAATAATATTTTTTCGAGGAGAGGAGCATAGGGAGAAGTTGGTACTGATACGAAGGTTTTGATGTTATTGCTGCCACTTATTGCTAGTTCAAATCCTTTTTTAAGGGCATCACACGTCCACTTATTCTTTGTGGTCTAGGGTATGCTTGTTTCTCTAGTGTACCGCGTGGTGCAATTTAATGTTTTTATTGCGGTCTACAACGAATGTATTGTCGCCGCAAAAACAAACAGGCTTCATGTTTTAATGGCTTCTCTTGTACGCTTATAATGTCTATTTTGAACCAGAAAGACTTGCACTTCTGCCATTAGAGATCAAAGCCACTACTTTTATTAAGTTGGATTTGCTACCCTCTATGCCCCCAGAAACACTACCTAGTCTAAGGATGTGCTCATAAAATATAGGGCAACTACACAATGCAAGGCCTTCATACCCTAGAAAAATCAAGGGCAAAATATGAAACCTCAATACCCCTAGCTAATAGTACAACCTGTATCTATTCTTTGTAGAGACCATTGATTACAATTGCTCCGAAATGATGTATGAGCTCTTAAGTTGAAGTGACTTGTATCATAGTGTTAATTACATGTAAGGTTTGCAGGGAAGAAAATCAAAATCGAAATATATAAAAAAAAAAACCTTGTCTTAACGTCAATAGACAGTCTTCTGTCACTTAGTAAATAGTAACCTAACTGGTATTGAATTGATCATCTAGCATCAATAGCTCATCATCTGTGCAAAGAGTGGTCTCTTGCTTACATTAACCCTAGACACTGCCTTTTCTTCTCCTCCCAGCATTTAGTTATAAGAACAAATGATCATCTGCTGACTGGTTTGGGAGAGCCTAGCTTTAGTCCTACCTACCCTCAGGAAATCTATGTTTTAATTTTTGTGAAATCTATATGATCACAAGGTCATCTGCACCCAGCATTTAATAAGGAAACAAATTAAGAAGAAGAAGAAGAAGAATATATAGGTTTCTTTTTTTCTTGCAATGTTTAATTTCAACTGTACTGGTGCTAGAGTTCTATCTTCTTCACGAAAAATTATTGAGTTTCAACATCTTGTTTATAACAAAGAAAAAAGAAACCCCTTGAATTGGTAGCTCAAATGCACCCATGTTCCTCCTGCCTCAAGAAGTCTCAGGGTCGAGTTTTTGTAATATATAAAAGAAAAAACTTTAACCTGAAAGGGAAGTTATCTAGCACTGGGAAATAATAACAAGACTGCTCGCCACTCTATAATCCATCCAATTAAATTAAGTCCCTTTTGCTAATTGATAATCATGTATTAAAATTAATGTGTTTTCTTTTTCTATTTTTACATATCGTTTTCATCTCTTCAAATCACAGAGCAACATCAACTATGACCGTCATAAACCCTAGAAGAGTAATATATAGAGTCGAAAATGAATCATTCATCACATAGACTCATCAACAACACTGAGAGGGAAGGTAAAACCAGTATACAACCATAGCCTTGATGAAGAAAAAGCCACGTACTTTCAGAGCATCTTGTTTCTTAATATGTTCTGCGTACAGTATTTTTACGTACCTGCAGAATAAAAATGTGTTTTGCTCAAAATTTGCTTTTACTATGAAGGTGGTTGATAATGCATCCTTCATGATAAACACTTTGACATATTGCAATAGAAATTGTAACACAAAGTTGAATATATGCTAGTAGGATTCTTGACACAATAGGTTAAGAATAAATTACCAGCTGGATTGATTAATTTCCTGCTGGTTCACTTACATTCAATCTCCTGCTCCCATCATGTGGTGATATTACTGATGAATATGGTTTTAAGATCTACACAGACTTTACGTGTTTATAGAAAATTAATCTTCAAGTATAAGGATTTTCATTGAAATTATATTATTTAAGAAAAAGGAAAATCTTGGGCTTTACTGTTACTTCTAAGTATTACAAGATATTATTATGAATTTAAGAAAAAATAAAGGAGAAAATGAAGTTTTTTCTCTTAAATTAAGATGATTCCAAATCTTATTTATCAGATTACTTCTAATCTTATTTATCAATCTATTTGATGAAATTATGCATATATAAAAGGAGTAAGCTAGTTAAAAGATGTACACTGCTTAATTAAACAAAAATAAAAAGTTAATATAACAAGGTGTTTGAACCGTTGGATAAAAACTTTTTCTAAAAAGTTGCTATAAAGAATCATTCAAACTCGTGATTATGTTCATGACCACTCTATATAAGCGTTTGGAAAAAAAATGTTACTAGTATATATATATCAAGAATGGCAACTACCATGTTTACATTTTTAGTCTTTATTTTCTATATTAAAAAAAAAACAAGAAACTTTTTGGACAAAGTATCATGTTTTGAAAAGGGTTTTCCATTTGATATTCTTTATTATATGTATGATCTCTACATCTAAATTTTCTTGTTATCAGAACTTTTTAGGACTCATAATATATTCATAATCCAAAATAAAAATAATTTTATACAATCTTTATTTTTGTTTTTATCAAGTTTCATTAATTATAAGAAGTTGTATATGATTTGGGCAACTAACATCTTGCCAAGTTGATTTAATATTTTTTGGATTAATTGAGATGATTATACATATTAGATTTATTTAACTAGATGTTGTTTAAAACTTTCTTGTCTATTACTTAATGTCTAATACTTGGAATTTTTTAAACTATGGTTTATATGGCATCAAATGTTTTGATCATATTGGTTGGTTTATATGACTAAAAATACCTTATTCTGGAAAATAAATTTAAAACTATCTTATTTTTGTTTATTTTTATGATTTTTTAGTGTTTTTTCCTGCAAGCTGTTTAGTATCAACAATGATTTATTTATTTATTTTTGTGTTCATGCAAGATTTATATTTGATAACCTTTATTTTTAGCGCTATTTATCGCGAAGGACCATCACACTTATCACTTTATTAATTTATTTTTTCTAGATTGGTTAAATTATCGAAATTTATCTTGAATTTTAAATCAAATTGAACTTTACTCTTGAACTTTAATTTCTTTCTAATTCAGTACTTTGAACTATTTTTTTATAATAAATATGCCCTATTGTTGATTTTGATCGTATTTAATAGTTTAAAAATACAACACATGCCATGAAAAAACATGATCTGAAAAAATTAGAGAAAAACTAACGGTGGAATGGAATGTGAACAAAGAGGCCTTTTTTAACCAAAAAATAGTTTAAATTAAAAAAGTGAAGTTTCGAGGTTAGGTTAAATTTAATCCAAAGTTTAAGGTAGTTTAATCCATTAAAAATGATTTGAGCTTATTTTAGCTTCTTGGATGGAAACACCTAACAAATATATACAAATGGGATAAATTCTTTTAATTGCTATTAATCCCAGAAGGTTGGATGATAACATTGTCTAATTTTGGATGCTTTAATGGCATAATTGATAAAAAAAAATTCAAAATACAATTGATTATTAGATAATACATTAGGGTTTAAAAGCAAAGCCGACTTAAGGTGTATAGGGACCTTGAATAAAACTATAAATGAAGTATTTTAAAATACTTATTTATTATTATTTTTTATGTATGTCTGACAAGTGAAGCCTTGGGCAATATTTTGTACTCCAAGTCTTTTGTTAAGTAGGGACAATCTTCACTTCATAAAGTATAATTGACGAATATAATTTTGTGACCCTTAATTTAAGCCAACTCTGTCTAAAAGTGAAGTTTTCTCTAAAGGAATGCATAGGCCAAGGATAACTAAAAAAACTAACTTGTTTAATAAAAATTTCTCATCATTTAATTTTGTAGAATTTAAAAGATTTTTGAAAATATTTAAAACAAAATAAAATTATCAATGCTTCGTAATTTTATTAAGTTTAAATATTTAATTTTTATTAACCATACGGAAGTAATGATGGATTAGTTCCATACAAACTTCTCATGTAAAATAAATATGACAATATTCACTCATTAATATTTTATATGAAAATTAAGTATAACAAGGTGTTTTTATATATAAATCATTCTCCCTTTAGATCATAATAATCATGGCATTTTAAATAATTGTGATTAATGTACATGTTTATTGGCATTTATACTAAATTTCCAATATTTAGGTAGAAATGCTAGTAGGTCCTTTATTGGTGAAAGTTATACACAATTAATGCCTTTTTGACCCTCAAGTGTGTTGTGTTAGGCTTTTTTTTAATTATTATTATTGCAACTATTTAATAATAAATTTATTATATTGCTCATATCCGAATAAAATTGGTTGGTGCTTTATAATATTTTGTTTATTATATTCTTTAATTAGAATCGAGATAAAGAATGCAAATTGATTAGATTTTTATTTATTAATACATTTTTATTCATTTTAACTTCAAAGTTTACTTATAAAAGATTTTATTTTTATACTAAATGTTACATTACTTTTTTTATTTATTTCCAAATTAACCTATTCCATGAATACTTTGTTAAACCATGCCTAGACATATATGAATGAGAAAAGGGGTCAATTTCCTGGAGTTTGTTTTGTCAAATTAGAATTGTAATTTTTTATAGAAGATAGTTTTAAACTTATTTTTTCATAATAAGGAATTTTTTAGTTACATAAACAACCAACTAATATCATAAATATGTTTGATGTTATATAAACCTTTGTTTAAAAAATTCAAAGTTTTAAACATCAAATAACATAGAAGAAAGTTTAAACATCATCTAGTTAATATAAACTCAATACATGTGTTTCTCAATTAATCTAAAAATATTAAATTAACTTGATAGGATGCTAGTTGCCCAAGTTATCTATAATATCTTGTAATTAATGAAACTTGATAAAAAAATATAATAGGAATCGGATAAAATGATTTTTATTCTAGTTTGTGAGTACATTATAAACCCTAAAAAAAGTTCTGATAGTAAGAAATTTAAATGTAGAAATCATATATATGATAAAAAAATAATAAATAAAAAACCCTTTTCAAAACATTATAATTTATCCAAAGATTTTCTTGTTTTTTTTAATAGATTAAAAATGTAAGCAAGCTAGTTGCTTGTTCTTGATATACTAGTGACATTCTTTTTATTTCTAATGCTTATATAGGATGGTCGTGAATCACGTGTTCAAATGCTTCTTTTTTATATCAACCTTTTAAATAAAATCCTTACCTAGTGATTGAAACACTTTGATGTATTGATTTTTTTTATTTTTGTTTAATTAATTAGTGTAAATCTTTTAACTAGCTTACTTCTTTTATATATATATATATATATGTATAATTTCATCGAATAATAATAATATGTTGGATTGTGAAAGATATGCAAGGCCCGTTTATTTACTCGAATAGCATAGACAATTGGTCATGTAAAAGGATATTGCTTGAAGGTTAATATTGACTTATAAAATATTAGAAAATGAAATAACACTACAAACATCCTAATTAATTTTATTTTTTTTATAATAGAGATTGCAATAGAAATCATACAAACCCTAGCTTTTGAAGGAAGAAAGTAAACAAAGAGAAGCCTACATTTTCTTAATTTTATAAACAATTAATTTTGACAAAAACTTAAAAATAAAATGACATACATGATTTAGATACTACATGATAGAAAATATCCTATTTTTATAAATAAGATTAGAAGTACTTATACGGTAAGTAAAATTTAGAATCACCTTAAGTTGAGCTTGGTTGTCGACGAACTTTGAGATCTCATTATTCTACCGAACTCCATCTCCACTCCTACACCCATATTGTCAATTGGGATACAAAGATATGTGATTTCTCATGAATATTCTAGTTTAATATAAAAGAGGTTTAGTTTTTAAGAAGAAAGTGGATTTAATCTTTTTAGGCACCAGCTGCACAAGAACACTAGTTTGTAATAAAATAGAATTTTCTTTCTTTTTTTTTTGGTTCATCAGAGGTCTATGGAGTCTCAGGCTACATAATGAAAATATTCATCTCCAATTACATAATAATAACCACATAAATTAGAATTACTGACACTTGAAAAGCTGCTTCACTAAGCTACCAGATACACAATTCTTACTATACATATGTATAGGATTATCTTCTTGGATATTCGGATATACTATGAAATAATTTGCTTTGCGATGAAAAGGCTGATTTCTCGCCTAGTACAATATTTTTTGGATTTTTCTAGCTTTTGTTCTTGAGATTCTTTTGTGATTAGATCCTCTTGTTATTCTACTGTTTCAAATTGTTTAAGATTTAAGTAACTTAAGATCATAGAAAACCGCATAATATAGAAGTGTTTCCTATAGTTTTGTTGATACAATACCTTCTTTGATCTTCCTGATGTTACTTTATATAGATCTAGATTTTAATATTATACATTTCTTCATTTAAACAGGTCTACATTTGTTTAACATTATTTGAGCTTTTGATAGGGTAATAAATCTTTGTAATGATAAGGATAGTTCTCTAGTGACCAATATGATATTAGGGTTCGTTATTGTTAAATCAAGCTATCATCCTAAGCTTCTTTATATATATATAGGGTTTGTTATTGGTGTTCTATTTGACATTAGGGTTTATTGAATATTTGGTACCTGGGAAACAATTGTGATTGGAGGCTGCTCGTAAAGGTTTTAGCCAATATCAGTGATGTATTCTCTATCAAACAAAAGGTTTTATCAATTCATCATATAATTTGGTTGTTTTAAGATTTATAAATCTTAAATTCAAAAACTAAAAATTCGAAATTGAGTCTAAAAATGATTTTTGATACCATGATATTGTTTAGGAGGTTGAAAATATCAGTTCCCTCCTCTTTTTGTTATTTAGTCTTGTCAAAATTAGGGTGCTTTGGTGTGTGTATGTCGAGAGATCATGGATTCTACTTCCTTATCCTGACATTTTATGGCTAGTGCTTGCTGCTTCTTGGTTTCTGCCGTTTCTGTCTCCTTTTTGCTGTTGTTAGGTCTTCCTTTCTCAGATTCTTCTGCTTTCTGGCTCCTGTAATCTTCATCTGTGTCTTTGCATAGCTGCTGTTTGGTCTTGTGTTCAGTTACCTCGCCTGCCTTGTTTTTTTATCAAAACTTCAATGGAGAATCTTAGCACTTTGTGTCCCTATTAATTTCTGCTGGTGCAATTCTGGCTTTATTGTGGCTTTCATGCAATGAGTGTTGCTGTTGAAAATCTGTCTAATCTTCTTCATTTTCTGTTTGCATCTTGTTTTGCTCGTCAGGTTTTGCCAAGTTTCTGGGTAGGCCCATCTTTTTTAGGTTTGGTGGTTTGTTGTTGTAATATAGCAGCAGCATTTTTTTCTAGTGGTTTACTGTTGCCATAGTAGCAGCAAATTTTCTACCCTTCCTCTCAGGTTGATTGTTTCTTTACATCTTGGTGAGTCCTTTTGGGAAGAATCATAGCTGCTAGCAATTACAAGTGATCCTTGAAATATCCCACCATTGGCACTGTTTTTGGCTAGTTTTTGCCTATTCCTGGACATGAAAATTCAAGAAATGATTTGCTCTGCCTTTTGTTCTTGAAGCATTGGGCAAGTGATAGAGAGGCGTAATCTGCATCCCAAAAACCTTGACGCTTTTAGTCAACCATCGGTTGAGCTTCAGGTAATTAGTTTTTATACTGTAGCTTATCAAGTTATATTGAATTTGAAACCCACATCAAGATTGTTTATATATATATATATATATTCCTTTTTCGCTCTTGCTGATTAATATTGGATTGGTGAGTAAATTATCTGATAAGTGCGTGGCTACCTTTTCGTAACATTGTTTTTCCTCTTCTTTCACGCAAAAACTTTGAATTAGGTTCAAGCATCTAACTTTATAAATTCCATAAGATACCATGGTCATGTATTAATAAAGGCAATATTCGTTTCGTCCTTTTAGCTTGATAGTGCTGTGCATGCCATGTTGAACAAGGAAATAGCAGAGAAAACCCGTGAACTGAGGTAAAATCTCAGGATCAATAATTAACTCGTTGCCACAATAGATCACATTCCAATTTGCAATGCTGATACATATGATGATCCACTGATGACAGGCGAACAAGGGGAGAAGACCTGCAGGGACTGAACATGGAAGAATTAGAAAAATTAGAAAAATTAATTGAAGGAAGCTTGCGTCGTGTCATGGAAACAAAGGTAATTCATGCAGTACTCTTGTCTTGTCTTGTCTTAATTCTTGTAGATAGTTCTGTCCTGTATATATACGCTGAAGACTTTGTTCAATACCTCACACACATGTTTCAACTTCAATGTGTTTCAGGGAGAAAAAATTCTAAAGGAGGTCGATGCTCTCAAGTCCAAGGTCACTTCACTACTTTTAACAATGAGAAAAAATAAAATATTCATGCAAAGTTTGTGAAAATTACTGTACATGAAGCCGGCCCCATATGATGTGCATGAACTGATATGCATGGTTACCATGTTGTTTTGAACAATCAAATGATTATCATGATCAGTACTCTCTGTGATTCAATTTTCCTTATTTTTTGTTAATTTGCAGGAGCACCAACTAATAGAAGAGAACCAGCGATTGAAGCAGAGAGTGAGACTCTGAGACCTATTATTAATTTTCAGCTCCTTCTTGTTACTCCCTCTCACTTTGAGTTCATATATTTTTCGGCAGTTAATGAGTTTATCAAAGGGCCAAGGGCATTTGCTCGAACAAGGCCAGTCATCAGATTCTATGGTGACCAATATCAGCAGCAACTCAGCAAATCCTCGTCAGGACTACGACAACTATTGCTCTTTTCTTACACTTGGGTAGGCTCGCTTGTTACACTCATTTTTCTTGCATGGTTGAGTGTAAATCAATGTCAAATAGTGTCCTGGTATTCAGGAAATTAACCAGCAGTCTGAATGCAACTCCGAAATTGTCTTGCAGGTTACCTTTTCCTGATTGAATCCGAAAGATGGAGGATTTTCCAACAAAAGTTTTCAAATAAAACCTTCATATATCCTGGCTTGTACGTGGTTAATATTTGCTTGTTGATTCAAGAAATTCACAGGGTTTAAGATACAGATCATGTGTGATTGTGTATACATGTATGTGTGGATCAAGGGTTCCCATATTTCCTTAAGGTAAAGGGAAATGAGGTGAAGCTGTTGAAACATGTAGTAATATATATTAATTAAGCTTGAGTTGAAGCTAAATTATGCCCTATTAAAAAAGACTCTTTATCAGCGTGAGATTCTTTACATTTATGCCCTATTTTAAAAATATTTTTTCATTAATAAAAATTTAATATTAAAAAGTTTAGATGCTTAACTCTCTTTTAGAACTGTTAAATCTATGATAAAAAAAAAATTATAATTTTTTTCAATGTTTTATTGATAAAAAAAAATATTTTAATGATCTTTTTTAGTACAATTGTTTCTACAAGAATGTTTTGTAATTAGCCCTAGATTCATCCAGATAAAAATAAAAACAGGAACAAATTTCAGAAAATTTTTTAGTGAACCCTAGATCGCACAGAAAACAAGCTAGATCCAACGGTCATAAGTCAACCTGCTAAAAACTAGTCTTCTCCCATCAAAGGCCATGCAATAAAAAACTCATAATCCCATTACGTGTAAACCACGCGCTTCAAAATAACTTATTCTTTATTTTTATACTCTTTCATTTATTTCTCTCTATTTATTTTTTTCCCACTTAGAAACCTTCCATCACTGGTTATTTTGCTGGCGGAGAAAGTTTCAACTCCAAATCTACGTTTTGATCTCCTTCATCACTGCTCCAAAAGTCGGTTTGTTGTTCATAGTGTGTTTGATATTAAAGTTGCCATAGTGTGTTTGATATTAAAGTTGCCATTGTGGTTGTAATTTTAAAAAAAATATTTTATAAAAAATATTTTTAATTGAAATTTGTTTGGAAAAATATATGTTTGGTTAAAAAAATGCTTTTCAAATTGAGGTTATATATATATATATATATATATATATATATATTAATGATTTTTAATTTAAATATTGTAGATTTAACTACAATTATTACATTATGAAATAAATAATATTGATATCAAATATTTTTTATTATTCCATTAAATTATGTGCAATGTCATCACATACGAAATCTATCCAACAAGGACTATATTTTCCATGGTTTCTTAAGCGCGCAACAACAAAAACTGAATTTTTTGTTACGTCATCAAGCGATCTCCTTTTAATTTTTTGAATAAAACACAATTAAAATAAAAATAAAAATTGAATTTCTTTTTAACTGGGTCGGACCCGGCAAGAACATAATTGGAATTGCGATCAAATTCCACAAATACTACGTCATCATGCGATATCTTTCTAATTTATGTAGTGTTATTAAATAATATTAAATACTAGTTTTTCGAGTTAAACATAATTTTTTAAAAAAAATTTACAATTTCATTATGTACAAAAGTCATTCGACAAGAACTACAGTTTCCATGATTTTTTAAGCGTGCAATAAAATTAGGTAAAATATTATCAGGAATAAAATTGAGATTACAGTACAAGTAAATTTAATTCACCTTAAACTAATTTTTTAAAAAACAAAAAAAATAATATTGTTCATGTTCACGTGAACAATGCGAGTGAAATCAATTAACTGCACTGGTTTTTCGAGAGAGAAAAAAACTAAACTTTTCGCACTGTTTTTTTTATAAAAAAAAAACTGTTCACTTTAGTGAACAGTGCGACAGTGGAGCATGGCTCCACTGTTCTGCTTTCTCCTCTACGAGAAGCAGCAAAATGTTGCTTCTCCAAAACATGCGGTCCGGCTGAGATTTTGGTGGGTCCTACCAATAGAAAGCAATTTTTTCTTCTTAACCAAACGGTATTTGGTGTGGCTGCGGGTGAACCTCACCCGCAACCACGTTACCAAACGGCCACTAAATTCATAAACATATAATTCAAATCACTACAAAATTCAATCCATAAAAAAAATAAAGAATTATTTATTGTCCAAAAAAAACTCTTTTCCACAACAATTCACCTTGTCTATTAGCTAAAAATTTAATTAAAAACTTGAAGTAAAATTTATTTAGGTAAAATAAAATTCCATAGAAATAAACTAGTATACAAAACACAAAATTTAAGATTTTATTATACTCAAGCTGTAATTAGTGGTATTCTATTAGTTACTCAATGAAACCTTCTTTGAAGAAAAAGACAAACACATATGGGAGAGAAAATAAAATTTATGACCCATCAAAAATAATAAAAATATCTCCACATATTATTTCTCTCTGTTACTTGTATCTATTAATTTCTGTAGAGTGGATCCATTGAATAACTAATATGATCAAGATATTTTTATCACTTTTAGTGAGTCATGAATTTTTCTCTCCCCCTTGTATCAGTGTTTTTTTCCAGATTGAATTTCATTGAGTTACTAATATGATGTCATCTTTGAACATCGTAAAATCTCTCAAAATAAAATATAAAAAGAAAAAATACTAAAAAATATTGTTTTCCTACAAACTAGAGAGATTAACATCCCGCGTTAGATTAGGTTAAAAGAAAATATAATGTCTAGAATGCATGTTGGCGTTTGGTAACGTACCTTTACTAACCATTCTCTGGTTTTTGGTAATCACCCGTTTAACGTTGCTTTGTGCATTATTGTCGTTGGTTCCCATTGAAGACTTGCTCTAAATCAAACAAACATATATATATATATATAGAAAACTTGACCTTTCTCTTTTCATTATCTCTAATATTTCTCTTTATTTTGTAAAATAATAATAATAATGTCTTCATTCCTTCCTTTATCTATCAAATCTTCAAAAAGGTTTGTTTTTAAGTTTGATTTTGTGACCAAGGATAAAGAGTATGATGTGATTGTTCTAGGAATTGGTCTCAAGGAATGCATTCTCAGTGGTCTTCTTTCTGTTGATGGACTCAAAGTAATTCTCTTTTTTTTTAGATGTTTTTGTTATCACAAGCATAACACTATTGTTTTAATGTTCTGGCCTGCAACATTTACTCTCCATCGATGAACGCTGAAACACATTAGATTTTTGGAGTCTTGGTGTTTGAAAAAAGCATGTGTTTCTCTTTAATTTATCTATATAATTTAATTTTTCTATGATAATCCAATTGAATCTTCATTTGAAACATGTACTGTATATGGACAGCAATGACTATTATGGAGGAGAATCAACATCTCCTAATCTTAATCAGGTGATTCTCTTATGTTCATGTTGTAAAATACTTTTGATTTTCTTGTCTACTATCTTTTCCATATTTTTATGTGATTTTTTCCTTGACCCTCTTGATGATTGCAGCTATGGAAGCGTTTCAGGGGGAGTGACTAGTCTTCGGAGAGCCTGGGTGCAAGCAAGGAGTACAATGTTGACATGATACCTAAGGTATTTTGTATGGAGTTTTATGATCTTGTTGTTAAATGGTAACATACAATAAGTGTTTACGTTGTTTTTTTTTCAATTTATTATGCTAGTGTAATATCGCCAATGGTGGTTTGGTTCGTGTTCTGATACACACATATGTTACCAAGTATCTCAATTTCAGGTTGTTGATGGTAGTTTTGTGTACAATAAAGGGAAGGTAGAGCACATTTTCATAATCTAAAATCTAGAACGAAAGATATTATTGTTTAGTGAAAAAATAAAAGAAGTAATTTTGATTTTCAGATCCACAAAGTGCCAGCAGCTGATGTAGAAGCACTAAAATCACCATTGATGGGATAGTTTGAAAAACACCATGCTCAAAAGTTCTTCATTTATGTCCAAGATTACGAGGACAATGATCCCAAGTCTCATGAGGGTCTGGACTTGACTAAAGTTACAACAAGAGAAGTTATAGTGTATGTGTTTGATTAAAATTTTCCTTTAATTGATAAAAATTTCAGTCTAGTTTAATATGATATCATTTATTGATAAAGGGCTTGAATGAATTCATGCACCTTAATGTATATTTTATGTTTTTGAGAGCTAGATGATCAAATTTTAACTATTAGATTAATGCTTGTTAATCATATTTCATGTAGAAAATATGGGTTAGAAGATGATACGATTGACTTTATCGGTCATGCACTAGGTCTTCATCTTGATTATAGTTACTTGGATAAGCCATCTTTGGATTTTGTGAAGAGAATGAAGATGCACTTACAATTCTTTGAAATCTTGTTCTCTACTCGTCTTTGATGGTTACACAAAAAAAGAAGAAGTAATTTTCAAGCTATTCTGTTGTTTGTTCCGTAAAGCTTTATGCAGAGTCATTGGCATGTTTCCAAAGAGAATCACCTTATATCTATCCACTCTACGGACTAGCAGAATTACCTCAGGTTTGTTGAAGTCCATAGCGTTTTTACAGAGTTAGGGAGTGAAGATAAGTTGCTTTAACATGTCTTGGTATTTTGTTAGTCATTTGCACAATTAAGTGTAGTATATAGTGGCACTTACATGCTTAACAAGCTAAAATGTAAGGTAAAATTGCGATAACAACTTGTATCCATGACCTCTTCTTTAGCATGTGAATCTATGATTCTTGATCTGTTGCTTGCTTTTTGTTGTCAAACTACTTGATCCTCATAAGTTTTGTTGTATATTGACAGGTAGAGTTCGATGAAAATGGAAAAACCATTGACGTGACTTCTAAAGGAGAAACTGCTAAATGCAAGAAAGTTATTTGTGACCTATCCTATTTGCCAAACAAGGTAGCATTAAACAATTTTGAGATCAGTCTCTTGCTTCACTGCTTCATTTGCTGAAATGGGCTTTGACTATGTTAATCACCTTTTATTTGTCATTGTTTTAATGCCACAGGTGAAGAAAGTTGGAAAGGTTGCTCGTGCTATTTGTATAATGAGGCATCCTATTCCTGACACTAGGGATTCTCACTCTATGCAAGTTATTCTACCATAAAAGTAACTTGGACGCAAATCACACATGTACATTTACTTTTATTTGTGCAGATGAAACTCTAAAAGCTCTCATATAAGCCTTCAAATGCATATTACAATGCCCTTTGATCGACTGCATGCTTTTAAATGCATTATTAAGATGGATAGAAATGAAACAGTTAAAATTTAAGTTGCAGATATTCAATTCTAGATATCTTTGAAGATTTGTTTGTAAACTTTCACATTACTTCTCCAGGTACCTCTTTTGCTGTTCATATGCTCACAATGTTGCTCCAAAAGGAAAATACATTATTTTTGTTTCAACTGAAGCTAAGACGGATAACCCTGAGATGGAACTGAAGGTAGGAATTTACTTGCTTAGTCCAGTAGATGAGATTTTCTATGATATTTACGACATATATGTGCATGAAAACAATAAGGAAGATGACCATTGCTTCATTTCTATTGTAAGTTACAAGTATACCTACCATTTATACATGTCTTTTCTTACCCTTGTGACAAGATTGGCTGGAGTTTTCATCTACATAACAATTATAAATCCTTATAAAGTAGCTCAAAAGGGGAACCCTTTCATGTCTCCCTGTAACTCTACTAACAAGCTTGTTGTCTAGCTTTCTAAATTTCACATTTTCCCAAAATAACTCAGTTTAAGATCATAATATTCTTTGCAGAGCTATGATGTAACGACTCACTTTGAGACCACAGTACAAAATGTGATTGCCATGTACAGTAAGATAACTGGAAAGGTAAGTATCTCAGACTTCTTGAGTTGAATTATAGAGAACAACATTTTTCATTTTGGTCTAGATATATACTTGACAATATTAAAAGTCTTTGTGCTTAAACAATTTCAATTTTCCATGATGAACAATTAGCAAGGTCAATGTCTAGCATTAAGATTTAGGAACAAGTAGCAAGGTAAATGCCTGGCATGAAGATTAAAATGGTTAAAAAAAAAATTTGTACTGACATATTGTATCATAGCTGAAAAATAGACAATCTACCTTTAGTATATCACATTTAGCCCCTTTTCGTATTCTGTTCCAAGTTGGGTTCGGAAAAATTTGAAAAATGATTTGAAAAATGATTTTTAAAAAATAATAATAAAATATTATTTTGATGCATTTCCGAGTAAAAAACACTTTAAAAAGCAACCACTAAAATATTTTCAGACATCCTTTTAATCTTGACCAAAGTATGTAAAAACTATTGTTATAACCCAATTTTTGATCTTTTATATTTGAATTATTTTTATTACTGAAAAAGTGATGAAAAAAATGATGAAAAACAAGTAAAAATAAAATAAATAAAGAATGAATTAAAATTTGGGTTAAGGACAACATGATTGGAAGTTTAAAGATTTAATTAAACTCTTGACTAGTTTAATTAATCAAATCAAGGTTTTAATCGGAGAATTGATAAGTTTTGAGACTTAATTGAACTTGAAATTAATTTAATTAATCCAATCAAGGGTTTAATTAGAGAATTGATAAGTTTTGAAACTTAATTAAGCTTGGAATTAATTTAATTAATGAAATCAGGGACTTAATTGAAGAAATAGCAAAGTTTGGGGTTAATTGGGGGTTAAAATTGCAAAATTAAAATCCAAGGACTACATTGAAAATGGTGCGCAAATGAAGGGGGCCAATTACAGTTTAAACGAGGGGCTTAATTACAAAACTTTTAAAACTTCAAGGACTACACTGTTCATCTTCCTCAACGGTTCAGCCGCCCGCCGCCACCATTACACCTGCAATCAATGCATGAAACGGCATTGTTCTCTGGCTATAAAAGCCAGAGACCGAAAGGCCAGAAAGAAGAGGAGGCCAGGGGGGAAGGAACCACAGAGAACCGGGAGAGACTAGAGAAAAAAAAAACAGAGTTTCGTTCCTCTGTTTCTTCTCAAAGAAACAGAGGAGGCTAAAGAAAAAAGCCACGAACAGGAGGAAGAAAAACTGGGGAAAGAGGGCAGACAAGGAAAAGAAAAAACGCAGGAAAACAGAGAGAACGAGAGCAAGAAAACAGAGAGAGGGGGGACAGAGACGAACAACAAAAAAAAACGCAGGAGAATAACCCCCAGCTCGTGGGTTCAGACCTCCATCACCATCGGCCATCGTCTTCGTCTTCCAATAATAACACAAGCAACGGCTTAGGAAAGGAAGGACTCGAGAAGACACAGAAAAACAGAAACAGAGGAGGAAGCAGCAGCAGTCGGGCAAGCCTCCGTCACCATCGACATCCTCTTCACCTTCACCCCGCAGCTGCACCAGCCCCAACAGCTCTTTCCCCCACCGTGCTCTCGAGGCCAGCGTCCACCGGCTCCTCAGTCGTGAGAAGTTTCTTCTCCGCCGTGAACAGCGAGCTGAATCGCCAGTCGTGGGCACCGTCTCCCTCAGCCTTGCCAGGTAAGTTCAGCTTTCCTTCTTTTGGTAAATTAATTACCTGTTACTGTTGCATGCATGCGTGAAGTGATTCACGCATGCATGTAACAATGGCCAGCCGGTCACTGGTTTGGACCAGTGACCCAACCTTTTTTTTTTTTTTTTGAGACCATGCAACATAAATAAATAAAAATTCTATTTCTTTTAATACAGAAAAAAAATAGAAAAAAAATAAAAGAAATAAAAAAGGTACGTGTATGCATGAATAAAAATAATGTAAATTTATTAGTTTATTCACCGACGCCAGAGTCGGGAATAAAATACTGGTTTAAATTTATATTATTTTTATTCGTTATATTTTATTTTATTTAGCAAGAAAAATTAAAAATATGTGCATGCGTGGAAAAAAAATAAAATTTATTTTATTGAATATTCATTGGCGCTAGAATCAGGAATATTGTGAATAAATTATCATAGCATAAACTAATAAACATTTAGCAATTTAAGACAAAATCAGCAATGCAGTCTGCCTCAGGCAGAACGTTTAAGGGGTGATAATATCTTCCCTTTTATGTAATCAATCCCGAGCCATTGAATCTCTGTTGACCAGTTAGGGTTCCTAGTGACCGTAATACTAGGTGACGACTCCTTAAATAAGACCTTTGCCCCTAAAAGAACAAGATGCCAGATATCTGTTCTTTTTTCCATATTTAAGAATTATTTTTAGAGCTGCCGCGATATCGGGTGCGACAACTATAATTAAAGATGTGATACAAAGTAACAATTTAATTGATTTTCAGATCTATAAACCTTGCTTCTATGCACCCATCTACTTACAATTTAGTTTTTGTTTTGGTATACAATTTAGTTTTTGTTTTGGTATAGACTTTTGATCTTTACATGGATTTGAGTGCTGCAAGTGCTGCTGTTGAATAAACATGTTTTTTTACTTTACTTAAAGAATCTAGTGCAACAATGTTAATGAATTAGAATCTAAATCATCAAATATGAGTTCCCATCAAAGTAAAATATTGTTCTGATTTATGTTTGAATTTTCTTAATCTATGCTTATGTAACTTTAATTGTCTAAGTAGAATTGCATCGATACTTCATTTAAAACTTTGAAGGCTTTACTTTACTCTTTTTTTTCACATGATCTAGAATTTGTTGGAGAGATTTGCATAAAAAGTCTATAAATTTTTTTCAAACTTTCTTTTGCTCATGGATATTCCATTGTTAACATATTAAATTATCACCTCAATCCAAAGATTTAAGTTGTTAGATGAGATATTAAGATTTAAACTCATGACCACTTGGTTAACAAGGGTTAAAAGCTTAAATTGCTATATAAAGTCCCAAGATATGATTTATACTATTATCTAATATAATAAGTCTAGCTTGACGGGTCAATCTGATGATATGCCAATTCAGAGCTTGGCCCTAGAAGGATTTTCTTTCAAACCTCTTTTAGACATTAATCTAGTCAAACTAGAGTAACCTAGGAGTTCAATCTATAACTAGATTGATTAGGTCATGTCATTTTTAAAGAATTTTTTTAATTTTTTTTTTTATCTAAAATGATGTATTTTTAGTTTTTTTTAAATTACCCAAAACAATATTATTTCTTAATTAACTTAAATTGACCCGGTAATTCATAGGTTAATATATGACTCAAACCTTTAGTCAGGTTCGACAATCATGGGATATACATGTGTTTATATACCTTAATGCAAATAATATAACCCAGAAGTGAATAAAAATAAAAATAAAAATAAAAATAACATATACCTTAATGCAATCATGGAATATATATTGTAGTCAGCAAATGCATTAATGTATTTTACATCGGCACATATATTTTAGTATGTAAACATGTCCTTTTTTTTTATAGTCTAATACATTATTTCTTGAAGCTTGTTTATACGGTGATTAAGATTAAATTTTATTTTCAAATGATTTTAAAGATGTATATTCACATATGTATTGCTTAAAAAGCACATATTTAATATGTTTCTACCTGATATTTAGAAAAGACAATTTTAACTCAAATATGATAAATAGTCACCTCAATAGATCTAGATGAGTGATTTTTTTTTGGATAATTACTATTTTGAGTTAAATATAAATATTCAAAATTCTTTTTGGATAAGGTAATAATATCAATAAATTCATCCTAAAACTCGATCTAAATCTGATTCAAACACATACATTGATATTGTGCGTGCACACACATGTAACTTTTTTTTTCAATTTAATGTAATATATGAATGCCTAATATTAACATTATACTCATGTGTGTGTATATATTTATATATATTTTTCTCATTTAATATATTTATACATTCCTCAAATATATATATACCTCTCAATTATAAGTATTCATTATCCAAAAATTTATCATAATGCATACATAATTAAATTTCTTATTTAATAAATAATGAATATAACATAAATATTTATTTCAAATATTAATGTGTATCAATATAGTAAAAACCTAAATAACATATATACAATTAAAATATATTATAAGCCATAGTTTTAAAACCCGACCTGGTATAATGATCAGATCACGGGTCAGATGGGTTGACCCGGGTTAACCCGGGTCAACCTAAAAAAAAAAGGAATATTTCCCGTGAAATTTCCATTAATGGTTAGAGCATAATTTACTTTTCTAAACAGTTCTTTTACCAAACTTGAAGCGCTGCAAAAGTTGTCTTGATTTGGCTCTCTTTGGTTCTTTTACTCTCACGACCAGAGTTTTAAAACCCGGCCCGGCCCGGCGGGTCAACCCGGGACCCGTCCGACCCGAGCCTGGGACCGGTCCGGGTGGAGGCAAAAACCTGCTTGGAAATTGGCTAGACGAAACCCGGTTGACCCGGCGGGTCGACCCGGGACCCGGGACCCGGTCCACCCGGGTGAGACCCGGTCAATTAACTATAGTGAGAGAGAGAGATGAGGAGAGATGGCTTCGATGGATAAAATTAAAGATTCAGGGAGGAGGTAGTTGAACGCAGCGTGACAGAAGCAATGGTTACTCTTAGACGATCAAGAATCCCTACCCAGATCGAAAACTGCAACCAATAGTACCCAAGATGCCAAGAAACCAAATAGATTACCCCTCAAGAAGCTCTTCTACGAGGACCGTGAAACCTTTTCGTGTTCTTCATCGGAAGCTGATGATATTGACAGCCTAGAGCTTGAAATTTACTGTGTGTGGACGCCAAAGAAGGAGGAGGGGTCTCCAGGGAGTTGCAAGAAGAGCAGCTCTACAGGGTCTAATTCAAAGAGATGGAAGTTTAAAGATTTTATTCACCGGAGTAATAGTGATGATAAGGATACTTTTGTGTTCTTGATGCCTAATAACAAGAAGAGTGGCCTCCATCATCAGAGATTAGGCAACGATGACCAAGATGGGAACCATAATAAACAGGGCACAGAGAAAAGGAAAGAAGCAAAAGGAGCTGGAGGTGGTTTGTTTCAATTTCAAGAACATTATTACGTGAGGAGTAAAGAAGGTGATAAACACCGCTCCTATTTGCCTTACAGGCCGGATTTGGTGGGGTTTCTGTCTAATGTTAATGGGGTGGGAAGGAATCTTCATCCATTTTGAGAGGTAGCGGATGATTAATATATTTTTATTTTTTTTTGTAATTTTTCCTCTTAACAACAAATTTTGTGTGTATTAATTTTATTTTTGTTTTCGTAGTAAGGATCATTTATAATTTCCAGGATGGATTTCAATTTTGTGTGTAGATAAAATAATTAAGCTGTCGTGATGGATGATGTTGTATGTTTACAATAGTTTTTTAAAGTTAAAGTATTTTTAAAAAATATATTTGATATTAAATAAAAAATTAGCAAATCTTTGAAGTCAATAGGCTGGCTTGTGGGAGTAGTATAACTCAATAAAAATAAGAGGGTCGACGCGCATCTCCGATGTCAATTACTAGCTGATATATATATATAGAAAAAAGGGGTCATTCTTCCTTCTTCCTTCTTCCCAGCTTCTTGATGATAAGTTAATATATTGTCAGATCTTGTAGCAACTGGGATAATGGCGCGTAGAAATTCTATAATAATCGCTTATTGATTGGTTGAGAAAACTGTGTCTCACAGGGCGGGAAGGGTAGCCAGTGGTTATTGCAAATTCGAAACCGCCAATTTTTCTTGTTATTAGGCATCAAGAACACAAAAGCTGTTTTTTTTTTTGGGTTGACCGGGGTCAACCCATCTGACCCGTGACCCGATCACTTGACCGGGTCGGGTTTCAAAACTATGCTCACGACCATGCCTCCCTCTTATACCTGTCCTTAAAATCTCACACAACACCCCACCCTACTATATTGAGAAATTCTCTCTACATTGAAAAGCTGCAGAAATTGTCTTGAATCACAGTAAAATCTATTACACCTCTTACTTGCCTCCCTTCACCCTTTCCTCTCTTTCCCTCCTCTTTTTACTCCACTCCTGTAATCAACAGAAACTATCCATGTTCAATGTTTTCCCAGGAAAAAAAAAAAGTTGTGTCAAAGAAAGAATCCCAATTATTGATCTCTCTGTTTTCACTAGAGAAATAAGTAACAGAAACTTCATCTAACCTTGACTTGCAGATTTGAAATAAAAAGAGCCAAATCCAAAAAAGAAATAAACACCCTGCAAAAATAGATTTAGTGTTTGTTGAGGGCCAAAAGAGAGACGGGGACAAAATCTGGTATGACTTGCCTTGAAGTCTTTTGCGTGTGGCTTAAATTTGTCTGTTCTTCTTTGCAATTGATATGGCTTCAAAGATTGAAGAGATCGGGTTTGTTTTGTCTTCATGTTGCAGATGGTTTGATTAATTGATAGTAAAAAGCTAAAGCAAAAAACGACGTCGTTTTACTTATATATATATATATATAAACAACGGGGGTCTCAATGTTGAGTTTACTTAGGTCGATCGAGTTTTGCCGGGTCAATTTTCTGGCCGGTTTTTTCATCAACCCGACCCAGTTCCAGCCCCGGATCAGCCGGATCCTGGGTCGACTTACCGGGCCAGACCAAGTTTTAAAACTATGCTATAAACAGTAAAATCCCAAGATAAAAAAATTAATATTGAATGAAAAAGAGGGAGGTCCAATTATAAGCCTACTTGATAATGCATTTTAAAGTGTGTTTCCTTTAAAAAAAAATTATTAATTTGATATTTTTTTAATGTTTTTAATAATTTTAATACGTTGATATTAAAAATAAAAAAAATTTTTAAAAAATTTTATATTTTAAAATAAAAAATACTTTTAAAAAATATTTTACAACATAATACTAAATATACTCAAATCTAATTTAAATAACAGCGAGTAAACAAACTATAAACCACGTGACCTTTTCTTTATTCTCTCAATATTTGTATAAAATGTTTTTAAAAGAGATTAATTTTTTTAATAATTTTTAATTTTTTTAATATATTAATAGGAAGAATAAATTTTAAAATATAAAATAATATTATTTTAATATTTTTCCAAATAAAAATTACTTTAACCGCTATCACCGGAAAACGTGCTTTAAGCACTTTGAAAATCCCTTTTTCTGTGACATTTCAAATATTTGTCTTTTGCTCTCCTGCCACTCCCCACCCATTCGACTGTTACTCGCAAATTTCAAAATCTTTCTCTACTGAACACAAAACACGGAAGAATTTTCTGTCGTTCCGCTGCTTATTTTGTTTTGATTTTTGACTCGGATTGAGCCATGACTCGTTCGACTCGGAAGTTTAAGGTGTTCGAGTTCGACGAAGAAGAAGAAGATAGAGTCGAGAAGGAGTCGGCGAAGTTCGTCGGCAAGTTTCGAATTCAAAAGAGAAAACGAAGCGACAACAAGAAGGACGACGACGCCTCTTCTCCTCTCACTAAGTATAATTTCCTCCAGTGCTGTAAGTCTTTTCTTTCTTTTCTTTTTTAATTTTTGGAGTCGAATTTGGACTGTCTTTGAGTTTTGTATATTTGCATGAAATTGAAAAAATTAAATAATTAATTTAGGATGAATAATTTCATTTTTTTTGAATTCTAAATTGTGAGTTTGGTTATGAATTGCATGAAAAAAGCTAACAATGATACAATTGTGGAAAAACAAAATAGGTTATGCGCATCGCGCCTTTTATTTTATTTTATAGTTTTGATTTTCAATTTTTTATTTTTTTTCGAGCTTTGAACCTTAAATTGGGAGTGAATTTGAATTCTGGCGATTTTTTAAAATTGGGAAAAAAAAATGAAATGATTATAAAGAAATGAAGGTTAACTAAGTCAAATAAAACTATTGTTCCAGCATTTTGTTGCCTACTATCATTGCTTTACTCCCGTATAAATGCTTTATCATATGAGAGATTCATGTCCAATAATTTTTATGTAGTTGGAGGATGTACTGGGACTGTGAAAATAGAAAGAAGCAATGAACCTATTGATATAGATGATGGACCAATTGATGTTGACACTGGAGGTGAGGGAATTTCCTGCACAAGGTTCATTTATTTGTTGTAATTGGTGTTAGATATTTAATGTTTTTTGCTCTGCACAATATTGAGTTGCAGGAGGGATGGCTTCTTTACGCAAGGGAAAGAGTGATGAAGTAGTATATATTGATACAACCATTATAGACGATCAATGCCAATATTCTGTTTCAGTTTCTGCTCGCATGCCACAAGAAGATTGTGCTGACAAAGAGGAGATATCTCAGATAGAAACCTTTATTACAGATGATGGGCCAATTGATGTTGACACTGGAGGTAAGGGAACTTCCTGTGCAAGGTTCATTTATTTCTCGTAATTGGTTTTAAATATTTAATTTTATTTTCTATGCTCAATAGTTGCAGGAGAGATCAATACTTTATGCAAGGGAAAGAGTGATGAAGTAGTTGATATTGACACAACCGTTTTGGACGATCAGTGTCAATGTTCTGTTTCAGTTCCTGCTCGAATGCCACAAGAAGATTGTGCAGTCAAGGAGGAGATTTCTCAGCTGGATACCCTTGGGATTGATATAGATGACGGACCAATTGATGTTGCCACTGGAGGTAAGGGAATTTCCTGTGCAAGATTTGTTTATTCGTCGAAATTGGTGTAAAATATTTAATGTTATTTGCTCTGCTCAATAGTTGCTGGAGAGATCGATACTTTATGCAAGGGAAATAGTGATGGAGTAGTAGATATTGATACAACCATTATAGATGATCAATGCCAATATTCTGTTTCAGTTCCCGCTTGCATGCCACAAGAAGATTGTGCTGACAACGAGATTTCTCAGCTGGATACCCTTAGGTTATCTAGTTTTTCAAATTATGAGGTATGTACTGTGGTCCTATACTTCTCCTGCATTATATGAAATGAAAGCCAGTATTACCCAATTGAGTTTGTTATATGCCATAGTTGTTATTCTTTGTTTAAAATTGTACTCACAGTGAAAAACTTAAATAGCATTCTTCTGACTCAGTTCTTTTTTTTTCCCCTCTCAGAAACTCATTTCTTGTTTTCTGAGAAAGCTAGATATGTAGATTCTGACCTCGTAATATTTAACCAAAATTGTCGCAGAGTGAGTTAGTTGGTATGATTTCAGATAATGATGTCAGCATTGAAATGAGCTCGTCAACTTCTGTCTCTACTCCCTCAGAAGATGAAGGTTCTAATCTTCCTTCCTTCCTCATCTTTTATTAAGCTTAATAGATACTTAATCTGTACTATCTTCTCATTGTCAAGAATGATCTGAAAAATTATTTATAAAATTTGCATTCTTTCAGTTCCATTAGGAAACCAAGTGCTAGAGTGTGGTTCTCCTGGACATAAAATTGTAAGTATCCTGTGTCTTCTTTTTCAAAAAAATAAAATAATATTATGTATTGATATTCGGAGCTGCCTGCAGATTATTTTTATGGATGGTAGAGATGCAGATGATTTTTTTTCGTATTTTTAAAGTAAATATGCATGAACTTAAACTGCAAAAATTGTTTGTAGCTAGGTATAAAGTCTGTAACCCAAAATCTTGTCATTAGATTTTTTCCAGCGTGCTCTGTTCTGACAAAATGGTTCTTTGAAATTAAATGGTTTTTCTCTCTCCTTCAGTTGTGTGAAGAAATTTCATTTTTAAATGAACCGTAGTTTATTCTATTTTGGCTTGTTGGAAAGCCTGGCTTCTTAGCCTATTTGAGGTTAGAAATCCTCTGAATTTGCATCTATTTGCTAGATTTCAGATGTCTAAAATTCACACTTACTCTCTTTTAATAAAGTCCTTTTCTTCTGTTTAAGAAAAACGCACTTCCTAAAATGGAGATTCCATTGGAAACTCTCTCCCATTTGGAAAAGTGAAAATGCGTAAGCCAAAAATCCATATTTGTAAACAACTTTCTTTTCATCCTCTCTGTATAGTAGCTTGTTGCTATGGTCAGTTCTGCCCTGATATTCTTTCTGATCTAGCTGATATAATTCCATAATTTCATTTTTGGATGATGTGGGATTCTTGCCCCTTATTTACTGCATGCACTGAGAGATGCAAAAGCTTTGCTCCTTTATGGTCCTTCTCTTGTTAATTAATCCAATGTCAAATAGCCATCCATTTTTTCTGTGGATTTTCCTTCACCCTCCCTACCCCTTCTCTCTTTGTTTAGACATACAATGAAGCTATAAGTAGTCCGATCCAATTGGTATGATAGTTTAGAACTCATGGATCAATGCGTTTGTTTGTGTTGCAGGATTACACAAATTATACAGTTGCTGTTTTTCCTGACTATATTCTATGTGGCGACATATATGGTACAGAGTCTTGCTTAACTTTCTCAGGAAGCAGCATCAGAATGGAGGGTTCTACTGCAAATGGGGTCAAGGGAATATTTAATGCTGAGTGGAATCTTGACGATCTTATTAGTATTGAGTCAGAATGGTGTGAGATGGTGAGTTATACTGTCTTTATTTTCTTCTACATATGCATGCTGATTTGAGCAGTTAAATTTCTTGCATCTCTGGATGTAGGTTACAACTGCTATGGTTTATCTCTGCCTTAAATCAAACGTTTCTGAAGGAGCTGGAAATACAAATGATGCTTCAGGTTTGCACAATTCCAGTAGGATTTTGTTCAAGCTTTTCTTTATTTAATATCTTGACCAATCAGATTATAGACGCAGGCAGCATTATAAGCAACCTGCTCACAAATAGTTAATTACCATCATGTCTCTCCTCACAATGACAAGGAGTAACACTTTAGACATACCCTTCTTTTAGATGTTTATTCAGCTTTCTCTTTGCAAAGAAATATGATATCTGTTCAATCTTAGATAATTTCTTGTAGTTCTTTCCTTAATGCTATGTGGTGCATTGTGCCATCATGTTAGTTGCATTAGAAATATGAACAATATATCTTTGCTAACAAATTACTTGGCCACAAGGAAAAACAAAACAAAACTAGAATTAACTAGATTGGTTTGTATGATATTTGGAGACATAATACTGTTCCAAGCTGCTATCATAAAAGTTGATTATGAATACTAATGTCAAGGAACGCTAGGGTGAGAAATTTAGAATTTTCATTGTTTTATTTTGTGCCTTTTCCTTTGTTCATAAATTTTATTTGTTGCCTCCTGCACTAGTTATAGTCATGCCAACATTCTTTATATATGGACTTGGGTTTAACTCTTGGCCAATATAAATATAAAATGTATTATAAAATCATTTTTTTCAACATTTGTGATCAATAGTTTTGTACTTTTATTGGATTGGCAGATGCTCCATGGAAAAAAATGTATATTATTTAAATTTTTTTTTCTCAATAGAGCTCTAATATATCCTCTTCTTCTTTTTTTTTTTTTTTTTTGTAAAATTGCATGCAGATGTGGACAAGTTGAAGTTTTCAGTTTATGATCCTCATTGGCATGAAGGAGAGGAAGCAATTAAATCATTGAATGTCAGATACAAGGATATCTGGAATGTTACTTCTGAGTGAGTTTTCAATTTGGTAGCAATACCCAACCATCTATATATTATGTGTGTCTATGTATGATCACACCAGATGAAATTCGTGCTTAATTTTTCCAAGGTTGTCCAGCTGGTTGGGCATCTACTAGCTATTTTAATGAACTGTTATTATCATTTTTTAAACCATACCGGATGCTAGCTTGTATTTTTTTTTTCAAGTTGTTTGTATCTTTTGGCGTTCTCTCTATTTTTCAGCGGGAACTATCACTTGCAATACAAGTTCTTCCTCATAGCCGGTTTTAGTTAGCTTTAATAGTAAATTTGCTTGATGAAATGATCATTATGTCGATCAATCTTCTTTACTTTTTTTATGCTACAGATCTGATTTGGAAAAGGATGGGAATGCCTCTTTTGGGCACAATGGCATGTTCACCTCAAAGCCTTATTTTCCTGTGTAAGTAAATAGATGGATGCCCATATTTGCTAACTGAACATTGAACATGTTATGATTTGTGAGCCCAGCTAGTTTTTCTCATTAATTATCTTGATATTTGGCCTTCATGGTTGTGACTCTCTCTCTCTCTCTCTCTCTATATATATATATATATATATATATATATATATATATATATATATCTCACACACACGCCAGCTTCCCCATTTATAATATTTGAATTGGTGTCTCTTATATACTTTTGGGTTTTGATAGCACTTATAAATTATTGGTGAAATAATTTTAAATCACTTTTCTAGATAGGAAATTACTCATGGTTTGATGTAGATCAAGTAAACTAGGAATAATTGTCTCTTTTGACAGCATGAAATCTCTTTTGATGTAGGTCATGTTTTCAGTAGTAAAGTTCTTGGTTCTTATTTAGTAAGTTTGTCAAATATTTTTACCTCTTGGGGTATACCATCCTACTCCAAAATAAGTTTTGACCTGTGATCCTTCTCTTTTCTATATGGCTTTTGCTGTTATATGGTTAACTCTAGTAATCCTGCAAAACTGTGTGGTTTCACATCATATATTTGCTTGATTAATTTGTAACTCCTGTACAGCATATACTTTATATTTGAATGTGTGTTTGCTTTCTTAAACTTGCTGACCATCTCTTTTGCTCCAAACTGAATCTCACTCATTTTTCCTTCATAATTGTTTCTAATTTAAGATCTTTTGTTCCAGTATTCATGAAACATTCGAAGAGGTTATTTATCCTAAAGGTGATCCTGATGCTGTTTCAATTAGTAAGCGAGATGTAGAGCTTCTACATCCTGAGACATTCATCAATGATACCATCATTGACTTTTATATCCAGTAAGTTTCATCAAGTTACTAATGGGTTTGTCAATTTGACTCCTGATGATATGTTTCAAGGTCCAGAGTTTGGCTTTTATGCTGTATTCTTGAAGAAATTCTTGCATAAGATGTGCAATAAAATTTTATCAGTTTCAATCTTGAAGTCTGATATACAATGTCATGAAGCAGAATCATAACATAAAGGGATAAAGTTCCTCACATCCACCCCCCCCCTCCCAGCGACAATTGCTTTCTGGATATAACTTATATAGTGAACAGAGTAAACATGTTTATTTTTGAGAAAGGTTTGCATTTGGGTTCAAAACTTAAGGCCTGGAATTCTTGCATAAGATGTGTCATAAAGTTGTTTCAGTTTCATTGTTGAAGTCCATGCTCAAGGTTAACTAGGCAGAATTTATACGCATATCACCTGTGTTGATTTTTTTATTTGACAATTGCTTTCTTGATATAGCCTGTATAGTGAATAAGTGAACATGTTTTCTTTTTGTTGTATTTTTTTGTTTTTTTTTTTTATTGAGGGATTTGCACATTTAGTTTCAAACTTAAGGTCCAGGATTGTGGGTCTTTATGAAATATGTAAAAAATTAGTTGATGGAAGAAAAGATGGGAGATAGTGCAGTCTTTGGTGAGACTAGTAATGGATGTTTTGAAGTGGTAATGTCTAGTCTGATGTATTTGATTTGTGATTTTATATGTTGATTCATACTTTTTCTGCATAAACTATTCGGAGACATAGGCTAAAACTGTTTTATTGTTAGTAGATTCTATGTTGAACTGGAAAAATAATGGAAAGCTACCCCAGGTGTAGATTTTTTATTTCCATGGTCCTTACCTATTGCTCATTGCTTAAGTTGAGAGATTGGCTGCATGATCTAGTGTGTAATCTGACATAAAGCCTTGTCTGTGAGAGGATATTAGTCAGATATCTTGTTTGTAAAATTTTTTTCTTGTATATTTCTCTTGCGCTGGTGGTTAGTTCTTGTCTACGACGGAGTCATTAACACTTGTAAATCTGGTTGACCCCAGGTTGGCAGGTGACCTAACTCTACTCACCCATGCATTCTTAATTTAAGATTTTCACTAGGACAAACTTATACCCTTTGCCTAATATCTATATTTACTAGCATAATCTAATGGCATTGGTTATTCATTTTAAGAGCTGGCACCAAGGAGCATTAAGCGTGTTTGGTATTGCGGTTGCTGTTGTGGTTATGATTTGACAAAAGTTGTTTTATAAAAAGTACTTTTAGTTAAGGTTGGTTTGAAAAAATATATGTTTGGTTAAAACTGTGGTTGAAATTGAGGTTGAACAAAAAGTAGTTTAATGTGTTTGGTTAAAAAAAATACTTTTCAAATTGAGGTAATAAAATAATTAAAAAATATATATATTAATATTGATGGTTTTTAATTTAAATATTGTAGATTTAACTACTGTTATTACATCATGAAATAAATAATATTGATATCAAATATTTTTTTTTATTCCATTAAAAATATCATCAAAAATAAAATTGGGATTGCAATCAAATTCTGCAAATGCTACGTCATCAAACGATCTTCTTCTAATTTTTTGAATAAAACACAATTAAAAATAAAAATAAAAACTGAATTTTTTTAACTGGGTCGGACCCGGCAAGAACAAAATTGGGATTGCAATCAAATTCTACAAATGCTACGTCATCAAACTATCTCCTTCTAATTTTTTGAATAAAACACAATTAAAAAAATAAAAATTGAATTTTTTTTTTAACCGGGTCGGATCCGGTTCAATACATTTAGCTTTGAACTGGACCCGATCGGTCCGGAACAGTAACAGGAACAGTGGAGAGTGACTCCACTGTTCACGTGAACAGTGGAGCCACTCTCCACTGCGTTCCGCATGTTTGCGGAAAGTAGCAGAGAGCTGCTTTCTGCAAACCTGCAGTTTTAATTTATTTTAGCCGGCCTCACATGAACATTAAGCATGGTTTTTATGTTACCAAACGCTTAACAGCTGCGGTTTACTTTAAAAGCAACCACAGCAGCGTAAACAAACACCCTGTAAATGAAAGAATTTGGATATGAAAGCTTACGGTTAGGAGAGAATTTCCTGTTATCAAGCTTTCTAGCTTCTTTCTTAAATTGCTACTCCTGAACAGTTTGTTGTATCTGGAGAAGGATCTTTTATCCTGCTTCTTGTAGAAGCATGATCCACAATTGTGATGTTATTTTTGGTATATTTGTTTTTCAAGTGCTTTTTAACACGAGTATTTTAGTCATACAGGATTATGGGGATGTAGCTTCTATGTCAACATTTTAAAATAACAGAGAATTAAAAGATTTGTTTAATTGGCAGATATTTGAAGAATAAAATTCAGCCAGATGACAGGCAAAGGTTCCACTTCTTCAATAGTTTTTTCTTTCGGAAGCTTGCTGATCTAGACAAGGGCCCATCTAATGCTTGTGAAGGCAGGATAGCATTTCAACGTGTTCGTAAATGGACAAGAAAGTTGAATATTTTCGAGAAGGATTACATTTTTATTCCTGTAAATTACAGGTGAGAATTAAGTTTGCTTTCATTTTACTAGGTCATGAGGGGACATTCTCTTATGTATTGTTTGCTAACGTGAAATATAATAAACTCTCTTGGTGGCAGTCTTCACTGGAGTTTGATTGTCATTTGTCATCCTGGTGAAGTGGTTCATTCCAGAGGCAAGGACCTATGTGATAAAGTTTGTTTTTATTTTGTGTTCTAGTATTACTTTGCTTGATTTCATCTTGTGGTAATCTTGCAGAGGATGAAAGTGGAAATTCAAGGAAAGTACCATGCATTTTGCACATGGATTCGATTAGAGGAAGTCATAAAGGCCTCAAGAATCTTATTCAAAGGTAACATATTTATTCCTGCTGTTATTTCTGGTTAGCCTTTCATACCTTTTGGCAATCCAAGACTCATACTAGTGGCATAGATGCAATTTGTAGTTGACACTAAGAAAAACTTTGTACATACTAGTCGCAGTTCTTTTGGGTGCAAAAATTGCATCGAATCAACAATTCCATTTACTTTCCAGTGTAATTATTATTCCCCTTCAATTTCAAATTTGTCTGCTAAGCTAGTGCTTGGAATGCCTTCATATGGATTGAGTTCTTTGTTTACATGTTGACAGTTATCTCTATGAAGAGTGGAGAGAAAGGCATAATGAGACTGTGGATGACACATTGTCAAAGTTCTTACATTTACGGTTTGTCGCACTTGAGGTGCTGCCTCACTTTTTAAAATAATTTGCTTTATTTGCCTCTGAACTTTTTAATAGTTGCCTTAAACAGTACTAAAGTGAAGTTCATCCAAAAATTCAATCAAGGTTCCAATGTTCTCAATGAATAGCTAGAAAAATAAGTCTCACACTCATTCAGGACTTCACCTCCACCAGGGCAGGCAGTCCATCCAAGAACAAACTTGCATGGAGGAGAAATGGGGCAATTTCCTCCCCTTGAATTTTTCAAAAAAATTATTTTTGCCCTCATTAGTTTTGGTAGTTTAAATTGCCCTCTTTTCTCTTAGACATTTACCCCCATTTTTCTTTGAACTTTTTCTTTGCCCTCCTAATCTTTGAATTCTAGCTCAGCCCCTAAGTCCATTTGTTTCCTTTTAAGACTTTAAAGCTACATCTAAGGTGCAGTATCTAACTAGGCTTGCATATTTGATTTTTTATAGAAATAATGAGGCAACTTAACAGATTTGAAGTAGGGACATCAAATATTAATTAATTAGTTAAACAACACCACGTTAGTCTTGTTATACTGTCAGTCAAGTAAAGTTTAACTCATAATGTTCTCCACATAGCAATTACTTCCCTTTTCCCTTCACTTTCAAGTTTTAATTTGTTATAGAAATAGAATTCTAGAGCAGTGTTGTCAAAGGTGAAAGGTGCTAAAAGGCGCCAAGCCTGTAAAATACCTGAGGTTCTAGGTGCACGCCGGAATTAACCAAGGCAATATGCTATAGATTAAAAAAAATATGTATAATATTATATTATATTATATAAATCTAAAATATATATCTTCCCAATTAAGATTAGATCAATAGAAAATCAAAAGAAAATATAAAATACTATAATATAGTTTATATAAAGTTATATTTTTCACTCTTAAAACAAAATAGATAATTTAAAATAGTAGATAGTCAAATAGATTAAAAAGCAAAATTAAATATCATCAACATTATTCACTAATCTTCATCCATGCTTTCCTGTTCTCCTATTTTGTACTTGTGCTATTGTTCTCTGACTCTGTTCAACGCAAAGTTTGGCTGATATTTCTCTTCAAGTGTCCTTCCTTCATCCCACTTTAATGATTTTTTTATTCTTGTTTTACCCTGATCTTTGTTTTTTTACAAAAATACCCCTAAGCCGTTTCTTGTGGTAAATTAAAAAAGGACAAATAGGTCAAACATAAATCAGTTAAAAACAAAATCCAACAGAAAAAGAAGTATCTCAAACAGGTGCTCAAGTGAGCGCCTGACGTCCACTCACGAGGTGCTCGCCTAGGCAGCGCTTTATTGAAATTTTTCGCTTGAGGCTAATAAAGGTGTTGTGGCCTCGCCTTGCCTGGAGTGCCTCTTGACAACACTGCTCTAAAGGCAAAGAAGTTCTCACCTTGACAGGTCAAGATTATGTTTTTTGCCCCTTCATTATCAACTGAAGTGGTGGAGAGGATGGAGTGTTTATGAGGAATAATTATGTCCAGATCTTATCAGTCTATCAAAAAATTAATTATTTATGACAAGTTATCAATATAATATATTTATGACATCTAAAAAGTTTTCTTAATTTTAGATTTTGATATTTTACTGGCCCAAATATCGAATGAAGAATTGCTGCATCATAAACTCCCTGAATATTTGTTTACAGATTACCATTTTCAGAAAATTATTAAGTTTTCCCATTATATACAATTTTAAAGTGTTATTAACTGCAACTTTTGTTATCATTTTGATTCAGCTACCGCAGCAGGAAAATTTGTATGACTGTGGCCTGTTCTTACTCCATTATGTGGAGCTTTTTCTTGAAGAAGCTCCAATTGATTTCAGTCCTTTTAAGATAACAGAGTTTTCAAACTTTGTAAGTGATTTTGTTTTTTTCTAGTTTTGCATCTGTTGAATAATCTTCTCAGTTGGGACTTCTTTTATGGTGATTCAAGTACCTGCGTTACTTCATCTCTGAGGCAAGACTTTCTGTTTAGAATACATAAATATTCATTATAATCCTAGTGTTATTAGTGCTAAGCGTTTCCAAGTTAAGGAATCTTGGCTTCACATTGCTATTATCTCTGAAAGCTAATCCCCTATGATTACTGATGATTTTGGCTCCTTCTGTATATGTTCAAATTTGCAATTACAGCATTGTTTTCTGAATACTGGTTTGCTTTTCATAGTAAACTGTTATTTTTTTATTTAGTTTGCAATTGCATTTGTGATTTAACTTCAGCTGCTTTGCTCTTATTATCAAGTTGTGGTAGTCTTTACAACTATATAAACTGCAAGAATTGTTAGAATTTTCTATGAATAAAATTGACAACTTCTATTTTCTTTTGCTTTCTGTTCCCTCTCTCCCTACTTCAATTTTCGTTATGGGATCAGGACTAGAGGGCCTCATCCTGCTGTACTGGACCAAAAATTGTTATCAGGAATTGAATGCTCGTGTCCATTATCTTTATATTTGGCAATTGTTTTCTGAATTTTTGAAAAAAAGGGCAATTTTCAGATTTTGAGTAGTTACAAATTTTTTAATCTTTAACCAGCTTAGTAGAAATTGGTTTATACCTGGGGAGGCCTCACTGAAAAGGACACACATCCAGAAATTGATCTGTGAAATCATTGAAGATCAGTCTTGTACTCAATCTTCTGATCCAAATGAGCAAGAAACTGGAGTTGAGTTCCTTGAGGAGGTATGCAGTGCAGTATCTGGTCCTGATACTGATATGGAGATTCAGATTTCACTCACAGCAAAATCTCCAATCAGTGTTGCACAGCGACGAAGACTTGAAGAACTAGGATTGAATTCCAGGGATTTGCTCAAACCAGGAACTAGTGCAAGGTTTTTTTCCAATGGAAATTGCTGGCAGACAGGAACACTTCATTGGAGGACTTGCATGTCACCTGTGGAGGTAATAGTTTTATCTTTTCTGATGATGAACAATAGTTTCCTGTGCAAGTTACTGAATTTTTTCGCGTTGTCTGGAAACAGGAAGCTGAGGAAACCGGCGAACGAATCTCTGATTCATTGTCAGACACAGAAGATGATCAGCTACCTGCTGGCTTGGCAATGGAATTTCCCTCAACCTCACTTTCTCTCAAAGACCTTAGATCTCTCGGTTCATCTAGGAATAAAAAATACATGCAGCTTGAGGAACCTTATGACGACTCCAGTTCAGAAGCATCTACCAGTAGATCCCTGAAATCATCAGAGATAGGGGTGGTAGGGGTTGATGAAGATCCTTTGCATTCACAGTTTGAGGGATTAGACCATCAAAAACACACAGATTGCCATGAACTTTCTTCAAAATCAACCGAGCCTGAGGAATTTGTTGAGGACTCTCGAGAGGGAAACTGCATGCACAATGACCATGTGACTAATGATTCGCCATCATCCTTTCATAACACTGGCAATTGCAATAAACTTGGCGCATCAGTTGACGCGATGAACACTGCTGAAAACTTTTTGAGGGGAGTCCAAAAACCTGTTATCGATTTGACATCTGATGAACATACTGCAGAGAGGACAAAGCATACATCTGACGGCATTTGATTTCTCTGAGGAAGCATTCCTGAAGAATCGCATCTCACTGCGAATAGCAGTGTTATATCAGTACATATTCTTTAAGGGCTCGCAAGTAAGGAAATGGACAGAACTTTGAAAGGTGTTCAGGGTTGTAAATATTATAGAAAGAGGTAGAGAAAAGAAGAGAATGGCGGGGAGTGGGCTTTTCTGTGGCACATTAACCTTGATTCCACAGAGTTTGTTGCTACGTACAGAAGAGCACGTGTTTGGAAGCCCTCAAGGGAGGTAAATAGAACAAACAAGATTATTGAAAGAAAGAGAGCGCTTGTGCAATGGTTGACTTTTCCTGGACGCTGAAAAGGCCCTCTCTATAAGCAATGATCAATGCCATATGGTTTGAACTTCATGCATTTCTGCAGCATCAATTTACTTTTTTTAATCATAACTTGAGTAGATATAAATGGGGAGGTATTAGAAAAAGCCCTTTCCCTTCCTCCCATCTTGAGCTTTCCACCATCAAGCCTTGCTAAGGTAATTAACAGTTAAAAAGCAAGATCCAATGGCTGTCTTAGAGAAAGCTCCCTCTTTCTGTGTTCATCTCAGCTTCACATCCTGGCTGGGTTCATCTTCTTTCTGATGAAGTAAAATTTGCACTACCTGGAGGGATGCATCTGCTCATGATCTGATAGAGAGAGTCTTGGGTATACTCTTGTGTAAATTATAATTTGGACCCTTTGATTTTATTGATTTTGTAAAACCATAGCCTATGTCTTTTAACCAAAGTTGACTCTTAATTCTTTTTTAAATGTATGTGTTTTGGGCTTAGTCTTTAGCAACATAACAAGGGATAATTAATGGTTTGCTCAAGTTCCCCTCTCTACGTAACATGTGTCACACCCGTTGATTTTATTGATTTTGTAAAATCATAACCTAAGTCTTTTGATCAATGTTGACTGTTAATTTTTTTTTTAAAATGTATGTGTTTTGGACTTAGTCTTCAGCAACATAACAAGGGATAATTAATGGTTCGCTCAAGTTTCTCTCTTTACGTAAAATATGTCACACCCTTTGATTTTATTGATTTTGTAAAATCATAACCTAAGTCTTTTGTCCAAAGTTGACTGTTAATTCTTTTTTAAATGTATGGCTTTTGGGTTTAGAAACAGTTTGAGAGCTCGGTGCAAACTGTGTTTTTAAAAATTTTAATTTTTTTTTTGTTAAAATTTAATATAATTGGTATGTTTTGAATCGTTTTAATGTGCTAATGTAAAATATAATTTTTAAAAAATAAAAAATATTATTTATATATATTTTATTATAAAAAATTATTTAAAAAACAATTATTACTACATTTTACATTTTTAGTAACATAACAAGGGGTAATTAATGGGTTGCTCAAGTTCCCCTCTCTAGGTAACATGTGTCATACCTTTGACTTTTAATGTACTAGCTTCGTCCCTAAGGATTGAAAAAACCAAGAGTCTAAACAATGTTTTCTTTGTCAAACAAATACCAATTAGATTTATTTACTATCGTTATTATTTCCACCAATAACACCGAGCGACCAAACGCTTAAAATTCTCTCAAATTCTTGTGGAAAGGCAAAAGCAAGCAGAAAGATGGGAGACGAGACGGTGAAAAACGATGCTTTGCAAATTATTGGAATGTTTCAAGTGCTGCCTAGATTGGTCGTCTTCGATCTAGATTACACTCTCTGGCCTTTCTATTGGTACCTTTCTTTCTTTACAGCCACATGCAAGCTAACATAAAGTTATGTCAAATATTATGTTCTTTTTGTCATGTTTTCTTGTTTAATGTTGTTATTTTCATGTGGGTTTCTCACGCTTTGTTCTGTTTTTGTGTTACTGGGAAACTTTCTTGGTAAAAACTGTAACTTGGTATTATATGTTTGTGTTATTTATTAAGATTGTTAGTATCAGGAAAGAATTTTTAAATTAAAATTTGAATTACTGGAGAGCTGAAATGGACTTACTAGTATGTTGGAAAAAATGTTTGTAATTTTTATGAGAATTTGGTTTTTTGTTTTAATGTTTCAGCAGTTGCTCTATTTGGTCTTTAGAACCTTGCATTTTAGTTTAATAAAAAAAAAAAGTACTATCTTTGTAGTCCTTGATTATTTAAACATTAGAATGGTTTCTTTTTATTTTCTCCTTGTGTCGATGTTTTTTTGGTTCTCCATGGTCTAAATTTTGATTCAATTATGGTTGTTATTCAGCGATTGTCGCTCCAAGCGTGAAATGCCATCCTTGTTTCCCCAAGCTAAAGGCATATTATATGCACTCAAGGAAAAGGGGATTGACATGGCCATTGCTTCTAGATCATCAACCTCAGATATTGCAAAGACATTTATTGACAAACTAAGTCTCAAGCCAATGTTTGTAGCACAGGTGAGTCTTCAAGAACTTAGAATCTTTTTTTTTTCTTTTTAAATCTTTACTGTGCAATGAGTAACTGGGTCAACCAATTGTGTTTTTTACTCAAGAACATGAGTAGCTGGGTCATAGTTTAGTCGAACATAGTCCTAAAAGGGAGGGGGAAAGATGTAGCATCTAACTCACAGGGTTTGTAAAGTGTTGCATACTGAATTGTTTCTTGGAATAGCTCATGATGTTGAGGATTTATTTAGTGCCTAGTAACTTGATTTGAGTGATGAGCCTCTGAGTTTCATCATATCAAATAGGTAAGAAACTCTTAAGTCTATTGTGTTTCTGATGATTCTTTTACACGATCTGTATTTCTGGGTCACTTCTGCTTAGTATAAGTGGCCGGTGCTTGCCTTTGATGAGAAATGAGGAATAAGGAGTTACCCGTTTGTGCCAAAAAGATTGGAATGTTCTATCATTCTGCTAGCTCGGAGTTCTATTTTCTGCTCACTGTTGTCTCGGGGAATGTTTTGTTTTCCATGTTGCTTTTGTATGCACTTCATGTTCCCCATATGAAATTATATTCATCTATCATCAAGAGGAACTACTCCTTTGTTTGGCTTACATGGTGAGTGATTTTTTCTGACTTTTCAGGAAATATTTGCCAGTTGGACTCACAAGACAGATCATTTCCAGATGATTCATACGCAGACTGGGATACCCTTTAACTCCATGCTTTTTTTTGATGATGAGGATAGGAACATTCAATCGGTAAAAACAAAACTTTCTTGCTTCCCCCGTCTTCTAATTTTATGAGTTGGATGTTTAAATATTGTATTTTTTTTTGTAATGAACCGCCAATTTCCCTGTCTTCTAATATTTCTTTGTGAACAGGTTTCAAAAATGGGAGTAACTAGCATTCTGGTTGGTGATGGGGTCAATCTTGGGGCACTAAGACAGGGGCTCACAGAATTTTCTCAAAATGCTAGTAAATCTGAGAAGAACAAGCAGAGGTGGCAGAAATATTCACAAAATCCAAATTCATCTGAGAAGAAAGATGAAGATTGAACTTTTTTCACATGCGCCAACGGAACTGGAGATTAAGGCAATGAAATTGTTAGCAGGCAAGGGTTGAATTTGGGAGGACTCATTTTATTCGTATAAATTAAGATCTATTGTTGTATTATTTATACCAAAAGAACTCCTCAAGAGTGTTTAATTCTGGTACATGCTTCCCACATTAAATCAAGAGCATTGAGATTGTATACATGATTTTGATTCATGATTTATCTCCCATTCTTGTTCTGAAATGGATGCAATTGTAGTTCACAGTTTATTGCTGCTGCTGCTGCTGCCTGATTACCTTAATTCGTGTTCATTTATATCCCATCATTTAATTGTAGCTCACATTTCATTACTCAGCATTACTTGATGCAGCTGCTTCTCTCTGATTAGCAAGAACCATGTAACGGTAACATAAACTCTCGAATCAAAGGATTTAGACTGTTCTCTTTTAATTCCCTAAGGAGAAACGTGTCAAGGATTACGGATGCAAAATCCCTATAATTTTGTATTCCATAACTACAATTGACTGTTTGTCTAAATTTTCATCATTTGTCAAAGCAATTGTATGTATAATAATGTTTTAGGGTTACAACAAGGTCTGTCAACTAAACTTGGGTGACTAATTCACAAGTGTAGTTTACCCTGCAGAGCTATAAAGTGGCATTTTATGGTCTGTAACTTGATGATAGTGATCCGAAGAACATGAGCAGCAATTGCTGGCTATGGGCATCAACAATGCTTTCTCTGCCTCTCCGGTAACATGCCGTTTATTCAAAGCATTGACGTAGTCTAATAGTGCTGCATCACATGGCAATGTGAGAGGTCCATCGCCAGACAAACCAGACTCTTCTTCTGCCAATTTGAGTAGCTTTCTGGGAATTTTGCTGTGTAGTTATTCCTAAGGAGGCAAAAGTCGTTTCTGATCAGCAGAATACACCACAAAATGACCCTTCTCGGCTGTTGATGATGTGGGACAACTGCTTGTATCTGTTCTCCCAAAGGGTTGTGGCAGAGTGCTTGTTTTTTCTCCTGGTAGCAGCTAGTTTCTGCCATCTCCTTGCCAATTTCATGATCATCTCGGTACTGATCATAAAAACAACAACATAAAAAGAAATTAATGAGATAAACGACAATGGGCTGTCAACTCCCCAAAGCAAGTGCCTTTTCACCAATTTATTAGTTTATCCAAGCAGCCAAAAATCAAAGATGCAGAACAAGGAATTGAAGAACATGATGTTACACATGAAGAAGATCTCCAAACATTACAATTACACTTATTACATTTCAAATTATTTCAATTACATTACATTATAACTACATTACAATTACAATTACTGATATACTAAAATAGCTAGGTAAGTCATTGTCATGATCTACAATACTACAAACCTTTTTTTCTTTCAATTTTGTTCTCAAGTTTTTTTTTTTATTACAGCCTTCTATGATCAGATTATTGTCCTTTTTTTAAAAAAAAAATTGTTAAGGAAATAAAAATTTCAATCAAAGTGTAAAATAAGGAGAAACCTCATTACCAATATTAAATTCATCAGAAAAAAGTACTCTTTAGTCCACTTATTTTTGTTTTTCTTCTTTATAGTCCCTGTAATTTTTGAAATTTTAGTTCGGGTCCAAAAATTTATTTTGTTTGTTTTTGGTTCTTCTATGTGAGAGAGAGAGAGAAATTCATCGGATAACAGAGAAAAAGAGAAGAAGTTGTCGTTGACCACATTTTCTATATAAAAAAAAAGTCTAGTCTTGGTCTTAATGGGTTTCATTGAGGTATTTTTAGATTTTCATCTCGTCAGAAAAAGTGGATCAAGGTTAAGAGAATTTTTTTCGATTTGATTTTATATTTTTTAATTAATTTAAAGGTGTTCTAGGTCGGGAAATTGGTTTATTAAGATACTAAGGGTGTTTTTTAGTTGTTTTCAATGAAAATAGGCTTTTAAAAAAAATAGTGTTTTCAACCCAAAAAACCCTAGTCTAGATTTTTTGATAACCTTTCCAATGACTAGAATATAGAATAATAAACGATGTGTTGTCTATTATTTATTTATTTTTTAAATGAAGGCCATTATAAATAGAAAAAAAAAGGAAGGCCAAGCACTTAGGTGCTTTCTTTCGGCTTGGCCAGCCGTTTAGGATTGGACCTCATTTTTTATGTTTTTTTTTTTGTAATTTTTTTAAATGCATTAAATTTTTTTTAACATTAAATTTTAGTTATTATTCAATTTACTCATAGTTCTCAAACAATTTTATAGGATGTTATCTAACATTTATTTTTCAATTATTATGTGCATAATGTGGAAAAAAAAGTATCATGGTAAAAATAAAATTTATGTTTTTTAAAAATTTTAATCACTTTTTTATATGATTCAATATAGAATTTCCAGTGTATTATTTTTATAATTTTTAAATACATACCCTTCATAATAATGAAAACATTTTTTTAAAAAAGAAATTTGCTCTTATGATTTTGATAATTGTTTTTCAACAGAAAAATATTCAGATAAACAAATTGTCAAAAAAAAGGTCTAATTAATAGGATAAAGAGATTTTAATTGAAGAGGTTTTTGTATTCTAGATCATTTTAAGAGATGAAAGAAGAAGAATTGGTGCATGTAAATCGAGCTCCTTTAAGTCGTAAAAAATCCGATATAGTACAGCTCCTGGTTAGCTACTTATTGTTCATCTGCTTCACAGGAGAGACTGTGATTACCTGCTAATGACATTCATCAGAAGTGCGTAAAGAATGGTTAAAGGAAAAGTATGACAAGTTCATTTCAGAAGCTGAGAACTTTTTTAGAGGAGTCCAAAAACCTGTTATCGATTTGACATCTGATGAACATACTGCAGAGAGGACAAAGCATACATCTGACGGCATTTGATTTCTCTGAGGAAGCATTCCTGAAGAATCGCATCTCACTGCGAATAGCAGTGTTATATCAGTACATATTCTTTAAGGGCTCGTCAGTAAGGAAATGGACAGAACTCTGAAGGGTCTTCAGGGTTGTAAATATTATAGAAAGAGGTAGAGAAAAGAAGAGAATGGCGGGGAGTGGGATTTTCTGTGGCACATTAACCTTGATTCCACAGGGATTGGTGCTACGTACAGAAGAGCACATATTTTGAAGCCCTCAAGGGAGGTAAATAGAACAAACAAGATGATTGAAAGAAAGAGAGTGCTTGAACTTAATGCATTTCTGCACTCTTTTAATCAAAGTTGACTGTTAATTCTTATTTAGATGTATTTATTTTGGGCTTAATCATTAGCAACATAACAAGGAATAATTAATGGTTTGTTCAAATTCCCTCTCTCTTTATGTAATATGTGTCTCTTCTACACCCTTCAATGGATTGAAAAAACAAAGTGTCCAAACAATGTCTATAATTAGTCGATCTCTTACATCCATTATTTTTATACGAGAAATGCTAAATAATGGGAAAAAACAACATTCTTAAATATAACAGTGATGAATGCCAACATTATGTTATCTTTTGTTTTTGTTTTTTTTTTTGTTTTTGTTTTTTGTTTTTTGTTTTTTGTTTTTGTTATAGTTGTTCAAATATGAGATTTTCTTGTTTTGTTTTGTTTTGTTTTATTAGGATATTTGAACGATAAAGATTGTAACTTTGGTGCATTATTGTATTTTTGTTCTTATGTTTGATAATGCCAAGATGGGATTTTTAGTTTCAACATTGAATTATTTCAGTTTTTAATGACTCAATTGATATGTTAAAATACATTAATTTGTGGTGTTTAGTACATGTGAGTTTGATATTTGTTTGGTTGGTTTTTATTTATATTTTTGGATTTTAAAGAAGCCTCAACATTTTAAGTTGATTTATTTGGAAATATTATCTGTTTTAATATATATATATATATATATATATATATATATATATATATATATATATATATATATATAAAACCATACGAGCTTCATTAAAGAAGGTGTTTGTTTATACGGTGGCTTCTGCTTTTAAAGTTCACCATGTAAACATCATGTTTGGTAACAATAAAATGCAACTAGCTTTTCGTGTGAGACCCATGTTTTTTTTTTTAATTGAAACACCGGTTGTTGAGAACTCACGCCCGTAAATAAGATAAATATAATTCACCTGGACACTGTTCATTTCAAGAAGTGAACAATGAATTTAATTCACTGTTCACTTCTTGAAATGAACAGTGTCAAGATTATAACTATTTATATTAAAAAAATTATTTTTTTAAAATTATATTTTACTCGAAAAACTAGTGTTTAATATTATTTAATAACACTACATAAATTAGAAGAACATCGCATGATAACGTAGCATTTGTGGAATTTAATCGCAATTTCAATTTTGTTTCTGATGATATTTTACTTGATTTTGTTTCATGCTCAAAAAACCATGAAAACTATAGTCCTTATCAGATGAATTTCATACATGATGAAATTGTAGATAATATAATGGAATAATAAAAAATATTTGATATAAAATATTATTTATTTAATAATGTAATAATGATAGTTAAATATACAATATTTAAATTAAAAACCATCAATATTAATATATATATATATATATTTTTTAATTATTTTATAACCTCAATTTGAAAAGCATATTTAACCAACACATTAAACTACTTTTTATTCAACTTCAATTTCAACCACAGTTTTAACCAAACATATATAAATACCAAACCAACCTCAACTAAAAGTATTTTTTCTAAAACAATTTTTTTCAAACCACCACTATAAAAGCTACCACAATACCAAATACAATCATGAAAGAATGATCTGATTGAGAATTTATCAATCATTAAGGACCTGATTGAGAAAGAAAATAGATTGGGTCCTATAAATTATTGGCTTGTTTTGGGCCATAAGGCCCATGACCATAAAAATTCAGAAGCCCACCTGAACCTTGTGTTTTCTTCGTCAAACAAATACCAATTCGATTTATTTATTATTATTATTATTTCCACCAATAACACCGAGCGACCAAACGCTTAAAACTCTCTCAAATTCTTTTGGAAAGGCAAAAGCAAGCAGAAAGATGGGAGACGAGACGGTGAAAAACGATGCTTTGCAAGTTATTGGAATGTTTCAAGTGCTGCCTAGATTGGTCGTCTTCGATCTAGATTACACTCTCTGGCCTTTCTATTGGTACCTTTCTTTCTTTACAGCCACATGCATGCTAACATAAAGTTATGTCAAATATTATGTTCTTTTTTGTCATGTTTTCTTGTTTAATGTTGTTATTTTCATGTGGGTTTTTCATGCTTTGTTCTGTTTTCGTGTTACTGGGAAACTTTCTTGGTAAAAACTGTAACTTGGTATTATATGTTTGTGTTATTTATTAAGATTGTTAGTATCAGGAAAGAATTTTTAAATTAAAATCTGAATTACTGGAGAGCTGAAATGGACTTACTAGTATGTTGGAAAAAATGTTTTGTAGTTTTAATGAGAATTTGTTTTTAATTTCTTGGAGGGTACTTTTAATGTTGTTTGAATTGAAGCCTTGAAGTTAGTTTGTAATATGATGTTGATTGAATGTGGGTTAAGTTGTTCAACATAGTATTTAGCCCTTCATCGTAGTACTTGATTATTTAAACATTAGAATGGTTTCTTTTTACTTTCTCCTTGTGCCAATGTTTTTTTGGTTCTCCATGGTCTAAATTTTGATTCAATTATGGCTGTTATTCAGCGAATGTCGCTCCAAGCGTGAAATGCCATCCTTGTATCCCCAAGCTAAAGGCATATTATATGCACTCAAGGAAAAGGGGATTGACATGGCCATTGCTTCTAGATCACCAACCTCAGATATTGCGAAGACATTTATTGACAAACTAAGTCTCAAGCCAATGTTTGTAGCACAGGTGAGTCTGCAAGAACTAAGAATCTTTTTTTTTTCTTTTTAAATCTTTACTGTGCAATGAGTAACAGGGTCAACCAATTGTGTTTCTTACTCAAGAACATGAGTAGCTGGGTCATAGTTTAGTAGAACATAGTCCTAAAAGGGATGGAGAAAGATGTAGCATCTAACACACAGGGTTTGTAAAGTGTTGGATACTGAATTGTTTCTCGGAATAGCTCATGATGTTGAGGATTATTTTAGTGCCTAGTAACTTGATTTGAGTGATGAGCCTCTGAGTTTCATCATATCAAATAGGTAAGAAACTCTTAAGTCTATTGTGTTTCTGATGATTCTTTTACACGATCTGTATTTCTGGGTCACTTCTGCTTACTAGAAGTGGCTGGTGCTTGCCTTTGATGAGAAATGAGGAATTAGGAGTTACCCGTTTGTGCCAAAAAGATTAGAATGTTCTATCATTCTGCTAGCTCGGAGTTCTATTTTCTGCTCACTGTTGTCTTGGGGAATGTTTTGTTTTCCATTTTGCTTCTGTATGCACTTCATCTTCCACATATGAAATTATATTCATCTATCATCAAGAGGAACTACTCCTTTGTTTGGCTTACATGGTGAGTGATTTTTTTCTGACTATTCAGGAAATATTTTCCAGTTGGACTCACAAGACAGATCATTTCCAGAGGATTCATACGAGGACTGGGATACCCTTTAACTCCATGCTTTTTTTTGATGATGAGGATAGGAACATTGAATCGGTAAAAACAAAACTTTCCTGCTTCCTCTGTCTTCTAATTTTATGAGTTGGATCTTTAAATCTTGTATTTTTATTGTAATGAACTGCCAATTTCCCTGTAGAGTCATCTATCCCATTTAAAAGAATTTCTTGGTGACAGGTTTCAAAAATGGGAGTAACTAGCATTCTGGTTGGTAATGGGGTCAATCTTGGAGCACTAAGACAGGGGCTCACAGAATTTTCTCAAAATGCAAGTAAATCTGAGAAGAACAAGCAGAGGTGGCAGAAATATTCACAAAATCCAAATTCATCTGAGAAGAAAGATGAAGATTGAACTTTTTGCACATGCGCAGAAGGAACTGGAGATTAAGGCAATGAAATTGGTACCAGGCAAGGATTGAATTTGGGAGGACACATTTTATTCATATAAATTAAGATCTATTGTTGTATTATTTATACCAAAAGAACTCCTCAAGAGTGTTTAATTCTGGTACATGCTCCCACATTAAATCAAGAGCATTGAGATTGTATACATGATTTTGATTCATGATTTATCTCCCATTCTTGTTCTGAAATGGATGCAATTGTAGTTCACAGTTTATTGCTGCTGCTGCTGCCTGATTACCTTAATTCGTGTTCATTTATATCCCATCATTTAATTGTAGCTCACATTTCATTACTCAGCATCACTTGATGCAGCTGCTTCTCTCTGATTAGCAAGAACCATGTAACGGTAACATAAACTCTTGAATCAAAGGATTTAGACTGTTCTCTTTTAATTCCCTAAGGAGAAACATGTCAAGGATTACGGATGCAAAAATCCCTATAATTTTGTATTCCATAACTACAATTGACTGTTTGTCTAAATTTTCATCATTTGTCAAAGCAATTGTATGTATAATAATGTTTTAGGGTTACAACAAGGTCTGTCAACTAAACTTGGGTGACTAATTCACAAGTGTAGTTTACCCTGCAGAGCTATAAAGTGGCATTTTATGGTCTGTAACTTGTTGATGGTGATCCGAAGAACATGAGCAGCAATTGCTGGCTATGGGCATCAACGATGCTTTCTCGACCTCTCTGGTAACATGCCGTTTATTCAAAGCAATCACGTGTTCTAATAGTGCTGCATCACATGGCAATGTGAGAGGTCCATCGCCAGACAAACCATACTCTTCTTCCGCCAATTTGAGTAGCTTTCTGAGAATTTTGCTGTGTAGTTATTCCTAAGGAAGCAAAAGTCGTTTCTGATCAGCAGAATACACCACAAAATGACCCTTCTCAGCTGGTGCGACAACTGCTTGTATCTGTTCTCCCAAAGGGTTGTGGCAGAGTGCTTGTTGTTCTCCTAGTAGCAGCTTGTTTCTGCCATCTCCTTACCAATTTGATGATCATCTCGGTACTGATCATAAAAACAACAACATAAAAAGAAATTAATGAGATAAACAACAATGGGCTGTCAACTCCCCAAAGCAAGTGCCTTTTCACCAATCCATTAGTTTATCCAAGCAGCCAAAAATCAAAAAAGATGCAGAACAAGGAATTGAAGAACATAATGTTACACATGAAGAAGATCTCCAAACATTACAATTACATTACATTATAACTACATTACAATTACAATTACAGATATACTGAAATAGCTAGGTAAGTCACTGTCATGATCTACAATACTCCAAACCTTTTTTTCTTTCAATTTTTTTTTCAATTTTTTTTTTCAATTTCAGCCTTCTATTACTAGATTGTTGACCTTTTTCTAAAAAAAAATTGTTAAGGAAATAAAAATTTCAATCAAAGAGGATTAAAGTGTCAAACAAGGAGAAACTTCGTAACCAATCTCACATTCGTGCGAAAAAAGTACTCTTTAGTCCACCTACTTTTCTTTTTTTTTTACGATCCCTATAGTTTTTGAAATTTTAGTTCTGGTCTAAAAGTTCATTTTGTTTATTTTTCAATCCTTCAGTATGAAAGAGGAGATAAAAGGTCATCGGATAACAACGAAAGAGAGAAGGAGTTATCGTTAACCACATTTCTGCAAAAAAAAAAAAAAAAGCTTGATCTTAGTGTTAACAGGTTCTATTAAGGTGTTTTTAGATCTTCATCTCGTCAGAAAAAGTGGATCGAGGTTGAGAGCATTTTTCGGTTTGATTGTGTTTTTTGATTGATTTAAAGGTGTTTTAGGTCTGGAAATTGGTTTATTAAGATGACAAGGGTGTTTTTTATTTGTTTTCTAGTGAAAATAGGTTTAAAAAATAGTGTTTTTGACCCAAAAAATCCTATTCTAGATTTTTTGACAATCTCTCTAATGATTAATTAAAATCTAAAATAATAGATGACGTGTCTAATGTTATTTGATTATTTTTAGATGAATATAGTTATAAAAAAAAGAAAAAAGAAAGGGCAAGCACTTAAGTCTGACCATTTTTTGGCTGAGCCAGCCACCTGGAATTGGGCCTTTTTTCTTCTTCTTTTTTTTTAATTTTTTTAAATGAATTAATTGTTTTTTAACATTATATTTTAGTTATAATTCAATTTACTCATGGTTCTCAAATAATATTATAAGTTTTTATGAGAATTCTAAAATTTATTTTTCAATTATTATGTGCATAATGTGAGAAAACAAGTCTTGTGAATATTCAGTTAAAATAAAATTTATTTGCATTTTAGATCATTATGAGAGATGAAAGAAGAAGAATTGGTGCTTGTAAATTGAACTCCTTTAAGTCGTAACAAATTACTTATTGTTCATCTGCTTCACAGGAGACACTGTGATTACCTATTAATGTCATTCATCAGATGTGCGTAAAGAATGGTTAAAGGGAATATGACAAGGCCATCGCTGACAAGTTCATTTCAGAAGCTGAACTAAAACTACATTAATGTTGAACTTTGGAGTAACTTTACAACTCTGATTCTATTTTTCAGAAGCTGCAAATTGGTATTTGGTGACTTGGAACTTCATGATGGGGATCCAAAGACAATGAGCAGTGACTCCTGGCTATGGACATCAACAGTGCTTTCTCTACATCTGCAGAAATATGGTTTTCTATCAAAGAAACTACATATTTCATAAGATCTGAATCACATGGAAATGTTAGAGGCCCATCGCTAGGTGATCCAAGTTCTTCTTCTGCAATTTCGAGTAGCTCTCTGACAATATTATTGTGAAGATATTCTAAAGGAAGCGAAAACCGCTTCTGATCGGTGGAGTAAACTACAAAGTGGCCTTTCTGAGTTGTTGACGACGTGCTGCAACTGCTTGTATCAGTTCTCTCAATGGGTTGTGGCAGTGTGATCCTTTTTCTCCTGATAGCAGCCAGCTTCTGCCACTTCCTTGCCAATTTGATGAGCTTCTTGGCACTAATCATCTTGTCTTGTTTCACTCTAATCTAAAGGGAAGATCTTAAGCAAGAACTAGAGGTGAGCTTTAGGCTTTAGAATACTGAACGATGATCCTGTGATGGTAGAGGCAAAGCAGGTGACTTGTTTATATACGCTCACGATGCCAGACTCGATCCCTTTCCATGGAAACAAAACCATGTGATAGCAAAACCATTAAGGTGGAGCATAGGGTGTCACATTTAATATCTCTCTGCCATGTTGTTGGACAGCAAAATACTTAAGAAGAATGCCGACTCATTACTGTAGATAGCAACAGACAGGGAGAACCACAAAAATGAAAAATTAGCCCGTGAAGACATAATCACATGGAGTTTCATGGGTCGTTCGCTCGGTAATCAATTCAGATTGTTTCATCTTACACCCTGATGGCTTGATTGTCATTTGCCAGGCATAAGAAAACATGCCGGCCTCCCAAATTGCCTCTGATATCCTCCCATCACATGGTTTTGCTTCCCTCCCTTAGGAAAAGACTCTCCACTGATTTTGTGTATATATACTCAACTCACCAGCTTTGCCTTCTACTCATCTCAAACTCAGCACTTAGTAATCTAAATCTATTCTTTTCTCTAAGATATTTCCCCTGATTTGTACACCATTAACAAGATGTGTGATATTTTAGAAGAAAAAGAAAAATTTAATAGGAAAGGAAAACAATGCCCTTGGTGGAGCAAGTATTAGGTATAAATGAGTGAGGGACACTTTGGTAATTACATAAAAATTGATAAATATAAATAGAAAAAGAGAAGAAGAAGAAGAAAAGATAAAAAATTAAAAGAGAGAAAGAAAGAAGAAGAAGAGTAGAGAGGGAAAGATAAAGGAAGGAGAAGAGACAAAAAATAGGTTTTTAAGGTAAGATTTATAATTTAATATGTATAATTATCACGACCCGATCCTCGGACCAATGACTGACACATAGACAAAGTTCCCCTCAAGGTTTCCTTACTTATGCGAACCCAGAAAAACATACAAACTTTTACCATTTAAACATAAAAAATTAAAAGAGAGAAAACTGAAAGAGAGAAAGAAGAAGAAGAAGAGTAGAGAGGGAAAGATAAAGGAAGGAGAAGAGAGGTAGAAAAAATAAGTTTTTAAGATAACATTTATAATTTAATATGTATAATTATCACAATCCGATCCCCAGATCAATGACTGACACATAGACAAAGTCCCCCTCCAGGTTTCCATACCTATGCGAACCCAGACAAACATATAAACTTTTATCATTTAAAGTTGATTGTCTTAATACAATTTTAGAAATTATTGGAGCACTGGCTAGCTATAATGGAAAAGTATTAATTACAACCAAAAGAGTAGGTTCTGAAAGTCCAAAAAAAATGACCTACTAACAAAGCTATAAACATGAAAAAGATAAATAACAAGAGGGTAAATTTAACAACTCAATGAGTAGATAATATTTAATATACTCATACAAGGTAATATGACAAATAGAAACATATACAATTTTGTCTTTAAGTTCTTACAAGAAAGTTTCACAAACAGGCCATAACAAGAAATATCATAAGGTAAAGCTCGTCAGAAAATCAAAATGCAGTGAGTATGAAGCTTCAGATTATGGGATGATTAGTTTGTATAGGTTGGTGACCCCCCTATCAACTAGGCATCAAATATGATGTGCACAAAGACTAACATTCCTCTTTTAGCATGTGTATTCTGACTGACATACCAAGTGGTCATATCATAATCAAACAAATAAATCATATCTCAAGACTCAACTCATGACATCAATTAAATTAGGATTTATCAAATCGACGTACATATATCTCATGTCCGGAATTCGGATTCAACAAATGATCATGTTTTATCATAATAAAGAATAATAATCAATATATATTATCATGAAGCATGATCCATTTCATACTAACAATTCAAATATTTATATTATTTCTTGTGTATATGGAATATTATACACTCACCTTATTCAAAATCAAAACAAACACAAAAATAGGTACCGAAAAAAATCATACTATTATCCAACAAATAGAATATCAGAAATATCTGAATACAAAAGATGACATGTTCAAAACAAAATTGAAATAAATGTAAAGTAAATTTAATAGACTTAACTTACGGTCTAACTTATAACCCTATATGTTTAGGAACCAAACTGTTTTTTTTTTCAAAAACACAAAAATCAAATGGTTTCTCACAATTCTAATTCAAAACAAAACAAATCATAAAACTTGATAATAATTCACCAAAACAAACCTCAATTATTCTTCAAAATTCATCTAAAAAACTAAAACTACAGGTAGGAACCAATCTAGAATTTTCTCAAATTTTTAAGGGTCAAATTGTAATTTTGCCAGATTTAGAAGCCAAACTGAAAATGTCTTGAATCCATAACTATGTTGAAATTTTTACCCATAATTAATCCTCAATTCTATCCAGAATCTTAAATTTTGCTCAAGGGACCAATTTGCATTTTTTCCAAAGTTTAGGGATTGAATTGTAATTTTCACAAATGAGAGATCAAACTGAAATTTTATCATCTTCAATCTCAAGACACTTTTTTCCAGTATTTCCAGCAAGTTTTTTTCACAATTTATTACATCCAATACATTAATTAAACCAATAAATCTCAAAATCATTATTCCTAACAAAATCATCTAAAAACCAATCAATTAAACCATTACCCATAACATTTCAATCAACTCATCAATCTAACCCAAAACATAAACTTCAAAACCCTAAATTTTCTCAAATTTGAAATCTTAATTAATACCAACAATTATACACATCAAAACATAAATCTTACCGTATAAATTTATTTTCTCAAATTCTTTTCCCTTTCCTCTTCTTCTTCTTCTTCTTCTTCTTTCTCACTCTCGGTTTTCTCTCTTTTAATTTGATTCTTCTCTTTCTTTTATTCTCTTTCTATTTATATTTACCAACTTGTTGTTCAATTACTAAAATGTTCTTCATCAATCTGTACCTCAAATCTAATTCTCCAAGGGCATTGTTAATGTCACTTCCCGTCAATTCTTTCTTTTCATTTCAAAATATTACAACCTCCCCACCTTATAAAAGTTTCATCCTCAAAACTTGACATAAATAATTAAACACTTACCAAAACTATATAAAAAAAGATAAGGATTCTCCTCACGCATGCTATCCTCAAGCTCCTCCCACATCTCTTCCTCGCGTGAATGACATTTCCATTTCACTTTCACTGAAGCTATTTCCTTGATCTAAGATTCCTCATTTGTTGCCTATATCTTCCAGTTGCACCTTATAAGTCATATAATCTCTCAATTCAATTGGTTAAACTTCTAATGCATAAGATGGATCTGACATATACTTCTATAGCATCGAAACATGAAATACCGTATGATTAGCTAAAAATTTTAGAGGTAGTGCTAACCTATAAGCAACTACCCCAACTCTCTCCAGAATCTCATACAGTCCAATAAATTAAGGAATTAACTTGTCTTTCTTCCCAAACATGAATACTTCTTCGGTCGGTAATACCTTTAGAAACACACAATCACCTGCTGAAAACTCTAATTCATGCCTCTTCATATCCGCATAACTCTTCTATCTACTCTAAGTTGTCTCAATTTTTTTTTTCTGATCACATTTATCTTTTCTGAGTTAATCTGAATTAACTCTGGTCCCACTAGCCTTTTTCTCACCAACCTTAAACCAACAAACTGACAATCTACACTTCCAACCATACAAATCCTCGTAAAACGCCATCTCAATGCTAGCCTGATAATTGTTATTGTAAGCAAATACCACTAATAGTAGAAATCTACTCCAACCAATTCCAAAATCCATAACATATGTTCTAAGCATATCCTCTAAGTTCTGAAAAGTTGTACTCAACTACACTGTAGTACCCCATGTCTTTTTGGAATTTCACCCAAACCTGCAATGTAAATTATGAACCTCTATCCGAAACTATTGAGATTGGTACTCCATCCAATTGCACAATCTCACTAATAAATAATTTTGCCAACATTGCATATGTACAAGTAATCTTAACTAATAGACAATTGGTTGATTTTGTCAACCTGTCAATAATCTCCCTTATCGAATCGCAACCCTTCTGACTTCTAGGCAACCATGTCACAAAATCCATTGTGATTTTTTCCCACTTCCATTCTGGAATCAACAATGGTTACAGCAATCCAGGAGGTTTTTAGTGCTCACCCTTTACCCTCTGACAAGTCAACCACCTAGAAACAAAGTCAGTTACATCAGCCTTCATCCTACTCAATCAATAACATACCTTGAGATTTTGATACATATTGGTGGAACCTGGATGCATTTTGTAAACTGTCTTATGTGCCTCTGTCATCAATTCTCACCTCAGATCATCCACATCGGGTACACAAAGCCTATTTCCATACCTTAGCACATTATCCTTATCAATCACAAAACCTGTAACTTTTCCTTGCTCAACCTTATCTTTAATCCTGAGTAGTGAATCTTCTCTCTTATGAGTTACTTTTATTTTGTCAAACAAGTCTGACTTAACCTAAGAGTGAGCAATCATTGCTCTAGCTTTATTGAGGTCAAATCTAACTCCTTCATCCACTAACTCATGCAACTCCATAATCAGAGGTCTTCGTATCTCTCGAATATAAGTTAAGCTCTCAAATGATTTCCTACTCAAAGCATTAACACAATATTTATCCTGTTTGGGTGGTACTGTATGGTACAATTATAAACCTTCAATAGCTTCATCAATCACATCTGCCTCATATTTAGATCCATTTACTGAAAGATATATTTCAAACTCTTATAATTTATGAAGATCTCATAAATCTCGCTATACATGTAGAGCCTTCAAATCTTCAAAGCAAAAATTATAGTCGTCATCTCTAAATCATATACAAGGTATTTTTGTTCATGCTCTTTTATTTGTCCTGAAGCATAGGCAATAACTATGTCATGCTGCATCAAAACACATCACATCCTCATTCTCGAGACATAATAATACACTATATAACCGTCATAACTAGATGGTACTTTTAGCATAGGCGATGTAGTCAATCTTTGCCACAACTCCAAGAAACTATTCTCACGAGCTTTAAACCATTGAAACGTAATTTTTTTATATTAACTTAGTCAATGGTGTAGAAATTTGAGAAAAGTTCTCCACAAACCTTCGATAATAACTGGCTAAACACAAGAAACTTCTAATCTCTGTCTAAACATCCTCATAACCTATGAGCCTTGATAGTCACTTTGTCTCCTAGACAGACCTATATTCAATCCCTACTGTTGAAAAGACTAACCCTTTTCTCTAGACCTCTTAAACTGGCTTGTAGTCATGTCCTCTAATTCTCATGCCTCAATCAACCTAGCGTTATCAACTACCAAGAAGTACGATGAAAACACCTGAGACACCATCATCATAAACATCAAGAATTTGAGTACTTGAATGAACCTTTTCACACTCCACTCCTCTGTCGGTAAAAAATGATCAACATACCTTGATAGCTGAGTAAACTTCATATCATACTCATCTATTGTCACACTCATTTAAGATTGCCTCTCAAACTTATAGAGTCAAACATCCCTAACACTCCGAGGAAGAAATTTATCCAAGAATATGGTGTTAAACTCCTTCCATGTCCATTGAGCCTCTGCTAGCCTCGTTCTCTTTCTAGACTTGAACTAAAAGATGGCCACATCTCTCTTCAACCTAAACAATGTCAAACTTATAGCTTGATGGTCTATACACCCTAAAGCTTCACACCACCATCGTATATCATTTAGGAACCTCTGAAAATCCTTTGACTTGTCCATTCTAGTAAAGGTAGGAGGTGTCAACTTCATGAAATTATTCAACGACACATTGACTCTGTGAACAGTATGGGATAACAATGGTACGTCTTTATCCCTCTTCTAATCTCTTTCCATACTAAACTCTATCTAGGTCCACATAGATTGGCTAAGTTGTTGGAATTCTATAACAGACTCGAGGTTTGTTACCCCTACACCTGTTTCACCAACCATATTATTCTCTTCTATCTCATGAGGCTCCTCTTCTACCGGTGGAGGTACCTCCTCAATATATCGAGGTGCGGGTACATTGCACCTCCTTCTCTGCCTTACAATCCTCAAGTGCACAATAAAGACGTCGTCCTAATCGTCACCTACTCTATTAGTACCAGCTATTTGTTTATTTCTTGACATTTCCTTTAAGAAGTGAGAGCACTTAAGTCATGCTAGAATAATATGATGATAATTATCATAGAATTATAAAAAAGCATATCTATCACAAAACTCAAAGAATCAAAGAAGACATGCTTGATGAGAATTCAGAATCTCAAAGACAACGGACAAGACGATACGGATCTTAATGCTTTAATGTTACGAAATTAATTATACTATTATTTCTTTAACCTAAGGCTCTAATACCAACTTTGTCATAACTTGATCCCCAATACATCAATTAAACCAATTAATCTCAAAATCATTATTCCTAACAAAATCATCTAAAAACCAACCAATTAAACCATTACTCATAAAAATCAATCCACAACATTTCGATCAACTCATCAATCTAACCCAAAACATAAACTTCAAAACACTAAATCTTAACATATTTGAAATCTTAATTAATACCAACAATTATACATAATAAAGCATAAATCTTACCTTATAAATTTATTTTCTCAAATTCTCTTCCCCTTCTTCTTCTTCTTCTTCATCTTCCATCTCACTCTTGGTTTTTCCTCTTCAAGCCTGATTTTTTTTTTTTTTCTCTTTCTATTTATATTTACCCAACTCTTTGTTCCATTACTAAAATGTCCTCCAACCATTTATACCTCAAATCTAATTCTCCAATGGCATTGTTGTCATTTCCCATCAATTCTTTCTTTTCATTTCAAAATATTACAATAATTGTTGTTATTAATTACGATTTTGAATTTGTTGAGATTTAGGGATTTGGAGTTTGTGTTTTAGAGTTTAGATGATGGATTAATTGAAATGTTGTGGATTAATTGTTATGGGTTTTTTATGTATAAGTTCAAATTGAGAGGGTCTGCAATTCTAAGGAGACTAGTGGATCGGGACTCCGAAATCCTAATCAACCAGTTGATGGGTTAGCTTGATGGATTTGATTGACTAGTTGGTCAATTTCAATCGACTGGTTGACTAAGCAGTAAGGATTAATTAGTTCTTTTAGGTTCGGTCAATTTAAGATATGTTCGGGAATGATCAGGTGGATCTGTTTAGGTTTTATAATTACATTTTAATATCCAATCTTAGAGTTATAATCTTTTATGTTATCTATTTCGAGTCATTTTGAGTATGTATTTTTATATATATTTAAATACTCTTGATATTCCACCTGCTGAGCGTCAGTATGATTCCTTCGATATTTGCTTATGTGTCCCTTCTACTTTTGAGTTAAGTGAGTGAATAATATTCCATATGCAAGAGGAATAATATAGATATTTGAATTGTTAATATGAATTAGATTATGCTTCTTGATAAAATATATATATTGTTTATTATCTTTTGTTTACTTTTGAGTTAAGTGAGTGAATAATATTCCATATGCAAGAGGAATAATATAGATATTTGAATTGTTAATATGAATTAGATTATGCTTCTTGATAAAATATATATATTGTTTATTATCTTTTGTTTATGATGAAACATTATCACTTATTGAAACTGATTTCTTGATATGAAATATTATGCACATCTAAATTGATAGCTCCTAATTTAATTGATTGTATAAGTTCAGATTTTAAGAAATACTCCTAATTTAATTGATTGTATAAGTTCAGATTTTAAGAAATAATTTTGTTTTGTTTGATTATGACCCTATGGTATACCAGTTAAAATATCAATGCTAATAGGATAATGCTAGCCTTTAATAATTTTGTTTTGTTTGATTATGACCCTATGGTATACCAGTTAAAATATCAATGCTAATAGGATAATGCTAGCCTTTTTGTGTAACAACTCATACTTTTCCATCATTTGTACTTGCAAACATGGTTAGTATTCAAAATTTTAAGGATTATATATATATATATATATATATATATATATATATATATATATATATATATAACCTACCAAAAATTCAGCAAAATTTTACCATGAATAAGTGATACCAAGTTCTTGACAAGTGCAACCATCACAAAATTAATCCATAATCATAATTCAATCATCTTGGCCTTAAAAATAAACATCCTTATCATTAAGATGAGTCATATGGTAACTTAAATTAATTATATTAGTAACACTTAAACTAACTAAATAATAATAATAATGATAATAAAACCATTGAGTTCTCAAATGTTTCACTTACATTAATCGATTGTTGTTTCTTGCTAAGTACGATTATTTTGTTATGAGAACATCAAGTATATTGGCCTTGAATTGAAAAGGAGAGACTGTATATATGAACTATATCACTGACTCACTGTGGAACTAGCTCCAGACATTGGTCCTCATGATCACTGTACAACCATCTAATTCGGAAGGGCGTATGAGCCATCTTCTCCCTACTTCTGTCTGGCAGTTCTCAGACAAAAGGGTCCATTATGCTTTCACCATTCATTGACTACTCAATACATTCAGCCATTGGATCCAGATTCTAATTCATGCCTGCTTACTGATTTACGTCATTTGTTGTGGATCACAGTGTCTGTTGCAATCTCAACCATGAATCAGCTTTGATTGATCACAGTTTGCTGTTCAACAACTAGACAGAAGGTACAGGCTTAACCACCGCTATGCTATACCATGATGGGTTTAATTTCGGACTTGAAAAAACATGCCCACCTCATAAACATCCTCTCACATCCACCCATCACATGGCTTTGCTTCCCATGGAATGCGACTGTTCACGGATTTGTTAACATATAATAGCCGCTTCCTTTGCCTTCTATCCATCACAAAACAAGCATTCAGCTTTCTTCCCCTACTTGACTCCTCTTAAGTTTTTGTGCTTAACAAACAAAATGATCAGTGCAAAGAAGCTCGTTAAACTGGCAAAGAAATGGCAGAAGCTGGCTGCTCTGAGGCGTAAGAGAATCACATTGCCACAAATGGAGACAAGCAGTTGTAGCACATCAGAAATGGCTGATAAGGGACATTTTGTTGTGTACTCGGCTGATCATAAACGCTTTTTGCTTCCTCTGAGTTATCTTAACAATGAGATTGTCAGAGAGCTGCTCAAACTGGCAGAAGAGGAGTTTGGACTGCCTAACGATGGGCCTCTCACGTTGCCCTGCGATGCAGAGCTTATAGAATATGCAGTTGCTTTAATCAAACAGAGAGTCACAAGAGATGTAGAGAAGGCATTGTTGGTGTCCATAGCCAGCAGTCGCTGCTCATTGTCTTCTGATGTCCATCATCAAGTAACAGACCATCAATTACCAATCTGCAGCTTCTGACGAGCAGAATTAGATTTGTAAAGAATGCAAACAACTAGATAGATTTTGTAGAATATTTTCATTATCAATGATACAAATTTAGTGAATTCACCAGAAATTCTGGTTTAATGATATAAATAGTATTGCGATTTTGCATTATAAACGTCTCATCATATTTTCTCCTCAACTATCCTGAAAAGCGAAGATAAGATTTTTTTTCTCTTCATGAACAAGAAGTCTCGAGTTGTATGAGCAATCACTTCTTAGAGAACTTCCAAGTCTTAAAGGAAAAACATAGCTTTTATTTATTTGCCTAAAGTCTAATCAGCCTTCCAAGGTTTAAGCCTTGTGAATCAGACTCCTTCAAACATTTACTCAAGGAATCAACTAAATGTAAGTTTAATATGCTTCGATTATGTTATTATATTCATATAAATAAATATTTATTATTAATAAAAATTTAATTTATCTTTAATATTTATATAATATTATAATATTAGATTAATAAATATAATATTTAATTTATAAATCTAGAGGAAAGAAAAAGTTCATAAAACAAAAAAATTTTAAAAAATCAAGTAAGGACTTGGTTTGTTAATTTCTAAAATTTTCTTGAATTAATATATTGTCAATTTATATGGTTTTTTAGATTTTTCTATAAATAGTAAGTTATATCTCTATTTTTTAATGATTGTCTGTTTGATTGAAAAACTACGCAAGTCACAGAATAGAAAGCTAGCACTCTAGGCATAGCGATCCCTCTCTTCTAAATAGCGATTTAGAAGATTTCTTACCGGTAGTTCGTGTGGATTACCGTTGGAGGCCGGACAATTAAACAGTTTATGGTTGGCGACAACCCGACTCTCAAAAAATATTCAAAGCCGAAGAAGATTAGATTTTTAGATAATAAATCTCTAAATAACTCCAGATCTGTCTAATAGAATCCTAGAGACTTTTCAATAATTTTATATTATTATTTTTGTTACATGTATGATGTTCGGAACCAACACTAAAATCATAAGACATCATCACATTGACCTCTCCAGATATGATCTTAAAATATCCCTTCTTAGAAGTTCCAGTTTGAACCACAAGGTCAACATTAGGCCTGGAAATAGGATTATCAACCTACTGGGATCACAGGTAGCAACAAACAATGTCTTGTGGCTATTGGAGAAGTCATAATGATCAGTCTAAAATAATCAATTAAAATCATTTGATAGTTGATCTTCTATTTCACAATAATTATCAGGAAAATACTATTTAGGGCTTAACCACACTGATCAACCACATGCTTCATGCTATGTTTGTGGAAGTGACTCTATGTCGATGGCTTCAGATAATAGCGTATTCAAGCCTCATCACAGCAATAACTAATCTCCTTCCATGTGCATTTCTAACTAGCAAACGAATCTGGTTTCCATTTTCTTTTCAGGTACCATACAACTTTTGTTTCTTTCTACTGCAGACGGAGCTGACAGTAGCAAGTGAATCATTGTTGAACACACAGGGCCATTTTCTTAACACTCTGATCAATAATGTTTTATGATTCTAGTAAACTCCTTGAGTGGCAAAACAATCAACATTGAGTTTACCGCACAACTCTCGAACAAGGTACCATGTCCTTTTCGGATAAGCTAGGTCTGCCTGTGAAAAATAGTTCATGGATAAGTAAGCTGTAAGAACTCTACGTTTGCTTGTTGAATTCCTCTCCCCGTATACAAATCCATCATGTGAAAGAGAAGGGTTAAGTTCTGTTGATTTTACTTTTAGAATCAAGACTGTCAAATTGTACACAGTTCCATATCTATCATTCAATCAGACAACGGAATTTATGACCTGTTAACAAAATTCATAGGTCCTGCTGCATCGAACCACAAGACAGGATGAGATACTTATCTGAAACCTTAACTTACAGATTGCCCAGTTCAGCCATAGGTCCTCACTCCTCGGGTCCACTGTATGATCATCGCTAGACTGTGGTAATCGAGTTCCAACAGAAGGACTTGTGAGCCATCATTTTCCCTACTTCTGTTCGGTAGCTGCACAGGGGCTGGGTCCAATATTCTGTCTCTCAATGAAATTTCTAGACGACAGATTTAATTTTGCACGGCTCCTCCAGCTTGCATCAATCATTGAATATTCGTTACATGAAATCATAGAAAGCAGATACACATTCATGTCAGCTTACTAATTTATCTTCATTTTCTGTGGTTCGTAGAGGCTGTTGTGACCTGCAGTCATAAAGTCAGCATATTTTTAGTATATTTTGCTGTTAAACTAACAGACAGAATACATCATTGACAACTGCTATGCTCCACCTAGCTGGGTTGATTTCTAGACACAAGAAAACATGCCCACCTCATAAACAACCTCTTACATCCACCCATCACATGGTTTTGCTTCCCATGGAAAGGGACTGTTTATGGATTTGTTAATATATAATAGTCACTTCCTTTGCCATCTATCCATCAGAGAATCAGCATTCAACAGTCTAAATTCTAAAGATTTCTTCCTTTGATATTTTACTAGAAAAGAATACTTCCAAGCAACAAAATGATCAGTGCAAAGAAGCTCATTAAACTGGCAAAGAAATGGCAGAAGCTGGCTGCTCTGAGGCGTAAAAGAATTGCTTTGCCACAAATGGAGAAAAGCAGTTGTAGCGCATCAGAAATGGCTGATAAGGGCCATTTTGTTGTGTACTCAGCAGATCAGAAACGCTTTTTGCTTCCTCTGAATTATCTTAACAATAAGATTGTCAGAGAGCTACTCAAACTGGCAGAAGAGGAATTTGGACTACCTACCAATGGGCCTCTCACATTGCCCTGCGATGCAGAGCTTATAGAATATGTGATTGCTTTAATCAAACAGGGAATCACAAGAGATTTAGAGAAGGCATTATTGGTGTCCATAGCCATCAGTAGCTGCTCAATGTTTTCGGATCTCCATCATCAAGTAACAGACCATCAATTACCAATCTGTAGCTTCTGAAGAGTGGAATTAGAATTGTAGACACTGTATAAATTGATAAATTTTATAGAAGAGTCGGAAAAAAATTAAATTATCAAGTATATATTAATACAAATTCAGAGAATTCACCAGCAATTCTTTTAGCTCAACATCACTGCATTACAATGGCCTCGTAAACATTTCCTCTTTATCAATCCATGAAGCAGATAAATGAGGATTTTTTTCTCTTGACCAAAATTTCTCAAGTTGTACTACACGAGCAGTTGTAGCACATCATCAACAGCTGAGAAGGTCCATTTTGTTGTGTACTCTGCAGATCAGAAACGGTTTTCGCTTCCTTAAGATTATCTTAACAATGAAATTGTCAGAGAAAGAAGAGTTTGGACTTTCTAGCAACGGGCCTCTCACCTTGTCGTGTGATGCAGAGCTGATGGAATATGCAATTGCTTTGATCAAACAGCACTATCGATGTCCATAACAAGCAGTCGCTGCTCATTGTATTCAAATCTCCATCATCAACTAACAGATCATCAATTACCAATGTGCAGCATCTGATTAACAGGATTAGATTTGTAAACAAAGCAAAAGAAGTGTACCTGATTACTCTTCTCGATGGAAAGTACAAAACTTGAAGTTTTATAGGAAAAACAATGCTATGATTCATTTCCTTGAAGGTTTCTGAGATGTTTATACAAGTTCTTTTGAACTGTATGGATCAGAATCCTAAGAACACAGATCAACTACATAACTTCAGAAGTAAGTGCATCATTGCTTAATACTTCTGATCAAAGATGTTTATTAATTCAACTAAACCTCTAGTGATTCTCCAATTGAAACAGTGATCGATTGGTTCACATCTCAATTTTTATATTTCAAGAAACTCTTGAAGAAGGTACCATGCCCTTTCTAGAGAAGTTGTAAGTATGAAATTTATTGTTCAGGAAACTCTAGCTTGTCAAATTCTTTGCTTGTAAAATGAAACCTATCTGTTGCATGAAAGGAAACAGATGTAGGATTAGTTCAGTTGAGTTGTAGCGTGATAATATATCAATTGGAGACCGTCACTCCCAGACTTACAAACTGCTAATAGAATTCATAGAAGCTGCTGTGAAAAAAGATTCAAGCCACCAGGACAGGAAGAGATGACGTTCAAGATTCTGCTTACAAATTGCCTTCGATCAGATATAGGTCCTCGAGTCCACTGTACAATCATCTCTAGACTAAGGTAATCACATTCCAGGTTGGAACAGGTATGATTTTTGAGCCATCATTTTCTTGCTTCTGTTTGGCAATTCTCCAACATGATGGGTCTGATATGTTGTTTTTCTACTAAATGTTTGGACTACAATTTCCACAAACTTCCAGCTTTCAACATTCATAAAGCACTCGTTACATGCAGCCGCACAACCATGTTCAAATTCACGTCTGCTTACCAATTTATCTTCATTTTTGTGGTTCACATAGTCTGCTACTCATTCTGCTGTGATATAAAGTTATGAGTCAGCGTTATTTTGATATGCTTTGCTGTTCAACTACCAGGCAGAGGGGCAAAGAAATAACACCCCCATCCCCCCCCCCCCCCCCCCCCCACGCTCCACCTTGATGAGTTGATTGCTAGACACAAGCAAACATGCCCACCTCATACACAGCCTCCCACGTCCGCTAATCACATGGTTTTGCTTCCCATTGATAGGGAACGTGTGTGGCTTGGTTAATACATGATACTCCCTTCCTTTGCCTTCTACCCGTCACAAAACAAGCATTCTGTATTTCAAGTTCCTAAAGTTATCTTCCTATATTCACTCGTGAAATATTTTCCAGAAACAAGATGATCAGTGCCAAGAAGCTCATCAAACTGGCAAGGAAATGGCAGAAGATGGCTGCTATAAGGCGGAAAAAAAATCACACTGCCACAACCAGACACAAGCGGTTGTAGCACATCAACAACAGCTGAGAAGGGTCATTTTGTTGTGTACTCTGCTGATCAGAAACGGTTTCTGCTTCCTTTAAATTATCTCAACAATGAAATTGTCGAAGGGCTACTTAAACTGGCAGAAGAGGAGTTTGGACTGCCTAGCAGTGGGCATCTCACTTTTCCGTGTGATGCAAAGCTAATGGAATATGCAATAGCTTTGATCGAACAGAGGGTCACTAGAGATGTAGAGAAGGCATTGCTGATGTCTATGGGTAGCAGTCACTGCTCAACATCCAAAGATCTCCATCATCAAGAAACATGCAATCAATTATCAATTTTCAGCTTCTGAAGAATAGATTAGTTTCTTAAACGACACAGACAAGTAGACACAGTAGACACTGGTAAATTTTGTAGGAAACTACAAATTATGAGATACATAATTCCTTTGATAAAGGTCGTTGACTACAATCTACAAGAAATCTCTAGCAATTCTAGTTTAAGGATACAAGTTAAGGTACTTGCATCAATGATTTCATCATAATTTCCTTCTATGATCCTCTAAGCAAACAAAAAAGTATGGTCTGCTTGGGGCGAAAACATTTAAGAGTGCATCTGCCAAAAAACAAAATAAAGAATAAGAATGAAAATCTCATGCGTACAAGTGAAGTAGCAATCAGTGCCATTAAACGCCATTACAACAAAGCTTCGAAGTAACATAAAGAAATTAAAGTGGCAATCACTATTGCCAGACTGCAGAAAGGAACCAGACACATGGCTTTGCACTTGAGCTACACAAACTTTACAAATATGCTCACGTGGATGTCCAGTTCTAAAAAAAAAAGTCTAGCAGAATCAGAGTGTGAGACAACAATAACACAGGAACATGAGATTCACCTAGTGTTGGATTCATCTAGGTCGGTTAACTTGTCCCTTTGGTTATATGAACACACACTAACCCAAATTGCATCAAATCCTTTCTGCGATTAGCAATTGCTCGAGCTCCTCCCTCCGCCGCTCTAATTCCTGTGATTGTTAATCCATGTATGTTAATAGAGGAAAATCTGAGTTCCAACCAAAATTTGTTAAAATGATAGACAGAAACATCAATAAATCATTAACAAGAAAGCACCATTTGTCTAATAAAACCAACTGCATACTCTCACAATGTTAACTGCTGTCCAAGCACATGCACATCAGATTCAGAATCTTTAAGCCTGATTTTAAACACAGGTGAAAAGTACATCCCCGACTACTTACTGTCACCTAAATCAGAAGAATGAAAAAAGGATTCATATAAACCCTAAAACTGACTACAGAAGCCTGTTTGCTTATAGATTTGATTTAGGGTATATCAGAACCCTTTCAACAGCATTATGGTAACGAGCAATCACAGCTCATAGCACTTCAAGTTTTAGAGAGCGCAACATAATTTGATTCATTTCCTCAAATTGGCTATCCATTTCACTCTCAGATTATTAAGAGTTATTAATATATTTCTCTTCTTGCATGCATTGTACATAATAAGGATGCTTATAGAAAACTTGGAACTCGTGTTCCTGTTTGTTGCTAAAACTTGATATCATGCCATGACCTCCACAAAGTGATGGCACAGCTAACACATAATTGCAAAACTTGGAGCAACAGCATACACATACAAGCATGGAGTAAAATGCAGAACGGGGAGCTCATATGAACACTCAATACCAATCATGAACACTCAATACCAATCATCATTTCAGGAGCTACAGCAAAACAAAGCTTACCTCCAGATCCTTGACAGCCTGCTCCCTCGTAGTTTCTTTCTTCTGACGAGACCGTTTGAGAAAGCCAATGCACAGAATTCCCTGGAAATTGGAATCACAATCAATAGCAACACATCATTGGATTAGTCTTGAAATTCCCAAAAGGAAAAGCAAACCCAAACTCAAAATTAGTTATTCTACTCAACCAAGCTCAACTTAAACCAAAGTCCTAGTTCATTTATTTTCTTACTGAAATAACATAAACTAGACCACAAGCAAGGAGCATATAGCTAGCTATATTTTGTAGAAGAACAAGCTCCTTCTGGTTTGATGAATAGTCAGGGAAAGCTCTCGTCATTACTGCAACACTGAAAAAAAAAACCATCATTTCAAACCCTAAGGAGATATTAATGACTCCACGCTAGCGAGCCTAATGCACATTTTGCAGCCCTCGTTAACACAAATGACTTACAAGATTTGCAGCATGCCCCTCCCTGCCCAATACTCCAATATCTGCAGTATATGAATTCAAACTGTTAACATTTGCACCACCAGCCAGCATAATAATTTAATTAATTCAATTCAATAAATTAGACCAAACTCCAATTTTCACACATTAAACAAAAAATAATAAATAAATAAATAAAATTCAAGAAATCAGAAAAAACAACGAACCTTCCAGAACTTAATAACAAATCCCCACTCCGTCTCCGCAACCACCACAATAAACGCAATTACCACCGCATAACACCTGAATATTCCATCAAAAACCTACACAAAACAACAACCAATCAGAAATCAACACCTCGCACACTCACTCAATCACCCACCTGATGCATACATACACTTAGAGATATATAGCCTTACATCAGATCCGTCTTTAAAGGATCTAACGGCGGAGAGAACGTTGACGGCAACACAAAGAATCGCAGTGAGTGAAGTTACAAAGCTGAAACACCTACAAATTACTAACAACGGGTCCGGTCCGGGTCGAACTAAGGCGGTGGCTCTTGCTCTGGAGCTTGATGACGATGCTCGAGGAAGAGCCGGAGGCAGAGGTAAGGTCTCTCTTTCTCTCTCTGCCATTGAAACTGAATCGAAACGTGTCTATGCCCTTAAAAGAAACGTCTTTTTCATTTTCTTCTGTTTTCTGCTCTTTGATGATTTGAAGCGGGATTCGTTTCTTTCACCTGTTATTCAAGCAAGGAATGGAAGGTGGTGGCAGATTGACACGTGGCCGTTGTCGTCTGATGGTGACTGACACGTGTCTGAGGTATGCTGTTTCGGGTTTTCCCTCTTCTTACAGTGGCTTTATGGGCTTCTCGTTGGCCCATTGATTAGGAGAGCGCATCGTGTGTTGGGCCCGGTTTAAAAAAGTAACGATAGCTAGCCTGGTTTTCAAAAATTAATAGAGGTGGTCATATTTATTTATTTTTAAAGAAAAATATTCAAATAAATAAAACATGGAGATGGTAATAATTTATATCTTTTGAGTTCAAAACTAAAATGGAATTACTATTTTTTTTTTTGAAATTATCTGGATCTCTCATTAATCAAAAATATTTTTAAAATGATCCTTTAATTACATCTAATGACCGAAAAGAGAATATTATTTCAAATTTCATTTCATTTTGTTCATTCATTCAAGTTAATTTAATTTTGTTATTACAATCAAATTTGTTGAGTGTGTGAAAATTCTTGAAAAATAAAGTAAAATATTTATTTATTTTGTTGATATTCTATTATTACATACATTGGAGCCAGAGAAAAATTTTTAAAAGAAAAAGAAAACAAGAGAAAATGAAATTTTTAATATTGATAATGGAGCCGCATTAAAATTTTCTGGAAATTACAGGATCGATGTTCACAATTGAATCTAGGACTCGTTTGTTTATTGAAAATAGTTTTTTTAAAATGAATCTCAGGAAAGTAAATTATTTTCCGATATTTGATAGTGTAATGGAAAATAAGTTGAAAAACATTTTCCAGTGTTTAGTTATGTCATGGAAAATAAGCTGAAAATAATTTATTAATGTTTTATTTTTTTCAAGTTTATTAAAATAATAAGGAACAAATCATACAAACTAAAAAGTTGAAGGAGAATGAAATTGAAAAAAATATATAATTTCATAAATTATCTCAAATAAAATAAATAATAATCAAAATAATATAGATCAAATCTAACAAATAAAAAAATTGAAAGATGAAGAAATTAAAATAATAATAATAATTACAATTTCATAAGTTATTTCAAATAAAATAAGTAACAATCAAAAGAATGAGAACCAAATTTTATAAATAAAAAATTTCAATTAAAAAATAATAAGGGAAAAACAAATAACAATTATAAAAATAAGGACCAAAGTTAATATAAAAATCAAATTTTAATGAATGAAACTGAAAAAAAAAATTCAAAATAATATATATATATATAGAAATTAAAAGTTTGAGGACCAAATTTGATATAATCAGCAGATAATACGACATTTCTAAATTTTTAATAACTTCCGGAAAATGTTTTCCACCCAAAATAAAAGGAAAACACTTTCCTGGAAACCAAGCCAAATTTTTCTTTGACTGAAAAGAGTTTTCCGTTGATCAACTTTTCTAATAACAAATAAACACATGAAAGTTTAATAAGTGATTTCCAATAAATCACTTTCCGTTAAATAAACACCTCCTAGACTAAAACATTGTCTATACCCTTAAAATGCTACTACCATAACAACGCAAGGTCTCAAGACAGTTTTTTTTAAAATAAAATTAATTATAGAAATGTTTTAGCTAAAATAGCATAGTTAAAGAGTTGTTTATAAAAATAACACAATTTATTAAGATACATGGGATATAAATACCCAATCTTAAAATTACAATAGCTAAGGTTTTTTCTAGCATTTCTAACTCTATAAAAAATTGAACTTCAACAAGTAATATTTAACACAATTCACATAAACAATTTAACATAAATTACCTAATTTATAATTTAATTTAATTTCAACTCAATTCATAATTAAAAAAACTCAATTAATTTTATATATCAATAAAATCAATTCTCATAACATCCAAATACATCATTTAATTATATCCAATAATTTACCTTGCAAACAAGCCCACACCATCAAAACCATGAACATGTGCTCTTCCATGGAAAATGGTCTCATCCATCATCAATGCCATTTCTCGACACTTAATCATCCCAACTTCGTTAATTCCATAACGGCACATTGAGATCGAATTGTTGGTCACGGTTCGTCCAACCTCATTGGTTGTTCCACACTGTTGTAGCTCTCTGATCCTCTTGTTTTAAAAAAATTCACCTGATATATATATATATATATATATATAGAAAGTAGTGGAGTGAGAAGAGTCTGATGTGAGTTTCCTTTTCTTATTATTTCAAGTTTAAACCCTGTAATTACTAATATAATTATCATTAAAAGTTTATATAATTATTAATTTTAGGATTTGTGGGATTAGTTGAGATATGCACAAATTAACTTGAATGTTCATGTTAATTAAAAAAATCACCTGATAAATAAAAAAAATCATATATACAGAAAAAGAGAGAGGAAATATGTCACGGTGGAGATAGAAACCAAGAGAGGGAGGATGAGGGCGGCGCAGTGATGGAGGGAGAGAGAAATTATAAGAATTAAATTTAAATTGATTTTTAGTAGTTATTTAATTCATTTGGTCGCATATAGAAGACCTGCACACCTGATTGGTTGTGCGTGCATGTGAGACATCTGTGCCTCAACAAATTAAAATATTTTCACAAATAAATCTTCAATTATGCTGTTTGGGCTAAAGTTTTTAGCCACTACTAATTAAAAAAAAATAATAACAATAATAATAATAAAAAAAAACCCTCAAATCCAAGCCAACAAGGTTTACTGTTTTTAGATGGTATTATTTCCACCCTAATTATTAAATCACTCATAATATATATAGTATCTTAAATGATATTTTATTTTGACTATTAAAACTCTAAAAAACTTAAAATAGGCCAACAAAAAATAACTAAAATCTATAAAGTTATTAAATTAGATCTTTAGTTTATACATGTGTATATATATACACACCTGTTCATGGTCTTGCATTATTTTTTTCTTCTCTTCTGTTTCTCTTTTGAGTGTTCTTTTTTTTTTCTTTATTTTTTTAGTTTAACGTGGGTGTCCAGGCCAGCTTGCGCGTATTTCTACTAATTCCACAGGCCCTGAAGTTAATGACCATGTAAGCCTCCAGTGGCTATCATTTAAGCAATTATAGAGCTTGAATCTGAAACCACGGAGAAAACAAAATCTTTTTTTTTTTCTTGGGTGAATTCCATGTTGCAGTTATTCTTGGTAAATGTGCAGATAGTGCTTACCACTGATCAATGACACAATATTGCTGATGGTCTTACAGGCTCGTAACGCTGCAATAGCAAACAGCTACTTTGTTGGAACTGAGATATTCTCTAATCCATTTATATACCTCAGGCGATGGGAAGCCACAACATGCAGGTTTTGGCCATTTCCACGGGTCTAGCCGTTTTTCGGCCCCAGATGCTTCTTGCACTCCCTCCCTCTCACGTTAAGAGGATGGACTACTGATCTTAGACATGGATCTAAACCTCTGCAGGCAGCTCAGAGAGGGATTTCGAATGACTGCACGGTACGAGCTGTATGCTGACATGCTTGCCCGTTACTTGAAGCCAGACTTCGAGGCCCAAGTCATCTCCGATCCCCTGTTACACAAGTCTCTGTAATGTCAGGTGCTGATCAAACTTCCAACTGCAGAAATAAAAGTTGTAGCTCCATGGTATCTTAAATGATAATCTGAAATAAGTTCATACTCGTAGCGTACGTGTGTTCATGCTTGTAAATATCCGAGCATCGTTCATCTGTTGATGCACTAAGTTTGAATATTGACAATAAAGAACATTGAATGAACCATTTGTGACTCTTTATGTGAAGAATCAGCTTGAATGTCTGGGATTACTCATAAATGTCTGTGAATGGACAATCAAACGAGTTGGAATAATAATAAAAAGGTTAACTTGATGGTTGACATTTGCTTTCATCACTAATGTATAGTACGATTCGAAAATGAACAGTATTCATTGATGGTTGAGCTTGTAATCAAAGTCAGCCATTAAGGATGATGCAAATTATACCCTAGTTATGAAAGTACGGAAGCTTATAGCTAAAGATTTTGAGGTTAATCATCTCGTAGGTAGTTCAATAGTAAGAGTTTGGGATTAAGAGTTTTGCTTTTCTTGTGGTCTTAGGTTCGAGCCATGTGGTTGCTAATATGATAGTCACTGGAGGCTTATATGGTCGTTAACTTCAGGGCCTGTGAGATTAGTCGAGATGCGCGCAAGTTTACCCGGACACCCACATTAATTAAAAAAAAAACTTGGAGGTCTGAATACAATATATTTTTTAAGAGGCTAACACAGTAACAGACTTGTTAACAAATCATGTCCTTACTAGAAATCCAATTAATAGAGATTATTAAATTATTCAAATCCATCATCACAATTGTTTTTTACCTTGTAATATGATCTTATTAGATCTATTTTTCCCCGTTTAATATTTTTTTTTAGGTTTTAAACCCTAATTTTCAATTAAAAAAACACTAATGTATAGTTATAAAACTTAATTCGACATGAAAGTTAGGTAAAAAGCCGTCGAAAATATTAATGTCGATGATTTAAGAAAAATGATAAAGTCTATACAATAGTAAGTGAGATATCCATTGTTTTCCATAGATCAATATCATATATGTATAGATTCGTTGAACAATCCATTCAAAGAAGTTGGTTTTCCATCATAAAATAATTTTCAGTTGGCATATCCTTCTCTTTTATCTAACGTCATATTTCACACCACCTAATTAAGTCCTAAACAGTGGATTCATTGTAGTAAGCCATCTTTTAATTTGATTTATCAAAAAAAAAAAAACTTTTAACATAGAAATGAAAGCCATTTATCATAAAAGACAACTTTCTAAAGTGTTTTGTCCTTTGAATTTATGGCGAACCTGAGAGGGTTGCTCATGCTCTTCTCTTGGTTTTTGCTCCAAAACAATATGTGGATTTAATATCCTAGTATAATGTTCGCAGTGGTTTAATATTATTTTTTTAAATGTTAAAAATATATTAAGAATTTAGAGAATTTTTAAATGTTTTTCATCTGGCCATCGTGTCAAATCCAAATATCTAATCTTGGGTCTGGTAAATATGTCAAACTCAAGAGCATTTGGTTTGAAAACCATGTCAGACTCATGGTGCTTGGGTCTAACATGTTGCCAGACCCAATTAACCTAGTTCTGGCATAAGTGTCAAACCTAAAACGCTTATGTGTGGCAAAAATGTTAGACGCAAACTATTTTTTGTTTTCTTGAGGCTAAAAGCATTATTGTACTGTATATGAAAATTGAAAAAACCTGAAATACTTCTTTTTGGCAGTCTATCCTTTTTTTATCTTGGGAGCAAAGAAATCTTTTTACTATTATGAATATTATGAAAAGTAAAAAAAGCCTTTAGTCAACTGTTCTAATTTTGTTGACTTTTGAGGTAAAAAAGTATTTTGACTGTGTGAGAAATTGGAAAAGATGCATCCACCTTCAAATAATCTTCTAATCTAATGACCATTGAGTAAGATGAAAATATCCAAATACTCCTAAACCCAAAGTTTAAATTTAAGTTATTAAAAGGTAAAAGGGTAAGGTCTGGCAGTCATGCCAGACCCAAGCAAACAACAAATAATAAGAGAACAATTATGCACTTTAGTAGTTGATTACCAACGGCAATCCAACAACGATATGGCTACACGCGTCGCACCATGTGAAAGAAGGCACGACTGCGCATCTATTTTGATGGCGGATGGCCAGATTTGACCATCGAGAAACGTTTCATGTGCCTCTTTAATGACGCGGGCGCCGCCCTCTCAATGTGGCATGTGGAACATGTGCCAACAACTTTTCGATTAAAAAATAAAAAATATAACATGAAAATACTAAAACGCCCTCATAATTCTCTTAATTACACAGCATACTTATATAAATTTCACTATTGCAAATCCATAATAATCCATGTTTAGAGCTTCTATGAAATTTACGCACAGTTTAACTTTCTTTATAATGTTCCCAACCTTCATAAGCTTAATTAGCTATTTGATTCATTCACAGTGATTAAGAAATGTAGTAACTTGACATCGAAATTCTTGGTCTATTTTCCAAATTGAAAAAGGTGGCAATTTGATGTACGAATCTTAATTGCAATTGTTTTTTTTTTAATTTAAAAACTTTCAAATACTTAAATTAATATTTTTATAAATAAAATATAATAAATAATATGAAAAAAATATTAAATTTTAAAAACAATATTGTTTATTTTTAAGATGTGATAAATGCTTTGTAAGATAAAATAATGTTATGTGTGTATGTTTAAAATGAGAAAATTATAAATATTTTCCTTAGATGGTTTACGAGGTATTTATAACCCTGAATCTTATTTTTTACGACTGATAAATTATTCCACTCTAATAATATTAAGGTCATGTTTATTTTTGCATTTCAAAAGCGTTTTTGAAAAAAAATAATTTTTTTAAATTTTTTTATTTGTTTCAAATTAATATTTTTGGTGTTTTTAGATCATTTTAATTCGTTGATATCAAAAATAATTTAAAAAAATAAAAAAATATTATTTTGATACATTTTTTTAGTGAAAAACACTTTGAAAAGTAACTGCAACCACACTCCTAAACAGGCTATAAAGGGGAATAAAAATTCATTACACATGTATTAATATTAATGAGAAACAAATATTTCTTTAATAGTAAATAAATATATCTTTTATATATATTAATAAAATAAAAATATAATAGTTCATAAAAAACTTTTATACAAATTAGAAATGTATATAAAATACAATCCTGGCTAAAAGTCCTGGGTTAGTAAAAATTTGAGCTTAGGCGGCGCGGTAAAGAAAAAGAGGCGTCAAGACAGGTGACTAGAGCTGGGCCTGAAAAAAAAATCCAAACAGTATTTAACAAATCAAACACGTTGTCACAGTTTGGGCAAAAACGAAAGAAGAAAAAAAAATTGATGATGATGATGCTTATCTCAAAGTGGTCCACAGCCATTTAAAGAGCTCCACCACCACCACATCCTCTCCATCACCCTTCTCTACCCTTCCACACCCCGCCCCCAATCTCTCCATTTCACCCACAATCCTCACCCTCTCTCTCTACATGGCTTCTATTTCACCACCATCTCCATACAAACTCACCTTCACAACCAGGAAAAGACTTCCATACCCCTCTCCAAAACCACAATTCCCTTCTCGCTACCCTCTCTCTAGGCTTCTTTCTGATTCCACTCTCTGTCGCTGCACCGACTCTTCAAATAATCCTTCGATTCAGTGGCGATGGGACGCTGCGTTGCAAGCTGTGTTTAAGAATGCGATTAAGAGTTTCGATTCGTATATGAATCCAACTAAGAAGGGAGTTGGCAATAAAGGGGTTATGGAGGGAGAAACTGGAGAGGAAGAGGAGGAGGAAGATGGAACTGTGTGGGATTGGGATCGCTGGAGATTGCATTTTGATCAAGTTGATGAACAACAACGCCTTGTTTCCCTTTTGAAGGTAAAATTGGTGTGGGGAATCAATTTTTCTTTTTTTGGATTGTGGTTTATATTTTGGATTGGGAAATTGAAATTTTATGTTCTTTATGTTTTTAATCAATTAGCTGCATTTATTGCATGTGTGGAAAGATAGGGTGAGGGTGGGAAGTCTAATTTTTTATGATTTTTTTTTGGAACTATGATTTCTTGTGTGTTGAGTGTGCATGCATGCTTTAGTGTTTTTCTGGGAATTATGGTTGAGAAGTGCGAAAAGATTGGAAATTTTGAGATTAGGAAGTGGAGAAGTGCGAAAAGATTGGAAATTTGGGATTAGGAAGTGAAGCGTTGCTTTTTTCTCCAGCGTTATAGTTTATTCTTTAACTGGGAAAATTGGAACTTTGTGTTCATCAGCTGGGTTTTGAAAGTAAATTTTGAATGACTTGTTGTATTGCATGTGTTATTGTTTTTATGGGTGGAATTGTGGTTAGAAGTTGTCAAAAAAGATGGGAAATTTGAGACTGGGGCAGTTTGTTGGCTTTTTTGTTGGGGGAATTTGTGCCCGCTGGAAAAGTTGATGCTTCATGCTTCTTGCTTGGACTGTATCAGAAGGGACTGATACTGCAGGCAATAAAACTACACAGCTTGTAGTTTTATTGATTTGTGTGATTGGCAAACAAAACGGAATGGAGGAAAGAGTGCAACTTTATATAAATTAAGGGTTTTCTATTAAATGCTGAAACCTTTCGCCTGCCCCGCTCTCTCTTGCAGTCACAGTTAGGCAACGCTGTAAACAGAGAGGATTATGAAGATGCTGCTAGGCTTAAAGTGGCAATTGCAGCTGCAGCTTCAAATGATACTGTTGGCAGAGTGATGTCACAGCTGAATGTGCGTAATTTGACTTGCAAGTATGGTTTACCTAAGGGATAAAATGCTTAAATTTCTTCAGTATTCTTGTTTTTATTCCTTTTTCCTTTTTTTTGGCTGATTCAGAGAGCATTAGCACAAGAGCGTTACCTGGAGGCAGCTTTTTTACGAGATAATGCTGGTGCTGGATTGGTAAGTTCACACAAATTCTTTTTTACTTGATCAATGTACACACACAATTTCTAATTTATGAAATATGTTCATTTTTGTAAGTGCAATAACTGCTGTACATTGCATTGGACCTTGTCAGGCTGCATAAACATTGCTGAATATTTCAGAAAACTTTGTGAGACTTGCTAGAGTGGCATCTTCATGTTTTTGGTTCTCTTTTTCTGTAGGTGTGAAGTGTTTGATTCCTTAAGGGCTATTCTGTTTTGTTTATAGGATTCTTATTGTAACCTTTCATTTTCTTGAAATAAGTAGCAAAGTATTCTGAGTTTCAAGGGATTTTCTGCTTAGGCATTTAAATATGTAACTTTGATGCTACCTATCAAGTCTCTGTTTCAAAATTTTCCCTTTACCTTGTGCTGGGTTTCAGGTGGGATGGTGGTCTGGAATTTCTGAAGATGTTGATGATCCTTATGGTCTGATTATACGTATAACCGCAGAGCATGGAAGATATGTAGCAAGGAGTTACAGTCCACGGTAATTATTCACATGCTTGTTAGAGGGTTTCACTTTAATTTCACATTCATATTAAAAGTGAAAAGCCTAGCAGGCTATTTTTGGTGTTTTTTTTTGTTTTCACTGAAGTCTTGTTGATAAATAATTCCCCTGTTTCAGCTAATGTCTTCCGTACTGTTAGGTTTTGGTGGTTTCAAGTCACAGTTCTCGGTTTTGTGTTACATGATTTGGTTAATTCCATCATATGTCCTGATTGTAGCTTGACGAGAAAAGTGAAATAAAATCATATAATCATCAAATAACAACCTAACAACTAAGTTATCAACAGTTTTTTGTATGCTGAGAACACTTCAGGTGCTCCATGTTACACTTCAGGAAACTTGCATCTTTTGTGCAGTGCTTGGCAAGTGCTCTTTATGTAGTGAATATATTTATTGCTGATACCTTGAAAAAATACTGTTAACATATTTGGTTCCATGTTTTGTCATCGCTGATAGAAGAGATTGATAAGAACAAATACAAATGGGCATGCACATGGCTAAATGGGAAAGCTATAATGTAGGTAGATCAATTTATATGATGTTATTTTTTTCTTTAAAAAAATCTTTTAGTCTTCTATTATTAGCCTGGATTTCTGTGTTTTTATCGACATGCATGTCCAGAAGTTATCAGTGGTGAGGAAAATTCACTTTGTAAGCTTGTGGCTGGTCACTGTTTTAAAGTTTATCATGGTCCTGATCTTTGCAAGCCTGGTTAGGCATGGACCGGATTGGTTGAGGAGCATGTACTCTTTTTTCATTTACCCTTTCTTATACCCTGATGGAAAGTCTTTCAGGGAATGTAGTTAATGACGTGAATGGATAACTTGTTAATTGGAAACGGAATATGGAAAATTGAGCTTGCATATCCAACTTGAGAACAGTAATCAAGGACAACCAGCCTGAAAATAATAGAAGAGATGGTTTAGACAATAATGATGCATGCCTTCTTAACAGACTGTTTACTGAAACCTGATGATATGTGGCAATTCTATTAAACAATATGCTATGTGGTGTATTGCAGGCACTCTTTAGACTTTAGGTGTCAAAGTATTATGTTCTAGTGCAATTGATTATAGATTTCCTTTTGTGCTAGATATTTGTCTCAAGATATTCCTGAGATGTTTTAGTTGAAATGTATGCACATTTTAAATGCCAGAGAATGTGGCTGATGCATGCTTGTTGTTTGGAACCTTTTTTCATGTAGCAAGCCTGTGACAAGCCCTGCTGCTCTAGACGTGCAATTGCTTCCTGTCAATTGTTCCTTGTTTTTGAGGTTTATTGTTAACTTATCTTTTCTTTCAGACAGCTTGCTACAGCTGCAGTGGGGGTACCCCTTTTTGAGATCTTTCTTACAACGAATAAGAAAGGGGAATACAATGAACAGGTATCCTATTTCTATTCTTTTATTTTTTTTGAGTTGTGTACCTTATGCAATGAACTCGGGCTTTGACTTGATGCTTGGAGATTATTTTGATTTCTTGTACTTTGCAAAATTTTAGTCATCAAAATTGAAGAGTTACACCTGAAAAAAAGAAAAGAAATTGTGCTTAGTTCCTGGTTTTAGAGTTTACCCTTTATTATGGTTTATAATTAATGTTCTACATTGCAAAGCTTTGGCTGGTTTATTTATTGTTGACATAATGTTATAGTTGTTGAGAATGTGAATGTCTAACCTTTAGAGCTTCAAGTGCTTCACCAAGAAGCTATTTCTTCTTATTATTATTTCCAAAAATCTCCTTGTCTGTCATCTTCATTCTGCAAGGCTCCCTGGCCTTAGAATATAGCTAGCTAATTATGTGGTTGAATCATTAGCATGCTTTCTTTTTCAAAAAATAACGACTGAGTGCTTGCATCTAAGCAAGGATAGATGCTGCTTGATGATTAATGTGCAGGCATATATTTGTAGGTGCATTTTATATGCTTGTTAAGTGTGTTGCAGTCACACATCTACATTCCATGTGCAGGAGCAGTTAGATAATAGTGTCTGATGGGGTTTGTTTAATTTTGTAGGCTGTGTATTTGAAGAGGAAAGGACTTTTCCAAGATCCTTCTACCTTGTCCTCTAAAGCTTCGGGTGCCACCAGTCGCTTGAATCCACCAGGGCCAACTGAAGATAAAAGTGACCTATTTGTTGTGAGTACTGAAGAGGTAGATGATGCTGATGACACAGAAGATGGTTCTGATCTAGCTGAGGGACTGCCTGGCTTTCAGAACATTTTGAGAGATATGGTTCCTGGTGTGAAGGTCAAGGTTTTGAAAGTGACAACACCAGCAAAGGTGGACAAGGATTTTATATCTAAGGTGATAGAGCAAATAATTGATGAAGAAGATGATGAGAAGGATATTGAGTTAGAAAGTGAGGAAGCAGAAGATGATGGCAAAGGTGAAAGTGACCAGGAAAGAGATGAAATTGAAATGGATGCTGGTCGTGGGATCATTGATGATGAAAATCAAAGTGAAATTGCAGTTAAAGTTGTTGTTGGGGGTCTTGCACAGAAACTTTCAGGCAGCGTTCCTGCAAAAGGCTCAATTAGAGTACCAGCTAAGCTAGACAGAAAGGGACGCAAGTCATTTTCCTTTTCTATAGAGAAAGAAGTAAACCAACAAAATGCCAAGGAACTGGCTTCAGCGGACAGAAAAGCTAAGCTTCGAGGTCAACGCAGTGTGGACCATGTAATGTTTGATCTAGCCAAATTCATTGGTAGTGAGAAGATACCCTTGAAGGTTGGTTCAATGTCTAAGGTCATATCTTTGTACAACTTGAGTAACTTGAGTAGGAGATCAACTCACCATTTGCTTTTAATTGTTTGTTTTATTCTTGAAGTACAGGTGCTGAAAGATGTTGGTGAACTAATAAGTCTTACCCTCAGTCAGGCTCAAAACCGTCAACCACTGTCTGGATCAACAACTTTTCATCGAATTGAGATATCAACATCTCCTGATCCTTTAAATGGTGATTTGTTACACAGGCTGTTAAATTCTGAGCTACTATGGCTCTAGGAGATGCTACTAAGTTTCAGCTTATCGTCGTCTTGTTTGTCATGGTTTAGGAATCTTCTCAGCACTTTGTGATATTTGGTTCCCTAAGCCAAAGTTTGAGTCTGAGCATAATACTGAATTAATTTTGTCAGGACTGTATATTGGTGCACATGGGCTGTATACCTCAGAAGTCATACACCTGCAACGTAAATTTGGTCAGTGGCAAGAAGATCATGGGACTAAGGAGTCCTCTAATCTAGAGTTCTATGAATATGTGGAAGCTGTTAAATTAACTGGAGATCCTTATGTACCTGCTGGACAGGTACCTTTATTTGTCTCATACTTGCGTTGTGATACCTGGATAGGATTCTTGTGTCATATTATTTGGTTTGCCTTTGAGCATAACATGTATTTTTGTTTGTGGTAATGTAGATTTTGTTGTACAACTTATCTGTCAACAATTTCCTTGGGCAAACCTTCTTCAGCCACATGATGCTTACAAGTTTATTTGCATACTTTTGCTAATTGTAAATGGTTGACCTTCTGTTGCTTAGAAGCTTTGTAATCAAAGTCCTGGATTAATTGTTCCCAAATAAAAAGAGAAGTCATGGATTATTTGCAAGGAAAATTGTTAAAATATCAGTTATGGTCTTGTGGGTGTAGGTTTAGGAATAATATGGTGATTCATTTTGTTGGTACTACACTTCGTGGAACCTTTATATTTGTATCACGGTTGTCTGCCTTGATCCTAACAGCTGTACTTGTATGGATTTTACAGGTGGCATTTCGTGCTAAGGTTGGGAAAAGATATCAGCTTCCCCATAGAGGCATCATTCCTGAAGAATTTGGAGTGGTGTGTTGTTAGCTTGTGAAGTTTGGTGTAGTTAAATCCATTTTTCTCTCGTTGCAAAGGCCTGTGCTTTTTTGATTTCCTATTTGTTGAAGCACTTCTCAAGATCTTATTTGCAAACCAGATTGCTCGATATAAAGGACAAGGGAAGCTTGCTGAGCCAGGATTCCGAAATCATCGATGGGTTGACGGTGAACTTGTTATTCTTGATGGAAAGGTGTTCAGATTTTAGATTATCCTGTTTAATTTTTCTTTTTTGCCAAAAATTTTTTTGGTATTTGATCGCCATTCCCAGAAAAGGATCCACAATCCCAGCCTAGTTTGGGATTGACCCTAGGTTGTTGTTGTTGCTGCATCTGATATGTGTTTTCCTCCTAACTATGTTCCATGCTTTTCTTTTTCTAAATAGAATGTTCATTGGGACAATTTTCCTTTACTTTCTTTCTCATTCTTTCTCCATTTTTTTTTCTTGCAGTACATTAAAGGGGGGCCTGTTGTTGGGTTTGTGTACTGGGCTCCTGAATATCACTTCTTGGTGTTCTTCAATCGTCTGAGGCTTCAACAGTAGATGCTCATCGTGTACATTATACTTGAGCTTGTCTATTCTTTCTTCGTATTTGGTTGGGTATGCTATTCCTTGTTAAAATAAATCATTTTAGTTTTGGTGAATCTTCCGTAAGATACATAATTAGTTTTTGCTTGCTCTTTTGCTGGATGACTGGTTGATCTTACTGCCTAGCATTCTACTTTTGCATGCTATTGTCAGCTCCAGATATGAGTGATTAGTTCTCATCTTGAAAGCGCTGATCCAATGGCATTGTTCTTTATTACTACTTTGCATGTGCAGTTAGATAACTGCTTGAGTCTAGTCAGCAGTGGCTATTGATTTGGTATAGTCTATGGGAACTGATTACTCTGCAGGAATGTTATGCTGTCCTATGTTGCTTGTATGGGAAGTCGTTGTTATTGCAGAAAGTTGGTTTGTTGCATGTGATCAAATTGTTGACGTTACTAACTTCCCTATTTAAGCTCTCATCTCCTTTCAACAAGTGTTTCCATGTTTAATTGTCATTGATGATAACAAAATGTAAGAAAAACATTTTGTTTCTTTCGTGATTTGCACTTTTTACTGGTGAAATGTCTTGTCGTAAAAGGTTGAACCTGTCATAGGATGTTCCATAATGCTTTTTTAATGCAGTAATCTGTAAGAAATCTTTTGTTGATCTTTTTTTATTTTATTTTGCAGTCGTGAATGGCATTTTGCTACCTGTATGTTCTCCACCTTGAGCAGGCCTGGAGGCTTAGAAATCTTTCCCTGTCCAATGCACTATCAACTGACTATTGCACCTGTAAGCTTATTACTCACTGGAATTAACCCAGAAAGCTTGGAGATGTGGTAGATGCTCAGCCTTTTTTACTGCATGATTTTGAGGCAATTCTTTCCATCAGCTCATTATGCCTGTGCTAATTTTTGCCATACTGCCTCTCAATTTCGAAGTAGTATTTAGTACTTGTATTAATTATGATGCTACTTCGGTAATGATATTGATATATGTAGTTGGTATGTGAAAACACAGATGCAGAGACCAGTGTATTCGAGGGTTAATGGTTTATTTTATAGAGCAGTTGTTGGACAAGCTTGTTGCATTTTGAACGGGCTCATGTACAATCAAGTGCTTTGTACCGATCTCTTTTTTCACTTAAATAATAAATTAATAAAAATGCGACCTCAACCACTTATTTTGTAAATGTGCTGCTCCCCTTTCTTTTGCCATGTAAAGGCCTACATGATGCATCAGCTCCTGCAACAAGAAAAACAAAATCATGATTCATGAGTGGTGACTGGTGAGTGGTTTCTTCCATGTCAATGGAGTGTGATGTCACTATGATGGTTAAATTAAATGTTCATTACCTGGAGACGAGCTAAAGCACCTTCGGTGTTCCTCGCAACATGGTGAGGAACATCAAAGGTAGCACAGCCACGGGAATACACTATTACATTCTCCAGAGGGGAAAGAAATCAGCTGGTTTCTGGCTGATGAAGTTGAACAAACAAAATCCAGCACACGTCTCTGCATATGCCCGCCACCAGTATCCACATCATACCAAAATAAAAGGCTGCAAACAATCTGTCAAGCGTAATTTTTCTGTTAATTGTGATTAAGCATGCAAGAATGATGGCTATAGGTTCCCATCATCGTGAACTTGTAAGCTAGAATCATGACTTGCAAAGATGGCAACAACACTGACAAAAGCAAAACCAAAACACTCTACACGAATTGACCTTGACAGAGATGTAACAAACCTCAAACCCCATTTTCGTACAATCAAGTTGTCGTTATGAATTCATCTTGGCTATTTGAAATAACCATACTAGAGGAACAAGCATATGTACATGTACTACTCGAGTGCCAGGAAACATATTTTAAAGCTCCAACAAAAGGTTCAAACAAAAACTTAAATTTACTGATGCAGCCTCTTATAGTGTAAGCGGACTCATGTTTGATCCTTCAAATCAATTTTTTTGCTCAACTTCAACTGTCAGCACAGTGCAGCAAATGCCCAATGGAGTTCTTATATAGTTGAAACTGCATCCAACCAAGCAAAACAGAAACACATTCAGTTCAGCATTCTCAAATATTTAACGCAGAAGCATCAATTGAAACAAAACAAATGATTAAACCAACTCAAAAGTACCCTAGTTATCATGCTGGAGAGTTGAATCCCTCCAGCATGATACTAGGGTACTTTTCCATGTTAAATTTAATGGTGGAAAATGGTAAAAAAAAAATACATTGAATAGTGGTTACAATTCAAACAAGATGGCTATGATAGGCATAGGTTTCAATATCTTTGATTTCTATGATGGCTAAAGGACACACAGGACCTTTTCAACTGTGATATTATAAAAAAAATGTGAAATATATGAATGTGGATTTTATTGGCCATGCCTTTGAGCAGGGTTCAGGGACAATTGTTTGTTACTTGATTTCAAGACTCTATCCACCCCATTCCTACTGAAGGACAACATTTTCCAGAAGGGGCAAGGAAGGATTCTGCATTCAACACCTATAATGACATCAGGTGGAGCCAGGTTTGGAAGTGCTAGCCAAAAACATGCCCATTTGATCACATTTGAGATAAATTAGGAATGTGTGTTCGTAGAGACCGAAAACATTCTAATTCTCTGATTTATGGACTTGTGAGGCATGGCAGCAGCAGGTGCTGTGTTTGAGGGATAGATGTTGCATATCAATGACTCCTATTCTGTTCTCCAATAGCTAAAGTTAACAGGCAAGCTTTCAAGAGAATTCCAGGAGCATGAGTATTGAGACTGGGACCGCGAGTATTGAGACTAAGGCAGCCATGTCAATTCTAGTAGCAGAAGTCACTGAATTAAATAAAAAAGTTTTGGTGACAAACAATATCTCATAAGACACCTACCACCTTGACAGGGAATCCAACTCAATTCTATTATTCAATAAACAAACCCACCTAGCATAGCCTGTCCCATTTAGACTCAAGGTGCAGGAGACAGGATTTCTTAGCAGAGGCAGGAGAGGAAGCAGGAGTGGAAACCCACCCCATGACCATCCCTACTTTTAAGCCTTCACGATTTCTGTAAAGCCTTTTCCTTCTATAGTTATTATGTCAAACATCCAAATGTTGCAGCGGTTTATGCAATCAATATCTTCTCATGTTCCCTGGAAAATGATGTATATATGCTACTTTAATTGAAACGATACAAACTGAATGGATGGCTTAGTTGTAATTAAGGTACAGCTTATTTAAGAGAATAGCAAAACTACTGAGTTTTCAATTAAAACCTAGATCTAGTTGACACTGTCAATTGTCAACATTTCGACGCAGCACAAAAATCTTGGAAAGTAAATTAAGTAAACAAGGCAGCACAGCATTTAATAGCCATTTTTAATATTGGTATATAATCAAAGTGGAAACTCTTCTGTGGGTAGGGAGGAGTATTGGTATTAAACTATGAAAGAACTTAGTTCCTAGTCAATTTGAGCAAACTGCTTATATTAATTTGATAACAAGCACGCACACATGAAGAATTCATTAATGGAATCAAAGGCAGAGCACCTGTTCTGCAATCTCTTCACGTTTGTGAACTAGCTTTTGCACTTCAGCCACACCAGATTCTTTTACCATGTTAGTCTTTGAAGTTATAGCATCCACCTGTTAATTAAACAAAAGAAACTTACAAAATATTCAACTACTTCAGATCAATATGAGTTGGTTTAGCATTATATATAAAAGTACCTTTGTTAATACATCTTCAACCTTCCTTTGCCTCGCTCCTAGATCATGCCTCCTGGATTCCACCTCCGATTTGATATTATTGAATTCTTCAGTAGCTTCCTCACACTTAGCATCTCTTTCTTTCTCTAACAGCTTTTTACACTCATCCAACTGTTGTGCTGGGAAAGGCAGAATATGCTATCGGCTCAAAAGGCATTCATTCAAAATATAAAGGAAACCAAATTAACTCAATTTTCACAAGAACGTACCTTTCACTTGCAACTCAACAAGTTTGGCACCAAGTGACTTATCCATCAGTTCATCATAACCGAGCTTAGCTTTTAAGGCCTTATAGTCCTTTTCAATTGATTTGGCAGAATTTACCTATCAAAAGTTTCAATTGCACCTCGAGGGTTCTGGAATCAAATATTTACTGACAACATTCAAAAGCTTTATGGAATGGCAAAAGGATAATAAATATGTCATCCGAACTAATAGGTTACTGATATTACAGTAAGATACTGTTTCCCTCTTTGTGATCATAGAGTATTCTAAATGAAGCTGTTAGAACAGAATATTAAATTTCAGAGGGCAAAAAAGTTTACATGTTCTCACCTGTTCATGAATTGCCTGCATCTGATTGAAGTGCTTTGACATTTTCTTAGAAGCCTGAGAGTAGAACATAAAGAAACCAGTAAGATTTTATGCATCGCTGATTATAAGACTGAGATTCCAGTAAAACTTTATGTGTAGCTTATTATCAAACAGGCAAAACACAGGAAACACCATCCAATTAAACCAGATTTGAAAAAAACAACAACTGTACTGCTAAAACTTGAAAAGAAAAAATCTCATTATTTGATAAGCATTCAAGAACTGACTCCCATTTGGTATTTGAGGAAGAAATAAATAATATATTTTTTATTTGAACAAAGCCTCCAGAGCTCAAATTTTTAATGCCATTCAAAACCATTTATCCATGAAATATTAAATTTTAGAGTCTACCTCAAGCAATTTCACAATAATTACAGTCTAAAATTCAGAAACTTCTAGGAAAACAAATATTAATTACAAATAATGCAAAGAAATTAGACTGTATTTTCATAATGCGTAAGCAAACTCCATCAAACCAGCCAAGCTCAGCAAACCCTGAAGGCAACATAGCAGTTTATGAAAAAGTACCTTCGTATAAACCTCAAGGACATCAGTCTTTGCCTGAAAGGATTGCATTGCTAATCTTTCAGCATTTCTTGCATCTTGTCGAACTGATTTCTTCTCCTCCAAAGCCCTCTTTTAATACATGCAAGGATTATTTGCATGTCAAAAAGGAATCCAAAAGGAAAATAACAGTGCACAAATAATGAAAAAAAACAACAATAGTGTAGGATGCATTAAGACAGAATAAACTTGAATATGGTTGAAGTTGAATAGTGTCTAAACTTGAATACGGTTGATGTTGAACATGAATTTCATTACAAAAGACATTAAGGGTGGTCAATAACCAAATGCAATGAGAAAGCATAAAGTAGGGTAACCAAAGTAAATTCAAGAACAAAAGGGGAACACTAAAACTCAAGGGTAGCCGATAAAATGTACCCCACCACAAATATAAGCTACATACAATTTTCTATGAATTCATTAGAAAAAGCTTTGAGACATGCACAATACAAAGAATGCTTAGCTGTGTTCGGTACAGAGGGATTCAAGATTCCAGGGAGAATAATTTCCTAAAAGATGCATAAAAATTGAAAATTTCAAGTTCCTTAGCTTATAAGTGTGCTGTTCGCAGTTTCATCAATTCCAAAAGCATGTTCTCCAAATTCCACGGAGGCAACGATTGCCATTTTGTGTAACCAATGCATCATATCATATCTTACTATTTAGTTTAAACCATTATGATGTAAAGTAAGGCCATCCATCTACATCTTACTATGGCTCCTATAGTTAAATAAACTTCACTAGAGCATGGCATTTTGAATTCAGGATATTTCAAGTGCTAACATAGAATGCAGTTCATTTATCAAAATAAATGGACCTCAATATGTAGAAGAAAAGATACCTGCAGTTTATCTGGTGATTGAACAATTTTTGACCGTAAATTCACATTTTCTTGAACACTTTGTACCAGGTCAAACTCGGCCCTTGAGATCTATAAAACAAAACAAGGGATGTGATATCAACAACAGCTGTTATTTAACATATTCGGTCAGCTTCGTTTCCTTTTATGCTGTTATTCAATGTGTAATAGCATTTCACATAAAAATCAGCAATAATGGTGTTATATAATTGCTGTTATTTCAAATACAACTAGCTATTTCCAAGAAAAGGGGCTTTGATAGTTTGACTTTTACTCTCTCTTTTATTGGTTTTTTCCGAGATTCCATTCATCCCAGCAATTCTAACTTTTAGTCACTGACCACAACACTCGAATAATTTTGTCTTTTGGAGCTCTCTAAAGTCTCAACTCTCTCTCATCGTTGAACACTCACGACCTCTTTCACACAATCACACTCACTTTAACTTGATCTTTTAACCAAATCAAACAAAAAATTGAATTATCCACTTGGAAAGTGATGATCCAACTTTTTTAAAAAAAAAAACTATAAGAGAGCATTTTTAAACCATATTAATTTTATAATTTTTGTAATTAATTTCGAATGTAATTTAATTATTATTTTTGTTGGTGGTATATTGGCATTTATGTTAAATTCAATTTGAACTGTTGGTTACTCTTAAGTTAATTCATTATATTTTATTAATTTTTAAATTTAATTTTGTTATTGTTTTTTTTACAAGGCAATAACTGGATATAATCATTAACTTATTATTTACATTAAGATAGTTTGTAACACGCGATTTTAAGTTGTAATACATTCTAGTATTATCTCTTGTATGATATTAAATTACAAAAAGTATTACTATTATGCTTATTCAATAAAAACCATTAAGAATGCGAGTTATTATAATTTTTTCAACTACTGCTAACACATTCTCGACAACAGTGGCCATGATTGTTATTTTACATCCCCGATAAACTCTCATTCTGCAACTTAAACCTATGATAATGACGACTCTACGAAACTAAGCACTCAGAATAGGTAGGTGCATATCTGTAAGGCAAGCCTACATATACACATGGTAAAGTTCTTTATTGTTATCATTCAATTTGATATAACCGAGGCCAAAGAACAAAATAAATCAATGTCAAAGCATATCAGTCTCTAAATTATTTGCAGAATCTACAAAGAACCAACATTCAACATCCTTACTTACTTCCCCATCCATTTCTGTACTCATCTCCTTCAATTTCCGGTAAGTAGCTCTCTGAGACATCTGGTGGTTATTGAGGTCACCAATCCTTTGGCGCAATTCTTTAACTTTACCATCAACATCTTGAACAAGCGGTAACTCTCTCTCCCTCGCATCATTGTACTCCGCAATCTCCGCATTCAACTGCATAACCCAAAATAACACAGAACAGTCAGGAAAAAAGAAGAGTAATTATCAGTTAAATTATCATAATAACAACCCAACCTGGGAAATCTTATCGTCGAATTCTCTTCGCTGCTCGTCGAGAAGCGAAAGTTCCTCCCCAATGGGTCTCAATTCATTCATTTTGGAGTCTTTATGAAGACAGAAATTAAGAATAGCACTGAGAAAAAATTGAGTGCGATCTGCTTGGGGTTTCAAAAGATCTTTGAGAGTAAAAACAGCAGGGCATTGTAGCAAAGCTATAACCTCTTTAATCTTAATATAATTATTAACAGTCCGGGCCGACCCGACATGGTAATGTGGGTTCTCTAGCTGTTCTAATGCTGCAAATTCAACTTGCCCTCCGTCTTCCCTACACCACACCACAATTAATTTATTAATTATAGATAAATTCTAAAAAATGAAAGAAAGTGAGTTGATTGATGACTCACTCGTGGAGAAGATCGAGGTAGACTAAGAGACGGGTGTAGATGTCGGATACGAAATCAGGGGTTGGGTTTTTGAGGTCATTTTCAATAACGGCGGCGATTTGTGACTCGGCCAGGATAGATATCATGTCCGCGCGGGGGAGTATGGGGTACTCGAACTTCGACATTTTTTTAGGGATTTCTTTTTTCCTCTTCTGCTACTGAGTCCTGAGTTGTGGTTTTGGTGGGAGCGTTTTGAATTCGAGATTTTTTTGTGGCTCTCTCTTTCAAAAGTGATCCTCCATTATTGAAATACTATCCGTTTTTAACCCTACAAAAATTATCGTATCTTTTGTCTCACTAAAAAAAAAATACAATTTCAATGGAATTATGATCGAATATGAACAAAATGGATACAAAATTTTTTTCGGAGGTAAAATTAAGATTATTTATTCATTACATGTTTGGTATCGGTAATTTCTATTTTTCAAGTGCTTTTAAGTTGTATTTCATTGTAAAAATCATCAAATTTAATTTTATTTATATGTTTTTGAATTATTTTAATATATTAATATAAAAAATAAATAAAAATATTTTTATAAAACATCTTATACTATAATACACCCGCTCAAATAAAGCTATCATTGAGGTTTTCTTTATTTTTTTTTCTTTGTTTGATTTGATTTTTAAGTGAGTTATTATATTTGTTGTTGTTGTTTGATTAATTAAGTATAAATTAAATCCTTTTCTATTATATTACATTAATATTTAGATCCCTCATTTAGTACACCATTAAAATGATTTGTTGAACCATAAAATGGATGGAAAGATTTAAGTTCAAATTAAATCTAAAAGTAAAAAATAAAATCCATACTTTTCCTAGCAATGCAAGTTAAAAGAGAAAATGAATAATTTAATCATGAATAATAAATTTATTCTTAATTATCTCCCACAACTAGGATTTAATCAAGTTCATATTTTAACTAAAACTTGGTTTGTATCCGCTTCTTAAGAGGGTATTTGGAATAGTAGTACATATTATTTTTCAAAGTGATTTTCATTTGAAAATGCATCAAAATAATATTTTATTTATTTATTAAAATTTATTTTTGATGTTAACACATCAAAACAATCAAAAAAATATAAAATAAATCTAAAATAAAATAAAATCCAAAATTTCATGATACAGTGCAACCACCGCTGTCCCAAATACACACTCAAACCAACATAGTCATTTGACTGATATAAGGATTACGATTAAACCCCAAATTTGTTTAGGGACTAATTTCAACTGAATAAACTTTGTTGAGGACTGATTGTATATTGACTAATAATTAGGGGGACCGAACACCTCTTACCCTTTTTTTTTTTTTACAGTGTAACTGCTTCTTGCCGGTCAATCTCCTCCTTTTCCAATTGTTTTTGCTGATTAGCTGTTTCATTTTTGTCGTGTTCCACTCCTGCTGCAAACTATCTAAGCCAAGAACCTCTGATCCTTCCCCAGAAGAAAACCCCAGAAGCAAAAACTTCTAATCATCTCCAATGAAACCATTGACCACAAATCTCCCTTTCAAGTCACCCGTAACTTTTCCACTCTAAATATGCAATCATCTACCATACCCACATTCCCAACTTCACCTTTTCCTCCAAAAACCCTCCTTTTCTCTTCAAAAACCCAGTCTTTTCCATCAAAAAGCTCACTTCTTGCCCAAAGTTGTCATTTTTTCAGGCCAAAAATGGCTTCTCTAAGTGGGTTTATTGTAAGATCACAAACGGGTACTTCTTCAAGTGGTGAAAAGGGGTTTTCTACTTTGAATGAATATATGGGGAAGGGAGGGATTGATGTGGGAGATGAGTTAGTGGTGTTGTATGATCATATACAATATGCCTGTAAGAGAATTGCAGCTCTTGTGGCTTCTCCTTTCAACTCTAGTCTCAGTAAACAGAGTAATTTTGCTGGAGGTGACAGTGGTTCAGGCAGAGACGCACCAAAACCTCTTGATATTGTCTCAGTATGTCTACCTCTTACTGCTCCCTCTGTTATTGGGTTGTAGTGGAGTCTAACTAGTTACGATAGGAGAAAATAATGAAAAAAGCTTGTGCCTTTATGGTATATTGGATTGTAAGGTCCTTGATATTTGAGGGTTTCCTGTTGTGTTTATGAAGCTAATGCTTCTTTCATAACACATGCAAACTTTATTTGGTAGTGTTGGAGTGGCCCCCACTTATATATAGCCATTTTCCATCTTATGATGTTTAGTTAGGCCTTCACAGTATGTTGCATTCTAAGGTCTTAATATTTTTCTGGTTTGAAAGTTTTAGTCGTAGACTTTTCAAGTTTTGAAGGTAATTGTTGATTGTGGCATAGAGTGGAGTAAAAAAAAAATGTTATGAAAGGAGTTGCTGGTCTTACAGCGCCAACCTAATTCCTTTAACCAGATTTAAGAATGAAAACAAAAGGAAGTGACATTTTTGGCCAATGGATTGTGTTGTGCAGAATGAAATCATCTTATCTTCCCTTAAAAATTCTGGAAAAGTTGCTGTTATGGCTTCAGAAGAAGATGATGCTCCAGTTTGGATGAATGATGATGGTCCATTTGTGGTGGTAACAGATCCTCTTGATGGATCTCGAAATATCGATGCCTCCATTCCTACAGGAACAATTTTTGGGATATACAGGCGCCTTGTTGAACTGGATCATCTACCCCAGGAGGAAAAAGCTACGCTGAATTCATTGCAAAGTGGAGCCAAGCTTGTAGCTGCTGGGTATGTTCTCTATTCATCAGCCACTATACTGTGCACCAGCTTTGGTTCTGGAACGCATGCATTTACACTGGATCATTCCACAGGAGACTTCATTCAGACTCATATAGACATTAAGATTCCTCCTCGAGGTAATACTTCTAATTAAGCTAGTATTATTGTTATTTGAAATGTTAGATTTGGAACTTCATTTGGACTATCACAATATATTATAAAAATTCAAGAATTCTATAATAATCAAGTAAATCCATCTATTTAAATGTAGCTCCTGATTGAGTGTGATATTGTCTATATTGCTTAGAGCAGAAAAAATAAATATTAGAAAGCCAAATGCACTCCTGATTCTCATATTACTACATTTCGGTTAGTCTTTGATTCCTGTTGGACTGGGGCTTAGTACCAATTACATGCTCTAGATTTTAACATGAAAATTTTCATTCATTATAGAACCATATTGGAATTATTGAGTTGTAATTTAGTAATCACAGCCATCATTTTAATTAGTCTGTAAGCATCCATATTTGTTTGAAGAGAGAAGGAGAAATATCAAGTTTTGATATAGAAGCCATAAGATCCCATTATGACTGCTGTTTACTATGCCAGGGCAAATTTATTCTGTAAATGATGCGCGATACTTTGACTGGCCTGAAGGATTAAGGCAATATATTGACACTGTTAGACAGGGGAAAGGCAGATACCCCAAGAAGTACTCTGCTCGTTATATATGTTCTCTCGTAGCTGATTTCCATCGAACGCTGTTGTATGGTGGTGTTGCAATGAATCCAAGGGACCATCTTCGTCTAGTTTATGAGGCAAATCCTCTTAGTTTTCTTGTTGAGCAAGCCGGGGGTAGAGGTTCTGATGGTAAAAGCAGGATTCTCTCTAAGCAACCAGTCAAATTGCATCAAAGACTGCCTTTATTTTTAGGAAGTTTAGAAGACATGGAAGAGTTAGAGAGTTATGGAGATGTTCAACAGAAAGTAAACCCTGGATATGAAGTTTGATTTTATGCTGATTCTTCAACAGTTGTGATAAGAATTGACTTCAGTTGTTCTGCTGCTAGTTTCCTATTCATTAACAATTTGCAATTTTCAAGTCCCTGTAGACCGTTCCAAATTCAGAGTGCTGACAGTTGCCTGGCTCTCATCTTTCCTACCCAATTGACAAACATAGCTTGGAGAGTTTTGGCATGAAAAATTTGAAGGGTCAGCTTGGGATTTAATGTTGTTCCTTCTTGATGTTCTTCCCTTTCCCTGTTTGAAGGGTCAGCTTTTTTTTATTACAAATGACCTTCTTCTTGTACCATTACATCAAATAATCACCCTTTGCAAATTATTGTATAAAAAATCGTGTCTTGTATAATAGATCCACTTCTGCCTTCATAGAGTTCCATTGACACCCATATCCTTTTTATTTTACTTAGCATAACTTCCTTGCTGATATATCTATCGCTGATTTTGAATGACTCAAGGTCGCTAAATACTTGCACAATGGTAACTTTTTGAGATACAAGATTTATTCAGCACCGTAAAGTCTCAGAATCCAGGATTTATGAGAAGAAAATCTTGGATAATAAATCAATGAAATGTGTAAAGTTCAAGTGACTAATTTAAACTGGACTCATAGTGTTTCCATCTTTTAGAGTATGAGTATGAGTTGTAGTTCCAATGTCTACTTATTTTCATCAGCAAGGTCGAGGTCTAAAAATTCATGTTGCTTTATTCAGCATGTCTACATCATGTCATTTATATGCTCTGCTAATTTCATTCCATTTTCTAAAGATATTTGAAGCTACCTTTTCTTATAGTTGACCAATTGCTGGACAAAATTACTTGTATGCTCTTCACGTAGATTTTGATCCGCAGTAATGACTGCTATTTGGCTGCCTTCAGTCGTAAGGGCTCTCCTTTCTCTACGATTACTATTCTAAGTGTTGAAGGAGTCATTTGATTCCTTTGCACATCAAAGCAGATTCCTTGTTCTACTGACATCTTTGCATTCACACCATTGGTCTGTCATCATAGGCATGACTGTTAAGGAGTGGCCAAAACCAGGTGATTCAATGATGGAGCCCCATCCTGAATGAAGAGGCACCCTCCAATACATGGATGAGCCAGTATAAATAGCTGTGGAGCCCAACCTAGACTGACAATGCCTTGACCAGATGTTCGAGCCAAAAGCCATTAGGCAACAACTCTGAGTCATCTAGTCCTTCTGGTTTCCAAAGAATCCATAGAAAAGGAAGCTCGGAGAGCCCCAGCCCATAGGCCAACTCTTTAATTTATCGAGAAGGCATCTTTTACTCACTCCCAAATGCCACAGATTTTGCCTCTTGTCGATCCAGCTACTTAAAAGTGCTCGACCAATTTGAGTTAGACAGGTCAGAGGTTTCATTATCGACAACATTTGGCTGAAGCAAATCCACTGGTAAAACTGGTTTTTTCTACAGTTCTTGAAGCAGATTCATATATTTTTCTTCAAACTCATGACAGGGAACAGATTCGCATTTGATACAAAATTTAAGGTGGTGACCATAATGTACTACGATTATTTATTTAGTTTTTCAGGTTCTCTGAAATCCTGATGTGTAGGATGTTGCTATTCGGCGGAGATGAGCTGGCAAATCCAACTCATTCTAAAGAAGGTAAACTCTATGCTTTCATAGCCTCCACTGGACATATTTGCCATTTTTTTAATTAAGTTTTCAGAGAAGCCAAAAATGGCTTCCTTTGATGGGTTTAGTGTAAGAGCAAAAAGTGGCACTACTTCTTCAAGGGGTGGTGAAAATGGCTTCCTTTGATGGGTTTAGTTGAACTTGCATGGCAAACTTTCCTTGCTGAATGAAAGAAAAACTCAATGCCCCTTAACAAATTAAGATGACTGGAAAAACAAACTCCAAAAGAAAGGGAGCAACCCTCACATATTTATTTATGTTGATGAATACTTGCAGAGTAAATTTAAGGTATAGGATTCAGTCGCTGTTGTGAAGTCTCAGAATCTAGGAGGAGCTTGGGGTACAATTCGAAGATGTTCAACTGATTAATTTAAATATGAGCAATATTTAAGATGCATAGTTTATGTGGATTTAATATTATGGATAGTACCAGAAATGGAATGGATATATTCATCAGCGATGTAGAAGGCTAAAATTTTCATCTCTGGAAAAAACAAAAGCAGCAGCAGCCTAAAAATTCATGTACATTATACAGCACTTTTTTTATGCATTCTACATCATGCCATCTCTATGCTGCTTCTTCCATACCATTTCCTGAAGATGGTTGACACTTTTTATTTTCATAGTCAACCACGTAATGGATGCATGAGTTAGTATTTCAAGTTGTAGTGCCCAGCCTTTTTCTTGATGTTTAATGTTCCTTTTTCTTGAAACTGCTTGTATATCGAATAAACTTACTGATGTAGTCATCCTGCAGGTGCTGACTAGCAAATATTGCTTGCAGTTCAGAGGTCTTAAGTCTTATAGGCTCCCCTTCTTCGTCGACCATCACTAGTCTCATTGACTTGGCAACCATGTCTCGGTTGAATGAACCATCTTTATTCCTTGGAACTTCAAATCCAGCACTCTTTTCCACTAGTAACTTAGCATTAAGTGTCTGGTCGTTGACCATAGGCATAAGAATTAAGGGGTGTCCGAAACCAAGTGATTCAATGATGGAGCCCCATCCTGAATGAAAGAGGCACCCCCCAATGGAAGGATGAGCCAGTATTTCTAGTTGTGGAGCCCAACCAAAACTAACGATTCCCCGATCTGAGATCCGAGAGACAAACCCGGTTGGCAATAAGTCTTGGCTGTCAATACCTTCTGGCTTTTTGAGGATCCACATGAATGGCAGCGCAGAAAGTTCAATACCATAGGCTAATTCATGGATTGTTTCAACTGGCATCTTGTACTCACTTCCAAATCCCACAAAGACCACAGACTTTTGCTCTTGTTTGTCTAGCCACTTAAAAGTACTAGAAAAATTGGAGGATTCAGGATGGCTAGTTTTGTTTTCAACAAAATTTGGAGGTAGCAAGCCGATAGGTAAAACTGGCTTTTGGTAGATTTCTTCTAGGACATTCAAATAGGAATCTTCAAACTCTCTACAACTCCTTACTGCAACCAAGTCACATTCTGTCAGAGTTTTTGCCCGCCGTTGGCCAGTTGAAATTCCAGATACATCAGGAATGTATACATGTTGCATATACCTTGTTCCCTGATCAGGCCTGTAAGCAACAAGTGAAGGGAAGGGGATCCATTCTGGAGCTCTTGCATAATCTTCTGGTCTAGTACGTAGACGGAAGGAATGTAACTCATCTGGTGGCCCTATATATGCTGATGAGGCAGCTGATAATGGACTGAAAAACACAGAAGTAATCCCATATCTAGCTGCAATAGCTGGGATCCAGCAAGCAGCAAAGTCAAACAGAATCATCTCTGGTGCTTCTTTTTGAACCAGGCTCTGAAATGGCACCTTTAAGGCATCATATGCCTGCTTCAGATACTGTATTTGCTCCGGTGACAGGTCAATGGTGGCCTCACAGTTTTCAGGCAGGCCATCAACAATTGGTAGTTGGATCTCGATGAACTTGAACTTGCCTGAAATATTTTGAGGAATGGAAGGAAATCTCTTAATATTTCTTGGGGTGGATATGAATGATATATGAATACCCTTCGCTGCTAATTGTTTCGAAAACTCGAGATACGGTAGTATGTGGCCAAATGCTAACCATGGGAACATGAACACATGGGATTTGGAAGCCATGGATGCTTTGAACCAGTTATTGACTCGCTGCTCTAAGAAAAGGTTGAGGTTTTCTACTTCACATCAATGCAGCAAGACATGTTATTACCCATTATTTCTGACTCTCCATCTCATGAATTATTGGTTGATGTCATACGCTTTTTATCAAAAACAGAAAGATACCTCAAACCGTACCCCCATATTTTCATTGTCGTCGGCATGTGAGATTGAAGTTCAAAGCATCTACCCAAATTAGATGCGAGTAAAAAGCACCTACTTTGGGGTATTTGTCCATTAGCATGACATAATACCAGCATATCTAAAAGCACATTGGCTCTATAAACTTGGAAATTTATCTAAAGAGTCTGTGAGCCCTACTTTGGGCCCCTAAGCTTCAAGTCCAGGTACAAGGCCATCAAAATAACACCAACATTTTCATGCCATTTCTCATAATTTAATTTTGAACCCTTTCAAATTAATTTTTTTTATTAAAAATTCAAAAATATATTTTTGAGATACAAGGAGATAAGCTTTTGAGCTGTAAAAGACCAAAACACTTGAAAAATAGCCAAATTGAGATGATTTGATAAGATAAGATGAAGAAAGGAAGAGAATTGAGGATGAAGTTCAAATTTAACCAAAATTAGAAGAATTAATTAAGTCTAAAGACTTAGTCTTTAAACTTCTAACATGTTTAATTGATTTATTTAGGAGTTAATTGAAGAATTATGTTTGAAAGTCAATTAAGAAAAAAAATAGAAGAACTAATTAAGTTTAAAGACTTAATTAAACTTCTATTGGGTTTTGTGGATTCAATCAAAGACTCAATTTAAAAAAAAAATCAAGTTTGGAGGTTTAATTTGGGTTAATTTGCAAAATTAAAAGATTGAGGATATAATTAAAATTTTGAAAAGTTAAATTGTTGCAATTAGGAGCTCAATTGCAAGAAAATAAAAGTTTAGAAGTCAATTGAGGGGTAAATGGAAGAACCCTACAAAGGATCAAGGTGAAAGAGGCACACACATTCAGGGATCGAAATTGATTAAAATCAGAGGTAAATTTAAAGATATTAAAAGTTTGAAAATTAATTGAGGATGAAATTGAAGATATACAAGACTAAGGGCTATATTAAAAAAGACGCTGAAAATTAAGGGTCCAAATTGACATATCCAGGAACTTTAATCGAAAGAAATCTTAAGAAATCAGCCAAATTCGACACAATTGAAAGATCAAGGACCTCTTTGTAAAATGAAAAAAACGATGTTGTTTTGACACCGCCATTCATTTTCTTCTTCATTTTTACCGTGGGGAGCTGGTTAGAGGTCCTTTCTTATAGAGCATTTAATATTCTCTCATGCCTCAAGCAAGACAAAAAGGACGCTCATCTAGAAGCCCTGCTATAGTACTACCTCCTAAAATGATTCTCGGCAAGTGGTTCCCCTTGTAACTGCTGGCGCAATACTAGTCCAAAATCACTGACTCGACCTTCCTTTGATAGCCTAGTTTGAGAGTACCAGGTTGCTGGCCTGACATCAATTATTGGGATCAACGTTGTCAAAAAAGTGAGTGAACTCTTAAAATCTTACAATTTTACGAGTCAACATGTATCTAACGTGTTAAATCGAATTAAAACTCGAAAACTAGTAAAATCGATTAAACTCAATCAAATCAGACCGATTTTACGAGTTTGAAACAAATATAAAATTGTGTATTCTGGTAATCTGTACCTTAACATTTTCATTGTTTTAAATTTATATCTTGCAAAACTTGTGCAATTTGATAATCAAGAGCTTGATTTTGACCATAATTATTATAATTTTTTAACGATACAAGTTATTTGTGGATTTTATTTCTGTAAAATTAAAATACCTATTCATTATTCACAATTTCTTATGTAAATTATTAACATATCAATATATATATTACTCTGTTTTAGCTGGCATATATATAGAATAAAAGTTGTAAATTGGCATACTTGACCCTGGAGTAATTAATGTTAAATGGTCTATCAAAATTTAAAAGGACTTGTTTCTTATAAATGACAAAGTAAGTGGGTTGATTTGTCCAAGAAGTAGAGGAATCAATGTGAATAAAATAAAGATGTTTAAACTTTTCTATTGTTTATTTTATTTTTATTTTAATTGTGTTATATTGTTAATTACTACTTGATTGAAATTATTAATATATAATTAGTTAAAATATTTTACTTATAATTTTACGATTTGAGTTTACAATTCAAGTTTATATTATATATTTTGCATCGTGTCAAAAAAATATTTTTGACAACCTTTACTATGATTATTCCAAGAGGATTAAAGGGGGTTATGAGCTTAGTTAGAGAAGATTATGTACATCTCCATCACCTCCTATAAAAAGAAGCCTCGTTTAATTCCAAGAAGGGGCTGGACTCGAGACTAAAAAGCTTATGAAGATAAAAAAAACACCATCTTCCTTGTTCTCGCCAAGAGCTACACTAGCCCAAAACATACACATAAACACCAATTCTAAAAGTTAGTCGCCAAAAACCATAAACCTGCACCTACCTCTCTTTCCCTCTCAGATGTCACTACCACCCCTACACCAGCTCCTCCATAACTCCAACAACCTCTCATCCACGCCATTATCTCGTCATTATAACAGCAACATCATAACAACATTGACTTCTCTTCCATCAGCATCTTTTCAGCCCAACACGACATCTCCTCCAACAATAGTTTCAGCTCCAGTAGCACCAGCACAACAGCGTTGTTATCACTTCCTTCACAACTACCAACCTTCCACGTCGTGAGCGGGAGTCTTCTTCTCAACCACGCCAACCTCCACCAAGCACGCTACCAACAACACTTTCCCTTTGGCCAAGCAAGTCCATTATTTCCTTCCCTTATACATTCTTTTGGCATGCAAGACATGAATTAATTAATGCCTTGTTTTTGCTAGCTTTTTGCTAGCTTTTGCTAGCAGAGGGCTTATGTGGGCTGGACCCTTAGCCCATTTTTGTATGGATGGACTTGGTCTAGCCCATCTTTAAAAACAAAGATAGTTGGGTAGTATTCGGCCCAACAAAATGAGTGGGACTGGGCCTGAGCCCAACCCATATAAGTGGACTTGAGCCTCAAGCCCAACCATATGGGTGGCCAAGCCCAAACCCAAACTTAAGGGCATGTTTGGCCTCCCCATTTTTCCTTAAGAAATATGGCCTTATTTAGCTCCTTAAGGGGTATTTGTCAAACACATATTCAAGATATTTTTTATGCTTCTGATTATATGCTACGAGGGTGTTTGACAAACACTCTATAAGTTTTTTTCTTTTAGTTTTAATTTGTCTATATTTTTATGTCCAACCAAACAAACCCTTAAAAATCTAAAAAAAATCAAGGATCATTTTGAAATTATATGTGGGTCCCTCACATGTTTTTCTAGCAAGTTTACCCAATATTAGACCGTAGACTTATATTGTAAGATATGGACTCGATATTAAAAATACTTTATTTTTCCTAAAAAAGATCAAAAACTTAAAAATAATCATTTAATTCAAAAACACAAAACTATGTTTCTTTTCAAGGATTTCACTTAATATTGAGGTTATAGACTTATACTGTAAGATATTGACCAGATATTAAAAATACTCATTTTTCATCGACATTTTCAGAAATTCCATAAACAATTCTAAAAAATTTCCCCATTTCAATAATACAAATGTTTTATTTGATGTGCATACAACTAGATTCTAAAATTTTTATGCATTTTTTATATGAAAAAATAAAAATTGCATTTTTGTCATACTTAAAAAAATACAAAAAAAAAAATCAGTTAAGGGGTATCATAACAAGTTTGCGATTATCCAATAGGATTTTGCTAAAATTTCAAATAAAAAACCCTTTTTTTTAATTTCTTAACCTTTAGGATAATTAGGTTTTAACTTGATAAGATAAGAATCTTCTTACTGATGAGGACTTTTCTTAAATCTTAGACAAATTTTTCTGGGTTTTAGAATTGCTAAGTTTTAACTTGATGAGATAAAAATCTCTTTACTGAGGATAACTTTTCTTGAACTTTAAATAAACTAACGAATAAAAACATGACTTAGAACAAACAACAAAGTAGTTTACTATAGATAGGATGTACTGGGATGATACGTCTTCCCCTGCACAACCGATCCTCTTATCTAAGCTCTCGCAAATTATTGAGTTTTCTAGTAATTATAATATTAGATAGTGACTCCTCTTTTTTTTTTTTACTGATAAAGAATAAGAATTCATTGTTTTTTCCATCCATATCTATCCCGAGAACTCTTATTCGAAAAGATAATCACCACGACACCATACACGTATGACACCATTGATGATCGGGAAATGCTTTCTTGCTAAACGTTCTTAAATGCGTAAAAAAGAAGCAAAGGTTAAAGATCGGTCCACTCCCAAATTTTCAATGTATCAGGAATTCAATATATATGGTAGCATCTAAACTGTCCAAATCTGCAGATGAAGAAGATTTACGAGAACAGTTAGCTACTGCTGCTTCAAACATTCTTGTTTTCAACTTGATGGCAATAGCTTTTTAAGAAACAGAGTTTTATTTCATCTAAACAAAAGTTGCAGCTACTAGAAGCTGTATATTAAGAAAACTTGGCAAATTCGTAGAAAAATATGCTGCTGTTCTTCTTGGGGTTAAAAATACGTTGGCCATCATCAACAAAAATTCAAAAGCCACATCACAGCTTGAATCCGAATCCCTGAATTGCTTTAGGCTTAATTAGCTGGAATCCCCGTTATACAGATGTTTCCCCCCAGCTAGCCTTTCCATGAAAACTCAAATCTTACCTTTTCTTATGGTTGAAAATAAACTCAACAAACTCCTCTGTATAGTTATCATGTAGATCCTGGTTAGCAAAAATTGTTTGCATTTCAGCTGCCTGAAACCGTAAATGCTGTCCTTCTTGATCTGCTATCACGAATCTCAGGGACATGGCAATTGAGTCTTGGTTGTGCGCGCCATCTTCATTGCTTTGCACCTGAAAGCCATTTCCTTTCTCGAATAAAAGCTTGGCATTAAGACCTTGGTCAGCTACCATGGGCATGAGTTTCTGAGGGTGCCCGGAAGAGAGCGATTCTACGATAGAACCCCATCCAGAATGAAGGAGACACCCTCCTCTGGCAGGATGTGCAAGAATTTCAGGTTGTGGTGCCCAACCAAGACATACAATTCCGCGATCAGATGTGCTATCCGAAAATCCAGTTGGAAGCAATTCTGAGATGTCCAGTCCTTCTGGATTCCTCTGAATCCATATAAATGACAGCTTGGAAAGCTAAAACCGTTAAGTGAATCTTTATATTATACGGAGAGATGTTATAATATTATTACTTTCAATATTTAATATAAGCTAAAAAAATTTAATTAATTTTTTTAATATACAAGTTTGGCATAATAAATATTAAAAATAAAATAGATTTTTTTATATTTTATTTTATTTTATTCATCATAATTAAACATGATATAAAAATAATTATTTTGTCTTGTATATTATTATCAAATATAATTTTATCTTTTTTTCTTGTTTTTTTCTTTATTTTTTTTATTTTTTTTAATCTAGAAATAATAGCTAAACACTACCTAAAATTACATACAAGATATGCAATTTCAGAATGGTAGATGATAAATATAATTATTTAAATAGTGTTATTTTTTAAATAATTTTTTTATTATATTATTTTTAAAAAAGAAATTATACCAAGCTACTTTTTTAAATAAAAAAAAATCAATAGCTTGGTAAGTGGTAGAGACCACAGTTATTAAACCCGGACCGGCCCAGCGGGTTGACCCGGGACCCGATCGACCCGGTGGCTGGACCGGTTCGGGTTTGTTAAAAGACCGGCCGGTGCAACGACCCGCAAAACCCGGTCGACCCGGCGGGTCGACCCATGACCCGGCGACGGGCGAACCCGACGACCCGGCGTTTTGAAGTTGGATCTGCTTGAGATGATTGCAATTTGCAAGTTGATCTGGGTTTGGAGATCTTGAGGCCTTTCCTTGCTTTGCTTCAAAACAGGGTCGAATACGTCCCTTTGTGGTGGATCGACCTCTTTTTTTTTGTCTGTTTAAAGACAAGCATTATTGTCTTCCAAAACAAAACCGACGAGCCTTTGCCGGATGTTTATTCACCCACTCCTTCCCAGAGCGATGACTAAGAGCAGGGAATCATGTACTAAAAGCTTTCTTCTTCCCAGTGGTAGTAGCTCTTCGCCGTGATTCTCATCCTCTTCTTTCTTTTATCCAGATTGGAACTGGATTTGAACGTATTTGGATCCTAAGTCGGCTCCACTTTCTGAAATCCATGTTTAGCATCTAGTAGGCTTTATTAACACTGAGAGAAAGAGGCAACATGTGGCACTGTAGCGCATGCAAAGCACCACAGGCTTTATTACTGTCAACAAGTCTTTAACTTTGTGAGGGGAAAGATGTAAAAGAGAGAGGATAGATGAACCACGGGAATTTACAGGGGAAAGATGTAAAAGAGAGAGGATTTGTGTGATATTTTTAAGTTTTAAAGCATGGGAAAGTGAAGGAACAGAGAGGGTAGATGAACTTTGTGTTTGTGAGGTGATGGTGATGAGATTAAAAGTCATTTCTCTCTCTGCACAAAACAATATGGTAGATTAACATCGGGTTCCACAAAATAACCTGGGTTTTATGGGTTGACCCGGGTTAACCCGGGTTGACCCATAAAAGCCGGGACCCGGTCCTTTGACCGGGTCAATTCCCGAACCGGGTTTAATAACTATGGTAGAGACACGTCAAAGCTAGTCAGCCTATTTGACTCATAGTCAGTGCTACACTCACCCACACGTGACGAGACGAGACGACTTGGACTCCATAAAGTATTAGCGACTTGTTATTTGCTTTTTTAATAGTAGGTTATTAATAGGTTGTTTAGTACTGTGCTTTACAATATTTTTAAAAAAAAAAATTAATTTATAAATATATTTAAATAATTTTTTTTTTTAAATCAATATATTAAAATTATTATAAAAAACTAATTTAATAATTTTTCAAAGTAAACATACTTTTAAAAAATATTAAAGAACAAAAGCTCTTCTACTCTTAAATAGATTCTAAATCCAATAGGTAGGTAATTAGAATTTGATTTAAATTGAGTTTTAATTTGAATTAATTTTAATATTAGTTTGGCAGAATTTGAAAGACAGGTGGATTGCATTGTAATTAACATGACAAAGCCAAAGAATTAAAAAAAGAAAAAATAAATAAAGAACGCCATTTTATATGTCCTAAAATTGCCACAAATCACTGTTATATGATCCAACTAAACATAATCTTCGATTCCCATTTTTCTTAAAGAAGGGCACTGTTAGTAAGAGCAAGCAGAGAAAAGGACATGGTTGTAAATTGTAAAAAAAATATCTCAATCTAAAAGTTTAAGTTATTATGTAAGGTTTCAGGATATGATTTATATTATTTTTTAACACACCTCCTCAAGTGAAAGCCCTTTAGACTTGGAACTTGCATAAACCCACACTACCTTGTGTTTAATTTTTATCAAATAAATGGGGATGGTGAGATTTGAACTCGTGACCGCTTGGTTATCAAGACTCTGATACCATGTCAAAGAATCATCTCAACCTATATCAAATAATATTTTTATCTAATATTAAAATAAAAACAATTTGGATCGACCTAATTCATTTTGGGTTGACATGCAAAAATTAAAAGGATAATCTTAAAAAAACAGACTACAAATTAAATTTAGAATTAATTTGATTTTGAAGGATAAAATCGGTTAACAAACCCTTTTTTAAAGAAAAAACACGTGAACTTGAGTCAACCAATCAAACTCACGATCTAAGTCAGATTCAATAATTTTTTTATTTAATAGATTATTCTTCATTTAATAAATTTATATGATAATAAAATGCATGTGATTTTTTTAAATGAATTTTTTTTTAAAAAAAAAAGATAATGACAGGCGTGCATGAGACTAAGAAGGTAAAAACAAATCATTGATAACAAATAGTAAAACTGATTTTTTTTTTAATTCTAAGTTTAATAAAAAAATAAATCATCAATAACAAATGTTGAAATTGCATTTTATTTTTTAAAATGAAAGATGAAAAAAGCATTAAACAAGAAAAAGATAAATAAAATAAATATTGTTATTTATCTCATCAAACTTACCATTCATATCATAGAATCAATTGAGTTAATGTTTTTATACATAAATCTATATAAAAAAACAAAAAAAAAAGTCCAACATTATGGACTTATACCCCAATGCATTGAGCCTGTGGAAGGAAGTGCGGGCATTTAAGCCTAGACTAGAGTGTTTAGGTTTATTTTTTTTTTAAAAGGAGTTAATGACTTATTGTTTATTTATTTTTATTTTTTATTTTGGAAAAAAAAACAAACAATACGTTGCCCGCTAAAAAAATTTAAAATATTTCAGAAACATTTTAATTCTAAAATAATATTTTAATTTTAATGAATTATTATATTCGATACAACTTTTAGTTTCCTAAATAAGTTATGAAGAACTCTCTCTAAAAAAAAAAACATTTTCTAAAAGATGAAAAGAAAATTCCACAAATAATTCCACTCGCAATAACTTCGATGAGTGACATGTCATACAGACCTTTCTTCGCAAGTCATTTCCACAGCCGTCCCATCTCCGCGTCGTCATCTTTGACTCTCTCCATTCTCTTACCACCTACGCACGTTAGCGCTTTAAAAGTTCAAACTTCAAATGGTTAAGAATCATCCTAGTCCCTGAAGTTTTAACATTTGATCAAGATAACTATATACTTTTAACTTTTATCAATTCGATGCATTTATTTCCCATCCATAATGGATCGAGCCCTTTCAGTTTTTTCTTTAAAAGGAAATCAAAGTAAAAACTACCCCGTGCAACATCCATATTCATCGTTCAGACCTAGAGATTAATCTAGAAAAGTGGTTTGGGTCATCGAATCAAATTACGAGCATTAAATTATCCCAGGTTAATTATTTTTATTTTAATATTTTATTTATAAAAAAACCATGAAATTGACTCGATCTAGTTTGAATAATATTTGATCAGGTTGATTGAATTATTAAAAACTTAAAAGTCAATATCATTTCTAAATTAATTTAAAACTCGATCTAAATCAAGTTCCGGTATAAGTTTTTTGAATTAACTTACTACGTTGAGTTGAATTTAATAATTATTGTAACAACTATGAAATTACAAATTAAACTAATATTAATAGATAAAGGAGGATTTTCAAGAACATCACCATTTATAATACATTTCCATTTTTTTATGTTTTAGGTATTCCAATAAAATTAAATGTGGCATGGTGCTGAGAAGGCTGAAATTATTCATGTGTTCAACTAATTTTGCAATCTTCGACAAGTATCATAAGCTTGTCGCTGTTGAATGTCAACAAGGAGTTGATGTCCTTGAATATATCTAATAATAGATTCTTCCTAGCAATTGTCAAAACGGTAAACATCAAATAAAGAAGTGGTGATTAGGATTAAATTTGGCTAATTCAATTAAAAACTGATAAATACAGTTGATTCAATAGAACATGATCGCAATTAAATCATAATATGGTAAAAATACTTGAATTTCTTAAAATTTATCAACTCTAATCCTTTTCCATAATTACTAATTTGATTCGTCATGCTGATGAATCTTTATTTTTTTCAGCATAAAAAACCTTGTAGGTGTGAAAATCATTCAAATGGAAAAACAATTCAATACTTGTGTGGGGAGATGTCGGGACGACGTGCTGAAGTATCACCTAAGAGGTATTGTTGTTGGAAAGGAAAAGAGTTCTTAGTTTAATCATAAAATTATGATTAAGATTTAGGAATCGTCACCTAATATTAAGGTTATTAGAAAACTTAATGGTCTGTGAAATTCTGAGTAAGGAACTAGTTGTGCAAGGGGAAGACGCATCACCCCCAGTGTACCCTACCTAAGATAAACTGCATTATTATTTGATTGTTTTTCTAGATCATGTTTCTATCTATAAGTCTTTTCTAAGGCCCAAGGCAGATCTCCCTTTGTGAGGGAGTTTCTATCATATCGGGTTAAATCCTAATCATTCTAAAATTTGAATTTTATCATCGCATTTATTTTTCACTTTATTTTTTTAATACCCGAAGGTAGACTCTATTATGTAGTTTTACACCCTCAAATATTGAAGTCTACATCTAAACCTTAAAAAAATGAACAAATGATTGGTGAAGGGTTTTTGATATTTTGACCAAACCCTAACGGATAATTATAAACCGGTTATGATATCCATTTTGCATTTTAAAACATGAGAAAGATGCAATTTTAGTTTTTTTATGAAAATATGATGGGAAAATTTTTAGAATTTAGCCGTATGCGTAAAAATAAAATATTTTTTTGTTTTTGGAAAGAGAGAATTAATTTAAAATTTTGAGAATTGTTTTTTGAATTTTTAATTTTTTTTTGAAATATTCCGGAGAAAACCATGTATTTTAATACGGGATATGTATCTTACAGTATAAATATATAACCCGGTATTATGAAAAATTGGTAGAAAAACATGGAAGAAAATAAAAAAAATTGAAACAACCCTTGGATTTTTTTGAAATTTTTTGTTTCTATTTAATAATATTACACTATAATTATTATTATATTTGAGTTGGGCCGACCCAAAAATCTGGGCCTAGCCCATCTTGGTTGAGCCAAATCAGCCTAAAAAGGGGATTAGGCCGATGTCAGCCCAGCTAAACTTCTTTTTTGGGTTATGGGTTGGACCCAACCCAGCCAACTAGGCTGGGCCGCGACATGTTCAACCTAACGCAACTCAGTCACTAGCCTAATTCAGTGACTGAGCTACATGAACAATGCGTAAATTATAATTCACGTTTCACTATTCAAAGCCAGTGGAACCTAAAGAAGAAGAGGAAGAAAAGAGAGGGAAGCTGACCTGGTGTGGAAGGAGCTGCTGGTCTAAGAGGTCGATGAGAGGCCGAGGGCAGTCGTTTATGGAGGAGTTGGCGTTGAAGGAGTTGTTGTTGCCAGTGCTGGAGAAAGAAGAAAAACTGGCAGAGGAGGGAGAAAAGTTAGCGTGGTGATTCCTGGCGTGGAGACAGCCGATTGGCAGTCGTGCTAACAGCTTGTGGAGGAGATGGTGGTGGACAAGCCGGAGGTGATGGCAGTTAGTGGCTAGAATGGCGGAGAGAAGAAAAGAAAAAAAATGGCAGAATAACTGATAGGGGAACCTTGTTTTTTTGCCAAATTTGAACTTGAATTTGTTGATGCTCAAGCCATGAAATCCATCCCTATTTATAAGGAGTGGAAGAGGGATGTTTTGTTTTTAATGGTGTCAAATCTTGGCCCCTGGTTCAGTTAGGAAGAATCTCAGTCGTTGGTTCAAAGTAGACACCATGAACTATCAAATCTGTCAGTTAAAGACTGCCTGAGTTGGCTTCTTTAGGCCGACGCCACGCCATAACTGCTGTGGTGTCAATCGGTCAGAAAGGACCACGCCAGGGTGAAGTCAAATGTCAGGTGATCATTTTGGTTCAGGTGTTGTCAAATTTTATTAAGGTTAGAGGCATTAAGTGCATTTGCAAAGTAGCCTCCCTAAGTTGTCATTTAGAGAAAATTGGAGAAGAAGATGAACGGTAACCAAAACAGCGCTGTTTTGGTAAAGTTTATGTTGGTCATTTAATTTTTGATTTATCTCATATACACCCTTGATTGGTTTCAAACTTTAAATTTCATGCGATTTAGTCTTTGAAAAACTTTAATTTTAGCCCCAGAGTTCGACACCTTTTTCATTTAAGTCATTGATCTCGAATTTTTTCAATTTAGCCCCTAAGTGACCATTAAATGCTTAATTTATTCAATTTCATCACCAATTTCAATCAATTGAGCTCCTATAGTTTGACACCTTTTACAAATTGGTCATTAACTACGAATTTCTTCAATTTAACCCTTATTTGACTCAAAAACTTTGATTTTCTTGTGATTTTACTCTTGATTTCAATCAATTGACATGATAAAAATTAAATTTGGTCTCTTAAAATTATAATATTCTCAATTAGACTTCCAAACTTAATTTTTCACCAATTAAGCTCCTAATAAAATTATTTTGACCCATTTAAAGTATAATTAAGTTCCCGCACCTAATTAAATCATTTAATTGGACCCAAATTAATTCTTAGATATATTTAAATTTCAATTTGGTCCATGATTAAATCAAATTAGCCTATTAAAAATCTAATTATATCTTCGGGCTTAATTTTTAAGCAGATTCATCTGATAATTATTTAATTTGTTCTTGAATCTGCATTGTCTCTTCAATTTCGGGTAAAATAGGGTATAATTAGGCTTTAAAATTGTAGCTTGATTTGAAATCCTCCCAGTTTTTTTTTTGTCAAAATATTAGTTTTTTTTTTTTTTAAAAAAGAGATGAATTTAGAAAACAACTAAAAAATGAGTTATGGATGATGCTGGTGAATTTATTAACACAATTATACAAACCTATTTTTCAGTTGATGGCTTTATTCATAGACTTTCATGTCCAAGGACACCATAATAAAATGGCTTGACAGAATGCTGACATCGACACATTATAGAAACTAGATTAACATTTCTAGCACATGCTTCTATTAAACCAAATTCTAGACAACAGCGTTAAATAACCGTTTGTTTTTTCATCTGTATAATCATTTTTTTTTCTACATCATGCAAATTAATGTACCCAGTTATCTTTATCATACTATGCGTCATGATATATCATAAAATAATTTATAAATTTTATTTTCACATTAACAAAAAAATGATTTCTAAATTAAAGGCAAAATAGTTAATATTGGTAATTCAATTTAATTCCACATGTATTTCAAACAATATAATATAATTTAATTATGTATTTTAATATTTTATTCCAAACATAAAAATTGTAATAGATTATCAACTAAATTCAAATACATGTGAAATTGAATTTAATTTCACAAGTGATTTGATTCTAAATATAATATTAATGTGTTTTTGTTAATTTTTTTACATTATTTATTATTTTCTAGTTTTATTGCCAACATGGCAATTAACTTAGTGATGTATGATTCATACTTGATTTTACAACTATGCTTCATCTAACTTGCACCTATTATATAATTAACATATGTAGAATTAAACACATGGTTATTAAACCTAAACTAGCTTAGGGATTGACCCGGTGATCAAGAGTCTAGCCCAAGCTAGGTTTATTATTGAATTGTTTTGGAAAATGCCTCGATTAAACTTGGGTGACAAAGTAGGTTAACATCTGATTTAATTAACTTGATTGAGTCAACTCCAAAAATATCTTTTAAGATTTTATCTAAAACAACATTGTTTTATTTTTTTAAATCATTAAAATAAAGATTGACTTAAACCTTTAATTAAATCAGACCATAAATAATATGAAACTTGTGATTAGTAGTAAAACACTGATTCACTTATTAATAATCTAACAATTATGCTGTTTTTTTTTTTGCAGTAGAAACTATATTTTACAAAATTTTAATTTTTTTTTGCTTGAAATAAATTTATTTTAATATTTTTGGATTATGCTAATATCAAAAATAATTTTTTAAAAATAAAAAAAAATAATATTTTTATATATATTTAAATAAAAAATATTTTAAAAACAACCACAATTATACACCGATACACTTTCTTAATGCATACAAAGAACACTTTAGTTGTTGATAAATTAACGGAGAAACGAAGGATACAAGCTGATGAAAATTAAAGGATAGGGTCTAATTTAACCAAAAACTAATACATATATGACCTCATTCGTGTTTTGTAAAGACTTACAGTGTACAGCTTTTTTCTCCTCTTCCAACCCTCACTGAGAGGAGACAAATTGACCAAGGCACAGAAAAACCAGAAATTTATTTATATTCACACGCTTGTCCGTCTCCCTCAGCAAAGTATATAATGGCCACAGCTAGTTTTAGTCCTTTTCTCTCTGCCCCTGCAAAACGCCCCATAAATTCTAATACCATCATGCCCGACCCCAACCCGAATTACCCAAACGGATCCTCTGCCAACAAACGCTCAAAACCCCAGCCTTCTGCTTCAGCTGCTCCGTTACCCGTCCCTTCGGGACATGTATCCTTCCGTCTTCTCTGCCACGCTTCGAGAATCGGCGGCGTAATAGGAAAGGCCGGAAACATAATAAAAGGCTTACAACAACAAACCGGAGCCAAGGTTCGGATAGAAGATGCTCCGTCCGACTCACCGGATCGGGTCATAACGGTGATCGGTCCGATTACGCAATCGGCGGTAGTATTTAGTAGAATTGAGAGTGCAGTTGAGGTTTCAAAGGGGCAGGAGGCTTTGGTTAGGGTTTTTGAGAGGATTTTAGAGGTGGCGGCGGAGAGTGATTCGGTGGCGGATGGGGTGGTTTCTTGTAGGATGTTAGCGGAGGTGAGTTCGGTTGGGGCAGTTATTGGGAAAGGAGGGAAAGTAGTGGAGAAGATTAGGAAAGATTGTGGGTGTAGAATTAAAGTTTTGGTTGATAAATTGCCTGATTGTGCTGCTTCGAATGAAGAGATGATTGAGGTAATTGTAATCTACAATAGGGTTTTTTTTAGTGTTATTGAATTCAAAGTTTTGATCTTTTTGTGGTTTTGTTAGTTTTCTTTTAGAGCAATCATTGAGTTTTAAATCCTATTATTGTGATATGGGAACAAATTCATTAACAGTTGAATGAATTTTATTGTTGTTGTGGGAATGGTTTGATATTTGTAGATTGAAGGGGATGTTTCAGCAGTAAAGAAAGGACTTGTTGCGGTTTCTCGCTGCCTCCAAGATTGCCAACCGGTTGATAAGACAAGGGTGACCAACAGCAAACCTGCTGAGGCAGTTTCCAGAGTCTCTTTGTCTGATGTGCGTGTAGAAATCCATCCACGGCATTCTGCAGTGCTTCCCACCATAGCACAGAATTCATCAGTGCTACCCACTATACCACAACATTCTTTAGGGCTCCCCACCATACCGAAGAGCTCCATTAATTATGCTTCCAGAGTTCATCCTTTGTCATTGGAGTCTGACAGGGTTGTCACACCAGATACAAACATACCACAACAGCAAGTGGTTTTTAGAATTCTGTGTACTACCCATAGGATTGGGGGTGTTATTGGAAAAGGTGGCAACATTGTCAGGGCTCTTCAGAATGAGACAGGTGCTGCTATAAGCGTTGGACCAACGGTGTCTGAGTGTGATGAGCGACTAATCACTGTTACTGCATCTGAGGTTTGACATTATGTATCCTTTTTCATATTCCTATTCATGCTACGGTCATGGTGTTGGAAGTAGTACTAATGATGAATTGCATTGGTTTCTTCTCCCGCAGAACCCAGAGTCTCGGTACTCAGCTGCACAAAAGACTATTGTACTTGTTTTCTCGAGGGCTGTGGAGTCTGGCATTGAAAAGGGTCTGGATCCTGGCTCAAGCAGGGGGTCACCTGTTACTGCAAGGCTTGTAGTTTCACCAAGCCAAGTAGGCTGTTTGTTGGGAAAAGGAGGCACTATAATTTCAGAAATGCGTAAGGCAACCAGTACCAGCATAAGAATAATAGTGGGTGACCAGCGTAACCCGAAGTGTGTGCCAGAGACTGATCATGTGGTAGAGGTATGACAGAGTCTTTATCAGTTCTTTTTTTAGTTGGTACAATGAATGCACAAGGATACCAAAGACCATGCTTTTTAACTTTTTTTTAGGTGGAATTATTTAAATGAATTTGAAGTTTGAACGTCATGCAAGAGTTATGATAAGAGGTCTTTATAACTCGTAAAAATTCTGGATTTTTGAAGTAAAATAACTGTTCAACATTTTGTTCTGATCAACCCCAACTTCCTTTTACTGTCCTTCTCTAACACAGGCAATTTTCCATTGCCTGTTGAGTTGTTTGTCTAACAGATTTCTGGAGACTTTGTGAATGTGAAAGATGCGATATATCATGTTACTGGAAGACTCCGAGATAATCTTTTCTCCGGCATGCTGAGCACTCCTGGAGCAAGGAGCAATTCTTCTGTATTAGCTGAAATCAGTCCCTATGTGAAATTGATGGATCCAGTGAGGGATTCATCGTGGGAGCCAGTGAGAGACCCACTGAGGGATGCATTTAGGGATTCATTGAGGGAAACTGTGAGGGATCCTTTGAGGGAGCCAGTGAGGGATCCTTTGAGGGAGCCAGTGAGGGATCCATTTAGGGAGCCTGTGAGGGATCCATTTAGGGAGCCAGTGAGGGATCTGTTTAGGGAGCCAGTGAGGGATCCACTGCGGGAGCCAGCAAGAGATTCTGCCCCATATATTATGCAGCCAACAGCTGGAAATCCTCATAATCTAAGTCGTCAAACTGTTATAACACAGAATATGGACCATCTTGGACTTTCACATAGTTTAGATCGCCCTAGTTTAGATCGCCCTCCTTCACCAAGGTTATGGGCATCACAGGTATTCTCCTCCTCCCTGTTGGATATTAATATTTGTCTGCCCCCCTGTTGGATTATAATTTTTGTCTACTTTGTATTGTTGGGATTGGTTACAGACAATACCTAGAGTAAATCCACGGGGCATATCAGATTTCAGCAGAAGATTGCCTTCTCTTAAAGCTGGCTTAGAGCTTGGCAGGTTAGTAACACCACTTAATGTAAAACATATAAGACTGTTACTCTTGTATTATAAAGCATCTAGTATAAAAATTGTTGAATTGCAGGAGTTAGAATAGGAAGAGTTGTACCAAAAATAGTGTCGCCAGGGATTCAATATCAAAATTCCTAGAAACTTCAGCTGGTTAGATATGTGAATGGAAAGAAAGTACTCATGTAGCTGGTTGTGACTAGTTGTTTGAGGCTTACTTGACTTGAGTCTCATCATGCTGGCTATTGTTGTTTGTGCAACTTTACTAGAAAGGAACAAGAGAAAGCACCACTGAAAACAATGGATCTTGATCCCTAAAACCTAAGGCATTTTTTTCAACCCAAATTTTATAGGAAATAAATAAGTCACTGCTATTATTTGAAATGTGATTAAGCGTTCTCTCAGAGTGTCATCTAAAGCTGCTGGTCATTTGCACTTTATGAGTTGGTGACTCTTTCCTCTGGTATGCAGTGGAGGCAAGTCTGCTTTTGTTACGAACACAACTGTAGAGATTGTAGTTCCCGAGAATGCCTTTGGCTCTGTATATGGGGAGAATGGTAGCAATCTAGCTCGTTTGAGACAGGTATGTACTTTTTGGCTGTATTTCTCCGTAAATTTTGCTTCTATTGTCCTTGTCTTGATCAAGATAGTTAAATAAGTTACTCATTATGATATATTACTCATTGAATTGAAATTTCTGACTGTCACACTGATAATCCTAGAGGCTATTTAGAAGTTGCTTCTTTTTTTATGGTTGTTATTTTGAGGGAGAGAAAAAAATGTTGATGCAGTGAACTGAGTTTTCAAAGCATCAAAATAATTTTACTTTAAGTTTTATTCTCAAGCATCAATTTACATTCTTCTCCTTGACCAGATAATTCTGGTTAATGAGAAGAGGAGTATGTTCTCTCCTTAGCTTGCTTGATCATAATTTTATTTCTTCCTTTTTCCCCTTTTAATTTTTGGAAGTCCATTTTTTTGCTAGTTTATTGCCAGCTACTCTTTTTTGTCCTGATATTTTCATGATGTTTCTATTCTTATGGGTCTCGTATGAATTATCAACACAATCCTCATGAATTACTGAACTGATATACATGAATAGGATCAGCCTGACAACTTGAGGCCTACCATTTAGAAAATTTCCTATAAGTTTGACACATAAGGTTACATCTATAAAGTGTAAGTAAAATTTAACCTCGTTATCAGATGTAAAAAGACAGCAACTTGAATAGTACCTGCTGTTGAAGTAACAAGGACCAACTTCTTGCTATACACAACTGAATTGTGAAACAAGAGAGAAGGCACATTACATTCAGTTTGATACCCACCACCATTATAAACAATCAACTCAGTAGCCAACCACAAATATGATAGAATTGCAATGCCAACAACGATGCCAAACCAATCTCAAATGCTTAAAACTATAAACAAGCCAATTGAAATTCTTTGAAGGCAACCTTGACAATTATGTATCCTAAATTCCCTCCACACCAGACTTGTACCTATAGGAGACAAATAATACTCAGTGAAATGTTTCAATAATTTAACTTGATTCTCATTGAAAAAAGCATAAGTAAAACCCTACATTTGAAGTTTGATCTTTCAACTGTACTTATGTTGAGGAAACACGAAAGCTTTAAGGAAAATATTCTATAACTAATTACCTATCACAATCAGGTATAGAAGTTGAGCATTAGAAATGAGCCTCCCTGATTATGAGGATTACATTATCTTTAACTTAGTGTTCACCTTAGTCATCTTTCAGTAATAACTCAGAATGGTGTGTCTAAAAAGTTTTTTCACGCCTTAAAAAACTAATACATACATTATAACATCTGATCTTAAATCTACTTCAGCTTATCCTCTGGTGTTCCTTAATCAGATCTCAGGTGCCAAGGTAATAGTGCACGAACCTCGTCTAGGAACAAGTGACAGGATTGTTGTTATATCTGGGACCCCTGATGAAACCCAAGCAGCTCAGAGCCTCCTTCAAGCATTTATCCTCACTGGACAATCTTGACAAAATATATTTGGTTGGAATTAGTTTCACAAAGAAGTCACAGTTGCTTCTTTTAGTTTTGCAAATCCTTGATTTCTTTTATGCCAAATCCTCACTTTTGGCATAGGCAATTCAACAATATGTTTCGTTTTCAGTGAACTACTCTGTTTTCTGATAATTTTATTTTCACAACCTATTATTTATTTTGGTTTTTTGGTTCTCTCCATCTTATCATGTCCTTATCACATTGCACCATTAGACCTTGGAACATTCAACTCAAACAATTGGATGGCAAAACGTCCACTGACATGAAGCACAAACAAACATATACTAAATTGTCTCTGCATCCTGGAACATGTCCCTTCAATGACATCTATACCACATGATAAAGAACATACATTGTGTTATAATCTTGTTGCAGATTTCTGTGGGCAACAGAACATTCCCTAAAAAATGATTTAAACTTGACCAGGAAGGCTAAACTCACTTACGTAAGGACACGAAAGAACAAAATCAAAGCATATCTGCATTCTAGAACTATCCATCCATCTTTTTTCCCCCTACCCAAATGTAGTGTAAATTAATGCAAACCAGAGTCCAAAAGAACGAATGCTTCTTAAATAAGATGAGCATGACATGCTTTTTTTTTTTCTTATTCATGTTGCCATGGGTAAAAAACTTTTCAATTCAAATGGACTGCACTTGAATTATGAAACATCCTTGCTTGAGGACATGAATGAATGCTGAAATCTGTATATGCATCATAGAACATGCCTCTGCAACAATATTCTTACATCACACTAACGTGTCATCTAGAATCTGCAAATATTCTGTCCAGATGGATGGAAAAATGTATCTGCATTGTAGAACATAACCCGGCAGTAATTTCAATTTCATTCCTTGTTCTGCAATTCAGAATCTGCAAATATTCAGTCCCTAACAGGTTCAGGTTGTCAATTTATTGAAGTGTATTAATAACTTCATCTCAATGCATGCATGGAACCATCTTAACCATGGACTCAGTGGCAGACTAGAAACTTTCTCTAGGGACAGCCAAAGCATATGCTTAGCTCATTCATATATGCACATTCATGAAGCTGGTATACATATGTAACCCAAAAATGCAGAAGAAATTAACATGTACAATGGAAATAGCATTCAAAACCATATGTTAAAAGTTTGTGTTAGTAATTGCCAATAGACTCTATTTATTTGTTTTTGAGTACTTTAGCTAATTTATGCTCTAAGATCATAGGACTGATCAAATGAGTCAATGTATGCTGTTGCTGCTTTAATGGTATGAGAAGAAACATGAATAAATTCAATACGATGAAAATAAATGTTCAAATTCATATGAATGGAACCCAGCTACAAAGACAAATATATGAATTAAATATGAGCAACAAAGAAATTCAAAAGGGAAATTACATTTTAATTTGTTTTATTAAACATTGAAGATCATGCGTAACATTGGGGGGAAGCTTTGGGGCTTTGGGACTTTGGGAGGCACCCCAGCTGCCTCCGCTGATGGTTTTTTTTTTTAGTCTCCACCTCTGGATAGATGATATGTAGAGAGTGAAGTTTTGAACCAAGGCAACATCTTAATTTGATTGACCATGAGCTTTTTTGAGTGTGGCAAGTTCAGATGATTAGAAGCAAAATGCTTGTGGAGATCATGATATTTGTACAAAGCAGCAAGAAAAAGATATTTCAGGTGTATATACTATTAATTAATAGGATCTGTTGAGGACAGAGTACATCAACTCTTTGAAGATTATTGTTTTGATCACAATTTTGGCACATGGCTCAATATTTTCCGAGTGAGGAAGGGCTGTGAACTTGGTGGATGTCTCTTTTGTACAAAACCTTTTTTTCTTTTCTTTTATGTGAGAGATGAGAAACACATCTTGGTGCCTACTTTTGTAGATTTTGTTGACGTTTCATTATTCAAATAAATCAATAACAAAATAAACTTGGACAATTATCAAAATATACTAAAACGCCTTGCTAAAACATTGCAGTGATCTACAGTAGCGCTGGAATTTTATTCCAGTTCAGTCCGTAATTTTTTTTCTTCAATTGCATTGAAACCTAGTTTGTCAAAAATTGTTAAGAGAAGACAAATTCATTGAAAGAGGATCAAAGTGGTCAAACAAGGAGAAACTTGTGGCCAATGTAAATTGGGTGGGAAGTTCCTTTTCATCCTCATACTTTTCTTTTCCTACTTTTATAGTCCTTATAATTTAAATTTGATTCAAAAGTTCATTTCATATACATTTTAGTCCTTGTAAGTGAGAGAGGAGAGAGAGAGTCACCAGGTTCTGGATAGAAAGATCATCGGTTGACATTGATTTTGACCACAAAAATCGTCAATCTTGGTGTCAATGAGTTCCATTCGATAAGGTGAGTTTGATAGTTGTTGTTTCTAACTTTAATCTCACCTAGAAAAACAAATCAGGGTTGAGAGAGAAAATCATTCCTGGTTTGATTGTGTTTTTGAACCATTTTGGAGGGTTTTTGGGTTGATAATTTTTGGAGGTTTTAAAGATTTTTTAGGAGAAAATTGGTTGAAAATGAGATTTTAGACAAAAAAAAAAAAAAAGGAAAAAGGAAAAAAAAATCGAACCTGAATTTCTTGTGGCTGAATTCTTGGAAACCAGATAACACACGTTTTTTTTTTTATAAAAAAATTAATTTTGGAATTCCACCCTGGAGAAAAGAAATGAAAAACTAAAATGGCATAGTAGGCATGGGCTTTGTTTCACGGGCTCGGGTGTGCCGGGTCAACTCGTGTGTCGAGTTTTTTTTTTTTTTTTCCTGTAGATTTTTCAAGTTTCTTAATTTTTATTTTATTTTATGTTTTTTTTTTGTTATTCAAAGGGACATTTTGATAAATAAAAAATTGCATGTAAGAGAAAATATGAATATACAAGGAGAAGTTTAAAACATTTTTTTAAATTTTATTTCATTAGATATTTGAATTGCTAAACAAGATTTATTTATGTTTTTTTCTCAAGGAAAAAAAAATAGTTATAACAAAATACACAACCTAATATATATGTACAGCCAAATTTATAGTTAAATATATATTCAAATTGTTAAAATATAATTATGTCTTGAAAAATAATGTTACAATATATTTACCACATAAAATATATGAGCAAAAGATTGAATAAGAAATCGTTGAGTTAATTTTTATGCTATGATGACTAATTAAATAGTTTAAGGAATTATAAATAACTCTTACTAATTAAATAGTTTAAGGAATTATAAATAACTCTTAGGGAACGACCATTTGCTATTTGTATAATATGTGTGGATATTTAATGAATAATTAATTTCGTTTTGTTTCTTGACCTTTTTTTTATATTTAATTTTAGCTTGCAACATTAGGTTTGTGTTAATTTTTTCTTTAATTCCATCTTTCAATATCTATTTAATTTTAAATTGGTCTTTATATTTATTTATCATATAACTAAATTAAAAAAAAATGTTATCGAACCCATTGGAGTCTATGACCTAGATCACGAGTTTGATGGATTAACTCAGGTCGATCCAATACATTGCCATCTCAATTTTTTTTAAATGTCATTTTAAAATTTTTCTATGTTCAATTTTTTTTTGATCCGACCCTGACATAGCACAGGGGTAACCACCTAGTACATAGTATTGGCAAGGTGCTGTCCTTGTGGTCAGATTTGGACCAAGTTAACACCATTTTTTGGTTAGGAGGAGAAAAATGAATCCAATGAAAATTGGAAAGGATGATGGGGGAATGACAGTGATGATTCTTTCTCTGCGCTAATAGGAAGAGCAGAAAGCAATCCATTCCTTATAGTTGTTGGGTTAGAGGAAGAGGAGATGGGAGAGTGAATATTAGTCAAATGATAGAACGATAAATGTCCCCTTAATTCTCATTTAGATGGATTGAGAATGCAAGGATCTAAAGAAATATATGAATTTATTTTATTTTTTTCCTGAGTATACATGTCTAAACAAACAAGAGGATCACGTCCTTCCCCTTGTATTCATCTAACCCTTTACACCTTGGTTAGAACCCAAATTTCCTTTATTGGTGGAAGAAGAGGAGAACTACATGATCTTGGAAAGAGAGATCTCTCTTTCTTCCTGAAGCATACATCTGCCTAACTAAATGAAATGAACTTTACACTTTCATGCAAATATATTGTAGATGAGGGCAAACAGAGGTTCATCCAATAATGTCTTAATTGGATTTAGAACAACAATGCTATCCATACAACATGATATTTGACAGAACATGATCTGCTGGAAGCTAACCCACATACGGTACATTCTTTACAACCGAAGCAGTTGCTGCTCCTGATGCTGGCAGGGGTGCTGGCTTGAGAATGATTTCGACATTATCTTGGACTCCTTGTAGCAACAATTCACCCTCATATGAAAGAACTTTACGCTTCTTTGCCGCTCTTAGTGTACCGACCAGTGCTTCAAATATGTGTGCACACCTATCGACATTAAACAACACCAAAAGTGACCTACAAAGCAAAAAAAAACAGAGTTTATGGTGGGGCAAAATACTTGATGACAAAACAGCATGTTACGTTATAATTACAGGAATAGAAACTACAGATTCCAACTTCCTAGGTCTAGTTTCTTGTAATTCAAGATCATGCCTGTTCACACAGACTTGTGCATGCTGCATGCACTCAATAGATTTTTCTTAAGTTTGTCTAGGGAAAAGATTGTAATATCCATTACAAAGTGAAGATACGTTTACTTACAATTTGAACCTTGTTTTGTATGGAGTAATGAATGGAGAATACCTAACTAGTAAGTCGTATGCAATGCATTATGTTTTTACTTGAGTATGGTCAGAAAACCTTCAAGAATCTGACACAGATGTTAGGAATCGGAACACAGAAATGATCCAGATGAGGTATTTTGTTATTTCTTTTTATTCCTTCTCTCTTTGTTCGAGTGGAGATGTGTGTTAAACGGTGTTTCAATACGAACTGATTTGGTTTTTGTGAAGCATTTTGTCATGTTGAAATGGCTCGATCAATATGAGAAAGGCATACAATGCAAGATTGCAAGGATGCTGGGAACCAGCTCTAGGGCACTCTTTTGTAAATGCTTGATATGAAATTATGAAATAAGCAGTCTTTGCAGCAGAAAGAGTAGATTAGTTGAATGCACAAACAACTGATATGGATCACTTTGTAATATCTGAGTAAATGCTAGTTTTACCTATATCTTTTTTTCCCCTCACTCTTTGATTCTGTGACAATAACTTGAAATGCATCAGAAACAGAGCATTTTCCAGGTGCCCAACTAGATCAGAATGTTCGAAAATCCATCCGATTTGAAACATCCTAGATCCTTTAAACTGAAATGGCTATGGCTATGACATTTGAACAGACTTCTTTTCTTGAACTTCTGGATTCAAATGAAAACGAGTTGCAAACGATGTATGAAGATCAATATATATTCCCAAGAATCATTTGACAAAACTGCTTCTGGCATGAAAGGGATCCCTCAAGGGACTCTACAAGCTAAACATTGACCAATAATTGTTCATAACCCGGCTGTTCTTGATCAGAAATGCCGAGGTTATTGACAGTACTTGAAATGGTGGGGAAAAGATAAGAGAGGCTCGATCTAAAGAACTTCTGCATAAACTCAAATTGTTCTATGTTTTGGCAGCCTGTCTCCTGTTGTTCAAGGACCAGGGAATTCTGTGTGTTGGTTTCCTTGAAACAATAATCTTCGAAGTGCATATAATAATTATGGGAATATACTTAAGTATCAAACCCTTGACCTTTAAAATGCATGACAAATCCACCATTGATAGGTACCACGGTGCATCAAGATCGGATCATAGCATTTCCAGACATCATATGCTAAAATTCAAGAACAGAACTGTATGATGACAAACAAATACATTGAGATGTCTGCAATTGTTTTACACGTAAATTTACCTCGTAGGAACCACCAGGTTGGACCTTGCCAAGTCTTTGGGTTTCTTCCTTGAGTCTCTCTGCCTCTTCTTCAACATTCATGGTTTTATCGTCTCGTACAGTTCCTAACCATCCAAGTTTTTGGAGGAATGTGTTTTATGGTTTTATTTGACTCTTCCCCATAAAAAAATAAAGTGCTTTAATCATATGCAAAATAACAAAATAAAAAAATATCTAGAAGTCACCCAATGTCTTTACTGAATTTGATGTTACCGTTCCTTGGGGTAAGGATGATCTCATTTATTTATTTATTTTTATTTCAATATCCTGACCAGATCCATTACTATATTTGGTATAGCATATCTATTATAGTGTTTGATTTGTGTTTCAAAATAAAAAGAAATAAACAATAAAAAAAAAAGATAAGACAAAATAAGAAATAAAAAGATACAATGACTATCTATGTATCTTGTTTGGTTGATGGTGGATAATATAGAATAAAATATTAAAAAGTTTATTTTATACTTAATATACATTACTATCGAACTTCCATATTTTAAAAGACAATTAAATATTATTTTTTTAGTTTATATTAAGTGTTGAAATTAAATAATCATAATTATAAAACTCAGACTAGCCTAGCAGGTCGACCTCAAGACTCGAATGACATAGAGCTTTAAACGATTTGGATTTAAGAAAAAACAGAGGAAAAATTGACTCGGCCTAACCCAATAAAAAAACTCGGGTTGATCCATGACCTGGTCAGCCCTGGATAAGACCTGGGTAAAAAAAACCCAACTTTTTTTTTGAATTTTTTTTGTCATAATGACATCATTTTTATCCTTCTAAATTTTTTTTTATTAACTTGGGTGGACCCTCCTGGTGCAACCTAGGCCTTCTTCTGAATCAACTCCTGGGTTGAGTTTTAAAACTATAATAATAACCATTTTTATTTTTACATGTCTTAGTTGAATAATTTTTGAACTAAAAGCTTTTTTACATATATATTTTAGGAATATAAAGTCATAAATATTATCTCTAGATATATATCTCTTTAGTTTTGTAAGTACATAAATTCATTTCAAAATTATCCTAAAAATAAATTTATTTTTATATTTCTACCTTTATCTTTTCAACCAAATATGTTTTTCTCTATTATCTATGTCATATGATAATAACCAAATGTTTCCATAGTATTAGCAAAAAGAATTTGTTTCACATGTTAGATGTATAAAATGTATGGATTTTTTTAATTAAAAAGAAAAACATGAATAAAGTAAAAGCAACAAGTAAATGAAAAAAAATATAAAGGATTACTATTAGAAATGATATCAACATCAATTATAATATAAAATTTTTAAATAAACTTTTAGGGAGGAAAGAGGGCAAGTGAGATGTAAACCTTTCATTACAATTTTTAATTAGTTCTTTTTATCATTTTTTAAATTAATATTTTCATCAATTATTTTCACAACTACATCTTTTTACAACTTAAAGCATGCACGTTATATGAAAAAATATTAAAACAAATACTGATAGAAGGATCCAATTGTGAAAATCATGAAAGAGGCAAAACCTGATTGATATAATTGATAGAATCTTTTGTTTTGAAACTTAATTGTTAAATTTAAGTTTCTTTATCTTCTTTGCCTCCTTAATCCATGTGTCCTAGGAGCCATTAACCCCTATTGGCACAAAACCACAATTAACACTAATTTCCACGTTCATTTTCCATCCCTAATTTCTTTCATATATTTTCTCTCTCATTTATATTTTCTTCTCCTCAACCAAACAAAATGTGATTTTAATCTCTAAATTCTAGGTTTTATTTCCAATTAAAGATCCTAACTTTATTCTATCATTTCATGAAACTTTAGTTTCTCTATATTGGTTTTATTTTACTTTTTGAAAATATTATTTACAAACCATTTGTTATTATTATTTTTTCTTTCTTAAATCACCATTAAATGAAAAAAGATGCCAAATTCAAATGGGCAAGCAGCAGTAGCACCACCATCAGTCTATAGCATAATAACAACAATATAAATGAATCATATAAAAGCCTAACTAGGAAATGAGGAAGATGAAGATAACAATAACATTTCCAATTGAGGAGAGGAGTCATAAATAACCCTAACAACTTTCAATTTGAAGATGGTGGTGTTTGAGAGGGTGTAGCAAAAAGTGATATGTATATTGGTACTAATGGTGGTGGTGGAGCTATTATGCTTTAGTTTATGCAAATAATGACTAACTAACTTTGTCTTTTAAGTTTGTGTTTTTTACGTTGCATCTCTTGACAAATTTAGTCCTTGTGGTTCTTTTGAATCTAATTCTCCACTTAAGGTTAGAGCTTTTTTTTTAGATGGAGTTAGCTCGGATCTAGTTTCCCCACTAACTCTCTTGATGTCAAAGAAACTTGATCATGTTGAGTGTAGTTTAAAATGGCTCCAATAATGCTTTTAAAGATTAGGATCAAGATGTTACGATGTCTCTATAGTAATTCAAGTATAATTCAAATCAGGGTGCCCTGTCAATGAACTAGGATGTAACATCTTGAATCAGTTCATTAACAGGAGCAACTTGATTCATTCTTTGTAAAGTTGGGTAATACTAGAATTGGATTTGTGGGGTGAAACACCTAACAAATTAAGAGCCATTATTTCTAGATTTGTGCTACATATTCACCAGTAGGCATTTTTTTTTTATCTAAGATTATTCTATTGATCTAAAAATTTAGTTATATAATATTGATGTAGGTACTTCTCTTGTAACTTTTGTTTTATCTCATTCCAATCAGTGATAAAAAGTTTATCTCTTTTCTCTAAATAATCTTCAACACTTTCCCAGTAAAGTCAGGCAATATCAATTGCATGTTTTTCATTTTAAGTTTAGTTCAATTTAATGTTCAATCCTAAACATAGGTTTGGAGTCATTAACTTGTCATTGTTAAGCATAATAAAATCAGGAGTATCAAGGTCATTCCATGGGGATTATTTTAAAAGAAACATTTTTTATTTATTAAAAGGAATGTTTTACTTGGATTTTATATTAATTTTGTCTCAAATATTCAAGATGAGAGCAAATGTTGAATTACATATGAATGCAAACATTGTTGTATTCTTGGGATTCTCCCACTACAACCAAGGATTAAGCACGACTTTTTCATTATCGCTCATCAAAAATCACATACGAATATCATATAAAATGGTCTCAATCAGATAATTAAAGTGAAACTTTCTCAATACCGCTCATCAAAAAACACTTACTTTTTTATTATTAATTTCATTCACTTCTTGCATTCTTATATTATTTAATTTTTCTATTTACATAAAAGTTATGTATAGCTAAATACCTTGTGGGATGGGATTCAAAGGTGAATCCCCACCTATGAACTAAGGCTAGTGGGGTTTTCTAAAGTCATTATGCCTCATATCTAGTTTATGTAAACCCATTGGTATTTTTACAAGCATGCTTAAGTACATCATTTTATCACAACTAACTAAATGAGCTCCTCAATATATGTAATTCTTTATGTACATGACAACCCCACCTTGATTACTTGTTAATGAGCTTGTGAATTATCACATGTAATTTTGCTACTATACTTTGTTTAGGTGTTAACATATTAATTCGGTACATCTAATCTTTAGTGTAGTAACTTAGTAAATTGCTTTCTTGTTTGAATACACATGGTTATATAACAAATTTATTAATGGATTTATTGGGCAAATCTTATTTTGATCACTTGATTGGGATCATTTTATACGTTGTTCGTACATGGTTTCTGATGAATGGTAATGGGGAAGTCTTGCTTAATCTTTGGTTATAATGCAAGGATCCTAAAAATCCAACCTCGTTTGCATTCATACGCACTTCAAGACATGTATTCATCTTAAATATTTAAGACATAATCAACCTAAAATCCAAGTGATAATTTCTTTTTAATGAAATATTTTTTTCTTCCAAGAAAATCCTTATGGAATGACCTCGGTACTCTTAAATTTATTATACTTAACAGTGGCAATTAATGACTCTAAACCTATGCCTCGAATCAGACATAATTTGAACTTAACTTAGAACTATAACTTTGGAAAACAAGCAATTGATACTACCCAACTTTACTAGGAAAGTGTTGAGGACAATTTAGAGAGGTAAACCTCATATCACTTATTAAAATGAGATGAATAAAAAAGTAAAGAAGAATTACCTACCCCAATCTTATAGAACTAAACTTTTAGATAAATTTAACAATCTTAGATAAGAAAATAAGTTTGCTAATGAATATATTGTATACAATGAAATGTGTCATTAGAGAGGATAAGGCCATGACTCTAAGTAGGTTTTGTAGAGGTCTTTCTACATGGATTTAAGAGTGCAAGACATCAATGAAATTAAAAAGATATGCTTATAGATTAATACCACAGTGAAGCTTAGAATATTATAAAGTCTTTAGTTCAATCTTTATTGAAAATGATTCAAGGAAAAAGAATTTCAAGGACTTATATAACAAAATTGTTCTTCTTATATTGTGCTAAAAAAAACAATTCTCCTTTATGAACCTTAAAAGAGGTGTGTATATAGGCCTTAACTAAGGTTAAAATATGCTTAGAGGAAACCCCTAAAGTACCTTTGCAAGTTATAGTGTATAAAAGTAAAATATAGTGGCCTTCTAGAGAGGCCATTGACTATTTTTCATTATTTTGATCATATCTTCCTCTCTACTATGATTTTTTTTTCATTGATTACAATCCAATGTTAAAGTAGACTTCACTGTAGGTATAATTTCATCATGTTTGGAAGTAAATGACTAAATTATGCTTTTTCAAAGTTGGGGTAAAATTATGTCTTGGACAAATTATGGGTTCCTTTTATTTTTGTCAATTTGGCAAAGAAAATGACTAAATATGAATTTAAGTTAGCTTGTTTATGTTGTAAAGTTTGCTTCAATCAGAGATTGGTGGGAAAAAATATGATTGAAATTCTAAAATTAGTTTAGCTAGATCTTCAAACTTCTCCTGTGTATTTTTCTTTTGCATCATTTATTACCTTAAGCTCTAATTTTTAGCTTGATTTACCTTAAATATAATAAAATATAAAAATAATATATTGAGATAAATCTAGAAAAGATAATTAAGGGGTTAAATAGGTTATTATAGGCTCACATCACCAATAAGCTTCATCTTAACAAATCTCACTCTTATATTTTTGAACAAGTTTGATCAATCAAAGAAGTGATCCATGTCACAAACCTATCTATTAGAAATTCAAGGTTTATGATGATCGTCAATAGTGGGGGCCTCAATTTTGTTAGATCTCATAACTTTCTCATTAAAGTTATCATAGTTAGAGTAACCCAATTGGTAGTTATATTGGTGATGTACATGGTGAACTTGCCTATAATGGTTATTGTTATGATTTTTTTTTATCAATTTTAAGGTGCCCTAGTTGGAAAATCTTTAAGGGTTCAACTCTTTCAGACAAGTTGGTCACTTGGTCTCCAAGGATATCATTAAGAGTCAGGTTCATGTTAATTGTAGACTCAGGATTGGATATTATACAACCACCATGCAAATGCATGCAACACCAGCTTAAATATGTTATTGAGATCATAATAGTTTTTGCAAGTAAAAACATAATACAAAAATAAAGCAAATTTTTTTTTTTAATATGGAGATTAATCAAGACTAGAATACACTAGAAAAATTGTAAGCATGCATCATAAGACCTTTAAATGTAAATGATTAATCAAACAAAAAATCACAACTTTCCACTAGTTTCGACAAAGATCCATAATTAATAAAGAAGACTATATGCTAAATATAAATGAAAAAGTTGGTCGATAAGAAAAAATATAACGGATAAAATTGCAAGATGGTTTTATTTTTATTTTATAGGCATAAAAGTACTATTAATGCAACTTTGAATAACAAGTGCAAAACTAGAGAAGTAAAATTCAATGAACTGAAAGATTAAGTGATTTACTAACCAAAATGTATAATGATGATGTAAACCACTTAGATTATGAGAATTGTTATTGATGCAATAGTGCTGGTGTGGTGTTATACTAGCTGACTTGTTTGCTAGTGTCACTTTTTTTTAATTAAGATAAAAGAAAAAAATTACAAATAAAAAAAGTAATTATTGATTTAGGTAGAAAAGTCATGGTGAAATTTGGCAATCGATCCTTTTTCTCATTTCTCTCAAAACCTGGTGCCTAAAATAACAATAAAGCTGGACAATCAGAATGTTTGTGAAAGAGAAAAACATGTTATAATGGTTGTAGTGAAGAAGTTGTGTGACTGATGTGACAAGTGAGTTGTGGATAGGATAGATTTTTTTAGTGTCGTTGCCAAGATTGTTGACTGGTGATGAATTGTTGACCTCATGTTTGGGTGGTGTTGTGTTGTGTTGGGTTTACAACGTCTTAAATTGTTGTGGTGGGTCTTCAACGATGTGTTATGACTATTGTTATGTTAAGGTGATCGGTGTGAGTGGCTGGTTTGGATGAGGGTTAAGTGGTGTGGTTGTTTGTGCGGTTAGGAGGTTGATGGGTGTTATGCTGGTGGTTGTGGTGGCTGTTTTAGTTGGTAAAAAAAAGATGAATAGTGATTAGGGTTTTTTGAGTCATGTCATTGTTGAATTTGTTTTTGTTGATGTACTTCTATTTATTTATTTATTTTTTGTGTAGATCATGTTTATGAAAATTTAAATAACCTTTCTTTATATGGATTGTTTAGTTGCAGGAACAGCTAAAATTTGAAGCTCTGATAGTAAAGTTAATGCAACACAGATATTTGATGAAGAGAAGAGAGAAAGAAAAAACTAAGAAGAAAAGGAAAAGGAGCCTAAGAAGAGGAGCAAATTAAGGGACGAAGACCTTTTCTCAATTCATCAAAATTGTTTATAATATAAAAAAAAACATATAAATAATAAAATCCTAAACAAAACCAACAATTAAGCTCATAATCCATTAAATAAAATTATCAAACAAAACAATATAAATTAAGTCTTATTAATAATTAAACTCAAGTAAAAACATAATAACATGGGCTGAGAAATGCTCAATTCTTCAATCCGGGTTGTATTATCCTCCATCATTTTCATCCATATACAAGTGTAATCTATGGCAGGGGTACGATGTCCTCGTCAAAAAAACCACTCATCGCTTTCTCTAATTTTATCTTCTTGCTTCATGAGCTTTCCCAAGTGTTTTCCGTTGCATCTTTGGCCCCTGTCAAGATGCAGCGTAAGAAGGGTCAGTAGTTTACTTCATCCAAGGCTGATTCTTATGAAGGGGCTCAGCTGCTCAGCTGCTTCTGGCTGCAGTGCAACGCAGGGTTCTGGACAAGATGATAGCATGCTGGAAACTTTGCGAGTGTTGATTCATTTTTTTAATCTACAAGCATCGTTTTTTTAACAGTGTCATTCCAAAAAAAAGGGTGAAAATCCTGTACAAGAAAAACCTTTTTCCTGATGCTTTATGCCGATGTACTCATTGCAGAATCGGTTCAAAGTCCACTCCGATGATGCATCGTGGGCCAGCTGGTCCAAGAACTCTTTGTAATGCATGTGGACTCAAGTGGGCCAACAAGGCGTGGAAATTTCTCGGTGTCCCTGCAATTTAATTTGTGAACTTACTGCAGGTAGAGGCATGATGATTGCAGTTACTGCATCTTGATTAAATATTTGACTGACATTTTTGGCTTAGATTGTATCATAACACTACTTAAAATGAGTTCATTGGCATTTATGCCAGGTTATCTATGCAAGTTACTGTCATTTGTCAAGTGCCTGACCTGCCTTAATCTTCCTGGACGTTTCTTTTGGGCCAAGTTACAATGAATACTGATCCTGGGTATCATGTCTATTCTCGTGCTGTTTTCAGCTTACCATGATACTAAGTCTTGTCTACAGTATTAGATTCAGGTCTATGATTGATCAGGTTTCACACTGATGATCTGGTCGAATTGATGCTTAACATCTAATTATTTGTTCTTGATGGACTCCATGCAAAAAATTCATAAATTATACGTGCATGGTAACTCGCTTAGTAAAAATATTCGAGGATCTCAAAAATAATAGGCAGCACTTCATGTTGTCATCTCTCTGGGGAGGTGTGGGGTTTCCAGGGTGTCTTAAGAGACCTTTCAAGGGTTCTGAGCTTGAGTATTCAGGAATCTTCCATGAAAATAGTTGCACAGGCGCTTCCTTGTGAAATATGCACTTTCTTCTTCGAATTCAAATCTTGTGTTTTTCTTTTCGATTCTTTATTTATTCCATGTCACTCATGCTGGATGTTAGCTTTCCTTTACAGGGTAGTGGCCACAGACATAGTCTCTCCTTCAAATGGTGATAACTCTGCTGAAATGGGAGATGATAGTTGTTTCCCTTGAAGCGATTTCCATTTTCTATTAGAAAGCAGATGCCAAACAGTCCATCAACTTCATGTGAAATAACACCCAGCTTCTCTCTGACCAAATTGTACATATATATGAATCAGCACCTTCGATCGTATACACACACTGTTTCTTAATACTTGCTATAGCTGTAACCTGCAAGTCTGTAAGTTGGAACGAAGGCTTATTTGAGTTGAGCGCTTGGAAGTTCTAACATGAAGTTTGGTGATCGGTTCTGTTCAAACTATGAGCACTGTCAACAGGCAGGCAGTGTTCATTGTATTTGTCTTCCAACAGGGATGGTTATAGCTTGTAGAGATGCAGTCAACCTGTAAGAGGAAATCAGAAATGAAGAATTCAAATCTGATTTTTTGCTGGAGGCTGATTCGGATCAGGACAGGTGCAGTACTATCTGCGTTCCTAGCGACTCGACTTTCAGCTCTTTGTTACTGGACCAGTGCTAGCTTCACCAGCAATTTTTCTTTCAATTTTGGCTGAACATAATCTAGGCATTTAGCTGCCATCAGGGGACACACTGATTGATAGAATCCGGACTTTAAGGAGCATGTTTTTCGTTCAACTAGCCGGACTTTAAGGAGCTTTGGATGCTTAATGGTGCAAATTGCATTGCCTGTACGTCTCTATACATTATAGAGAAGTTTATGTTTTATGTTCCTCTCCCCTTTCTTCTTCACCGAGGGCCTGGCGTGACTAAGTTAATCATTTTTTTTTTATTCGCTAACAAGAGATATCCTCCCCAACTCGGCACGTGTGTTAACAGAGATTAAATCTTCTGAGATGATTTTAATTATTAAGAACACAACTTTCACACCCATCTACTGTATTTAAATAAATAAAATTTTTAATACCTTTATTTTGAATTTTGTTTCAAGTCAAAAAAATAACATGTTTAGCAAAGTATTATAAAATCAGGTCAGCCTGACCAATCAATTTAGTAATCTGCTGGCTTAAAATATGGTATTTAATTGAAAATGTTTTAAAATTGTGTTTATATATATATATATATATATATATATATAACACATCAAAATTATTAAAAAAAATATTAATTTAATATTTTTTTTAAAAAAAATAATTTGAAAAGTACTTTAACAAGAAGAAGCTATTGTAATGTGAGACAGGCACTTAGTTCATTTAAAAAATATCTAAAAATTGATCTCTTAAGCTTTGGGCTAAGTGATTCCTTGAAAGTTGTGAAGTATTTTTTCTTGAAAATATATTAAAATAATATATATTTTTTTATTTTTTAAAATTTATTTTTAATATTAGCACATCAAAATAATCTAATAACACCGGAAAGTAATTCAAAACTGAAAAAATAATAATTTTTTAAATATAATTAGATAAACCACCTCCAAATTAAGTTTTGTAACCATGGTTCAGTAAAGGGTGTTCAGTTGAATAGAAGGTAGTGGAGATGATATTCGGTCACACCTATCTAAATGTTGGAGAAGCATAGGTCAAGCGTGACGGACAGAATGCTTTGACTGACGACAGGATTTGGAATTCAGATTCAATTTGGTGTCTGCCCACAAAAGAAAAAAAATGGTTGAAATCGAATGCTAGTTGCGTAAAACGTTTTGCAAATGCAAGAAACTTTTTGACTAGTTTTTCCCTTCATTTAAAATATTGGGACACTGTTTCAACTCATCCTTTACTTTTTTTTTTATTATTATTATTAACGTAATATCCAGATCAGCTTACGCATACCTTAACTAATCCCACAAATCAACTCATTCTTTACTTGTTTTAACTAGATGCATGCATTCGTATGATTCACGTAATGATTATGTCAAACTCATTAATTATTTATGTCTTCTTTGAGATTATAGGGTAAGATTTTTTTAAATATTTTTTAATTAAAAATATATTAAAACAATAAAAAATCATCAGCAAAATTTAATTTAAAACTAAAAAATAAATATCTAAAATTTTAGAAATACATGATCCAACCATACTTTTAAATCATGGTTTATGTATAATTATGGATATTAAGTCAACGTGTACTCTGATATAAATTATATTATTATTATTATTATCATAGCATGAAAACATAAACAAGAAAACAATAAGTTAAACAAACAGAATTGAAGCCGAATATAAGATTACCATATAAAATCTAATTCATAATTTTATTACTGAATATTCCTCTTCAAGTAATTTATCTTTTTAAAAGGTTTACAACTCTTTAAATAAACTAAAAAACTAACATAAACAAACTTAAAAACCTGAGAATAAAGAAAAAACAACAAATATCCTTAAAAACACTAGAAAAAGTAAAATGATTAAGTATAATATTTAATTTCTAAAACTAAATAAGAAAAAAAATATAAAGAAAAATATTTTTCAAAGCTAAATAGGAAATAATAATAACAACTAATAAACATAGTTTTCCTTGAAAATCATCTTGCATTAATCTCCTCATGTTAGAGAGAAGTCGTTCTCGAGTTCAAATTTTTCTCTTTTTGATTTTAATAAATTTCCAATAAAAAAATTCTAACTTTTTATGTGATCAACCTTTCTATTAGAAACATTATATATGTTAATAACAAGTGCATCCTTCTTAATAATGAAACCAATCTTAAAGTTATGAGAAGATTCAAAAATCTATTTCATAACTTTTATATAAAATACATAAACATTAATCTTGATGTCATTAATTTCAAAATTCTCTTCAATCTCAAGTGAGGCATATCTTTTGCATGTGCTTTATAAGAAATCATCTTTAGAACCACATTAAATTTAGTTCCCTTCTCATAGGTATCATAAATCAAGAATTTTGTATTTAAGTTTTCTCCTTTAGCATAATTCTTATTTATTTTTAGTGGTTGATTCCAATCCATAAAGAAATTAGAACTATCAAAACTTTCAGTTTCAACATTATATTCATAAGAAATTCCTTTCTTTACACATGCCTTATAAACGGGTCTTCAAAATTAGTCATGGATCCATTATCACTCTTTTCAAGATACCTGAGCTCTTCATCTCTGCCCACTAAAAAAGTTAATTTTGCAATTTATCTCTTTATATATCTTTTCACTAGTTTTTTTAACACCTCTTTTCAATTATGCAATATGTTCATGTATGTTTTATATCACTATATCCTCCTGAAAGTTTCTTTATCGAGAGGAACCTTCTAATCCATTTTTACATGAGTATGTGTTGTTCTATTATAATCTTCCATTTATAATTATTCCAGCACATAACAAGCAAATAACCACGAAATTTATTGAGCTTTGATATCAAATGAAGCAAACAGAAACACAAATAAGAAGATAATATGTTGAAAAGATAAAATCAAACCTGAATAGGGTTGTGTAACATAACCCTCGTAATTTTACTATTGAATTTTTTTTAAGTAGTCTATCTATTTAAAAGGTTTACAAGTTCTTAAATAAACTAAAAAAACTAACATGAACAAACTAGAAAACCTAAAAAATAAAGGAAAAGTAATAAAAATCTTGAAGTAGGAAAAATAAAATTATAAATCATAATATTTAATGTCCTAAATTAAATAGAAAAAAGAGGAAAATATTTTTCTAAATTAAATAGAAAATAATAATAACTAAGAAACATATGTTTCTTTTCTAAAAATTATCCTGCATTAAAAAGAATTTCCTTTTTAAATGGTTTTTCTTTGACTTAACTAAAAATATTTTAATCTTGCTACTTGATATTTTCTTTAAGGAAAAATGAGCATTGGAACCAGGGGATAAGAAACATAGTTATTAAACCCGGATCGGCTCGACAGGTCGACTCAGGACTTGATCGACTCGGTGGTTGGACCGGTCCGGGTAAGATAAAAGACCAGACTAATAAAAAATCCGGCAGACCCAGCAAAACCCGGTAAAGATCTGTTTTTTTTTTCAAATGTGTTTTTTCTCCTAACTGGAGACCCTCTTTTTTTATATATATATTTTTAGTTGGTTATTAATCCTTTTTAAAATTCACTATATAAATATTAGAAGAATATTTTATTTTTTTAATGTGGGATTTGAAGCCCTTTAATATATATACTCTATATTCATAAGAAAAAAATTATTTTTTCAATGTGAGATTTGAGGCTTTTTAATATATATACTCTATATTCACAAGAAAAAAGTTATGTTTTTTCAATGTGAAATAAAAATCTTTTGAAATAATCTCTTAAACTTTATTATTTACAACATATATAGCCTATATTCACATGTATTGTTTCTTAATTTTTTCAAATAAAATATTAAAACTTCAAATATTTTTTTAAATTTTTTTTAGGTTAATTCAGGTTGACCCAGGTCAACCCTTGACCTGACTCCTTGACCGGGTTAATGTCCGGATTAGGTTTGATAAAAAGATGAACATCTTCCTTTAGTGTTTTATTTCATTAAAATTAACCCTGTTTTTTTATAAGTTTTAAATACGTTATTCACTGTTGAACCAATATAATTATAAAAAGATGATTTATTATCATTTTTCTTTAAACTAGCACGGCTAAAAAAAATTAATTCAAAATTAATTTGGTTAATATGATATATTAATCCATAAATCCAGCTATAATTTATTTTGATTTTTTTATAAATTTTTAAAATAATACTATTTTAACTTAAAAAAAATTAAAATAATATAATTTGAATTGACCAATCAATTATGTTTAAATAAAAAAATACTTATAAAAAAACTAAAATTTATGTAATGCATGCGTGCCCAAATATTTGGGTTATTCTTGCAAATGCACTGACCATCAAATCAAATATGAAAAATGATGCAACGTGGTGATTGCTCTTGAAAATCACGTTACACATGTCCTCTTCTTTACCAGATTCTTTTATCACCTGGCCCCTACGATTTGACGGTCATGATCTTAACTCCATGCTCTCTTGACTAAGAAAGTGTTTGACACTGCCGGCAGTTGGAAAATACTTTAAAAAATTTTTAATTTTTTTTAAATTAATATATTTTTAATATTTTTATATCAATATACAAATATTAAAATTAATTTTTTAAAAATAAAAAAATTATTTTAATTTATTTTAAAATAAAAAATATTTTAAAAATAACCACTACAACATTCTCAATTATTTTCTAAATAGAAAAAAACATAAAAAAAGTAATTACAAATCAGTCTCCCTGTAATGTTATGGATCTCAAATCAGTTCCCAAAATAAAACTTTTATCAGTTTTCTTACCAAACTATGGCTAATTTAGCAGCCAAGTCCCCTAGTAATCCTATCTAAGATTAGAATATTCAATTAATGAACCAATTCCTCCTTAGAACTATACCTCATTCGAAGAAAATAAAAATTGATTTATGGACATGGCAAAAATGTTGAATTATAAGCAACACACCTATAACTGCCATGATTTTCTACTAATAAACTACTTTGCAGCATAATATTGGTTTATTTATTTATTTATTCTTACACAAAATCTTTTTTTTTGTATTTTAGAAAAAAAAACATTTAAAGCTTAGGATGAAGTCAAAAGTTAGATATTTTTTCATTCTATTTTCATTTTTATATGTTATGTTATGTTAATGAGATTTTATATTTTAAAATATAGTTATATAGCGCGATAATGTTATATAAAAAAAATTTATAATCTTATATTTTGACATAGTTTTATTATATTGTTGGTTTTTAACATAATTTTAAGGACTTTATTGTAAAAATCAATACAGGAAGGTAAGATCTCAATAATTTGGTAATCTGAAAACTGATTTGTAGAGTTGAGGGACTGATTTGTATCACCCAAAAAACCCAAGGAAACAAAAAGAAAAAAGAAAGAAAAAATATAGTAATAAAGAAAACAAAACCCTCTTAAGTTCTCTTCCTTCCTAGTAGTAGGTACTAGCTAGCTCAATTTTCCAGTCATTTCTTGGAAAAAACAACAGCACAGAAAAAATAATAAAAATAAAAGTTTACTACTTTATAGCCAGAAATTTCACATACAGAGAGAGGGAAGGAGGGTGGGAGGGAGGAGGAGCTTTATTTTTAGTGGGCATGATAAAAAAAATGGAGTTGGTGAATCATCAGAGGCAAAAGAAAGGAAGGAAGGGTAGGGATCATCATAACAGAGGAGTGATGCAGATCGAGGGTGTTGATTATGATTATGGATATGGGTTTGATGATGGGATGATGGAGATGATTAATGGAGGAGTAGTAGAAGAAGTGAGACAAATTAATACTAACAGCAATTATAGTGGTGTTGTTATTGGTAATAGGAATGATAGAGTGGTTGAAACAACAAGAACAAGTGAGCTTACTATTGCTTTTGAAGGAGAAGTCTATGTTTTCCCAGCTGTTACTCCTTCTAAAGTAAGTCATGCCACGCTTAACTCTCTTTCTGTCTCCCTCTATTTGGGGTTGTTTTTGTTTTTGTTTTTTTATTGCATTTTGGTGGATGGATGCGTTGATTGATTGATTGATTCAAGATGAAATGATTGATTGTTTGATTGTTTTTTCTATGTGGGTTTTTTATATTTTGAAATGGGTTTTGGGTTTTTTGTATAATAGTTGTTGTTTTGATTTGTTTGGTGGAGGAAATGAGGAGAATGGGGGAAGGAGGTGTTGAGTTTTTGGGATTTAATTTGGGATTTTTCTGGGTAGGTTTGTTTGTTTGTTTGCTGAGAAAATGGAAATCTTTTTTGGGAACACTGAAGAATAGTTTCTCCTAGTGGTGGTGGTTTTTGTCCTGAAAAATTTGTTTATGGAATAGTTGGAAGTTCCGTGATGTTTGTATTTAGCTCACTCCTCCGTATTGCTTGAATTCTTTAGAAAAAATAGAACTCTGTACAGGAAAAAGGGAAAATTCAGCTGTTGAATTTTAATTCGGTGGACCTGTTTATTTGCCGAGAAACTGGAATTGAGGGAATAAAAAAGTTGAGTTTGTGGTGTTTGCTGCTTGATATTTTGTTTTGGTTTATGGAACAGTGGGGATTTTAGTTTTAAGCAGCTATGTGAAGCTTACCAAAAAGGTATAATGTAGCTGTGGAATTTGAAGGTATATTTCAAACGTTCAATGGTATGGAGCATGTTCCATGGAGATATTGGATTCATAATATTCTTTTTACCATTGTTTGACTGGGTGTTTATGGGGTTTTACATACATCGATGAGGGATGTCAGCTTTGTGTGTTGTGATTACCCTTTTGAGTTGGTGCTGTAGGAAATTTTTTGAATTTTGGTGATTTTTTTTCACCTGTTGGAATGAATATGTGCTTTGAAACGATGTGTAATGATGATAGTTGGTTATATGAGCATGAATGCTATATCACAAATTATTTGCTTCTGTTGGTATCCTGTTTCTGTTATACTACTTTGCATTCCTTTCATTTTTATTTTTAAGATTTTCGTATTCATTTCTTTTTAATTATGTGTTTATCATAAAAATCATATGATGGTGCTAAACACTACACTCATTGTTGAGGCTTGGAAATTCAGAAATGTCTTTTGTGCTTTTTTTTACTTCATTATATGCCTTTGAAGTAATACTTTGATTTTATTTTCTCTTTTTGTATATGTTCCATCTGGTAGAGTTTTAAATGTTGTTGCCATCAAAACAAAGAATGTCAGAGTGTCTGGTGGACAGACTTCTATGACATGCACTTAATTGTTGACATTGAGTCTGTTTTCAAGGTTCTGGGGTATAAGTTACGTATTGTTATTGTCCACCATATGAATTTGTTTTCATGGTGTTTTTTTTTTAAAAAAACTTGGTGCTTGTTCTTCTCTTCCATGCAGAAATGTTTCAAGCTGTATTTATTTTTCCTTTGGGCATCTTATCTTGCCTTGATTTGCTGGAATGCTTGTAACAGGTGCAAGCTGTGTTGTTTCTTTTGGGAGAGCCTGAGACATCCACAATTGCGCCAAACTCTGAATTTTTTCTCCAACAGAATGCCAGGGTATTTCCTGTACCACCTGCATGCCGATTCGTTTGAACAGATTGTTTGTTGGTTTTTTCTGTATATTTTAATGTTTTCTAACTACTTGTCCCAGAGTGCAGGTGATGCCTCACAGGGCTTGAAATTTTCACGAAGAATTGCCTCCCTGGAAAGGTTTCGTGAAAAGCGGAAGGAGAGATGCTTTGAAAAGAAAGTTAGGTACACATGCCGAAAAGAGGTTGCTCAGAGGTAGGTGCAAAATTCCATGTGTTCTGTCATAATAAAGGTGGTGACTTTTCCGCGTGAATGCAATTTCATTAAATGCATACACTTGCTGAGAGTAAATTGAATAAATAACAAGATCCCTGTTTTCGGGGCCATATTATAATGATCTTTCAAGGACTGGAAATGGGTTCCAAGGGACACAAATATGCATCCATGCATATAAGGTGAACTGAACTTTGTTATTTTATTTCTTTTTCTCCTTTTGTCGTCATGTTTGTGAGGGTGCGTGTTGAGTTCCAGATCTCTTATTTTCTTCTATCAGCATCTGAAATGACTATTAATTGTAGAAGCTGATTTTCTGCCAGGATGCATCGTAAGAAAGGACAATTTGCATCGTCGAATGATTGTTACAGCACAGATACTGGCAACTGGGAACCTAGCAACGGCATGCCTAATCCTGAATTTGTGTGAGTCAAAGCTTATCATTCACTTGTATCATTTCCTAAAACATGCTTTGAAATATGTGTTTTGCTTTCATAAGGATTATGTAGTGCATGGTTTATTGTGGTTACAAGTTTCTGCATTGTACTTTAGTTTGCTTAGATGTCAACACTGTGGCATTAGTGCGAAGGATACCCCAGCAATGCGACGGGGACCAGCTGGTCCAAGAACTCTTTGCAATGCTTGTGGCCTTATGTGGGCAAATAAGGTAGGCATCAAAGTGTTGGTAAATCTGCTGATTTGGCTATACAGTTAACAGTGCTGATACAGCATTTTTACTTGTTTTTGATAGTCATTGGTCAAGTTTATGAGCCACCTTTTCTTGTAAAAACATAATTGTTCTATATGATATATAATTTGCAAATCGAATTTCCCTCCTATTTTTGGTATACTATAAATTTGATCTTTTATTTATCCAGGTGCTCACTTACTTCATAATTCTGAAATTGTGAGCTTGTATCTGACATGATAATGTCATTATCAATAATTATATTCACGGCATGTCCTCTTCTAGGTATTTATGTTGGTTTAGTGTTAACTAGGTCATGGGTTAGAATTTACCATTTCTACTTTTGGTCCAATTTCATTTTTCCATGCCTTTTGTCTTGAAGGGAACTTTGAGGGATCTTAGCAAAGGGGGACGGCATATTTCCTTCAATCAAAATGAACCGGTGTGTACCTTTACCTACCGAGTTTGCTTTCAAGTCAGACAGCATTCATTACCAGTATCGAGTCATTGCTGTTTTTGTTCTTTATTTCTTTCCAAGCAGATTGTTGATGAAGTAATATGATTACTCTTATTGGTTGTTTCATGGAGTCATAAGTATTTCTTTTCCAAGTAGAAATTCCTGTTTGGAGTGATAAATCTGTTGTTATTGCAGGTAACTCCTGATTTTAAACCTTTAAACATGGAGCTTGAAAACCCTTTCGCTAATCCAGAAGAAGAGGTATGATTGCTATATTTGTGAGACAGATGTCTGAAGCAACATAATCTGAAATGCAAATACATCATTAGATTGCTAAGATTGCCCCTTTTTTTATGTTGTCATAATCTATTGGAATAGCTCCATAATCAGAAGATATTGATTGATCCATGAATACTGTGTCAAATTTTATCTTTTGTACTTGATTCTGATGGACTTTGTTTTTTCAATGATCAGGAGAGCCAAGAAGAAAGTAAGCCTGTGCCATTAGAATCTGAAAACTCTATTAGGCCAAATGAGCAGGTGTGCCATTTTTCTAGACTCGTGAAAATGATTTATCAACTATCAGATGGCATGATATTTAAGTAGAGGGCATGTTGATACTGGATTCTACATCCTATTTTAGATATTTCAAAATCACTGTTTCCATCACACAACTCCACCTGTTAACCGGCAAATAACTCATCTCTCCTTTGGGTTTAGGAGTTGCGATGTCCTTTTCTTTTTCCTTCATTCCAAAAGACCCAGTCCTAGGAAGCTGTAATACTTGTCTAATCATTTTATTTGAATCAGACAATTGGACTTGGGAGGCCACATACTTGAAATGGGGAATGAGTTGGTTACTTTTCGCTGGAAACATCATGTTCCTGCTTTTTAGTATTGCTTACATAGTGTGTTCCAGTAAAGTCACCAATTTGAGAGCTGTGGTCATAGTTTTGTCATTGGTTTTGATTATCAAAGTAATTGCATGAAGATTTACCTTTTGTTTCGATTATCATATTCACAGTTGTTAAGTGCAGGATATGCTAGAAACTGATAAAAATGTTCCTGATCCTTTGCCCATGCATGTGGAGAATTCATCAGTCAACCTTGATGATGAGGTAATAAGATTGCTGAAACATACATCTCAAAATTTCAATATGACTACTACCCATGTCCAAAAAATCAGTGCACTTTCTAACAAGTTTTCCCAAAATGTTTGTCTTCTATTAAAACGTCAAAAGTTTCCATTGATTTCCCTTCATGGTCCTGCTCATGACTAATGCTACAAAAAAAAAACCCACATCTTTGAAGGGTAAGGGTAGAGTTGGTGGAATAACATATTTTATTGTTGCAATGTGTCTGCCCTGTACCAGGACTTTGAGAACACTTTGGATGAGCTTGGTGATGTTTCAGGTTCAGAATTTGAAATCCCCGAGCATTTTGATGATCAGGTAGTGGTTTTTTAGTGACTTGGCATCAAGCATATTGCAGACTAATTCTGTACTTCAGCTGGGTTAAAAGCTGTAAACTTCAGTTCTCCAAGTTCACAGCAACAACTTACAGGTCCACATCGAGGATTCCAGTACAGGGACTGAGTGGCATGGGACTTGAGATCATGCTATCTGCCTGTGATGTTAACCCCCTTTAAGAGCATCCGGTTTCTTTCCAGGGATGAAGATGCAATTCTGATTTATACTAACATCTGATATCCAGAAATGGTTTTTGTTTATAGACAAAGTTTTACTTGTATTAGCAGGTTGCTTGGCTTTCTCTTGATACTTTTATGCATTGCAGAATGTGAATACTGCTCTCCTCCTTCGTGCATATTCCCCCTCATTTAGTTCTACCCCAAGAAACAGCTAATTGAATGGAAATGTGTTGTGGTGTAAGGTCTGCATGTCCTGGTGAATCCAGTAGCCGTTTTGGTTCTAAAGTTTAAGGAAGTAAAATAGGTAATGTCGCTTGTTCACGTTGTTTGGTGCTGTTTTCCAATTGGCATGGGGGTTCCTTTGTTTTCTCGGATTCTGAAAAAACTGAGGTATCTGTCCCAAAATATCCAAATAGAAAGGCAGAAATTGAAGAGAGAAAAAAGGGAAAAATGAGGAGGGAAACATTAAACTAAAGGCATAAAAAAGCATCCATCAATCTCTCGCATAGCAAAATCATTAGTGTCCAAAGAGAAAGTGGTTGAATCAGCTTCTCATGGAGGATGGATAGAAGAAAGGATGCAAGGGATAGTGACGAGAGAAGGGAAAGTATGAATCCGTCAAGTTCTTTGATTGTAAGGTAAGGGAAGGGAAGGGAAGGATGAGACTTGAGTACGAGTATGTCTGGTTCGGCACTGCGGTGCACGCGTTGAAAGCATCAAAATGATTAAAATTACCAAGGAATGTAACAATAGAACCTAATCCTTGTAAACTAGGAGGTTTGGAATTATAGCTGAGGAAAAGATTGTTGAATCCCTCCTTTCCTTTCTTGGATCCTCGTTCTTCTTGCCAAGTGAATACACTAAGTTCTTTCTTTCTCCATCCATCTCACATATTGTGCCAATGCATGATCGTTGCTCACTACTCTCTGTGCAATACCTTTTGATATATATAATTAATCATGTGGTCCAGAAAGTTTTAAAAAATCATTAGTGCCCGAAGAGAAAGTTTTATATATATATATATATATATATATATATATATATATATATATATATATATATATATTAGGTTATATATATATATATATATATATATTAGGTTTGAGTTGGGTTTTGGGTTGAGTTTTACAATATTTATATCGTATCGATTATCTATTAAGTAAAATAACTATAAAAAAAATCCATTCATTCAGGTCAAATTAAATCAATATTCATCATATTTGTATTATATTGTCATTAATGAATATTTAAGAAGCAGGAGTCATATATGAAAGGATCACACCTGACTACGAATTGAAAGAGCGATAGATATTGTTTAGTATTAAAGTACAGGGGTTGAGGGTATTTGAAAGTATGGTTGTAGTTATTTTTTAAAGATTTTTTTTTTATTTAGAAATATATCAAATATATTTTTTTAAAAAATTATTTTTGACATCAACATATTAAAATGATCTGAAAACACTAAAAAAAATATATTAATTTGATGCAAATATATTTTTTTATTTTTTTAAAATTATTTTTGACATCAGCGTATCAAAATGATCTGAAAACACTAAAAAATATTAATTTGAAGTAAAGAAAAAAATATTTAAATTTTTTCAAAAACGCTTTTGAAATGTAAAAATAAAAAGAGAATTTAGAGCGTGTTTAGTATTATGTTAGCGGTTGTTTTTCAAAGTTTTTTTTTTGAAAATACATCGAAACAATATTTTTTTATTTTTTAAAATTTATTTTTAACATTAGTATATTAAAACAATATGAAAACATAAAAAATAATTAATTTAAAATAAAAAAAATATTTTTTTAAAAAATGGGTTCTAAAACACAAAATAAAGAGGTTGTTAATCAAATTTTAAAACTTGAGAGACCACACAGTAAATTTACCACAATGAAATACAAGTAGTGAAATTGCAGGACTATTTAATCCATGTCAATGTCTAAAGTCGGTGAATCGGTTCTGTTTGTAATGATTTTTCGCCAACAATTTTCCAAAACCCTCCCTGGAATAAGAGCGAAACCTTGCATAAAACGAAGTTTTAGCACTAACAAAACTGGCGAGAGCAGCCATGCACACAACTTGCTTGACAAAACTCCTCACCGAAATCTCTCATTTCAAATCATCAAGGAGCACCTTCTGTCGGGTTTTATCGACAATATCGATGAATTTACTGTCGCTAACGCCCTCAAAGCTTGCCGTGGATACCCACTACTCGGATCCCAAATCCACGGGTTTTCCATTATACATGAGTTCGTTAACGTCACTATAGTCTCTAATTCGCTAATGAATATGTACTGCAAATCCGGACAGTTTTGCAAAGCTTTATGTATCTTTGAGGATTTGACTCATCCTGACATTGTTTCTTGGAACACGGTGCTTTCGGGCTGCCAAACAAGTGAAGATGCGTTTAGTTTTGCTTGTAAGATGAATTCAAGTGGGGTTGTTTTCGATGCTGTTACTTATACTACAGTCCTTTCTTTTTGTTGGAGGCATGTGGAAGCCTACTTTCTCATTGGGCTGCAGTTGCATTCTTGTATTGTAAAGTTTGGGTTTGATTGTGAAGTTTTCGTTGGGAATGCGCTCATAAGTATGTATTCGAGATGGGGACATTTAGTGGAGGCTAGAAGAGTGTTCGAGGAAATGAAAACTAGGGATCTGGTTTCTTGGAATGCAATGATTTCAGGGTATAGCCAGGAAGGTATTTATGGCCTTGAAGCGATTTCAATGTTCCTTCAAATGTTTCGGGGAGGAATGGAGCTTGATCGAATCTCATTTACTAGTGCAGTTTCAGCTTGTGGATATGAAAAGAACTTGGAGCTTGCCAGACAGATACATGGTTTGAGTATAAAAACAAGACATGAGAAGCATGTTGCCGTGTCTAATGTTCTGATCTCAACATATTTTAAATGCCAAGTTATTGAAGATGCTAGATTAGTCTTCCAAAATATGAACGAACGCAATGTAGTTTCATGGACTACGATGATATCTATTGATGAAGCAGAAGCTGTCTCTTTCTTTAATGAGATGAGATTAGACGGGGTTTATCCCAATGATGTTACATTTGTTGGCTTAATCCATGCTATAACAATTGGGGAGCTTGTTGTGCAAGGAAAGATGGTTCATGGGTTTTGTACAAAGACCGGTTTCTCATCAAAATCAAATGTTTGTAATAGCATCATCACCATGTATGCTAAGTTCAAGTCCATGCAAGACTCAGTTAAGGTGTTTCAAGAGCTTAAGTACCAGGATATCATAGCATGGAATGCTTTAATATCTGGGTTTGTACACAATGGGTTGTGTCAAGAAGCTATACGGGCATTCTTCTCAGGACTAATAGAATCCAAGCCAAACCAATACTCATTTGGTAGCATCTTGAATGCAATTGGTGCTGCCGAGGATGTATCTCTAAAATACGGTCAAAGGTGCCACTCTCAGATAATAAAACTTGGACTCAACACTGACCCAATTGTTTCTAGTGCTCTCCTCGATATGTATGCAAAGCGTGGGAGCATTTGTGAGTCTCAAAAAGTTTTTGTGGAGACGCCTCGGCAAAGTCAATTTGCCTGGACAACAATCATCTCTGCCTATGCAAGGCACGGGGACTATGAATCAGTCATGAATTGGTTTGAGGAGATGAGGAGGCTTGATGTGAGACCTGACTCAATCACCTTTCTTTCTATATTAACAGCCTGTGGAAGAAGGGGAATGGTTGATATGGGCTGTCACCTCTTCGGCTCAATGGTTAAAGACTATCAGATAGAACCATCAGTGGAGCATTATTCTTGTTTGGTGGATATGCTGGGTCGTGCAGGGCGACTAGAGGAGGCAGAGAGATTGATGAGTCATATTCCAGGGGGTCCCGGATTGTCTGTGTTGCAAAGCTTGCTTGGAGCATGTAGGGTACACGGGAATGTGGACATGGGAGAGAGGGTAGCTGATGCTTTGATGGAGATGGAGCCAACAGAGTCAGGCTCCTATGTGTTGATGTCCAACTTGTATGCTGAGATTGGAAAATGGGAAATGGTGGCAAAAGTAAGAAAAAGGATGAGAGTGAAGGGAGTGAAGAAGGAAGTAGGATTTAGCTGGGTAGATGTTGGTGGCATTGACAGTTCCTTGTCTTTACATGGGTTTTCATCAGGGGACACGTCCCATCCACAATCTGAGGCAATATGCAGGATGGCAGAATGCCTGGGATTCGAAATGAAATTTTTGAGAGAGGAAGAGATAGAGTGTCAGAAACACAGTCTCATGTGCGATGGAGATCTTGTAACCCCTCAATAAGGGAGGATAATTTTTAGCGAGAGAGAGAGCAACGGATCATTGGCGGCATAGTTTAATGTTTTAAAGATGGTAATATTGTGACCCTCAATATGGGGCGGCGGTCATGCTTTCCAATGGAATCATGCATTCCTTTCACAGGGTCAATATGCAAAATGCATGTAACCTTGATTAAAAATGTCACTGCACCTCAAAACAATTCACTGTACCAGCAATGAACCTTCAAATTGTCATTTGGGATGGTGCTTGTAGCCTTAACGCAAATGGAGGTGGTTATGTTTCTAACTTTCTACCCCCTGCTGTGTGAATATAGCAAATTTTTGTTTCAATTAGAAACATATTAGTGATCGGTTCAAACCCTTTCTTGGGCTGAGGATGGGAAAATTAGGAGTATCTCTTACCCAAATCTCATCGTATTAAAATTAAAATTAAAAATTATAAAAAAAAACTATAAAGCTTTGGGAAAGCATTGAAGATGCTCACTCATAAATACTATATGCTCACTCATAAATACTATTTGTTACAGTGTAATGATAATTTTATCTTTTCATCCAAAATACTTAACATTAGTTATCAAAAGTATTGAGGTTTTTTTTATAGGGTTCATTTAACATTATTAAATTGATCGAAAAAAAATAAATATTTTATCATATTAATTACAAAGTAAGATGACAAAAATATCATTGGAAGTAAAAATTTAAACTAATGTCAATGAATATTTTTGTATTTTTATAATGATTTTTTGGTATTATAATGTAATATGAGAGATGATTTGGTATGAGACCAAATATAAAAATAATAAACAATTAAAATGCACAATAAAATATGAAAATATCCTTAAAAGCAAAAAAAATAAAACTAGAATCATGGGGCTTTTTGATCTTTTCATAATGATTTTTTTTTGTTATTATTAAGTCAGTTTAGAGGTAATTTGGTATTTTACTAAATATAAAAAATAAAAAATAAAAAAATCACAATGTTAGGCACAAGAAGCACACTCCCTAGTGTGTGCGGCGCCTCTTCAAGTCCACAAATGCCCTTTCTTAGTGTCATTGAAAGATCAGCCGCATCCTCTTCCTAGTGGAGTGGCGCGTGTCGACTATGGTGGTCTGGTTAGTCGCCGATAAGCCTTTCTTTTTCTTCTTTTCTCTCTTCTCCCCCGAAAAGTATAGCTTGATCCTCTTTTTTTTTTTTTTCGTGTTTCAAGTTTCAGTCCTTATTCTTTTGATTTTAATTTTTTTTCTTGGTATTTTTATAGAAATTTTATTTCTTTTTGATTTCGTCCATCAAATCCAATTTGACATATTTTTTTTTTCAAGTTGGTCCTTATTTTTTATTTTTTTCCTTCTTTTGTAAAATCTTTATTTGTTTTTAATTTCATCCTTCAATCCAATTTTATAGTGTTATATTTTTCAATTTGGTCCTCATTATTTTGATTTCTAATTTTTTTCTTGGCTCTTTTATAAACGTTTAATTTATTTTCAATTTCATCTTTCAATTCAAATTTATGGTATATTATTTTTACCAATTTGGTCCTCATTCTTTTTTTTTTTAATTTTTTTTCCTTTTTTTAAAATGAATTTTCTTTTCAATTTAACCCTTTAATCATTTTTTTTTATTTTTATGTCAATTTTGATCCTCATTCTTTTGCTTTTTTTTTGTCCTTTTGCTAAATTGATTTTTCTTTTCAATTTAACCCTTTAATCATTTTTTTTATTTTTATGTTAATTTTGATCCTCATTCTTTTGCTTTTTTTGTCCTTTTGCTAAATTGATTTTTTCCCTTCAATCAAATATAAAATTTATTTTGTATTTTAATTTTGATCCTCATTCTTTTAAATACTATTTTCTTAATTCTTTTGTATAATTAAAATTATTTTTTTTAGGAATTGGGCTTCATGGGTTTTCCAGATAGGATGTTTCAGGTCTAATGATCTGGGTTATGGGCTTGAGTAGTTAACATGATATAATATTTTTTTTTAAAAATAGGTTTATAATTCTTTTTATTTTTTTATCGGGTTATTCCAATCTCATGATCTAGGCTGCGAGTTTGATATTTTAGGTTGGCTCAACCCTGATGATTACTTGGGTTACAAGTTTATCATGCTAACTCAGATTGACCAGGGCCATATTTTTTTATGTCTTTTTTTTACCCCATTTTGTTCTTTCGTATTTAATAGTCTGTGAATTGAGTTGTGTTGTTTGTCCTTTTTTGAAAAAATATTTTCCCCCAAGTTATCCTGATTAATTTTCTTTTTAAATTTGGTCCATCTACTATCGTTTTTTTTTTGTTAAATTAAAATAAAGCAAACTCATTTTACCTAGTTGAGTCTATGATCAAGTCGTGAATTTTTCTTCCTTTTTAAGAACATGCTTGCGACACCTAAACATCATTTTTTATGCAAAGAAAATAGTTCGGCCTCGCGGCGAAGCGCGAGCACTAAGCCTAGTACAAAACTAAAATATAGAGGTTTTACTATTTCATTTAATGTAAGATCATCTTATAATAGCATTGTGAATTGCTACAGAACATCCATAATTATTTTTTAATTGTTCATAAGGGATGAAAATGTTTGGTTTGCTCCCTCGAGTTTTGATTTTTTTACATCTTTTGTGAAACCCTGAAAATTTATAATTTAAATATGCAGATGTGTAAACTCTCATGTAAATGTAAGACTAAAAGTGGTATGATCTTAATGAGTGATGAAAACCAAGATAAGAAATAATAGATAAATAATGATATATAATGGAGGGGATGACCTCTATAAAATGAATTTTGGTTTAGAATTCATAAGGACAGAGAAACTAGTAACGTGTTTTGATGGATAAAATAACGAGAAAAATGATAAAATGTTTCTAAAGAATAAGTGAGGAAATAAAGAATAAATTATAATAAAGGATAGTGCAATGAAAATGGCAGGACTAAAGGTGCAAACACCGATTAAAAATAAGTGATGTTATTTTGAAACGGTAATAAGCCCGATAAATAAATAAAGGTGGAAATTTTAAAATGAATATATTCCAAAATAATAAAATGACCTTAAAGGTTTAGAAGGATAATTAATATGATTTTATGTAAAGATTGAACAAGAACATCTGGATTATTGATGAAAAGTCATGAACTGACCAATTTTACATTATAAAGCATAGCTCGCAATCCAATAATCGGATTGAGATGTAATTTTGCATGAAGTCTATTAATATGTTTTCCTACCTTGGTTAAATATTTTATCCCAATCAGAGTTCGGTAAAGACTAGCGATTTAAGCAGGAACAAACCGGTTAGTTTACGTGAATAATAAAATAAAATACATAAAGACATAAATGAGGGACAAAATTGTAATTAATGGAAAATATGCCTTTAAAACAGCAAAGAGGCCACCATTAAAAAAAAAAAGGTGAGAAACAATAGAGAAAATTTAGCTAGAGAGAGAAGTGCAGAATTTGGAGGAGCCAATAATGCTCCGGTGGCCATATCTCTAGCATCCACTGTTGGATCGTGCTGATTTTTAGATATACAGTTCTTCTCACACTCCTATACTAACTTACCAGAGAGATTTGAAAGCACACAATCTGTTTGACAAAAATCATCATCAGAAATTTCCTAGAAAACAAAAGGAAATACACGTGCAGGGCAGTTTAGGTCGCCGACCGATTTCTCTCTTTTCCACCGTTGGATCATGTATATTTTTTATATGTGGTGCACCTAGATGTTTCCATAAATCTAGATGGTGGAGATCGAAAACACACTCTCTGGAAAGGTGTTGTTCATGTTGAATAGTAGCTCGTCAATTTTCAGGTTAGCTCGGTGTTATTCAGATCTAGGGAGATGTAACCGTTATCATTTCAATTTTGAGATATATTGTGCACGACTCTAAGCTCTATATTCGGACCGTTGGGCTAAAAAATAAAAGCTAAGGTGGATGACTTGTTGCTTTCTGAATTTATTGCTAGTTTTGGCAAAATTTAGAGAACTTGATTAAATACATGTTTTGATGAAATTAGAATTGTGTGGGTGTTAGGGTTTGTTATAACCCATTTTTAGGTTATTCAAAAATTCATTTCCTTTTCTTAAAAAAAAAAACAAAACAGTGCCGTTCAAAATGGCACTATTCTCCTTCTTCCCCTGTGTGCCCATAGGCAGGGAAGAAGGAGATTTTTGAATCTTCATTTCCCACTCTCTCTCTCTCTCTCTCTCTCTCTCTCTCACCCCCCGACTTATCCCCTCATTGATACTGCCCATACTCGCATGCCCTGCCACCACGTTGAAAGAAGAAGAAAGCCATGCCCTGCAATAGGGGCACCGTGCGGAAGCCGCCCCACGCCACCCCGCTCGCACCATGACGAGAGCAGGGCGGGGTGACCCTTTCCCCCGCTGCCTATAAATACAGGGGGGAGCGAGAGAGAAAAAAAGAAAGAAAAAAAGGGGTGAACATTTGAAAACAGAAAAGAGAGAATTTTAGGGGGACAAACCTCCGTTTTTAAAAGGTGAAAAATAGAGATAGACGGTGAGGGGGGAACATTTTGAGATGACAAGAAAGAGATAGAGCTAGGGAGAGAAAGAAAAATAGGGAGAAAAAGAGAGAAAACATGGGAGGTTAGAAGGAAAAACAGCGAAGAAAAACAAGGATAAAGGAAAGAAAGAGAGTGTAAGAATGGAGAAAAAACCAGAAGAAAAAAAAAACAGAGAAACATAAAAAAAGAAAGGAGAGAACCGCCGCCCAACAGCCTAGAACCATCTACACCACCACCTCCATAAACCACCGCCAGTCTTCCTCTTCGCCCATCGTCAACAACCAGACCACCACTGTCAGAAACTGAAGAAGATACAAAGAAACAAAAATAAAAGAGAAGAAGAAAACGCATAAATAGAGGAGAAAGGAGGAGAAACCATCGCCTGGAACCTCTGCCCGCTGCCACAATGTCATCGTGAGCCCCTGTGAACAACGCCCCACCGCCAGGTCAGTCCCTCTTCTTCTTCTTCTTCTTCTTTTGCTTCGTCACTTCCCAGCTTCACTATTCTGCTAATGAACAGTGGAGAGTGAATTATAATTCATTCTCAACTGTTCACGTAGCATGTGAATAGTGGAGAGCCATTATTCATGGTTGGAAGGTTCTGGCCCAGTAAAAAATTTCAAAAAATTCCTTTTGAAAAATTGTGATTTTCCCGCGTATTTGTTTAATTAATTTTGCTTAATATTGGTTTGTATTTTTATATTGCAAAGATACAAATCGAGTATTAAAATACCAGGTTTTCATCGAAATGTTGCAAAAAATTATATATAAAAATATATTGTTTTCATGCACACAGCCAAGTCTAAAAAAAATCATATCGTATTTTCATACGACAAAAAATTAAAAATATGTGTTAGCATGCATTTTGACTTTAAAAACCAGATTATTAAAGTCATAAGAACTAGGCCAACATTTCAAAAATTCTAAAAAAATTATTTTGTTTTCTTTTAATATCTGGGACTACGAACTTACACGTAAGATGTACTTCTAATATTTAAAATTAGTTTCTTTGGTTGACATCAGAACAATTAGTTTCACCTTATAAGATAAGAACCTCTTTACCAAGGAGGACTTTTCTTAAACCATAAACGGACCAATAATACAATAACACCTTAACATATATCGAACAATTAAACAACGCAGCTTACCTTAGGTAGGGCGTATTTGGGGTGCTAATAACTTCCCTTTACACAATCAGTCTCCGTGCCCAATCTCTAAGACTAGTTAGGGTTCGTAGTGACCAAAATATTAGGTGGCGACTCCCATTCATCTTTTTATTGATAAAGATAAGAATTCCTTATCTTCCCACATTTGTTAGATACATTTTCGAGAGTGGACGTAATAGCCCTGACGCCGCACACATGCGACAGAATGGCGACTCTGATTAGTACTTAAAAGTGCATTCTCATTAAGGCTTTATATCATCATATTGCACTAAAGTATCATTAAATTCCCTAACTAAAGCATGTTTTATAATAACAAGTCTGATAATATAATATATCTTTAATTTATGGTAAATGCTTGTTTTGAATGCATGTATATCTCACAATTCAAAGGATTGATTGATGTGATTAACTATTAAAAGTGAAGAGACAAAAAGAGGACTAGGCTAAGAGAAGAGATGCTGGTTCAATTCCAAACTGGAACACCATTCGGTTATATGATCATAACTGGAGTTGTAGAACTCGGATTTAGGTCCACGTTATATGGATGGAAAGATAAGACATAGACCTAAAACTTTCATGAGAGTTCAAGACTCAATTCTTCCGTTTTCAAGTTCAAATCTTAGAAACAACGAAGAAGTCGGAACCTGTCCTGCAGCTCAAACACTGTTCGGTTTTCAGCTCATATCTTGAGTTCTAGAAGTCCAAATGAGCTCTGGTTTTTTTTGTTGGAAAGATGAGACAATTGCCCACAGCTTTCATGGAACAAAGAGCTCAAATTCTGATGTTAACAATGACATTTTGGCCAGCCAACAATATCAAAAATCTGCCAATAATATCAAGAACCAGCAGCCAACAATGTCAAAAACCAGCCACCAAATCAATGGTTGCCTACCAATCAATAGTTCTGAATCTTAGCCTATAAAAGGAGGCATTTTCCATGTATTTAGTCATATTATTTTTCAGATCAAAATCATGTTCTTGCTTTCTCTCTTTATATCTTTGTAATGTTCAAGTTCTCTTTCATGTTATATTAATCTCTTGTTTATGCTTTTTCATTCCTTTCATATACTTAGTTAACTTATGTCATAATCATGTTCTTATTTTGTTTATTTATGTTCTTCTTCTTCATTATGTTTAGCTAAGTTAGTTATGTCAAGGTGAAAAGGTTTTACTAATGGTGTTAGAATAGGTATAATATAAACTCAACATGGACTTTAGTGTTTATATCCAAGAAAGTTTGTTATTAGCATGTTTTATCTTTTTATCTTACTAATTCTTAATACATTGCTTGGTAAATGATTAATCTAGATTTGTGTTGTATAACACTTGGTACATCAAATACTTGATCCTTCATAGTTTTCGGCCGATATCGTTATTATGATATGAACTTGATTTGTTGTTAACATAAGCTAGCAACATGAATGCCTGATGATATTTATAAGTATGGTGTTACTTAGACAAGATAATTAATATGACCATGTTAATACTTTATAATGAGCCATTAATGATAAATCATTCGATTAGAACCTCCTTTGTGTGTGGTTTTTAGTTGAGTAATAAAAAGAGTTTATATTATATTTATTTGAAATATCATTAGTGGATCCTCTAACCTTGACATTTGTTTTATCATTGTTTAATCCTTACATCAATATCACATTCCAAAACTCTCTTCAACTCCTTTTCTGTTATTATTCTCTTCAAATCTTTATCTTTATTTGTAATTTATACAATTCATCTCCCTGTGGTTCGACCCCGGTCTTGCCGGGTTATTTATTACTTCGACACTCCTGCACTTGGGATAAGACACCAACTCTTTGATCGTGTTAGACTCCACTGGGGACCTTGTGGACCAAGCTTTGTTTTTGTCTGATTATCGTGTTTTATTGTTTGGTTTGTGCGTTATTGTTAATATGCATTTGCTGATTTGCTCATACGCTTTAATTCTGTACATATTTGTTCATGCATTGTATAAAATTGCCTTATGCATCCTGTTGTTACCTATTTTTGGGTTCCCCCACAAAAAATGAAAAAAAATACATATAAAAAAATATATATTCGGAAGGAATAATAAATAATAATAATAAAATAAAATAATAATAATAGGAGTGAGAAAATGATGCTGGAGCGCCTATAAAATGACTAGAAATTGGTTGAGTGATGTAACCATATTATTCGATAGTTTCACCCACATCTACCTAATGTTTTGTCCATGTTTTATATATAAAATGCCTTGATATTCTTTGTTTTATGTTTTGAAGGCACTTTTGGATGAAAGATGCAAAAAGGAGTAAATTGGAGGTAATTGGCAGATTTGACATTCAGTCAATGTTTTCTGCAGAGCGTGAGTTCTAGAGATCGAAATGAAGTGATTCCAGTGGCACTAAAAAGCTAACATCCATACCTTTCTGGAAATGTAATTCAAGAAAAATAAAAAGAGAAAGATCATGGAAATCACATCCTGCAAAGTCAAATCTCGCATTCTGCCAATGTTGACCTTTGGCCATTCAAAATTTAATATCTGGAGCTACAGAAGTCCAATTGATGCAAACTCAATTTTAGTGGATTCCTGACTTAAATACCTATCAACGCTCCAAGTTTAAGCCAAACAAGATGTCATACGAGGGAGATATGATTTTTCAAAGATGACAACTGAATTCTGCCAGCAAACAGGTTTCGTGAAGAACAAGTCCAAATTACATTCCGAAGCATCTAAACCGTCATTCAAGTTTTTATATCAGCAATTTAGCTCCTCTAAGTCGAGCTTGAAGATTTCATGCAAGGCTATTTCTCCTTTTAGGAAAAATAGTTATTGAAGTACTTAAATGTAAACCGCCAACTCAAGGGAGGACTACTTTGTAAAATAGAGACTAGGGTTTCTTAGCATATAAAAAGAAAGAGAGAAGGAGGCAAGCAACCAGCAGAAAAGAGGGAGAGCAGAAGGAGGCAGCAGCCAGAAGAGAATAAACACAAATTCTCTCCTCTACAAACCCAAAAATCATGCTCTTTTCATTCTTTAGAAGTAGTTGTTCAATAGTTATGCAAGGCTAAGCTCTTTTCTTGGTTGCAAGGACACAACAAACCTTCGGATTTCAAGAACCGTGAGATTTATTCTTCCTTTTATTTTCAGTTTATGTTATGAATGAGTATGATTGTTTTCCTATGCATATTTCCTATGATTGTTGTTGATGATTGCTAGAGCGGACTCTAAGTTATTGTTGTGAACAATCTATTGCTAAGTTTAATATCAAAACCGGAGTTGTGATATATGAACTTGTGAAGCAATTAAGCTTGATAATTGTGGCGGAACTACGTTATTGAACTTAGGGAAAACATTTGAACAAAGTGACACAAGCTGCGGACAGCTTGTATGTTAATCTTGATGAAATTATCTAGTTCTTAAAGCTACCATTAAATTGAATCATTAGTGCGGACACTTTGATTGTTTGTTGGTTAGGATTAGTTATACGGCGGATCCGTTAATTAATCAACGTTAAGAAAAGATAAAATTTCAGAACATAAACTGCAATTTTCATCTCAAGGATCGGTTCTAATTTCCGTTGGTGGATGTGTGCTTGCGACCAAGGTTCATTTTCTTGATAAGTTTCGGTTTTAATTGATTTTGTTTGCTACTTTAATTGCTGCCATAGTTTAGATAATCACAAACCAAATCCCCCCAATTACATAATGTACAACATAAAAATCTGACTTGAAACTTCCTTGTGGGATCGACCCCTGCTTGCTCTATACTATCTTGTGTGTTGTGTTTGAAGCTAGGGTAATTAATTTGTGCGACCGCGACATTGCAACAAATTTTGGCGCCGTTGCCGGGGAGGTAATTTTAGTTGATTCTTGTGCTTGTACTGTTATTTTTATTTGCTGTGATTCAAAAAAAAGAAGAGAGAAACAGAATTTTTGCTTGCGACGGTACTGTTCACTTGCGGCAGCGGTACTGTTCAAAACAGAGTTTTTGGTGGAATTAGGTATCGGCCTTTTTTTTCCTGAAGGGAAACGACGTTCTGAACAGGACTAGTGATATATCACTAGCCCCACCGTATTGAGGCCAAATTCCACTGTTTTCTAGTGGTTTTAGATAGTTTTAGTTTTCTACCGTAGGATTTTTGTACAATTTGCATTGTTTTCGATCTCTTGTGTGGTTACTTTCTTTTGAGTTTTCTTAGCAATTTATGCCTGTGACCCGTTCTACTAATCAAATTCAAGTGCAGGTTGATCTTGAAATAGAAAGCACTTTACGTAGGTTAAGAAAGGAAGCTCGCCTCAACACCATGGCGGTTGCACGACAACAAACACTCAAGGAGCTTCTTGCTCCTAACGTGGAAAATCAACCATTGTGCATAAACATTGACAATAATGTAAACTTTGAGCTCAAATCTGGTTTTATACATTTGCTACCAACATTTAATGGTCTTGCAAGAGAAGATCCTCATACTCATCTCAAGGAGTTCCATATGGTTTGTGTTGGCATGAAACCGAATGGAGTTGATGAAGAACAAGTTAAGTTGAAAGCTTTCCCTTTCTCTTTGAAGGGGGCAGCAAAGGCATGGCTTTTCTCTATTCTCCTAGGATCTATTGGAACTTGGAATGCCATGAAGAAGATTTTTCTTGAGAAGTATTTCCCAAGCATCTCGAGTTGCCAACATAAGGAAAGAAATATGTGGGATTCGGCAATCTCATGGAGAGACACTCTCTGAATATTGGGAAAGATTTGAGCAACTACGCATTCAATGTCCTCATCATCAAATACCCGATCAGCTTGCTCATTCAATATTTCTATGAAGGATTGATGCCTACTGACCGTAGTATCATTGATGCTGCAAGTGGAGGCGCATTGGTGGATAAGACACCCGAGGCTGCACACCAATTGATCTCAAACATGGCAGCCAACTCAAAACAATTTGGTACTCGTGGAGACTTCTCCAACAAACGAGTAAATGAGGTAAGTATTTCTAACCTTGAAAATAAAGTTAATGATCTTACTTCTCTTGTGCGTTCTTTGGCTTGTGGAAATGTGCAGCGGGTGAAAGTTTGTAGCATATGCTCCTTACAAGGACATGCTTCGGATATGTGCCCAACAATGCAAGAAGACTACATTGAACAAGCTCATGCAATTGATGGAACATTCAACGGACAGCCCCAGCGTAAATATGATCCCTTTTCCAACACGTACAATCCCGATGGAGAGATCATCCTAACTTACGCTACGGCAACCCATCCCAACAAGGCAATCAAGGCCGACAGTTCCATCCCCATGGATTTCAGCCCCAACAAAATTTTCAAGCAAGACAACCCCCTCCATTCACAAACTCCAATGTTATGGGGTCATCATCCAATGATGATCTTCGTGAGATGATGAAAACTTTGGCTTCTAATACTGTTACCTTGCAACAAAATGTCATGTCTTTTCAACAGGAAACATCCTTCTCCTCCACAAACTGAAATAAAGACCAACACTCCAAAGGTAACTCCTCACTCAATTAATTCCAGTTTTAAAACAATTCCACCCTTTCCTGTGAGTTCTTCTAGGTCAAAGAAAGAAGACAAAGAAAAAGAGATTTTAGAGGTTTTCAAGAAAGTGGAACTCAACATTCCTTTGCTTGATGCTATCAAGCAAATTCCCAAGTATGCAAAATTCTTGAAGGAGTTGTGTACTACCAAGAGAGCTTTCAAACCGAAAGGTCATGAAACGGTAAGTATGGGTGAAGTTGTATCTGCCGTTGTTCAAAAGAATCCGCCTTTGAAACAAAAAGACCCGGTGCGTTTACTATCCCATGTGTTATTGGTAATGCTAGTTTTAAAAGAGCTTTATGCGATTTAGGCGCATCTATTAGTGTTATGCCCAAACATGTGTATGATTCTCTTAGTCTTGAGCCTTTGAATAAAACTAGCATTGTAATACAACTTGCGGATCGTAGTTTTGTTTACCCACTTGGTGTGATAGAAGATGTCCTAGTCAAGATTGATAGTTTGGTTATTCCATGTGATTTTTATATTCTTGATATGGAACATGATTCTTGTGATTCATCAACCAGCACTCCTATATTGTTTGGGAGACCATTCTTGAAAACCGCCAAAACAAAGATTGATTGTGGTAAGGATACATTGTCTATGGAAGTAGGAGATGAAAAAATTGAATTCAATTTTCATGATGCAATGAAATATCCTTATAGCAATGTTTATTATATCACATGCTATGACCAAATTGATAAGTGTGTGCAGCAAGTTTGTGATTTTGATTGCGAAGACGGATTAAGCATAGCTTTGAGCTATGGCTATGATTTCACCAAGATAGAAGAGATGGAGAGGCACGTGTGTGTTCCCCAAAACGTGCACGAATCAGTATTGGCCTTACAAGCTTTGCAAACCGTTCCCCATGGTAATGTCTTTGTTGATTTAGTACTCTCACATAAAAAGCTTTTGCCATCTATTTTACAGGCCCCGAGTTAGAATTAAAACCTTTGCCCGATAATTTGAAGTATATATTCATTGGCGACAACAATACACTTCCTGTTATCATAGCAAAAGGTTTGACAAGTATGCAAGAGGAAAAACTTGTGAAGTTGTTGTGTGATCACAAGACGGCCATTGGATGGACTTTAGCCGACATCAAGGGTATTAGTCCCTCAATGTGTATGCATCACATACTATTGGAGGACAATGCAAAACCAACAAGGGAAATGCAAAGGAGGTTGAACCCGCCTATGATAGAGGTAGTGAAAGCTGAAATTTTGAAACTGTTAGATGCAGGAGTCATTTACCCCATCACTGACAGTAAATGGGTCGCGCCAATCCATGTGGTGCCCAAAAAGACCGGAATCACGTTGGTGAAAAACAAAAATGATGAGCTCATTCCTACTCGCATCTCGAGTGGATGGAGAATGTGTGTTGATTACAGAAAGCTCAATCTTTCTACACGCAAAGATCATTTCCCATTACCATTCATGGATCAAATGCTTGAACGCCTAGCAGGTAAGTCTTTTTATTGCTTTCTTGATGGATATAGTGGATACAATCAGATTGTTATTAATCCCGAGGATCAAGAAAAGACTACATTTACATGTCCATTTGGTACATATGCATATAGGAGAATGCCTTTTGATCTCTCGTAATGCTCCCGCAACTTTTCAAAGATGCATGATGAGTATTTTTCCGACTATGTTGAAAGAATAATTGAGGTTTTTATGGATGATTTCACGGTGTATGGTGATTCTTTTGATAAATGTCTAGAAAATTTATCTTTAATCTTGAAAAGGTGCATTGAAACTAACCTTGTCTTGAACTATGAAAAGTGTTATTTTATGGTAGAACAAGGAATAGTTCTTGGGCATGTTGTGTCTTCACGTGGATTAGAGGTTGATAAAGCTAAGATAGATGTTATTTCATCATTGCCTTACCCCTCATGCGTGAGGGAAGTTTGTTCTTTTCTAGGCCATGCAGGTTTCTATCGACGCTTTATCAAAGATTTCTCGAAGATTACAGCACCCTTGTGCAAATTATTAGCCAAAGAAATGGATTTTATGTTTGATCAAGCATGTAAAGATGCCCATGATGAGCTTAAGAGACGTGTCACATCTGCCCCTATCATCCAACCACCAAATTGGGATGAACCTTTTGAGATAATGTGTGATGCGAGTGACTATGCGGTAGGAGCCGTGCTTGGGCAAAGAATTGGAAAGAATTTGCATGTTATCGCCTATGTTTCTCGCATGTTGGATGGCGCACAATGCAATTACCATACAACTGAAAAGGAACTTTTGCAGTGGTGTTTGCTCTTGAAAAATTCAGGTCATATCTACTTGGTACAAAAGTCATTGTTTTTCCGACCATGCGGCCCTCGGGTATCTTTTGAAGAAGAAGGAGTCCAAACCAAGGCCGATTAGGTGGATCTTGCTTTTACAAGAATTCGATCTTGAGATCAAAGACAAAAAAGGTGCTAAAAACCATGTGGTGATCACTTGAGCCGACTGCGGGACCGAGGATATACAGATCGAAACAATAAGAGAGACATTCCCCGATGAACAGTTGTATATGTTGCATTCCTCTACAAGACCATGGTATGCTGATTTGGTAAACTATTTAGTCACCAAAGAATTCCCTCCAGGTTTGTCTAAACCCCAAAAAGATAAGTTACGAGCCGATGCTAAATATTATTTTTGGGACGATCCTTACCTTTGGAAATTTTGTGCGGATCAAGTAGTTAGGAGGTGTGTACCACAAGATGAATTTCATTCCATTCTCACTTTTTGTCATTCTCATTCTTGTGGTGGGCATTTTGGAGCAAAAAGAACAGCCCACAAGGTACTTGAAAGTGGTTTCTATTGGCCTTCTATTTTTAAAGATGCATATCACTTCGCAAATCATGTGAAAAATGCCAAAGAACAGGTAATATCACTCATAAGAATCAAATGCCTTTAACGAATATTCTTGTAAGTGAAATTTTTGATGTTTGGGGTATTGACTTTATGGGTCCATTTCCTTCTTCATTTGGCAATCTTTATATTCTTCTGCTTTGTTGATTATGTGTCCAAATGGATTGAGGCGAAAGCCACACGAACTAACGATGCTAAGGTTGTTTTAGATTTTGTCAGGACTCATATATTTGACAGGTTTGGAATCCCTAAAGCTATCATTAGTGATCGTGGCACTCATTTCTGTAATCGTTCCATGGAAGCATTGCTACGCAAATATCATGTGACTCATCGAACTTCCACAGATATCATCCTCAAACGAATGGCCAAGCTGAAATTTCAAATCGAGAAATCAAGTCCATTTTGGAGAAAACGGTGCAACCTAACCGGCGAGATTGGAGTCTACGTCTTGGAGATGCACTTTGGGCTTATCGGATCGCTTATAAATCACCTATAGGAATGTCACCTTATAGAATGATTTATGGGAAAGCATGTCATCTACCGGTGGAGCTTGAACACAAAGCTTTTTGGGCCATTAAACAATGTAACATGGATTATGATGCTGCTGGGATTGTAAGAAAACTGCAACTGCAAGAGTTGGAAGAAATTCGAAATGATGGTTACGAGAATGCAAGGATTTACAAAGAAAAGACTAAGAATCTTCATGACCGAATGCTTACAAGAAAGGAGTTTCATGTTGGAGACAAAGTCCTTCTTTATCATTCGCGTTTGAAACTTTTTCCGGAAAATTGCGCTCTCGTTGGATTGGATCCTTTGTTGTTTCTAATGTTTTTCCTTATGGTGCAGTTTGAAATTACAAGTTTAGAAACCAACAAAGTACTCAAGGTCAATGGGCATCGTTTGAAACCTTTCTATGAAGGTTGGAAGGCAGAACTCACCGCTTCCGTAGAGTTAGGCTGAACCAATCTATGAAGAATGAGCATGCCACATGTCAAGCCAATGACATAAAACAAAAGCGCTTACTGGGAGGCCACCCGAGACAAAAAAAAGAAATCAGATTTGCTTTCTTTTTCCTTATCTTTTATTTTTTCGCATTTTAATTTATTTTCTGTCATTCTCTTCTTCCTTTGCTTTTATTTCAACATTGAGGACAATGTTGTGTTTTAAGTGTGGGGGTATTGGGAGAATGTTGGTTTTCTAATTTTAGTTTTCTTTGTTGTTCTTTTAAAAAAAAAATGTGTTTGATCTTTTTAACTCCCATTGGTTTTTGAGAATATGAGTATTATATATGAGAATTAGTTGAGATAGATGAAGATATAAATCAAATGAAGGAGTATGCATGTAAATTTTAAGGTTTAATTGGTTTAGGGATTGACTTTGAGAATATGCCATGTTGACTTTATAGTGTTATACCAATGCAAGCTTTTGAGCCTTCAACATTATATTCTTTGATTGTGCATTCTTTCAATGATATGTATCTCTAGAACTTGCTTCATATCTTGTTGAGATTACATTCGCATTACATATATACATGAAAATGATAAAGGCATTAGAAATTTTAACCACTTGAGCCAAAAAGCCAACCTAAAGCATATTATCCTTAGTGAGCCTCTTTTGAGCTTGTTTATCTTTTCTTTGCTTTATCCATGTATAAGCCTTAACTTTTTATATGTTTTCCTTTTCCCTTGGCCAAGGATTAGTAGAGCATATACTTATGATATCTCATGGAATTATGGTTGGAAATTATGTGAAAAGAAAGAAGAAGTGATGCTTGATGAAAAGATGGGCAAAGTTGCCAAAGGTAAAAAGAAAAAAGAAGAAAAAAAAAGAACAAAGAAAAAGAAAAAAAAAGGTGTTCCTTTAGGATCTTAAGATTTTATGTTGAAAAAGCTTGAAATCAAAAGAAGTTAAGCATTGGTGATTAAAGATGAAAAATGTATGTGCTTTGATGGAATATCTTGTTTGAAATATCATTTTTCAGAATGCTCTACTTTCTTTGGTTTGAACCTTTCCTTTTACTTTCTTTTACCTCACCTTAACCTTAGCCCCATTACAACCGAAAAATATGACCTTTTGATTCATGTAGTACTTGTAATAAGTTGCTAATGGAGATGAGATTGAAAAGCAAGCTTATGGTAGAACATACTCTTTGATTGAATTTGAGAGATTTAAACACATAAACCCTAAACACATGAGTGTTGGAGTGTATATCAATGAGAGGACCTATCACTTTGGCATGGCATAGATTTCATTTAAATCCCGACGATTAATTGAGTTTTGAAGTTTGCATGTAAATGAATTCATGAGAATTATACTATTTATCATTCTTGATTGTATTCTTATTTATAATGCATATATTCTTGGACATTGATGGGAGATTAAGAGATTGATCATAGTTATTTTCAATTTGATTTTATTTATCCTTTCTCGAGGACGAGCAAGAGCTAAGTGTGGGGGTATTTGATGTAACCATATTATTCGATAGTTTCACCCACATCTACCTAATGTTTTGTCCATGTTTTATATATAAAATGCCTTGATATTCTTTGTTTTATGTTTTGAAGGCACTTTTGGATGAAAGATGCAAAAAGGAGTAAATTGGAGGTAATTGGCAGATTTGACGTTCAGTCAATGTTTTCTGCAGAGCGTGAGTTCTAGAGATCGAAATGAAGTGATTCCAGTGGTACTAAAAAGCTAACATCCATACCTTTCTGGAAATGTAATTCAAGAAAAATAAAAAGAGAAAGATCATGGAAATCACATCCTGCAAAGTCAAATCTCGCATTCTGCCAATGTTGACCTTTGGCCATTCAAAATTTAATACCTGGAGCTACAGAAGTCCAATTGATGCAAACTCAATTTTAGTGGATTCCTGACTTAAATACCTATCAACGCTCCAAGTTTCAGACAAAAAAGATGTCATACGAGGGAGATATGATGTTTCAAAGATGACAACTGAATTCTGCCAGCAAACAGGTTTCGTGAAGAACAAGTCCAAATTACATTCCGAAGCATCTAAACCGTCATTCAAGTTTTTATATCAGCAATTTAGCTCCTCTAAGTCAGAGCTTGAAGATTTCATGCAAGGCTATTTCTCCTTTTAGGAAAAATAGTTATTGAAGTACTTAAATGTAAACTACCAACTCAAGGGAGGACTACTTTGTAAAATAGAGACTAGGGTTTCTTAGCATATAAAAAGAAAGAGAGAAGGAGGCAGCAGCCAGCAGAAAAGAGGGAGAGCGAAGGAGGCAGCAGCCAGGCAAAAAGAGGGAGAGCGAAGGAGGCAAAGGCGGACCCGAGAAGAGAATAAACACAAATTCTCTCCTCTACAAACCCAAAAATCATGCTCTTTTCATTCTTTAGAAGTAGTTGTTCAATAGTTATGCAAGGCTAAGCTCTTTTCTTGGTTGCAAGGACACAACAAACCTTCGGATTTCAAGAACCGTGAGATTTATTCTTCCTTTTATTTTCGGTTTATGTTATGAATGAGTATGATTGTTTTCCTATGCATATTTCCTATGATTGTTGTTGATGATTGCTAGAGCGGACTCTAAGTTATTGTTGTGAACAATCTATTGCTAAGTTTAATATCAAAACCGGAGTTGTGATATATGAACTTGTGAAGCAATTAAGCTTGATAATTGTGGCGGAACTACGTTATTGAACTTAGGGAAAACATTTGAACAAAGTGACACAAGTCATGGACTGACTTGTATGTTAATCTTGATGAAATTATCTAGTTCTTAAAGCTACCATTAAATTGAATCATTAGTGCGGACACTTTGATTGTTTGTTGGTTAGGATTAGTTATACGGCGGATCCGTTAATTAATCAACGTTAAGAAAAGATAAAATTTCAGAACATAAACTGCAATTTTCGTCTCAAGGATTGGTTCTAATTTCCGTTGGTGGATGTGTGCTTGCGACCAAGGTTCATTTTCTTGATAAGTTTCGGTTTTAATTGATTTTGTTTGCTACTTTAATTGTTGCCATAGTTTAGATAATCACAAACCAAATCCCCCCAATTACATAATGTACAACATAAAAATCTGACTTGAAACTTCCTTGTGGGATCGACCCCTCGCTTGCTCTATACTATCTTGTGTGTTGTGTTTGAAGCTAGGGTAATTAATTTGTGCGACCGCGACATCGCAACATTGAGGAGGTTAAAAAAATACAAGAATTGAAATTTAACATTATATTTTTGACTGGTGAGAGTCCTGTTGACAAGAAAAAATCAATTTGAGGAAGAAAAATTCAAAATCAGATGTTTATAGACTCAATTAAATTTTATCTAAGGTTTAATTGAATTTATGGAGGGTTTGATTGCAAGAACAATTGATTTTTAAGTCAATTTAGGTTTTTATTGGAAGAAATTAAAGTTCCGGGGTCCAATTATAATTTTGGAAAGTTGATTTGATCAAATCAGGGGCTTAATTGCATAATTATTGAAGTTTGATGACCAATTAGGGACTTGATTGAAACAATCCGAAACTAAGGACCAAACCAGAAAAGATGCTAAAATCAAGGGATCCAATTACAATTTATCTGGGGGCTTGATTACAAAATTGTAAAACCATCCAAGGACCAAATCAGAAATATCGTTTAAAGTTGCACAACGGTGCCGTTTTAGAGGCACTATTCATTGTTTTCTCCACTGATTCAGCATGCAAGAACCGTTTCACCAACAAATGCTGCAGATTATGGGGAATGTTTCACAGCTACTATTTCTTTACCGTTACCACCACAATAATGTTCCTGAACGTCTTCATTATAAAAAACGCATGCAGTTTTGGCTATAAAAGGGGAGAGGGAGGCAAAGCGTAAGGGAGGAAGGGTGAGGGAGAGCAGGGGCAGAAAGAAAATGGGGAGAACAGAGGAGGAGAGAAAGTGAAAAAAAAGAGAAAAAACAGAGAGGAGCCGGGAGGAAGAAGGAAGAAAACAGAAGGGGAACGCGACAGAGAAAAGAAAAAAACAGAGATGAGCTGGGAAGAGAGGAGGCAGAGGGTGAGCAGAACATGAGATAAAGAAAAGAGCAGTAAAAAAGAAAAAAAACAGAGAAGAGTAACAGAAGAGATTCAGGGGCAACAGAGCGGAACAGAAGAAAAACTAAGAAAAGAAACAGAGAGAAGGAGAGAACCAGATATAGAGAGAGGAGAAGAGACGGATACAAGGAGAAGATAAACGGAAGGGAAGCTAGGTGCAGGGAGTGGCATCATAGCTTCTTCCCAAAATCCCAGCGACAAGCTCAGGGGGGATTTCTCCCAGCAGCGGCCGTGAACCAGGTAAGCTTATCATTCCTCCTCCTTCCGTTTGTAATTGCACAAACACTATGAAAGTGCAATTTAATAACATTGTGGCTGTAGCAGGCGTGCGTGAAGTGTTCACGCACGCTTGCATTTTGCAGCTGGGTTTGCTGGGTCCAGCCCTGTTATATGGGCCGGGTTGGGCTTAGCTCGGAAAAAAAATAATAAAAAAATTCTTTAATTTTTTTTCAAAAAGCTGTGATTTTCTGCAAATATTTTACTGTATTTTGATCAATAGTGGTTTGTATTTTTATATTGTAAAGATATAAATCCGGTATTAAAATACCCGGTTTTCGTCAAAAAATAAAAAAATAAAAATAAAAAATAAGAAAATAAAATGTTTTGTTTTCATGCATACGACTAAGTCTCTCAATAATAATAATAATAATAAATCATATTGTATTTGAATACAAAAAAAGAAAATTTCAAAAATATGTATTAGCATTCATTTTAGCTTTAATAACCAGTTTATTAAAGTCGCGAGAATTAGACCAATATTTTAAAAATTTCAAAACAAAAATTATTTTGTTTTCTTTTAATATCTAGGGTTACAACCTTATATGTAAGATGTATTCTTGTTATTAAATTCTTTTGTTGACATTAGAACGATTAGGTTTTACCCGATAAGATAAGAATCTCTTTACAAAAGAGGACTTTTCTTAAACCATAGACGGGCCAACGACTAGAAAACACGACAAGACCTTAGATTTTATCAGACAATAAAACAATGCAGCTTACCAAAGGGTGCTAAAACCTTCCCTTTACGCAACCAATCCCCGTACTCGATCTCTGAGACTAATTAGGGTTCCTAGTGACCAAAATACTAGGTGGCGAATCCATTCCATTCCCCCCCACATTTGCCACATAGATTGATAGAAGACAACCGAATTTGAGGGTGGATGTTTTTTTTGCCGCGACGCTGCACACGTGCGACACATCCCATACTTTAATTTTTGGAAAACACACACAAGCTAATAAGTTAGGTAGGGGGTTAACGATCTACCCTATGACTATTGGTCAAGGTTCAGATGCGTGAAACACCTAACTTATATCTGAGTGTTTGCTTGGTAATGGTGGGCATACATGCTTTATCTGTTTCTCGCAACGCCCCTATACTGTCTTTATGAAGACCGTCACTGGGCAGATATGAGACCATTTTGAGACCAGGTAGAAAGTCTACCCATCGTGTAATGACCTAGAACCTTTCTTTAGAGTATGGGCTCCCCAAATACAGGGTGAACATGTAAGATGTAATGGTAAAATTTGTTGTTATTAATATTGTTATAGATTAATTGTGTATTCCTTATATGAGGGGAAAAATGATTATGGTGTAAGAATAAGAAGGAACATTGCTATATGAACATGTTGATTGAATAAAAGGCTAACTTGTTGGTTGTGTGGATACAAATGGGGTAGAACCATGAAGAAATTGAAATGAAAGAAAATTGGAAAATAAAACATATTTAAGGCTAGCCATAAGTATATTCTTGGCAAATTGATTAGTTAATGAAGAGTGTCATGATTCCAACTAGTAGGGTGAAGTTATTGTTGTGATAATGATGCAAGAATATTAATTGTTAAGGTTTGTTGCATATGTTTAATTGCACGAGGAGATAGTGAAAGAAAATAAATGATTCGTTGTTTTGTTGTATTAATAATGCTATACAAGGATAATAACATATGTAGTGGGTGTAAAAAAAAAAGGAGAAATCCCAAAGGGATGAGTTTCCCTATTTTGGCCGAATCTTGTTATATTGTAGAGGTAGGGAAATTGTTTGAATGTTTTGTTGTAGAATTGGTTTAAATTTATGATTTAATGATGCCAAATGACCTTGGCTAATATTGCTTATGCATGAAAATAAGTTGGAAGTTGAAAAGGATTTCCAATGGATGAAAATCCTCATTGGCCAAAATTTTAGCTATAAAGGAGGGGCTATTGTGATTGTTGATTTTGAGCCTTAAAACAAAATAATTTGGAGTTGATTTCTTTATAAAGTTGTATTTCTATGTTTTAGCCTTTTATAGAGACAAATCATGCCCAAAACATAGTTTTTCAGCTTTAGTTATGATTAAAACACTAGATAGTGTTCCGGGTTGGTTAAGCTAAATCGATCAGAATTAGACAATTTTTAATCTTTACTTGGAATTGCTATTGAGTTATGATTTTAATACCCAGATAGACTAACCCCCACATCCACATACACAATATTTGTTTCAACCATGTTTACCATTAGAGTTCCAATCACGAATCCCTTCTCTACTATTTTTACTCCCTTTCTCAATTTAGTGACAATTCTCCTAGCAATGAATGAGTGGGTGGCACCCGGATCAAGCAACACATGCACATAAAAATTATTCATTAGTAGTGTACCTGCCACCATATTCGATACAGCCCTGACCTCCTCCTGTGTGAGGTAGAAGACCCTCCCGGGTCCGATCATTTTGTGGCATCAGTCTCCCTCGACTGGAGTTTGCTCCTGATTTAGAAGATCTCACTAGCTTATTCACGGTGACTGACTATTGGGGGCTCTGACTCGGTTGCCTATAGCTTTGTACCTGTCCAGTGTTCCTTTTGGGGCAGTCTCTCTTGTAATGACCTCTTCCACCACAGTAATGACACCCTTGACCCAGATACTGGCAATCCCTCCATTTATGACCTTCTCCTCTGCACACGAAGCATCGTCTAGGGGAAACTGAGCAGTCCCCAAGGTGTTTTTGTCCATATTTTCCATAAAAAAGATAGTCAACACCCTCACGGTCACTGGTCCTAGTTGAAGAGTTTGCCCTTGAGTGCGACTACCTAACCATCACTCTCCCACCTGACTGTTGGTGGGGCGGTAACATCAAACTCCCGTGTTTTCCTGTACTTCTCAAACACTCCACTTTTTTCTTTCTTCAGAAGTGGTGGTCAGCTGCTGAAATAGTCCCCATCTCTCTTTTTGCCTATACCCTGATATCCCCCTGGGCTTTCTCCAATACAAGCCTCTAGAGCTTGTGCAGCCTCAATCAACTCCCTCACGGATTTAAACCGCAAGGTGATCAATCCTTGTCTCAAATCCTATCGCAAACCATCTCTTAACTTCTCAATCATATGTTCCTCTGTCGGCATATAGTGTGGGGCGAATAATGAGAGATCATGGAACCTCCTTTCATACTCCAATATCGACATATCACCATGTCTTAATGCCAAGAGTTCTTGTTCTTTCACCTTACGATGGTACCTGGAATTAAATTGATTCTCAAACTCTGTCTTGAAGTCACTCCAAGTTAGTGTCTCGGTTGCACGCCTCCGTGAACTGTTTCCTACCATGTCATGGCCCTATCACACGATAGAAACTGGGTTGTACAATTTACCCTCAAATCCTCGAGTATACTTATTTGAATCATGGTCTTTTCTACCTTCCTAATCCATCTTCTGGCCATCTCTGCATCTTGTTCCCTCATATACGGTTCATAACCCATTTTCCTCATACTCTTGACTAATTGCACCAGTAGCACCATGTTGTCTATGGTCGTGCCAGTCGTAGGGGCTGCCTGTGGAATTTGCATGGTAGGAGTTGTTTGTGTCGCCGAACTAGCCATGCCCTCCATCATTGCTTTAACTATTTGTACAAGGAGTCCCGCGTCTACATATTGCGGGGGCACACCAGTTGGAATTGTTGACAATTGTGCTTCGATCTTTCTTGTTGCTCTACCGCAACTGGGGTACTTTCTCTGTCCGGTTAGGCCTCCGACCTCCCCCCGCCATCTGCGGCTTCCCCTGTAAGGTTTCGGGTGGTATTACCAACGATAATTTTTTTTTTGTATTTGACACACATCGTGTCGGTAATTGGCGGACATGTTCCCTCACATCATCAAGATACAATCCATACATCGATAACAATCAACATTTCATTTAAAAGTGAATCTTACATAGACACATAATATTATGTTTGCATGACTAGGAGTTCACATTAAAAATATACATACATAAACATGAGTTTGTATTCTATCCTACAAATAGTCATCACGAATTTAAACAAAAAGGATCTAATAATAGTTATATATTCAGTACATTGATTCATACAAAATACATCATGATTTAGAATGCAACTACATGATTCCTTGCAAAAGTAGGTTCCCGTGTATTGGTTTCCTAGACACTTTATTGGTGTGACGTCCCTGCTGCAGAACAAAACGTTTACAAGAATGCAATTACTTAATAATAATAATGATAAAATAAACGGTCAGGTAGTTTAATGAAGCATTAACATTATTTTATGTTTGAAGCGTGACATTTGTAGTTCCTTCATATACTTGGTATAAACAACTTGTAGTACATATAGATGCACCAATTCTTGCAATAAGCCATAATCTTAAACCCGACCATCCTCTTAAGGCATCATTTGCCGAGGTTAACCATTCAGTCACCCCGGCCATCAACTTCGAATGCAATCAGCCGAAGCTAATCATTTATTTATCCAGGTCATCCATTCGGATGCCATTTTCCAAAGCTAATCAATCATTTGTCCTGGTCATCCCTTTGGATGCCATTAGCCGAAGCTAATAATTCATTTGTCTTGATCATCCATTCAGATGCCATTTGCTGAAGCTAATCAATCATTTGTCCTGGTCATCCCTTCGGATGCCATTAACTGAAGTTAATCATTCATTTGTCCCGGTCATCCATTCGGATGCCATTAGCCGAAGCTAATCAATCATTTGTCCTGGTCATCCCTTCGGATGCCATTAGTGGAAGCTAATCATTTATTCGTCCCGGTCATCCATTCGAATGCTATTAGCTGAAGCTAATCAATTGTTTGTCCAGGTCATCCCTACAGATGCCATTAGCCGAAGCTAATCAATTGTTTGTCCTGGTCATCCCTTCGGATGCCATTAGCCGAAGCTAATCATTCATTTGTCCCGGTCATCCCTTCGGATGCCATTAGCCGAAGCTAATCATTCATTTGTCCCGGTCATCCCTTCGGATGCCATTAGTCGAAGCTAATTATTCATTTGTCAACATTTAAGCATTTGGCAATCTGATATATGAGTTAACACAATGCGGTAACATTCATGATAAAGCATTTCATTATTCAACATTATTAAAAAGGAAGGTGTAAGTCACTTACCTGCAAGAGAAGCTCTACTCGTGCTCCCCTGCTGTTGCTGTTGCACCACGCCTATAGTCCCTCCTGCAAATCACAGGTTTATCTAAAACATTTTCCTCACTCAAGGATATGTTTTATAATAACCATATCAATAGCCAATAAGTCTTCCTTTCAGTCATTTTTTAATATTTTATGTTTTTTTCTCATTATACCCATTTATATTGTCGTTCTTTGTCTAACCATAGTTATAATTCCTTTCTTTATATTTGAACTATTACTATTTAAATCCCGAACTGTTACTGTCCAACTGTTACTGTCTAGACATTGAACTTTTACTATCTGACCTCTCCTTAGATTTTTAACTATATCTAGAGTTATAGAACTCAATTTCAAGCAAGATTAGTCTTGTTGGAAAGCTAAGCCACGAGGATACAAGTTCTCTGAAGGAAGGAGAACCCAGTTCTGCCTCTACGACAATCAAAATTGCTCATCGACAAACATTGGACTGTTTCTGTTCGACCTCTTCTCAGATTTTTAACTATATCTAGAGTTATAAAACTCCGTTTCAAGCAAGATTAGTCTCGTTGGAAAGATAAGACACGAGGCTACAAGTTCTCTAAAGGAAAGAGAACCCAGTTCTGCCTTTAAGACAATCAAAATTGCTCATCAACAAACATTGGACTGTTTCTATCCAACTGTTACTGTCTAGACATTGAACTATTATTGTCCGACCTCTCCTTAGAATTTTAACTATATATAGAGTTAGAGATCTTCATTTCAAGCAAGATTAGTCTCATTGGAAAGCTAAGACACGAGGCTACAAGTTATCTGAAGGAAGAAGAACCTAGTTCTGCCTCTAAGACAGTCAAAATTGCTCATCAACAAACATTGGACTGTTACTTTTTTCTCAATTCAAGTCTAAGAACCCAAATCTATAATTCAACATCCAAGCATCAATTCATAATCAACTTTGAAACGATTCGTGAGACCATGTTTAGAACACCTTACCTGGTAAGAATCAAGTTTTCAATCTTCAACTCCCTCCTTTTCTTTCTAATGACAAAACCGCCCTCCCCTCCCTCTTCTCTTCTTGTTCAAATTTTATTGTTAATCCCTTGCCCACAAGTGTTTATTCTACCTATAACCCTTAATCTTGGATGGGTTCTTGAAATTTTGATGTTTCTCTCTTGATTTGCAAAAATGGATACAAAAACTCCCTCTTTTCTTTCCTTACGGTTCCTTCAAATTTTTGATGAGAAGAGGGTATTTATGCTTTATAATTATTCTTATTTGCATCTAGGCCCTATTTTTTTTACGTGTACTATTTTTGCCCCCCACATCTTCTTCTTTTTCTTCTTCTTATAATTAAGTTATACCTCTTGTTTCTTATAATTTCACCCCACAACTTTTAATTTAGTTTATTTTCTTTAATTTAATCCAGACTTGATTTTTCCCGGGGTTTACATTTCATGACCCATACCTTTCGAATCTAAGTAAGTTTGGGGAAGGTTTAGATGTGTTCTTATCCTTGTTTGGTCTCTCCAAAATCGATTTTACCCCCTCCCTCCCGACTCCTTAAAACAGTCAATTTGTTTCCCTAACTTTTATAAAACTACGTCGCTGCCGATTCGAAATCGACAATGACGGTGGAGTCATCAATTATATATATATATATATATATATATATATATATATATATATATATATATATATATATATTGGGTGTTTACAAGTTGTGATGTTGGTTGTATTATTGATAAAAACCGAATCCCTAGGAGGAAGTGACACGATCAAAGAGTTGATGTCTTATCTCAAGTGCAGGAGTGTCAAAGTAATAAATAACCCAAAGAAGACCGGGTCGAACCACGAGGGAGGTGAACTATATAAATTATAAATAATAATAATAATAATAATAACAATAACAACAACAACAACAACAACAACAACAACAATGATGATGATGATGATGATGGTGATGATGAGTTAAAGAGGACTTTGAGATGTAAGATAAATGTGAAGATTAAACAATGATAAAAACAAATGTCAAGGTTAGAGGATCCACTAATAGTATTAGAGATAAGTAAAGTATAAACTATTTATAAATTATCAACATAATCATATTAATCATCTTATTTACGTAACACCATACTTATAAATTTTATCAGGTATTCATGATGCTAACTTATGTTGACAACAAATCAAGTTCCTCTAATAATAACGATGCCGGCCGAAGACTATGAAGGATCAAGTATTTGATGTACCAAGTGTTATACAACACAAATCTAGATTAACCATTTAACAAGCAAGGTATTAAGAATTAATAAGATAAAAATGATAAGACATGTTAATAGCAAACTTTCTTGGATATAAACATTAAAGTCCATGTTGAGTTTATATTATACTTATCCTAACACCATTAGTGAAACCTTTTCACCTTGACATAATTAACTTAGCTAGACATTATGAAGAAGAAAAACATAAATAAACAATATAAGAACATAAACATGATATAAGTTAACTAAGTATAGTAAAGGAAATGAAAAGCATGAACAAGAGATTAATGAAAGCAAAACTTGATATGAAGAACCAAGATTCCTAAATGAATGGCAAATGCCTCCTTTTATAGGCTAAAATTCAGAACTATTCATTTGGTAATTGATTATTGATGTAGTGGCCAACTATTGATTTAGTGGACTTGGTGGACAATGACACTCAAGCATTTTGGCTGGATAAATTGACATTGATGCAATCAGAAGTTGGCAAAGTGTTCCTCATGAAAGTTGTTGGCAATCATCTTATCTTTCCACTCATAACATTTCAGAGCATCTGGATCACTAGAGCTCGAGATATGGCTAAAATACTGAGTAGTGCTGCTGGTGGACGTGGTGGATAGCCCTCAAGCTCTTGTCTGGATGCAATGTCATTGTTACCATCAGAATTTGAGCAGGTCTTCTGCATGAAAGTTATTGGAAATTGTCTTTTCCTTCCACCCACCATATTTCACGTCATTTGGCCTTCTAGAACTCCAGATATGGGTAAACTTCGGAGCAGTGTTTGGGTTGAATTGCAGGACAGATTCTGACTTCTCTTTTGTGGTAAAATTTTGGATTTGAAAATGGTAGATTTGGGTCTTCCACTATTCATGAACATTGTAGGCCTATTTCTTATCTTTCTATCCATTTAAATTAAACTGAAATCCAAGATCTACAGCTCCAGACATGACCCAATAAGCTGAACAGTGTTCCAATTTGAATTGAATCGGTATCTCCTTTCTAAGCTTCGCCTTTTCTTTGTCCTTTCACTTTCAATAGTTAATCACATCAATCAATCCTTTGAATTGTGAGATATGCATGCATTTAAAATGAGCATTTACCATAAATTAAAGTTATCTTATATTATCATACTTGTTATTATAAAACATGCTCTAGTTAAGGAGTTATTGATACTTCAAGTGCAAAATGATGATATAAAACCTTGATAAAAATGCACTTTTAAGTACTAATCAGGAAGCTATGGGGACTGGACAATTACATTGAGTGGCAGCATGTGCACATACTTTAGGTAGGTGCATCGAACCTTGTCTTTTCAATTTGTGTAAACTTATTGATAAATTTTAGAATTTATTGTTTTATTGCTTCTATAATATTGGAATGAATATGAGTACTTTGCATGCTTTGATGTGTATTGACTTGTTATGATATAATTGAAATGGATATGAGTACCTTACGTACATTGACATGTATCAAACTTCTGATGATATTGAAACGATCAAAAAGTTGATGTCTTATCTCAAGTGCAAGAGTGTCAAAGTAATAAATAACCCAGTAAGACCGGGGTCGAACCACAGAGAGGTGAATTATATAAATTACAAATAATAAAATGATATTAATGTTGAAGAGAACTTTGAGATGTAATGTCGATGTAAGGATTAAACAATGATAAAACAGTTGTCAAGGTTAGAGGATTCACTAATGGTATTTCAAATAAATATAATATAAACTCTTTTTATTACTCAACTAGAAACCACACACAAAGGAGGTTCCAATCGGATGATTTATCATTAATGACTCATTATAAAGTATTAGCATGATCATATTAATTATCTTGTCTAAGTAACACCATACTTATAAATATCATCAGGCATTTATGTTGCTAACTTATGTTAACAATAAATCAAGTTCCTTGCATAACAACGATGTCGGCCGAAGACTATGAAGAATCAAACATTTGATGTACCAAGTGTTATACAACATAAATCTAGATTAACCATTTAACAAGCAAGGTATTAAGAATTACTAAGATAAAAAGATAAAACATGTTAATAACAATCTTTTTTGGATATAAACATTGAAGTCCATGTTGAGTTTATATTATACCTATTCTAACACCATTAGAGAAACCTTTTCACCTTGACATAATTAATTGAGCTAAACATAATGAAGAAGAAAAACATAAATAAACAATATAAGAACATAAACATGATATAAGTTAACCTATAGGAAAGGAAATGAAAAAGCATAAACAAGAGATTAATATAGCATGAAAGAAAACTTGAACATTACAAAGAGAGAAAGCAAGAAGATGATCTTGATCTGAAAACCAAGATGACTAAATACATGGCAAATGCCTCTTTTTATAGGCTAAAATTTGGAACTATTGATTGGTTGACAAACTATTTAGTTGGTGGCCAACCATTGATTTGGTGGCTGGTTATTGACATTGTTGGCTGCTGGTTATTGACATTATTGGCTGGTTATTGATATTGTTGGCTGGCCAAAACATCATTGCTAACATTAGAATTAGAGCCCTTTGTTCCATGAAAGCTGTGGGCAATTGTCTTAGCTTTCCAACAAAAAAAACCAGAGCTCATTTAAACTTCTAGAACTTAAGATATGAATTGAAAACCAAACAGTGTTTGAGCTGCAGGACAGATTCCGACTTCTATATCTTAGCTTTCCATCCATATAAAGCAGACCTAAATCCGAGGTCTACAACTCCAGTTATGATCCAATAACCGAATGGTGTTCTAGTTTGGAATTGAACCAGCATCTCTTCTCTTAGCCTAGTCCTCTTTTTGTCTCTTCACTTTCAATAGTTAATCACATCAATCAATCATTTGAATTGTGAGATATACCTGTATTAAAAACAAGCATTTACTATAAATTAAAGATATATTATATTATCAGGCTTGTTATTATAAAACATGTTTTAGTTAGGGAATTTAATGATACTTTAGTGCAATATAATGATATAAAGCCTTAATGAGAATACACTTTCAAGTACTAATCACACCCCCCAACCAACTTATTATTACTCCCTAGTAATCAAAGTGTTAAAATACAAAAACAATTTGCAAGTTCCACAAAGTAAGGTATTTATCATTTAACTTTCATTAATCTATCCAAATAAACAAACTCTCATTAAATTTATATATTTGCTTCATACTTCTTAAACAAGATATTATTAAACCTTCCTTTTATGCTCAATAAATCAAAACATAGCTATGGAGCTTTGCATGGAAGAAAACAAAATTTTGTTTAAATGTTTAAGGTTAACTTCCTTGGGTTGGGATTATTATCTCTTTTTTTTTTTTTGAAAAGCAAGAATTTATAACACAATGTATCTTGAACCCATGTAACGAGCTTTCGCTAATGACTCCCGGACAGTTGGTCTTAGGGCATCGGTGTTGAGACACCCCTACGAGCTTAGTAACTCGGGTTGCAGATACTGATACGTAGATAGTGCAATGTTTGATTCCCTTAAGCTTTTCTCCTCAACCCATGTAACAAGCACTAGGCCAATAGCTCCCAAGTCAGTTGACTTTAGGGTACTAGGTGTTAAAACACCCCTTCGGGCTTAATTACTTAAGTCAAGGAGGCTACGAAACCAAACTTATCTACTTTTTTATTTATTCAATTTGTTTTTGTTTTTGTTTTTTTTTTTTTACAAATTATATACTATCCATTTTCCTTAGTTTTTACCTTTAACAAAAGAACATGAATAATGTAATAATCCAATATGCAACCCACAATCATATGTTAAAGTGTGTGTGTGAAAATAAAGGTTTAAGAATACTTGTTAAATGAGTATATGAGCAGAATCAAGTGATAACAATGCGAGAGTTTGTAAACCTAAATATTTCAAGAAGTATTATGATAGACCTTATTAAGAATGTTTACTAAGATGTGTCTCAAAAGTCACTAAAGTTCCTCCTTTACTCTGCCATCCTAGTAACAACAGTTTTGCAAATGGTTTTAATAATAGAAAACACAGTTAGTTAATTTTTTTTTAATAATATCAACTACTACCCTTTTCCCACAACCAAAATGAGACATTGTCCTCAATGTTCTAAGGCAGAAAGATAGAGTATAGAAGACGTCACCTGGAACAACAACTATTGACAAACCTAAAGCACACTTAAACAAATATAAGAAAGAACAAAACACAAATATTATGCTATTAATAAAATCAAAAGACACAAGTTTTCACAGACTAAGGCTCAAATCCAATCTAAGCTTTTTACGGCATTCTGTGATTGATCAATTAAGTCGACTCATAGAGGAATCAACTACAGGGATGAAAGATTGTAGTTCATCAATCAATTGCTCAACAGTAGCATCAGATATGAGGATTTATCGCGCTGAAAATGTTAGAAATTGTTGTTCCACAAAGATGATCAAGAAAAGACAGTAAAGTATTATAAAAACCATTAACATTTAGCAAACCTATATGTTTCTGGTGAATGTTCAGTTGAGCCCAAGAGGAAATATGAAATATCTCTTCTAAAGTTCCCAGACCACCTAGTAAAGCAATGAAGGCGTCAACATGGTTAAACATTACGGATAGTCGTTCGACATTGTGGAGACCCGTAGTTCCTCTCCAACCTGTTTTTCCAATGATGTCCCCTTCGGCTAAAGCTTTGACTGTAGTTCCCCTCAAAACTTGACTGTCTCCTAAAAATGCAGTTATTGAAACACCCCCATTAACCGAAGGCTGCCTCCCCCATACACTAAATGAATCTTTCTCTCAGCTAGTACCCGACCAAGATGATTTGCTTGAATCTAAAAATTCTTTTTCTTTCCCAGATCGAATCCACAAAAAACACAAATATTTTTTTTATTTTAGGAACAGAGGAACCTGCCATTTCTACACACTTCTATATATGTTGAATGTATAGGTTGAGTAGAAATGAAGGGAAGGAAGAGAAGATTTTATAGATGAGAAATTGAAAATGCAAGCATACCACCTATATGTAGGCCAGCTGGACTCACTCTTTTTTTTTTTTGAAAAAACATGTGTATATACAGGTAGTTGTGATTGTGGGTCACATCTTCCCTTGGCTTTACGTCCAAGAACGGCTTAAACGCCCTTTATAGGTCGGGGATAGGCTTCCCATTCGGTTTTAAAAACGACAAACAGGGTCTTTTTTAATCATATTTCCAAGACTATGTCGATCATGTTCTTTATGAAAATGAGGCCATAAAACATGAATTGCACGATGCACATCACCACTATTATGAGACTTAAGAGTCAATAGAAGATTATCTAAAGACTCTCTATGCTTTGAAATAAATCCCACCCTTTGACATTTTTCACAGGTTTTGCGGGAATGCATGTGAGTCCTTGAACATGGTGGGCCAATAAAATCCACTTTGTAAGATTTTTGCAGTTGTCTTTTTTTTATGGGAAATGATCTCTACATGCCTCAGAATGATAAAATTTAATGACACTACTTACCTCATTGTCGGGAATACATTTTTGAAATATTTGATTAGGACAATATTTGAATAAGGGTCATCCTAATAAAAGTTCTGCACGTCGCTCAAAAAATTTCTTTTGTCTTGGGTATTCTAATGAGCTGGCAAAAATCCTGAAGTAAGAAAATTATCAATATTAGAAGACCAAGGTATTGAACTAAGAGAAAGTAAAGATTTATTAGGAAAGTAATCATCAATTGGTGTGATGTCAGATGTCGAATTTAGTGTCAATTTTGACAAATGATCCACGACAACATTTTCGGTGCCTTTTTCATCCTCAATTTCTTCCTGTTTGAAAGTTTCAAAGATTTTAGATTCGTGATTGACTTCCGTTTGTTTGGCCATGGCATGAGAAAATGGAAGTATTGGTGGGGAATCAGTCTTTTCTTTGCAATGTTCAGGTTTCACCCCTTCCTTACCCTTAGAGATTGACTCATCATCTTTATCACAAGGTTCAAGAATGGGTTTTTCAATAACCTTACCACCGTGGAGAGTAATGACTGATTTGACTTGATCCATGTGTTGGCTTCCGGAGGTGCTTGCACTTGAATTGTATTGCCCTTTGGGATTTTACTGTGGTTGAGATGAGAACTTACCTTTCTCCTGAAAACTTAGAGCAAATGTGAATTTTGCAAGAGTATCTTTAAAATTTGTCATGCTTTGAGCAAGTTGAGTGTTGATTGTCTCTTGCTTTTTAATGAATGCATGCAGTGTCTCCTCAAGATTTCTTTTAGGAGGGGGAACATAAGGAGGTGTATATCCATGAGAATTTTAAAAATTATGATGTGCTTGAAATAATGGCTGTGAAGTTTGTGCATTATTGTTACCACTCTTCCAACTGAAATTTGGATGATTAAAAGAAGGCAAAGTTGGACAATCATTGGTTGAGTGTTCATTAGTTTCACAAATTTGACACATAATTTCTTGAACAGATTTTAATTGACCACTCTTTTTTAATTCTAGTGCCTCGACTTTTCTAGCTAAAGATGCAAATTTGGCTTAGAGGTCATGATCTTCCTTAAGGTTGTACAATCCTTCATTAAATGTATGAGGTTGAGTTTTACCTGGTGCCTCACAAATACCTGTGGTGTCCTAATTTTGAGCATTTTCAGCTAGCAAGTCTAGGTACTCCATTGCTTCATCAGGGTCTTTATCTTTAAAAGTTCCATTGCACATCAACTCCACCATTTGCCTATCTTTAGGTGTTAACCCTTTATAAAATTATGAAACCAATCTCCATGTTTCAAAACCATGATGAGGACAGGTATTAAGCAAGTCTTTATATCTATCCCAACACTTGTAAAATGTTTCTCCTGGTTTTTGAGTGAAAGTGGTGATTTGTCTTTTGAAAGAGTTTGTTCTGTGAGACAGAAAAAACTTCTTTAAAAATTGTTGTTGCATTTCATCCCGAGCATGAATGGATCCTGACCTAATATTTTGTAGCCATGTTTTAGCTTTATCTTTTAATGAAAAAGGAAAAAGCTTTAATCTGATGGTATTCATGCTACAATTTAAGTCATTATAGGTGTTACAAACTTCTTCAAATTCTCTTAAATGCAAGTATGGATTTTCTAATTCTAAGCCATGAAAAGTGGGTAAAAGTTGAATAATACATGGCTTAAAATTAAAATAAGATGCATCAGGAGGAAAAACAATGCATGATGGTGCACTTGTTTTTGTTAGATTCATGTAGTCTCTAAGTGTTTTAACACAATTATTCTCATTATGAATTGACTGGTTATCTTCGTTGGCCATGTTTTCTAAAGAAGATGAGGATTTTCTAGAAAGTCTACCCCTTAATATATGTGTCCAAACTCTCATGCAAGTGCAAAAGAAAAAGAAAAAGAAAAAGAAAAAGAAAAAGAAAAGGAACAAAAATTAGAAAAACAAATAAAAGTAAAAACAAAAGAAAATAAAATAAATATATAATTTATACAATACTTACCTCCCCGACAATGATGCCAAAAACTTGACACGATTAAAGAGTTGATGTCTTATCCCAAGTGCAGGAGTGTCAAAGTAATAAATAACCCGACAAGACCGGGGTCGAACCACAAAGAGGTGAATTATATAAATTCAAATAATAAAATGATATTGATGTTGAAGAGAACTTTGAGATGTAATATTGATGTAAGGATTAAACAATGATAAAACAGATGTCAAGGTTAGAGGATTCACTAATGGTATTTCAAATAAATATAATATAAACTCTTTTTATTACTCAACTGGAAACCACACACAAAGGAGGTTCCAATCGGATGATTTATCATTAATGACTCATTATAAAGTATTAACATGATCATATTAATTATCTTATTTTTGTAACACCATACTTATAAATATCATCAGGCATTTATGTTGCTAACTTATATTAACAACAAATCAAGTTCCTCGCATTACAACGATGTCGGCTGAAGACTATGAAGGATCAAGCATTTGATGTACCAAGTGTTATACAACACAAATCTAGATTAACCATTTAACAAGAAAGGTATTAAGAATTAGTAAGATAAAAAGATAAAACATGTTAATAACAATCTTTTTTGGATATAAACATTGAAGTCCATGTTGAGTTTATATTATACCTATTCTAACACCATTAGAGAAACCTTTTCACCTTGACATAATTAACTTAGCTAAACATAATGAAGAAGAAAAACATAAATAAACAATATAAGAACATAAACATGTTATAAGTTAACTAAGTATAGGAAAGGAAATGAAAAAGCATAAACAAGAGATTAATATAGCATGAAAGAAAACTTGAACATTACAAAGAGAGAAAGCAAGAAGATGATCTTGATCTGAAAACCAAGATGACTAAATATAAGGCAAATGCCTCCTTTTATAGGCTAAAATTTGGAACTATTGATTGGTTGACAAACTATTTAGTTGGTGGCCAACCATTGATTTGGTGGTGGCTGGTTATTGACATTGTTGGCTGCTGGTTATTGACATTGTTGGTTGGTTATTGATATTGTTGGCTGGCCAAAACATCATTGCTAACATCAGAATTAGAGCCCTTTGTTCCATGAAAGCTGTTGGAAATTGTCTTAGCTTTCCAACAAAAAAACCTAGAGCTCATTTGGACTTCTAGAACTCAAGATATGAACTGAAAACCGAACAGTGTCTGAGCTGCAGGACAGATTCCGACTTCTCCGTTGTTGCTAAGATTTGAACTTGAAAATGACAGAATTGAGTCTTGGACACCACATGAAAGTTTTAGGTCTATATCTTAGCTTTCCATCCATATAAAGCAGACCTAAATCCGAGGTCTACAACTCCAGTTATGATCCAATAACCAAATGGTATTCCAGTTTGGAATTGAACCATCATTTCTCTTAGCCTAGTTCTTTTTTTGTCTCTTCACTTTCAATAGTTAATCACATCAATTAATCCTTTGAATTGTGAGATATACCTGTATTAAAAACAAGCATTTACCATAAATTAAAGATATATTATATTATCAGGTTTGCTATTATAAAACATGTTTTAGTTAGGAAATTTAATGATACTTTAGTGCAATATGATGATATAAAGCTTTGATGAGAATGCACTTTCAAGTACTAATCAAATATTATTGGAATGAATAAGAGTATCTCGCGTGCAACGGTATACCTCCATTAGTTAGGATAATGTTTGAACGAATATGAGTAACTTGCGTGTATTGTTATATATCAAATTAATTATGTTATTATTAGGATGAATACAATTACCTTACATTGATAGGTAGCCATGATAACTTTGGAATAGACATAATTATTTTACATATCTTAGTATGGATTTCGTATACACAATGACTTGGAGATTGGGGGAGAAATGATAGATAATTGGTCACCATAGTGTTGGTGGTTAAGGATACATTACAATGATACTTAGCATCGTGATGAGGGTGGCTAAGGGCATAAATTAATACTTGGCATTGTGATGAAGGTGACCAAGGTTATGTGAATGATGCTTAGTGGACGTAGTGTCGATAACTAAGATTGTGTGTGAATGATACTTGGCAACTGTGGTTACAATGCATATGATGTTAATAAGAAAAATAAAAGGGGATCGGTACAAATAGAAGATTCTGATGACATTGATTAGCTATCCGGGTTTAGATAGCTAATGGTATCAATGAGGTTTCATTAGTACCAGCATTTTCAGATGACATTGATTAGCTATCCAGGTTTGGATAGCTAATGGTATCGATGAGGTTTCATTGATGCCGACATTTGTTAAATTGATTAGTCGATCCTGAACAATTGGGTGACTAATGATGTTAGTAAAGATTACTAACATCGACATGGTTACTCTTGGTTCAGTGAAAAAGATAAGTTGATTAACTATTCCGGGTCGAGAATAGTTAATGATATCAATGGGTCACATTGGTATTGACAACTGTTTCTGGTGTGATTAACTACTCCAGGTAAGGAGGCTAATGATGTCAAGGGTTCTTGACATTGGCAACTTTAATAGTAAATCAGATATGAATAAGATTTGATTAACTATTCCAGGGAATTAATAGACTAATGATACTAATCGGTTGTATTGATATCGGCAAGTGATGTAATTGATTAGTCTAACCCAATATTGAGAGACTAATGATACCAATGAGATTTATTAGTGTCACCAATTACCTTTCAAAAATGGAAGGAAAAATATTAATTAGTTATTCCAAAAGAATGCGATAAGCTAATAATACCAAGAGAGGAATATCTTGGTATCAAGTGAGAATTGATTTATAAGGAGATAGTGTTCGAAAACCATAGAGTTGTGATAAGATTTCCAAGATGAAATTATTCTCGGTAAATAGGACAGGATATTAGATGGATATGGGTAATAGATGGAAAATTCATGTTGTAAAAGAGGTTTATGCCTAATTTTATATATCAAAAGAAATTCTATGGAGATTATTACTTGTCATTGTTATTGTTTGTTACTATATTTTAATATTTATTTGTATATGTTAATTTCTATTTTCAGGTCCATCAGGGTCGCGTCAAGAGTGATATTGGTTTAGTTACCTTTTGCTTTTGACCATGTAAAATTATTTGTAAATTAAGAAACTTATCTTCTAAAACTTGAAATGTAATATTAGTACGTAAATTTGAGTATATGACTTTAATCTAATGTTTGTAACTCTAAGTACCTATTTAACCATGTATGTTTATTTAACCATGCGAGTTTTCTTCCAAGAAAAGCCACATAGCTATGTTTTGATATATTAAGCACAAAAAAAAGAGGGTTTATTAATATTGTGATTAAGAAGTATGGAGCAGATATATAAATTTAATAATTGTTTGTTTATTTGAATAGATCAATAAAAAGTCAAATGATGAATGCCTTGCTTATGGATTTTGCAAATTGTTTTTCTATTTGAACGCTTTAATTACTAGGGACTAGTAAAAAGCTGGTTGGGGGTGTGATTAGTACCATTCTCATTAAGGTTTTATATCATCATATTGTACTTAAAGTATCATTAAATTCCCTAACTTAAGCATGTTTTATAATAACAAGTCTGATAATATAAGATAACTTTAATTTATGGTAAATGCTCATTTTATGCAGGCATATCTCACAATTCAAATGATTGATTGATGTGATTAACTATTATAAATGAAAGGACAAAGAAAGGGCTACGCTTAGAGAAGAGATTTTGGTTTTTACTGGAACACTATTCAGTCATTGGGTCATATTTGGAGCTGTAGACCTTGGATTTAGGTCTGGTTTATATTGATGGAAAGCTAAGACATAAGCCTAAAATATTCATGAGGCGTTCAAAACTCAATTCTGCCTTTTTGGAGTCCAAATCTATCCTGCATCCTAGACATTGTTCGGTGTTTAGTCCATATCTTGGATTCTAGAAGTCTAAATGAGCTCATTCTTTATTTTTATGGAAAGCTGAGACAAATTCCTACAACTTTCATGAAGACCACTTTGCCAAATTCTGATCGTAGCAATGCCATTCTGTCCAGAAAACAAATCCATACCTAAATCATCAAGTCCACTAAGTCATTAGTTGGCCACTAATTCAATAGTTAATTACCAAATGAATAGTTCTTTTTAGCCTATAAAAAGAGGCATTTGTCATACATTTAGGCATCTTGGTTTTCAGATCAAGATCATTTTCTTGCTTTCTCTCTTTGTAATGTTCAAGTTTTCTTTCATGTTATATTAATCTCTTATTTATGCTTTTTATTTCCTTTCCTATACTTAGTTAACTTATATCATAATCATGTTCTTATCTTGTTTTTTTATATTTCTCTTCTTCATAATGTCTAGCTAAGTTAATTATGTCAAGGTGAAAACGTTTCACTAATGGTGTTAAAATATGTATAATATAAACTCAACATAGACTTTAATGTTTATATCCAAGAAAGTTTGCTATTAACATGTCTTATCATTTTTATCTTTTCAATTCTTAATACCTTGCTTGTTAAATGGTTAATCTAGATTTGTATTGTATAACACTTGGTACAATAAATGCTTGATCCTTCATTGTCTTCGGCCGACATTGTTGTTATGAGAGGAACTTGATTTGTTGTTAACATAAGTTAGCATCATAAATACCTAACAATGTTTACAAGTATTTGTGTTACTTTAATAAGATAATTAATATGATCATGTTAATAATATATAATGAGCTATTAATGATAAATCATCCGATTGGAACCTTCTTTGTGTGAGGTTTCCAGTTGAGTAAATAAAAGAGTTTATACTATACTTATTAGAAATACCATTAGTGAATCCTATAACCTTGACAATTGTTTTATCATTGTTTAATCCTTACATCAATATCACATCTCAAAGCTCTCTTCAACTCCTTTTCTATTAGTATTCTCTTCAAATATGTTTCTTTATTTGTAGTTTATATAGTTAACCTCCATGTGGATCGACCTTGGTCTTGCTGGGTTATTTATTACTTTGACACTCCTACACTTGGGATAAGACATCAACTCCTTGATCGTGTCATTTATAGTTGAAATCGAATCTTTCACTTGAATTACATTATATGATGTTATTGAATAATATGTGTTGTGTTGATGATGATGAGGTTGGGTTAAGATCCAGGACGATTGGATCGGGATGTTAAATAAAATTAGAAGTGATATGATTTTGTCGATAACTTGGAACCTCTTAGTATAGGGGAGACTCTGCTGAAATTTTGGTAGAAATTTTGGTGAAACCTGTATATGTAAAAAAATCAATTACCTGAAAATTTCCAATGTATTGTGAAAAAAAGATGTAGGAAATCGGGGTTGTTACATCTTTGGTCCTTGCAATTTTTATTTTTTTGACATTCAATCCTAAAACTTTATTTTTCTCATGTTTCAATTCTTGAGTGTTGAGAGAGGAGATAAAAAAATTTTAGAAAGAGAGAGGAGAGAGAATGATTCGCCTAACCACAAAAGAAAAAAAACTAATATTAATGTCAATGTGTTTATCTTGAAGAAGGGGGTTTGATGAAGGTGGTTTAGGCTTTTAATAATGTTGGAAAAAATAGGTTGGGACTTATAAAGTTTGTTTTATTCAATTTGATTTTGTTTTGTATTTTGAGACTGATTTGAAAGTGTTTTGTAGCTTAAAAATGAGATAATTGAGGTTTCTATAATGTGTATTTTTTGTGTTTTTTAGATAAAAATAGATTGGAATTTGGATTTTAAGATCCAAATTACTCGAACTCTGATTTTTCAGTCACATAAGGTGGCCAAAATTTATTATAGTGAATGACACGTTCCCTGCCTAGCTGGCCTAGCTGGAGGACATGTAGTCCATTCATTTTTATTCTGGTAAGCAAAAACTTCCTAATTTTGGTGTGATCTATAATTGGGCGAAGTAGATTTTTTTTTTAACTTTATTAGTGGAAGATTAATGTCATCACATATAATTTGGATAATATGTGTTGCTATATATATATATATATAGACACACACACACACACATGAAAAAATACATCTAAAGTAAACATGAAAAGAAATGCTCAGGCCCAATTATGAAATACCGAATGCCAAGCAAGTTTGATAGGCCAAAATAGCAATCCAAGGTTTAATTGACAAAAACTTTTAGTAAAAATATTTATTTTTGGTGTTTAAAGACTCAATTAAATTTTAAAAAAAGGTTTAATTATTTAATTGAGAGTTTAATCGTAAGAGAAATCAACTTTGAAAGTCAATTTTGAAATAATTGATGTTAGGGACTCATTTGAAAGCTTGAAAAGTTTGATTTAGTCAAATCAAGAGCTTAATTATATAAAAATCAAAGTCTGGTGAGCAAACAAGGGCTTAATTAAACTTTTTGTAAGGTAAGGATTAACTTGCAAAATGCGTGTGACTTCAAGGACTGAAATCAGTGAGGAATCAGGGGTTAAATCAAAAAATTTTAGGGGGGTAATTGAAAAAATCAAAAACCACGGACCAACTTATAAAAGACGCTTGAAATTGGGGGTAACAAATGAAGTTTAACAGGGATGCAATTATATGAAATTAGAAACAAAGAGGGGGATTAAGGATAAAATTGAGCGAAATTGTAAGATTAAGAATTAAATTGAGCTTTGATAGATCCCAAATCAAAAGAAAAACCCTAATGTATAAGAATTAGTCAAAACAATGTTGTTTAAAGTACTATGTTTCTTCTTCTTTAGTTTTTGGTTAATTGAGGGGGCAATTTTAGACGACTAAATACGATGTTTCTGACAACTCTAAAGGCTGAAACCACCATAAGTTGATCAAGAAACACCTCCTTTACAACCGCATGTCTACAATATCAAACGTTCACGTATCATTTTCTCCATGGATCTGCACAACATCTTGTCCCTACTCAACCAAAACGATAGTTTTAGACATTATGCTATTTGAGTGTACACTTTCAACCAATTGAATATAGAGCTATAGACCTCCAAATTAAGCAAAAGTGGGTTCGATCGAAAGGCATGCACCCCCTCTACCAATGCCAGGTAGTCTCAAGCGACGTTGACTGATTAGTACTTAAAAGTGTATTTTTATCAAGGTTTTATATCATCATTTTGCACTTGAAGTATCAATAACTCCTTAACTAAAGCATGTTTTATAATAACATATCTAATAATATAAGATACCTTTAATTTATGGTAAATGTTCATCTTAAATGCAGGCCTATCACATAAATGAAAGAATTGATTGATGAGTTGAAGTACCGAAATTGAAAGGACAAAGAGATGGCCAAACTTAGAAAAGAGATGTTGGTGCAGTCCAAACTGGAACACTTGTTTGGTAATCGGGTCATATCTGGAGTTGTAGATCTCGGATTTAGGTCTACCTTATATGGATGGAAAGCTAAGACATAGGCCTACAACTTTCATGGGAGTCCAAGATTTAAGAAGGCCGTTTTCAAGTCCAAATTGTAGCAACAACGAAGAAGTCCGAATCTGTCACTGCAGCCCGGACACTGTTCGGTGTTCAGCCCATATCTCGAGTTCTAGAAGTCCAAATGATCTCAAAGTTTTACCCTGGAAAGATGAGACAATTGCCTAGAACTTTCATGATTGAAGTTTGTTCAAATTATGACGTCATCAATGACGTTTTTAGCAGACAAGAAGATAAGAATTGTCATCAAGTCAAGATGTGGCCACCCATTCATCAATTAGTCAACAAATCAATAGTTCCGAATTTTGGCCTATAAAAGGAGGCATTTGCCATGTATTTAGGCATCTTGGTTTTCAGATCAAGATCATGCTCTTGCTCTCTCTTTATATTTTGTAATGCTTAAGTTTTGCTTATATTAATCTTTTGCTTATGCTTTTCATTTCCTTTCCTTGTTTCTTTATGTTTCTTTCTTTCATTATGTTTAACTAAGTTAATTATGTCGAGGTGAAAAGGGTACACTAATGGTGTAAGAATAAGTATAATATAAACTTAACATGGACCTTAATGTTGGATACTAACATGCTTTATATTTGTTATCTTGTTCACTTTTAATACTTTGCTTGTTAAATGGTTAATCTAGATTTATGTTGTATAACACTTGGTACAACAAATACTTGGCACTTTCATAGCCCATACCGTATGGTATAACCGACACCGAGCTATGAAAGGAACTTGATTTGTTGTTAACATAAGTTATAATCATGAATGCCTGACAACATTTACAAGTATTAGCATTATTCGAATAAGATAACTAATGTAATCATGTTAACAATTTATAATCCGATTGGAACCTCCTTTGTGTGTGGTTTCCAATTGAATAAAAAGAGTTTATACTATACTTGTTTGAAATACCATTAGTGGATCCTCTAACCTTGACATTTGTTGTTATCATTGTTTAATCTTTACGTTAATCTTTCATCTCAAAGTTCTCATCAACTTCTTCCTCTTCTTCTTCACTATTGTTATTATCACTATTATCACTATTATTATTATTATTATTATTATTGTTACTATTATTGTAGTATTATTGTTGCTTATAATTTATACAAGTAACCTCCCATTGTGGTTCGACCCGGTCTTACCGGGTTATTTATTACTTCGACACTCCTGCACTTGGGAGAAGACATCAATCTTTTGGTCGTGTCAAGTTTTTGGCGCCGTTGTCGGGGAAGGAATGGACTGATGAAGCTATCATTTGGGAACATGACATTGGAGATGAATATTTTCAACATTTGCAAGCAACCTAGAGATGATAATGATTTACAAGAAGTAGATTCTATTGAAGAATTAGTTTATGATCAACTTGAATCTACTTTGAGTAATACCGAGTTTGATGAATTTGAAGATTTGCAAATGACTTATTCTCGGAAGAAATCACGGATGAAAAAGGCATTGAAAATATTGATGCGAATCTTTTGTCAAGAGTGACAACGGATTCGATATCCGACATCACACCAACCGATGATTACTTTCCGAGAAATCCTTACTTTCTCTTTGTTCAATGCCTTGGTTTGCTAAAAATATCAATTTCCTTGCCTCGGAGATTTGCCAACTCATTGGAGTACCGAAGACAAAGGTGAGTTTACGAACGAAGTGAAGAAATTTTATTGGGATGACCCTTACTTATTCGAATATTGTCCCGATCAAATATTTCGAAGATGCATTCCCGACAATGAGGTAAGTAGTGTCATTAAATTTTTTCATTCTGAAGCATGTGGGAGTCATTTCTCGTCAAAAAAGACCATTGCAAAAATCTTTCAAAATGGATTTTATTGGCCCACCATGTTCAAGGACACGCATGCATTCTCGCAAAACTTGTGAAAATTGTCAAAAGTCGGATTTATTTCAAAACATAAGGAATCTTTAGATAATCTTCTATTGACTTTGGAGACATATCCTGGTGGAGATGTGCATTGTGCATTTCAAGACTTATGACCCCATTTCCATAAAGAACGTGATCGACTTAGTCTTGGGAATCCGACGTAAAAGACCTGTTTGCCGGTTTTAAGAAAACCGGATGGGAAGCCTATCCCCGACCCATAGAGGGGCGTTTAAGCCGTTCTTGGATGTAAAACCAAGGGAAGATGTGAGCCACAATCACAACTACGATTTGAGTCGAGTCCGTAAAAATTTATGTCTTTCGGTTTATTAATAGCATAATATTTTTTCTGTTTTGTTATCTCTTATATTTGTTCAAGTGTGTTTCGGGATTGTCGGTGTTCGTTGTTTCGGGTGATGTCTTCTATACTCTATCTTTCTATCTTATGACATTGAGGACAATGTCTCGTTTTGGTTGGGGGGAGAGGGTAGTAGTTGACATAAAAAAAAAAAAAAAAAAAAAACTAACCAACTAACGCTTTTGTTTTTAAAACCATTTGACAAAACCGTTATTACTAGGATGGCGAGTAAGGAGGAATTTTAGTGACTCTTGAGACGCATCTTAGTAAACATTTTCCAATGGTTATTTGCAATATTCATAACAAGACCTATTAGAATACTTCTTGAAATATTCGGGTTTACAAACTCTCGCATTGTTATCACTTGATTCGCTCATATACTCATTTAACAAGTATTCTTAAACCTTCATTTTCACACACACACCTGTAACATATGATTGTGGGTTGCACATTAGATTATTACATTATTTATGTTCTTTTGTTAAAGGTAACAACTAAGGGATAGGGATAGTCTATGCTTTTAAAAAAAAACAAAAAAAAAATTGATGATAATAAAAACGTAGATAAGTTTGATTTCGTAGCCTCCCTAACCTAAGCAATTAAGCCCGAAGGGGTGTTTTAACACCTAATACCCTAAAGTCAACCGACTTGGGAGCTATTGGCCCAAAGCTTGTTACATGGGTTAAGGAGAAAAGCTTAAGGGAATCAAACATTGCACTATCTACGTATCGCAAGTTCTCAACCCGAGTTACTAAGCTCGTAGGGGTGTCTCAACACCTAATGCCCTAAGATCAACCTGGCTGGGAGTCATTAGCCGAAAGCTCGTTACATGGGTTAAAGATGCATTGTGTTTTAAGTTATATGTATATATATATATATAAAAAACAAAGAAAAAAAAAAGAAAGAAAAAAATAATAAAATAAAATAAAATAATCCCAACCCAAGGAAGTTAACCTTAAACATTAGAACAAAATATTATTTTCTTCTAATAGAAGCCCCATCATCTATGTTTCATACATTGAGCACATAACAAGGAAGGTTTATTAATATTTTGTTTAAGAGATATTGAGCAGATATATAAAATTTAATGAGAGTTTGTTTATCTCGGATAGATTAATGGAAGTTGAATGATGAATGCCTTGCTTTGTGAAAGTTGCAAATTGTTTTTCTATTTTAACGCTTTGATTACTAGGGACTAGTAATAAGCTGGTTGGGGGGTGATTAGTACTTAAAAGTGTATTTTTATCAAGGTTTTATATCATCATTTTGCACTTGAAGTATCAATAACTCCTTAACTAAAGCATGTTTTATAATAACATATCTAATAATATAAGATACCTTTAATTTATGGTAAATGTTCATCTTAAATGCAGGTCTATCACATAAATAAAAGAATTGATTGATGAGTTGAAGTACTTGAAATTGAAAGGACAAAGAGATGGCCAAACTTAGAAAAGAGATCTTGGTGCAGTCAAACTGAACACCTGTTTGGTAATCGGGTCATATCTCGAGAGTTAGATCTCGGATTTAGGTCTACCTTATATGGATGGAAAGCTAAGACATAGGCCTACAACTTTCATGGGAGTCCAAGATTTAAGAAGGCCGTTTTCAAGTCCAAATTGTAGCAACAACGAAGAAGTCCGAATCTGTCCTGCACCCAGGACACTGTTCAGTGTTCAGCCCATATCTCGAGTTCTAGAAGTCCAAATGATCTCAAAGTTTTACCCTGGAAAGATGAGACAATTGCCTAGAACTTTCATGATTGAAGTTTGTTCAAATTATGACGTCATCAATGACGTTTTTAGCAGACAAGAAGATAAGAATTGTCATCAAGTCAAGATGTGGCCACCCATTCATCAATTAGTCAACAAATCAATAGTTCAATTTTGGCCTATAAAAGGAGGCATTTGCCATGTATTTAGGCATCTTGGTTTTCAGATCAAGATCATGCTCTTGCTCTCTCTTTATATTTTGTAATGCTTAAGTTTTGCTTATATTAATCTTTTGCTTATGCTTTTCATTTCCTTTCCTTGTTTCTTTATGTTTCTTTCTTTCATTATGTTTAACTAAGTTAATTATGTCGAGGTGAAAAGGGTACACTAATGGTGTAAGAATAAGTATAATATAAACTTAACATGGACCTTAATGTTGGATACTAACATGCTTTATATTTGTTATCTTGTTCACTTTTAATACTTTGCTTGTTAAATGGTTAATCTAGATTTATGTTGTATAACACTTGGTACAACAAATACTTGGCACTTTCATAGCCCATACCGTATGGTATAACCGACACCTGAGCTATGAAAGGAACTTGATTTGTTGTTAACATAAGTTATAATCATGAATGCCCGACAACATTTACAAGTATTAGCATTATTCGAATAAGATAACTAATGTAATCATGTTAACAATTTATAATCCGATTGGAACCTCCTTTGTGTGTGGTTTCCAATTGAATAAAAAGAGTTTATACTATACTTGTTTGAAATACCATTAGTGGATCCTCTAACCTTGACATTTGTTGTTATCATTGTTTAATCTTTACGTTAATCTTTCATCTCAAAGTTCTCATCAACTTCTTCCTCTTCTTCTTCACTATTGTTATTATCACTATTATCACTATTATTATTATTATTATTATTATTGTTACTATTGTTGTAGTATTATTGTTGCTTATAATTTATACAAGTAACCTCCCTGTGGTTCGACCCCGGTCTTACCGGGTTATTTATTACTTCGACACTCCCGCACTTGGGAGAAGACATCAATCTTTTGGTCGTGTCAAGTTTTTGGCGCCGTTGTCGGGGGAAGGAATGGACCGATGAAGCTATCATTTGGGAACATGACATTGGAGATGAATATTTTCAACATTTGCAAGCAACCTAGAGATGATAATGATTTACAAGAAGTAGATTCTATTGAAGAATTAGTTTATGATCAACTTGAATCTACTTTGAGTAATACTGAGTTTGATGAATTTGAAGATTTGCAAATGACTTATTCTCGTGAAGAAATCACGGATGAAAAAGGCATTGAAAATATTGATGCGAATCTTTTGTCAAGAGTGACAACATGATTCGATATCCGACATCACACCAACCGATGATTACTTTCCCCGAGAAATCCTTACTTTCTCTTTGTTCAATGCCTTGGTTTGCTAAAAATATCAATTTCCTTGCCTCGGGAGATTTGCCAACTCATTGGAGTACCGAAGACAAAGGTGAGTTTCCGAACGAAGTGAAGAAATTTTATTGGGATGACCCTTACTTATTCGAATATTGTCCCGATCAAATATTTCGAAGATGCATTCCGACAATGAGGTAAGTAGTGTCATTAAATTTTTTCATTCGAAGCATGTGGGAGTCATTTCTCGTCAAAAAAGACCATTGCAAAAATCTTTCAAAATGGATTTTATTGGCCCACCATGTTCAAGGACACGCATGCATTCCGCAAAACTTGTGAAAATTGTCAAAAGTCGGGATTTATTTCAAAACATAAGGAATCTTTAGATAATCTTCTATTGACTTTGGAGACATATCCTGGTGGAGATGTGCATTGTGCATTTCAAGACTTATGACCCCATTTCCATAAAGAACGTGATCGACTTAGTCTTGGGAATCCGACCGTAAAAGACCTGTTTGCCGCTTTTAAGAAAACCGGATGGGAAGCCTATCCCCGACCCATGAGGGCGTTTAAGCCGTTCTTGGATGTAAAACCAAGGGAAGATGTGAGCCACAATCACAACTACGATTTGAGTCCGAGTCTGTAAAAATTTATGTCTTTCAGGTTTTATTAATAGCATAATATTTTTTCTGTTTTGTTATCTCTTATATTTGTTCAAGTGTGTTTCGGGATTGTCGGTGTTCGTTGTTTCGGTGATGTCTTCTATACTCTATCTTTCTATCTTATGACATTGAGGACAATGTCTCGTTTTGGTTGGGGGGAGAGGGTAGTAGTTGACATAAAAAAAAAAAAAAAAAAAAAACTAACCAACTAACTGCTTTTGTTTTTAAAACCATTTGACAAAACTGTTATTACTAGGATGGCAGAGTAAGGAGGAATTTTAGTGACTCTTGAGACGCATCTTAGTAAACATTTTCCAATGGTTATTTGCAATATTCATAACAAGACCTATTAGAATACTTCTTGAAATATTCAGGTTTACAAACTCTCGCATTGTTATCACTTGATTCTGCTCATATACTCATTTAACAAGTATTCTTAAACCTTCATTTTCACACACACACTGTAACATATGATTGTGGGTTGCACATTAGATTATTACATTATTTATGTTCTTTTGTTAAAGGTAACAACTAAGGGATAGGGATAGTCTATGCTTTTAAAAAAAAACAAAAAAAAAAATTGATGATAATAAAAACGTAGATAAGTTTGATTTCGTAGCCTCCCTAACCTAAGCAATTAAGCCCGAAGGGGGTGTTTTAACACCTAATACCCTAAAGTCAACTGACTTGGGAGCTATTGGCCCAAAGCTTGTTACATGGGTTAAGGAGAAAAGCTTAAGGGAATCAAACATTGCACTATCTACGTATCGTATCTCGCAACCTGAGTTACTAAGCTCGTAGGGGTGTCTCAACACCTAATGCCCTAAGATCAAGCTGTCCTGGGAGTCATTAGCCGAAAGCTCGTTACATGGGTTAAAGATGCATTGTGTTTTAAGTTATATGTATATATATATATATAAAAAACAAAGAAAAAAAAAGAAGAAAGAAAAAAATAATAAAATAAAATAAAATAATCCCAACCCAAGGAAGTTAACCTTAAACATTAGAACAAAATATTATTTTCTTCTAATAGAAGCCCCATCATCTATGTTTCATACATTGAGCACATAACAAGGAAGGTTTATTAATATTTTGTTTAAGAGATATTGAGCAGATATATAAAATTTAATGAGAGTTTGTTTATCTGGATAGATTAATGGAAGTTGAATGATGAATGCCTTGCTTTGTGAAAGTTGCAAATTGTTTTTCTATTTTAACGCTTTGATTACTAGGGACTAGTAATAAGCTGGTTGGGGGGTGTGATTAGTACTTAAAAGTGTATTTTTATCAAGGTTTTATATCATCATTTTGCACTTGAAGTATCAATAACTCCTTAACTAAAGCATGTTTTATAATAACATATCTAATAATATAAGATACCTTTAATTTATGGTAAATGTTCATCTTAAATGCAGGTCTATCACATAAATAAAAGAATTGATTGATGAGTTGAAGTACTGAAATTGAAAGGACAAAGAGATGGCCAAACTTAGAAAAGAGATGCTTTAGTGCGTCAAACTTTGGAACACTTGTTTGGTAATCGGGTCATATCTGGAGTCAGTAGATCTCGGATTTAGGTCTACCTTATATGGATGGAAAGCTAAGACATAGGCCTACAACTTTCATGGGAGTCCAAGATTTAAGAAGGCCGTTTTCAAGTCCAAATTGTAGCAACAACGAAGAAGTCCGAATCGTCTGCGGACCTGATACATCGTTCGAGTGTTCAGCCCATATCTCGAGTTCTAGAAGTCCAAATGATCTCAAAGTTTTACCCTGGAAAGATGAGACAATTGCCTAGAACTTTCATGATTGAAGTTTGTTCAAATTATGACGTCATCAATGACGTTTTTAGCAGACAAGAAGATAAGAATTGTCATCAAGTCAAGATGTGGCCACCCATTCATCAATTAGTCAACAAATCAATAGTTCCGAATTTTGGCCTATAAAAGGAGGCATTTGCCATGTATTTAGGCATCTTGGTTTTCAGATCAAGATCATGCTCTTGCTCTCTCTTTATATTTTGTAATGCTTAAGTTTTGCTTATATTAATCTTTTGCTTATGCTTTTCATTTCCTTTCCTTGTTTCTTTATGTTTCTTTCTTTCATTATGTTTAACTAAGTTAATTATGTCGAGGTGAAAAGGGTACACTAATGGTGTAAGAATAAGTATAATATAAACTTAACATGGACCTTAATGTTGGATACTAACATGCTTTATATTTGTTATCTTGTTCACTTTTAATACTTTGCTTGTTAAATGGTTAATCTAGATTTATGTTGTATAACACTTGGTACAACAAATACTTGGCACTTTCATAGCCCATACTTGTATGGTATAACCGACACCCGAGCTATGAAAGGAACTTGATTTGTTGTTAACATAAGTTATAATCATGAATGCCCGACAACATTTACAAGTATTAGCATTATTCGAATAAGATAACTAATGTAATCATGTTAACAATTTATAATCGATTGGAACCTCCTTTGTGTGTGGTTTCCAATTGAATAAAAAGAGTTTATACTATACTTGTTTGAAATACCATTAGTGGATCCTCTAACCTTGACATTTGTTGTTATCATTGTTTAATCTTTACGTTAATCTTTCATCTCAAAGTTCTCATCAACTTCTTCCTCTTCTTCTTCACTATTGTTATTATCACTATTATCACTATTATTATTATTGTTACTATTGTTGTAGTATTATTGTTGCTTATAATTTATACAAGTAACCTCCCTGTGGTTCGACCCCGGTCTTACCGGGTTATTTATTACTTCGACACTCCTGCACTTGGGAGAAGACATCAATCTTTTGGTCGTGTCAAGTTTTTGGCGCCGTTGTCGGGGAAGGAATGGACTGATGAAGCTATCATTTGGGAACATGACATTGGAGATGAATATTTTCAACATTTGCAAGCAACCTAGAGATGATAATGATTTACAAGAAGTAGATTCTATTGAAGAATTAGTTTATGATCAACTTGAATCTACTTTGAGTAATACCGAGTTTGATGAATTTGAAGATTTGCAAATGACTTATTCTCGTGAAGAAATCACGGATGAAAAAGGCATTGAAAATATTGATGCGAATCTTTTGTCAAGAGTGACAACAGATTCGATATCTGACATCACACCAACCGATGATTACTTTCCTGAGAAATCCTTACTTTCTCTTTGTTCAATGCCTTGGTTTGCTAAAAATATCAATTTCCTTGCCTCGGAGATTTGCCAACTCATTGGAGTACCGAAGACAAAGGTGAGTTTCCGAACGAAGTGAAGAAATTTTATTGGGATGACCCTTACTTATTCGAATATTGTCCCGATCAAATATTTCAAGATGCATTCCCGACAATGAGGTAAGTAGTGTCATTAAATTTTTTCATTCCCAAGCATGTGGGAGTCATTTCTCGTCAAAAAAGACCATTGCAAAAATCTTTCAAAATGGATTTTATTGGCCCACCATGTTCAAGGACACGCATGCATTCTCGCAAAACTTGTGAAAATTGTCAAAAGTCGGGATTTATTTCAAAACATAAGGAATCTTTAGATAATCTTCTATTGACTTTGGAGACATATCCTGGTGGAGATGTGCATTGTGCATTTCAAGACTTATGACCCCATTTCCATAAAGAACGTGATCGACTTAGTCTTGGGAATCGACTGTAAAAGACCCTGTTTGCCGCTTTTTAAGAAAACTGGATGGGAAGCCTATCCCCGACCCATAGAGGGCGTTTAAGCCGTTCTTGGATGTAAAACCAAGGGAAGATGTGAGCCACAATCACAACTACGATTTGAGTCTCGAGTCTGTAAAAATTTATGTCTTTCGAGTTTATTAATAGCATAATATTTTTTCTGTTTTGTTATCTCTTATATTTGTTCAAGTGTGTTTCAGGATTGTCAGTGTTCGTTGTTTCAGGTGATGTCTTCTATACTCTATCTTTCTATCTTATGACATTGAGGACAATGTCTCGTTTTGGTTGGGGGGAGAGGGTAGTAGTTGACATAAAAAAAAAAAAAAAAAAAAACTAACCAACTAACTGCTTTTGTTTTTAAAACCATTTGACAAAACTGTTATTACTAGGATGGCGAGTAAGGAGGAATTTTAGTGACTCTTGAGACGCATCTTAGTAAACATTTTCCAATGGTTATTTGCAATATTCATAACAAGACCTATTAGAATACTTCTTGAAATATTCGGGTTTACAAACTCTCGCATTGTTATCACTTGATTCTCGCTCATATACTCATTTAACAAGTATTCTTAAACCTTCATTTTCACACACACACCGTAACATATGATTGTGGGTTGCACATTAGATTATTACATTATTTATGTTCTTTTGTTAAAGGTAACAACTAAGGGATAGGGATAGTCTATGCTTTTAAAAAAAAAAAAAAAAAAAATTGATGATAATAAAAACGTAGATAAGTTTGATTTCGTAGCCTCCCTAACCTAAGCAATTAAGCCCGAAGGGGTGTTTTAACACCTAATACCCTAAAGTCAACTGACTTGGGAGCTATTGGCCCAAAGCTTGTTACATGGGTTAAGGAGAAAAGCTTAAGGGAATCAAACATTGCACTATCTACGTATCAAGATCGCAACCCGAGTTACTAAGCTCGTAGGGGTGTCTCAACACCTAATGCCCTAAGATCAACTGGTCTGGGAGTCATTAGCCGAAAGCTCGTTACATGGGTTAAAGATGCATTGTGTTTTAAGTTATATGTATATATATATATATATAAAAAACAAAGAAAAAAAAAAGAAGAAAGAAAAAAATAATAAAATAAAATAAAATAATCCCAACCCAAGGAAGTTAACCTTAAACATTAGAACAAAATATTATTTTCTTCTAATAGAAGCCCCATCATCTATGTTTCATACATTGAGCACATAACAAGGAAGGTTTATTAATATTTTGTTTAAGAGATATTGAGCAGATATATAAAATTTAATGAGAGTTTGTTTATCTGGATAGATTAATGGAAGTTGAATGATGAATGCCTTGCTTTGTGAAAGTTGCAAATTGTTTTTCTATTTTAACGCTTTGATTACTAGGGACTAGTAATAAGCTGGTTGGGGGGGTGTGATTAGTACTTAAAAGTGTATTTTTATCAAGGTTTTATATCATCATTTTGCACTTGAAGTATCAATAACTCCTTAACTAAAGCATGTTTTATAATAACATATCTAATAATATAAGATACCTTTAATTTATGGTAAATGTTCATCTTAAATGCAGGTCTATCACATAAATAAAAGAATTGATTGATGAGTTGAAGTACTGAAATTGAAAGGACAAAGAGATGGCCAAACTTAGAAAAGAGATGCTTGGTGCAGTCAAACTGGAACACCGTTTGGTAATCGGGTCATATCTGGAGCCGTAGATCTCGGATTTAGGTCTACCTTATATGGATGGAAAGCTAAGACATAGGCCTACAACTTTCATGGGAGTCCAAGATTTAAGAAGGCCGTTTTCAAGTCCAAATTGTAGCAACAACGAAGAAGTCCGAATCTGTCCTGCAGCCCAGACACTGTTCAGTGTTCAGCCCATATCTCGAGTTCTAGAAGTCCAAATGATCTCAAAGTTTTACCCTGGAAAGATGAGACAATTGCCTAGAACTTTCATGATTGAAGTTTGTTCAAATTATGACGTCATCAATGACGTTTTTAGCAGACAAGAAGATAAGAATTGTCATCAAGTCAAGATGTGGCCACCCATTCATCAATTAGTCAACAAATCAATAGTTCCGAATTTTGGCCTATAAAAGGAGGCATTTGCCATGTATTTAGGCATCTTGGTTTTCAGATCAAGATCATGCTCTTGCTCTCTCTTTATATTTTGTAATGCTTAAGTTTTGCTTATATTAATCTTTTGCTTATGCTTTTCATTTCCTTTCCTTGTTTCTTTATGTTTCTTTCTTTCATTATGTTTAACTAAGTTAATTATGTCGAGGTGAAAAGGGTACACTAATGGTGTAAGAATAAGTATAATATAAACTTAACATGGACCTTAATGTTGGATACTAACATGCTTTATATTTGTTATCTTGTTCACTTTTAATACTTTGCTTGTTAAATGGTTAATCTAGATTTATGTTGTATAACACTTGGTACAACAAATACTTGGCACTTTCATAGCCCATACTGTATGGTATAACCGACACTGAGCTATGAAAGGAACTTGATTTGTTGTTAACATAAGTTATAATCATGAATGCCCGACAACATTTACAAGTATTAGCATTATTCGAATAAGATAACTAATGTAATCATGTTAACAATTTATAATCCGATTGGAACCTCCTTTGTGTGTGGTTTCCAATTGAATAAAAAGAGTTTATACTATACTTGTTTGAAATACCATTAGTGGATCCTCTAACCTTGACATTTGTTGTTATCATTGTTTAATCTTTACGTTAATCTTTCATCTCAAAGTTCTCATCAACTTCTTCCTCTTCTTCTTCACTATTGTTATTATCACTATTATCACTATTATTATTATTGTTACTATTGTTGTAGTATTATTGTTGCTTATAATTTATACAAGTAACCTCCCCGTGGTTCGACCCCGGTCTTACCGGTTATTTATTACTTCGACACTCCTGCACTTGGGAGAAGACATCAATCTTTTGGTCGTGTCATTGACATCGGAGATACTTCGACGAAGTCTAGAAAGTGGTCAACCAATCAGCTTTGACAGGAATATTTAGTTGCAGAAAAGTGCCCAACGTTCTTGTTGGTTTCCATTTAGAAACCTACATAAGGATCATATCAAGGGTTCAAAACCTTTCTCTCGGGATCCAAGGACATAAAATGCTCACCTTGGTCCCAAAGCACCCTACAAAACCACCTATACCCAAAACCAGCACCCTCTAGCAAAATCAGCTAGGTTTTAGCTATTTAAAACCCTAGACATCCCATCTAAAAGGCCTAAACCTGCCTATAAAAGAGGAGGTTGAAGAACACCGAAAAATGAGAAAAACAAAAAAAGAAAATGTTCTGGTCTGACATGAATCGGTGCGCTCCAGGGTCCCGGTCGTGCTTCCCCAAGCCGCCCCTCCTTTGCGGTGGTGCTTGAACTATCGGGGAGCCTCCCATTGCTCTATAATCCTCCTCGCGAGCTCCTTCAAAGCGCTTATAGCAATTGCGTGTGCATTGACTCACGGGTGTGATCATACCATCACTAATGCACCGAATCCCATCAGAACTCCAAAGTTAAACGTGGTTGGGCGAGAGTAGTACTAGGATGGGTTACCTCCTAGGAAGTCCTCGTGTTGCACCCCTCCTTTTTGCCTGTTTCCCATGCGGCTCCCCTCGCGACCTCCATCCGCCCTGCCCCTTTATATATTTTTTCCTCTTGCCTCCCTTTCCTCTCCCGCATGGTGTTCCCACCTGTCAAGAATATCAGCATGAGGTTCCCTCGAGAAGAGTAAGGGAAATCGGAGAAACTTGCAAAAACAAGGGCATCGCGGCGAGGTCTACAAGATCTAAAGATCCAGCAGTTGGAGTAGCGACTCCATGGCTACCCTAAGGAAAACGGACTCTGGAAGCTCTTGTAAAAATATGGGCACGATCCAGCGGTCAGATCACAGGTTAAGGCCCTTTTAAGCTACTGCTCTGGTTTGGCACGAATTGGCCCGCTCCAGGGTCCCAGACGCGCTTCCCAGGGTCGCCGTCCCTTTTTTAGCAATGCTTGCACCACCGGGGAGCCTCCCACCGCTCTCGATCCTCCTCGCGGCGCCTTTAAAGCGCTTATAGCAATTACACATGCATGGACTCACGAGTGCGATCATACGAGCACTAATGCACCGAATCCCATCTGAACTCCGAAGTTAAATATGGTTGGGTGAGAGTAGAACTAGGATGGGTGACCGCCTAGGAAGTCCTCGTGTTGCACCCCTTCTTTTTGCCCGTTTCCCATGCGGCTCCCTTTGCGATCTTCATCTGCCCAACCCCTTTGTTTTTTTTCTCCTGCCTCCCTTTCCTCTCCTGAGCGGCGTTCCCACCTGCCCAAAATAGCAGCACGAGGTTTCCCTCAAGAAGAGCAAGGGAAATCGCAGAAAACCGCAAAAAATTAGGCCCCAGGGCAAGGTCTGCAAGATCTAAAGATCTTTCGGTTGAATCACAGGTTATGGCCCTTTAAGCCGCTACTCTGGTCTGGCGCGAGCGCCCTGCTCCGAGGTCCCTGTCGCGCTTCCCTGAGCTGCTGCCCTTTTGCAGTGGTGCTTGAACAGCCAAGGAGCCTCTCATCGCTCTCTGATTCTCCTTACGGGCGCTTTCAAAGCGCTTATAACAATTGCGTGTGCTTGGGCTCACTGGTGTGATCATATGAGCACTAATGCACCAGATCCCATAAGAACTCTAAAGTTAAACGTGTTTGAGTGAGAGTAGTACTCGGGTGGGTGACCTCTTGGGAAGTCCTCTTATTGCACTCCTTTTTTTTTGCCCGTTTCCCATGCGGCTCCCCTTGCGCACTCCATCCACCCAGCCCTTTTTGTCTTTCTTTTTTTTTCCTCCTGTTTCCATTTCCTCTCTCACACGGTGTTCCTATCTGCCGAGAATAGCAAAGACGAGGTTTTCCCCGAGAAAAGCAAGGGAAATCGTAGAAAACCACAAAAACCCATAGTTATTAAAATCGGCCCGGAGATTAACCCGGCCAAGGGGCCGGGTCCCGGGTTTTATGGGTCAACTTAGGTCAATTCTTGTCAACCCGGAAAAATTTAAAAAAAATTAAAGTTTTAATATTTTATATGAAAAAATTAAGAAAAATCCATGTAAATATAGGCTATACATATTGTAAATAATGAAGTTTAAAAGAATATTTTAAAAAGTTTTTTATCCCACATTGAAAAAATGTAGTTTTTTTCTTGTGAACATAGAGTATATATACTAATGGGTTTCAAATCCCACATTGAAAAGAGATAACTTTTTTCTTGGGAACATAGAGTATATATACTAATCGGTTTTCAATCCCACATTGAAAAAACATAGTTTTTTTCTTATGAACATAGAGTATGTATACTAATGTGTTTCAAATCTCACATTGAAAGAAGATAACTTTTATCTTGGGAACATAGAGTATATATACTAATGAATTTTCAATCTCACATTGAAAAAAGATAAACTTTTTCTTGGGAACATAGAGCATGTATACTAATGGGTTTCAAATCCCACATTAAAAAGATACTATGTTATCCTTTTAAGTTGAAATATTTAAACAAAAACTTTTTTTATCCCACATTGAAAAAATATAATTTTTTTTCTTGGGAACATAGAATATATAAACTAATGGGTTTCAAATCCCACATTTGAAAAAAAAAAACATCGGGTCTTGGTCGGGTCTTGCCCGGGTCATGTGTTGACCCGCCGGGTGGCCAGGTTTGACTACGTCATTGCACTGACCGGTCTTTTGACAAACCCGGACTGGTCCAACCCCCGAGTTGGCCGACCCACTGGCCGGTCCGGGTTTAATAACTATGCAAAAACTAGGGCCCTGGGGTGAGGTCTGCAAGATCTAAATGTCTGGCAGTTAGATTAGCGATTTCATGGCTACTTTAAGGGAAACAGGCTCTGGAAGCTCCTGTAAAAATCTGGGTGTGATCCAACGGTCGGATCGCGGGTTATAGCCTTTTTGAGTCGCTGCTCTGGTCTGGCGCGAACCGGCCAGCTCCGGGGTCCCGGTCGCGCTTGCTCAAGTCGCCGCCCCCTTGCGGCGGTGCTTGAACTGCTGGGGAGCTTTCAAAGTGCTTATAGCAATTGTGTGTGCATTGACTCACGAGTGCGATCATACCAGCACTAATGCACCGGATCCCATCAGAACTTCGAAGTTAAACAAGGTTGGGTGAGAGTAGTACTAGTGTTGCGATGTCACGGTCGCATAAATTAATTACCCTAACTTAAAACACAACACACAAGATAATATAGAGCAAGCAAGGGGTGGATCCCACGAGGAAGGTTCAAGTCAGATTTTTATACTATATGATATGTAATTTTTTTTTTTTGGGTTTGGAAGTTATCTAGGCTAAAGCAAAAAAAAATAGAAAACTATCAAACAAAAGTAAATAAAATCAGAAAATTATCAAGAAAACAAACATTGGTCACAAATAAACATCCACCTACGGAAATAAGAACTTATCATAGAAGTGAGCAGTCAAGAGAGAGAAGCTTTTGGTTGTAGTCAAAGAGAAAACCGTTGTTATGCGCGACTCTTCCCCTCTCACTGTGCAACAATTTCTTCTCTTGCTCTTTGCACTCTTATAGTCTCTTCTTTGTATCTCTTTGTGTCATTTTACATGGCAAAATCAAAGAAAAAGTCCTCGGTTCTATGATTTGCCCGGCACATCGCGTCCTTCATCTTCGCAAGCACAACGGACCTTGAGCCGGAGTAGTTCCCACGTGCGCAAAGACTCCTCTAGTCTTTCTCGAGCCCCTGATCCTCCACAAACAACAGTAGCCCTTGCTGATGTCATTAATTTCAAACGTGAGGCAAGGGTTTGAGTGAAGAATCGGAATAGGGGCATGCAGAGCACACCCCTTACTGTTCTTCCATTGTCCTCTCCTGGCCCCTATGGGCAAAATATGGAACCTTCTGTCTCCACAAGGCCTTGCCATGTTCACTTTGCTGAGGCTGGCTCTCTTGGTTCTAACCTCGGGTCGAATGGTGGAGTCGCAGCTCCACTGCTACCTCTCGTGAAAGGTAAAGCTTCCTCAGGAAGCCACAGACCTTCCTCCCCGGTCCACCCTGCAGGTTCTATCCCTCTGTCCCCCTTATTAGTTCACTTTTCTAATTATACTGCTTTGACATCTTGCCATTTACTGGAAACTGATTTGGGTGTGTACAAAGACCTGTGGAGGTTTAGTTTAATTGGATACATTGCTGGTAAATTTCTAAGATACACATCCCTGTCAAAATTTATTAATAGCTCCTGGAAATGTAGCACCAAATTCTGCATGCATGATTCTGGATGGTTAATTTTCACTTTTTCATCTAAAATGGACATGATTGAAGTGCTAAGTGGAGGCCCCTATTATGTTTTTGGCCAGCCCTTGATACTAAAAATTATGCCTGAGTTTTTTTATTTTGAAACCTCTGAAATGGTTCGGATGCCAGTCTAGGTTAGGTTTCCTAATTTGCCTCTCCAGTGTTGATCACCACTTTGTCTTTCTAAACTTGCTAGTGTGATTGGGAAGCCAGTTCATTCTGATACTCCAACAGCTTCTATGACCCGGTTCTTATATGTTAGAGTGCTAGTTGAGATCGATTTGCTAGCTGACTTGCCAACATCTATCAATCTCATCTTGCCCAATGGTGTGGCCCCGTCTTAAAGTGTACCGTATGAATCATTATCGTATTTTTGCAAGCAGTGCAAGACCCTGAGACACATGATTTCTTCTTGCCCCAACAATTCTAACCATAAACGTAAGAAGCATTCTCAGACAGCTCCTGCCCTCTCTGGATGTTCTAGCCCTTCAGCTGAAACTGCAGCTATTGAGAAGCAGTCTAACAGGGTAAAACCTCAAAGTGAGCCAGGGATTGATCCAATGTCTGCTGAGGTAGTAGTGGATGTGGTGGAGAAAGTAGTTGATTCTAGGCGCAAGCGGGCCAAACTAGTTACATCATAGTCCAGTCCTCTTGAACCTCTTCTTTATGCTTCTCCTAAGATTATGCAAGTCTCTGAAGGTCAAACTGCTGACACAATTGAACTGCCTCTTCGAAGGCAATATTTAACAAGAAGTAGAGTTGCTGCCTCATCCTCCTTTGGTCATCCAGGCAAGCCAGTTGGAATGGGTAGATGCCCTTCCAGGAGCTCCTCTACGGCTGATTCCAGGACTCAGGGCAATACAGTTTGTTCCTTGTGTTATGTCATGTTATGTTTGCTTGTTGCTCTTGTAGGCCTGTCTCTTTTTTTGCTATGTAGCATTGCTTGTTGCCTTGCCTATTTGTTCTGTCTTCTGCTACTTGGGTAGTAGTTGTTGGGTAGCCTCTTGCAAGTTTGTTCCCTTTGGTGCAGAGTTGTTGGTTCAGCCTCTGCTTGTGGCCTTATTTTTCATCCCTGTTGCTGCTTACTGTTGTTTGTGGTTGCTCTAGTAGTAGTTGTTGGTTTCAGGCTTCTGTCTAGTTTATGTTGTTGTTTGTGGCTGCTCTGGTAGTAGCTGCTAGTTTGCCTTCTGCAGGCTTGTTTTTGCGTTGCTGGTATCAGCTTCTGTTGTTTGCTACTGTTTATGGGTGCTCTGATAGTAGCTGCTGGTTTGCCCTTCTACAGGCCTTTGTGTTTGGTCCTTGTTCCTTGCTGCTTCTGGTTCAGGTTCTGCAGGTGTCCTGGTCCATGGGAACCTGTTCTCTGTTAAGCATGTTGTTGTGCTATTTTGATTGTTTGCTTGTTCTAGGGAGTTTGTTCCCCTGAACAAGCCTATTTGTTCATGGTGGCTTTTCTGTTCATCAAGCTAGCCTTGCTTTTGGTTTGATCAAGGGAGTCTGTTCTCGTTTTATGTCTATATATTTGTACTGTTGGTCTCCAGCTTGTTCTTTTTTATCTATAAAATTCTTACATTTGATAAAAAAAATTATCATAGAAAGAGAGAGACGTTCTCCCCAAAGGAGTGTCCCCTCAAATTTGTTCTCCCACAACTGATCGAGCTCCTGTCTTCACGTCATCTATAGATGACTTTTTGGTTCTTCCCTTCTCGGGCACAGCAGCTTCTCATCGACAAAGCCTTGGATCCAAACCACGGTTGTCCTTGGTTGCGCCTCCCGATCGAGTAGCAACGATGAGCACGCTACAAGCCCTAATCGGTGTTTTGGCTACAGTCTTCCCTGATCTACTGGATTCTGGCCGAGATCTGGTGCTTTGTACCCTATCAACAAATGATCTTGATGGATGTTTGTTCTTTTGGTCCCTTTCATGAAACTGCTCTTTGCTTTCCTTGTTGGGGTCAATTGGCCTTTTGTCTGCCGGTACAGAACTCCTTGGTTGGGATTTGTGCCAGCCTTGTTTCAACTGAAGCTTTAAAGGGCTAAATAGCCCTTTGACAAAACATGAGATTTCCCTCTCATGATACCTAGTTAAATTGCTCGTGCTTTTGTGTCTCCTACAAGTATTGCTTGCTATGTTTTGTCTGTTCTAGGGTTCTTCTCCTATCTTTGCTTGAATTATCTCTACCCTTCCCGGAGGGCTTTGTTGTGGTTTTGTTGCACTTCCTAAAGCTTGCCTGCAGAGCCTGAGGAATACGCGGTCTGCTACTGCTATGCTCTTGTTCACCAGCTGGGTTTTGTGCTGTCTATTTGCGATAGTGCACCTTGATGCTGATGCTGTTCTTTTCCTGCGAGTGGTATTTTGGCACCTTTGTGCTCGTTTTATGCTGCTTTGGAGACTATGTGCGTCTTCTGGGCTTGAAGAAACTTGCTACTGTTGGTTGGGCTCTAAGCTATACGTGCTACTGTTGGTTGTGCATGTTGCTGAGCTGTGTTGGCTATGGCTTGTTTGCGCTGACTGTCTCTGTGTTGGGATGTCCTGGCTGGTACGCCTACCTTCCCTTGCTGCCTGAAGCATTTTTCTTCCTTTCTGGATGCTCTCCATGTTTAGGGTGTGCAGGCCATGTTTGGCTGCCTTGTTTGAATTGGCTGGTCCCATCTTCATGCAAGTTGTCGCAGGGGTATCTAGTTCTGGCCTTGTCATGGGTTGTCACTACCATTGCTGCTCATTTTGCTTGCTTCCAATGCCTACTCTTGTTTGGGAGACATGCTGCTACTGAATTCCCTTCTGGGTTTAATGTTGTAACTTCTGCTTTTCCTAGCTGCTTTGCTGGTATGCTGTTGGGTTTGAAGGAGCTTCTCGTGCTCCTATTAATCTTTTTGGTTAGCTGTTCAATGCTATAGGAAAGTCTTGTGTTGCTGGCTGGGTCAATTGCCCCATTGGTTTGCTGGTGATTGCATTCTTAAATGTTGGGGTTTAATTAATGGTTTTTTGTCGCCTGCTTGCAATTTGTTGCTTACTGGTTTTGATATCTTTGTTCAGGGAGCATATTCCCTTTTTTTGGTTGTATTTATTTGCTCAAGGAAGCCTGTTCCCTTTGGTACATACCTGTATATTTGACTTGCTGGTTTCTAGCTTTGTTTCACTTTTGATCTATACAATTTTGTACATTTGATCAAAAAAGAAGAAGAAGAACTTATCATAGATACAAGACGTCAATTTATACTCTGAATATCTATCTTTTTTATGTTGATTTGTTAACAAATCCGTTGTATAACTAATCCTAATCATCAAACAACCACAATGCCCGCACTAGTAATTTAATTCAATGGCAGCCTTAAGAACTAGATAAGTTGATTAATCTAGACAACATAATTGTTCGCAGTCCATGTTTGATTTGATCAATCGAATGTTCTCCCTAAGATTACTAATCTGGATCCGCCACAATTATTAATCTCAGTTACTTCACAAGTTTATATACCATAACTCCAGTTTTGATAGCAAACTTAGCAATAGATTGTTCATAATAATAACTTAGAGATTGCTCTAGTAATTAAAATAAACAATTATAGAAAATAAGCATAGGAGAACAAACATATTCATTCATCATATAAACTGAAAAGAAAAGGTAAACTAGATCTCATAATTCTTGAAATCTGAAGCTTTATGTGTCCTTGCAACCAAGAAGGAGTTTAGTCTTGCATGTCTACTGAACAATTAATCAAAAAGAAGGAAGAAAACATGAATTCGGGTTTGGTAGAGGAAGGGGGTGTTTTTTCTCTCTTCTACCTCTTTCCCTTCTCTCTTTCTTTTTATATCTTAAGAAACCCTAGTCTCTATTTTACAAAATAGTCCTTTAAGTAGATAGTTTACATTTAAGTACTTCAATAATTATTTTTCTAAGAAAGGAGAAATAGCCTTACATGAAATATTCAAGCTTTGACTTAGAGGAGCTAAATTGCTAAAATAATAACTTGGATGTCGGTTTGGATGCTTCAGAACGTAATTTGAACTCGTTTCTTCACAAAACCTGTTTGCTGGCAGAATTCATTTGTCATCTTAGAAAAATCATATCTCCTGCATATAAGATCTTTTTGGCTGAAATTTGGTATGTTGATAGGTCTTTGAGTCGGAATCCAAAACAAGTGAGTTTGCATCAAATGAACTTTTGTAGCTCAAGATATTCAAGTCAGAATTGCTAAAGATCAACATTGGCAGATTGCGAGATTTGAATTTGAAGGATGCAATTTCCATGCTCTTCCTTATTTTATTTTCTTGCCTTAGATTTCCAGAAAGGTATAGATGTTAGCTTTTTAATGCCACTAGAATCACTTCATTTTGACCTCTAGAGCTCACGCTTCGCACAAAATATTGACTCAAGATCAAATCTGTCAATTACCTCCAATTTACTCCTTTTTGCATCTTTCATCCAAAAGTGCTTTCAAAACATAAAATAAAGAATATCAAGGCATTTTATATATAAAACATAGACAAAACACTAGTTAAATATGGGTGAAACTATCGAATAATATAGTTGCATCAAATACCCCCACACTTAGCTCTTGCTCGTCCTCGAGAAAGGATAGATAAAACTAAATTGAAAATAATTAGACCAATCTCTTAATCTCCCATCAATGTCCAAGAATATATGCATTATAAACAAGAATACAATCAAGAAGGATAGAGAGTACAAATTTTCATGAATTCATTTACATGCAAACTTCAAAACTCAATTAATCATTGAGATTTAAATGAAATATATGTCATGCCAAAGTGATAGGTCCTCTCATTGATATACACTCCAATACTCATGTGTTTAGGGTTTTTGTATTTAAATCTCTCAAATTCAATTAATGAATATGTTCTACCATAAGCTTGCTCTTCAATCTCATCTCCATTACTAAAATATTACAAACAATGTATGAATCAAAAGGTCTTACATTTTTTGTTGTAATGGGGCTAAGGTTAAGGTGAGGTAAAAGAAAGTAAAAGAAAAGGTTAAAACCAAAAGAAGTAGAGCATTTCTAAAAAAAAAATCTTTCAAACAAGATATTCCATCAAGGCAAACAAATTTTCCATCTTTAAGCACCAATACTTAACTTCTTTTGATTTCAAGCTCCATCAACATAAAATTTTAAGAACTATGAACACAATGGAACACCTTTCTTCTCTTTTCTTTTCTTTTTCTTTGTTTTATTTTTTCTTTCATCTTTGGCAACTTTGCCCATCTTTTCATCAAGCATCACTTTTTTTTTCTTTTCACAAGTATATGCTCTACTAATCCTGGCCAGGGAAAAAGAAAAACATATAAAAAGTTCAGGTTTACACATGGGTAAAGCAAAGAAAAGATAAACAAACTTAAAAGGTGCTCACTATGGATAATATGCTTTAGGTTGGCTTTTTAGCTCAAGTGATTAAAATTCCTAATGCCTTTATCATCTTCATGTACATATGTAATGTGAATGTAATCTCAACAAGATATGAAGCAATCATTGAAAGAATGCACAATCAAAGAACATAATGTTGAAGGCTCAAAAGCTTGCATTGGTATAATACTATAAGGTCAACATGACATATTTTCAAAGTCAATCCCTAAACCAATTAAACGTTAAAACTTGCATGCACACTCATTCATTTGATTTATATCTTCATCTATCTCAACTAATTTTCATTCATAATACCCATATTCTCATAAACCAATGGGAGTTCAAAAGATAAAACTTAGACTTTTTTTTTTGAAAAACAAAGAAAGAAAATCAAAATTCTCTCCATACCCCCACACTTTATACACAACATTGTCCTCAATGTTGAAATAAAAGAAAAGGAATATAAGAGAATGACAAAAATAAAGTAAAATGCGAAAAATAAAAGATAAGGGAAAAGGAAAGAAAATCTGATTTTTTTTTTGTGTTGGATTGCCTCCCAGTAAGCGCTTTTGTTTTATGTCATTGGCTCGACATGTAACATGCTCATTCTTCATAGATTGGTTTAGCTAACTCCACAGAAGCGGTGAGTTATGTCGTCTAACCTTCATAGAAAGGTTTCAAGCGATGTCCATTGACCTTGAGCACTTTGTTTGTTTATAAACTTGTAATTTCAACTGCACCATAAGGAAAAACATTAGAAACAACAAAGGATCCAATCCAACAAGAGTGCAACTTTCCAGGAAAAAATTTCAAACGCGAAACTTTTTTCTTGTAATCATTCGATCATGAAGACTCTTGATCTTTTTTTGTAAATCCTTGCATTCTTGTAGGCATCATTTCGTATCTCTTCTAGCATTTGCAATTACAACTTCCTTGCAATCCCAGCAGCATCATAATACATGCTACATTGTTTAATGGCCCAAAAAGCTTTGTGTTCAAGCTCCATCGGTAGATGACATGCTTTTCCATAAATCATCATATAAGGTGACATTTCTATAGGTGATTTGTAAGCAGTCTGATAAGCCCAAAGTACATCACCAAGTCGTAGATTCCAATTTCACCGGTTAGGTTGCATTGTCTTCTCCAAAATAGACTTGATTTCTCGATTTGAAATTTCAGCTTGGCCATTCATTTTAGGATGGTATGCCGTGGAAGTCCAATGATTCATATGGTATTTGTGGAGTAATGCTTCCATTGAACGATTGAAAAAATAAGTGCCATGATCACTAATGATAGCTTTAGGGATTCCAAACCTGTCAAATATATGAGTCTTGGCAAAATCTAAAACAACCTTAGCATCATTAGTTCATGTGGCTTTTGCCTCAATCCATTTGGACACATAATCAACAACAAGAAGGATATAAAGATTACCAAATGAAGAAGGAAAATGGAAAATAAATACCCTAAACATAAAAAAATTCACGTACAAGAATATTCGTTAAAGGCATTTGATTCTTATGAGTGATATTGCCTGTTCTTTGGCATTTTTCACATGATTTGCAAAAGTAATATGCATCCTTAAAAATAAAAGGCCAATAAAAACCACTTTCAAGTACCTTGTGGGCCGTTCTTTTTGCTCCAAAATGCCCACCATAAGAATAAGAATGACAAAAAGTGAGAATGTAATGAAATTTATCTTATGGTACACATCTCCCAACTACTTGATCCACACAAAATTTCCACAGATAAGGAGTGTTCCATAAATAATATTTAGCGTCAGCTCGTAACTTATCTTTTTGGGATGTAGAAAAACCTAGAGGGAATTATTTGGTGACTAAATAGTTCACCAAATCAACATACCATGGTCTTGTAGAGGAATGCAACACATACAATTGTTCATCGGGAAATGTCTCTCTTATTGTTTTGATGTGTATATCCTCGGTCCTCAGTCGGCTCAAGTGATCAGCCATATGGTTTTCGAAACCTTTTTTGTCTTTGATCTCAAGATCAAATTCTTGTAAAAGCAAGATCCACCTAATAAATCTTGATTTGGACTCATTTTTCTTCAAAAGATACCTTAAAGCTGGCATGGTCGGTAAAAACAATGACTTTTGTACCAAGTAGATATGACCTGAATTTTTCAAGAGCAAACACCACTGCAAAAGGTTCCTTTTCAGTTGTATGGTAATTGCAATGTGCTCCGTCCAACATGCAAATTGCAATGTGCTCTGTTGAAAAGACATTTGTTGCAAGGTCATTTATGTTAGAAGCCAAGGTTTTCATCATCTCACGAAGATCATTATTGGATGACGACCCCATAACATTAGAGTTTATGAATGGAGGGGGCTGTCTTGCTTGATAATTCTGTTGGGACTGAAATCTATGAGGATGGAACTTTCGGCTTTGACTGCCTTGTTGATGCGGGTTGCCATAACGTAAGTTGGGATTATCTCTCCATCCGGGATTGTAAGTGTTGGAAAAGGGATCATACTTACGCTGGGATTGTCCATTGAATGCTCTATCAACTGCATTAGCTTGTTCAATGTAATCTTCTTGCATTGTTGGGCACATATCCGAAGCATGTCCTTGTAAGGAGCATATGCTACAAGCTGTACATTTCTACTAGCCAAATAACGCACAAGAGAAGTAAGATCATTAACTTTATTCTCAAAGTTAGAAATACTTACCTCATTTACTCGTTTACTTGGGAAATCTCCACGGGTGCCAAATTGTTTCGAGTTGGCTGCAATAGTTAAGATCAATTGGCATGCAACCTTGGGTGCCTTATCTACCAAAGCCCCTCCACTTGCCGCATCAATGATACTACGGTCAATAGGCATCAATCCTTCGTAGAAATATTGAATGAGCAGCTGATCGAGTACTAATGATGATGGCATTGAATGCAGAGTTGCTCAAATCTTTCCCAATACTCGAAGAGTGTGTCTCTCCATGAGATTATTGAATCCCACATATTTTTTTCCTTATGTTGGCAACTCGAGAGGCTGGGAAATACTTTTCAAGGAAAATCTTCTTCATGCCATTCCACGTTCCAATGGAACCTGGGAGAATAGAGAAAAGTCATGCCTTTGTTGCCCCTTTTAAAGAGAAAAGGAAAGCTTTCAACTTAACATGTTCTTCGTCAACTTCGTTCGATTTCATGCCAACACAAACAATGTGGAACTCCTTGAGATGACCATGAGGATCTTATCAATGTTTACGCACAATGGTTGATTCTTCACGTTAGGAGCAGCAAGCTCCTTGAGTGTCTGTTAACATGCAATAGCCATGATGGTGACGCGCGAGGTTCCTTTTCAATTTTGAGATCCACCTGCACTTGACTCTGATTAGTAGAATGGGTTACGTAACATAAATTTTCAAAAAAACTCAAAAGAAACCAATCACACAAGAGATTGATAGTAGTGCAAATTGAATGAAAATCCTACGCTAGAAAACAAAAACTGCCTTAAAACCCAATAAAACACGTGAATTTGGCATCGATAGGGCGGGGCTAGAGGCCGAAGGCTACTAGTCTTGCTCGGAATGTCGTTTCGCTTCAAGAAACGAAAGGTCGGCACCTAATTCCACCAAGAATTTGGTTTTGAACAGTAAAAATCTATTTATTTTTTTTTAAAAAAAAACAAAATAAATAACAGTCAAAGCGAATCGAATAGAAATCCAACGGTCGGATCGCAGGTTACGGCCCTTTTGAGCCACCGCCGGGGAGCCTCCTGTCGCTCCCCGATCCTCCTCTTCGAGCGCTCCCGTCGCTCCCCGATCCTCCTCTTCGAAGCGCTTATAGCAATTGCGCGTGCATGGGCTAACGGGTGCGATCATACCAAAGACTAATGCACCGGATCCCATCGTAACTCCGAAGTTAAACGTGCTTGGGCGAGAGTAGTACTAGGATGGGTGACCTCCGGGAAGTCCTCGTGTTGCACCCCTCCTTTTTGCCCGCTTCTCCATCCGGCCACCTCTTTGTCTTTCTTTCTTCTTTTTCTCTCCCCCGCCTCCCTTTCCTCCGCCACTATCGATAGGGCGGGGCTAGAGGCCGAAGGCTACTAGTCTTGCTCGGAATGTCGTTTCGCTTCAAGAAACGAAAGGTCGGCACCTAATTCCACCAAGAATTTGGTTTTGAACAAGAAAAATCTATTTATTTTTTTTTAAAAAAAACAAAATAAATAACGATCAAAGCGAATCGAATAGAAATCCAACGGTCGGATCGCAGTTACGGCCCTTTTGAGCCACCGCCGGGAGCCTCCCGTCGCTCCCCCGATCCTCCTCTTCGAAGCGCTCCCCGTCGCTCCCCGATCCTCCTCTTCGAAGCGCTTATAGCAATTGCGCGTGCATGGGCTAACGGGTGCGATCATACCAAGCACTAATGCACCGGATCCCATCGTAACTCCGAAGTTAAACGTGCTTGGGCGAGAGTAGTACTAGGATGGGTGACCTCCCGGGAAGTCCTCGTGTTGCACCCCTCCTTTTTGCCCGCTTCTCCATCCGGCCAGCCTCTTTGTCTTTCTTTCTTCTTTTTCTCTCCCCCGCCTCCCTTTCCTCCGCCACTATCGATAGGGCGGGGCTAGAGGCCGAAGGCTACTAGTCTTGCTCGGAATGTCGTTTCGCTTCAAGAAACGAAAGGTCGGCACCTAATTCCACCAAGAATTTGGTTTTGAACAAGAAAAAATCTATTTATTTTTTTTTAAAAAAAAAACAAAATAAATAACAGTCAAAGCGAATCGAATAGAAATCCAACGGTCGGATCGCAGTTACGGCCCTTTGAGCCACCGCCGGAGCCTCCCGTCGCTCCCCGATCCTCCTCTTCGAAGCGCTCCCGTCGCTCCCCGATCCTCCTCTTCGAAGCGCTTATAGCAATTGCGCGTGCATGGGCTAACGGGTGCGATCATACCAAGACTAATGCACCGGATCCCATCGTAACTCCGGGTTAAACGTGCTTGGGCGAGAGTAGTACTAGGATGGGTGACCTCCCGGGAAGTCCTCGTGTTGCACCCCTCCTTTTTGCCCGCTTCTCCATCCGGCCAGCCTCTTTGTCTTTCTTTCTTCTTTTTCTCTCCCCCGCCTCCCTTTCCTCCGCCACTATCGATAGGGCGGGGCTAGAGGCCGAAGGCTACTAGTCTTGCTCGGAATGTCGTTTCGCTTCAAGAAACGAAAGGCTCGGCACCTAATTCCACCAAGAATTTGGTTTTGAACAAGAAAATCTATTTATTTTTTTTTAAAAAAAACAAAATAAATAACAGTCAAAGCGAATCGAATAGAAATCCAACGGTCGGATCGCAGTTACGCCCTTTTGAGCCACCGCCGGGAGCCTCCCCGTCGCTCCCCGATCCTCCTCTTCGAGCGCTCCCCGTCGCTCCCCGATCCTCCTCTTCGAAGCGCTTATAGCAATTGCGCGTGCATGGGCTAACGGGTGCGATCATACCAAAGACTAATGCACCGGATCCCATCGAACTCCGGTTAAACGTGCTTGGGCGAGAGTAGTACTAGGATGGGTGACCTCCGGGAAGTCCTCGTGTTGCACCCCTCCTTTTTGCCCGCTTCTCCATCCCATGCCTCTTTGTCTTTCTTTCTTCTTTTTCTCTCCCCCGCCCCCCTTCCTCCGCCACTATCGATAGGGCGGGGCTAGAGGCCGAAGGCTACTAGTCTTGCTCTAATGTCGTTTCGCTTCAAGAAACGAAAGGTCGGCACCTAATTCCACCAAGAATTTGGTTTTGAACAAGAAAATCTATTTATTTTTTTTTAAAAAAAAACAAAATAAATACGGCAAAAGCGAATCGAATAGAAATCCAACGGTCGGATCGCAGTGTTACGCCTTTTGAGCCACCGCGGGAGCCTCCTCGCTCCCCGATCCTCCTCTTCGGAGCGCTCCCGTCGCTCCCCGATCCTCCTCTTCGAAGCGCTTATAGCAATTGCGCGTGCATGGGCTAACGGGTGCGATCATACCAAGACTAATGCACCGGATCCCATCGAACTCCGGTTAAACGTGCTTGGGCGAGAGTAGTACTAGGATGGGTGACCTCCCGGGAAGTCCTCGTGTTGCACCCCTCCTTTTTGCCCGCTTCTCCATCCTGCCACCTCTTTGTCTTTCTTTCTTCTTTTTCTCTCCCCCGCCTCCCTTTCCTCCGCCACTATCGATAGGGGGGCGGGGCTAGAGGCCGAAGGCTACTAGTCTTGCTCTGAATGTCGTTTCGCCTCAAGAAACGAAAGGTCGGCACCTAATTCCACCAAGAATTTGGTTTTGAACAAGAAAATCTATTTATTTTTTTTTAAAAAAAAACAAAATAAATAACAACAAGCGAATCGAATAGAAATCCAACGGTCGGATCGCAGTGTTACGGCCCCTTTTGAGCCACCGCCGGAGCCTCCCGTCGCTCCCCCGATCCTCCTCTTCGAAGCGCTCCCCGTCGCTCCCCGATCCTCCTCTTCGAGCGCTTTATAGCAATTGCGCGTGCATGGGCTAACGGGTGCGATCATACCAAAGACTAATGCACCGGATCCCATCGAACTCCGAAGTTAAACGTGCTTGGGCGAGAGTAGTACTAGGATGGGTGACCTCCCGGGAAGTCCTCGTGTTGCACCCCTCCTTTTTGCCCGCTTCTCCATCCGGCCGCCTCTCTTGTCTTTCTTTCTTCTTTTTCTCTCCCCCGCTCCCTTTCCTCCGCCACTATCGATAGGGCGGGGCTAGAGGCCGAAGGCTACTAGTCTTGCTCGGAATGTCGTTTCGCTTCAAGAAACGAAAGGCCGGCACCTAATTCCACCAAGAATTTGGTTTTGAACAAAAAATCTATTTATTTTTTTTTAAAAAAAAAAACAAAATAAATAACAGTCAAAAGCGAATCGAATAGAAATCCAACGGCGGATCGCAGTGTTACGGCCCTTTTGAGCCACCGCCGGGAGCCTCCCGTCGCTCCCCGATCCTCCTCTTCGAAGCGCTCCCGTCGCTCCCCGATCCTCCTCTTCGAAGCGCTTATAGCAATTGCGCGTGCATGGGGCTAACGGGTGCGATCATACCAAGACTAATGCACCGGATCCCATCGAACTCCGAAGTTAAACGTGCTTGGGCGAGAGTAGTACTAGGATGGGTGACCTCCTCGGGAAGTCCTCGTGTTGCACCCCTCCTTTTTGCCCGCTTCTCCATCCGGCCAGCCTCTTTGTCTTTCTTTCTTCTTTTTCTCTCCCCGCCTCCCCTTTCCTCCGCCACTATCGATAGGGCGGGGCTAGAGGCCGAAGGCTACTAGTCTTGCTCGGAATGTCGTTTCGCTTCAAGAAACGAAAGGTCGGCACCTAATTCCACCAAGAATTTGGTTTTGAACAAGAAAATCTATTTATTTTTTTTTAAAAAAAACAAAATAAATAACAGCCAAAGCGACTCGAATAGAAATCCAACGGCCGGATCGCAGTTACGCCCTTTTGAGCCACCGCCGGAGCCTCCCGTCGCTCCCCGATCCTCCTCTTCGAAGCGCTCCCGCCGCTCCCCGATCCTCCTCTTCGAAGCGCTTATAGCAATGCGCGTGCATGGGCTAACGGGTGCGATCATACCAGCACTAATGCACCGGATCCCATCGTAACTCCGAAGTTAAACGTGTTGGGCGAGAGTAGTACTAGGATGGGTGACCTCCCGGGAAGTCCTCGTGTTGCACCCCTCCTTTTGCCCGCTTCTCCATCCGGCCACCTCTTTGTCTTTCTTTCTTCTTTTTCTCTCCCCCGCCTCCCTTTCCTCCGCCACTATCGATAGGGGCGGGGCTAGAGGCCGAAGGCTACTAGTCTTGCTCGGAATGTCGTTTCGCTTCAAGAAACGAAAGGTCGGCACCTAATTCCACCAAGAATTTGGTTTTGAACAAGAAAAATCTATTTATTTTTTTTTAAAAAAAAAAACAAAATAAATAAGCAGCCAAAGCGAATCGAATAGAAATCCAACGGTCGGATCGCAGTGTTACGCCCTTTTGAGCCACCGCCGGGAGCCTCCTTGCCGCTCCCCGATCCTCCTCTTCGAAGCGCTCCCCGTCGCTCCCCGATCCTCCTCTTCGAAGCGCTTATAGCAATTGCGCGTGCATGGGCTAACGGGTGCGATCATACCAGCACTAATGCACCGGATCCCATCGAACTCCGGTTAAACGTGCTTGGGCGAGAGTAGTACTAGGATGGGTGACCTCCTTGGGAAGTCCTCGTGTTGCACCCCTCCTTTTTGCCCGCTTCTCCATCCGGCCACCTCTCTTTGTCTTTCTTTCTTCTTTTCTCTCCCCCGCCTCCCTTCCTCCGCCACTATCGATAGGGCGGGGCTAGAGGCCGAAGGCTACTAGTCTTGCTCGAATGTCGCTTCGCTTCAAGAAACGAAAGGTCGGCACCTAATTCCACCAAGAATTTGGTTTTGAACAAGAAAAATCTATTTATTTTTTTTTAAAAAAAAAACAAAATAAATAACAAATAAAGCGAATCGAATAGAAATCCAACGGTCGGATCGCAGTTACGCCCTTTTGAGCCACCGCCGGGAGCCTCCCGTCGCTCCCCGATCCTCCTCTTCGGCGCTCCCGTCGCTCCCCGATCCTCCTCTTCGAAGCGCTTATAGCAATTGCGCGTGCATGGGCTAACGGGTGCGATCATACCAAGACTAATGCACCGGATCCCATCGTAACTCCGGGTTAAACGTGCTTGGGCGAGAGTAGTACTAGGATGGGTGACCTCCCGGGAAGTCCTCGTGTTGCACCCCTCCTTTTTGCCCGCTTCTCCATCCGGCCAGCCTCTTTGTCTTTCTTTCTTCTTTTCTCTCCCCGCCTCCCTTTCCTCCGCCACTATCGATAGGGCGGGGCTAGAGGCCGAAGGCTACTAGTCTTGCTCGGAATGTCGTTTCGCTTTCAAGAAACGAAAGGTCGGCACCTAATTCCACCAAGAATTTGGTTTTGAACAAGAAAATCTATTTATTTTTTTTTAAAAAAAAAAACAAAATAAATAACACCAAAGCGAATCGAATAGAAATCCAACGGCCGGATCGCAGTTACGCCCTTTTGAGCCACCGCCGGGAGCCTCCCCGTCGCTCCCCGATCCTCCTCTTCGAAGCGCTCCCGCCGCTCCCCGATCCTCCTCTTCGAAGCGCTTATAGCAATTGCGCGTGCATGGGCTAACGGTGCGATCATACCAAGACTAATGCACCGGATCCCATCGAACTCCGGTTAAACGTGCTTGGGCGAGAGTAGTACTAGGATGGGTGACCTCCCGGGAAGTCCTCGTGTTGCACCCCTCCTTTTTGCCCGCTTCTCCATCCGGCCACCTCTTTGTCTTTCTTTCTTCTTTTCTCTCCCCCGCCTCCCTTCCTCCGCCACTATCGATAGGGCGGGGCTAGAGGCCGAAGGCTACTAGTCTTGCTCGGAATGTCGTTTCGCTTCAAGAAACGAAAGGTCGGCACCTAATTCCACCAAGAATTTGGTTTTGAACAAGAAAATCTATTTATTTTTTTTTAAAAAAAACAAAATAAATAACACATAAAGCGAATCGAATAGAAATCCAACTAGGCCGGATCGCAGGTTACGCCCTTTTGAGCCACCGCCGGGAGCCTCCCTTGTCGCTCCCCCCGATCCTCCTCTTCGAAGCGCTCCCGTCGCTCCCCGATCCTCCTCTTCGAAGCGCTTATAGCAATTGCGCGTGCATGGGCTAACGGGTGCGATCATACCAAGACTAATGCACCGGATCCCATCGAACTCCGAGTTAAACGTGCTTGGGCGAGAGTAGTACTAGGATGGGTGACCTCCTGGGAAGTCCTCGTGTTGCACCCCTCCTTTTTGCCCGCTTCTCCATCCGGCCAACCTCTTTGTCTTTCTTTCTTCTTTTTCTCTCCCCCGCCTCCCTTTCCTCCGCCACTATCGATAGGGCGGGGCTAGAGGCCGAAGGCTACTAGTCTTGCTCGGAATGTCGTTTCGCTTCAAGAAACGAAAGGTCGGCACCTAATTCCACCAAGAATTTGGTTTTGAACAAGAAAATCTATTTATTTTTTTTTAAAAAAAAACAAAATAAATAACAACCAAAGCGAATCGAATAGAAATCCAACGGTCGGATCGCAGGTTACGGCCCTTTTGAGCCACCGCCGGGGAGCCTCCTGTCGCTCCCCGATCCTCCTCTTCGAAGCGCTCCCGTCGCTCCCCGATCCTCCTCTTCGAAGCGCTTATAGCAATTGCGCGTGCATGGGCTAACGGGTGCGATCATACCAAGCACTAATGCACCGGATCCCATCGAACTCCGAGTTAAACGTGCTTGGGCGAGAGTAGTACTAGGATGGGTGACCTCCCCGGGAAGTCCTCGTGTTGCACCCCTCCTTTTTGCCCGCTTCTCCATCCGGCCACCTCTTTGTCTTTCTTTCTTCTTTTTCTCTCCCCCGCCTCCCTTTCCTCCGCCACTATCGATAGGGCGGGGCTAGAGGCCGAAGGCTACTAGTCTTGCTCGAATGTCGTTTCGCTTCAAGAAACGAAAGGTCGGCACCTAATTCCACCAAGAATTTGGTTTTGAACAAGAAAAATCTATTTATTTTTTTTTAAAAAAAACAAAAATAAATAACAAATCAAAGCGAATCGAATAGAAATCCAACGGTCGGATCGCAGTTACGGCCTTTTGAGCCACCGCCGGGAGCCTCCCCGTCGCTCCCCGATCCTCCTCTTCGAAGCGCCCCCCGCCGCTCCCCGATCCTCCTCTTCGAAGCGCTTATAGCAATTGCGCGTGCATGGGCTAACGGGTGCGATCATACCAAAGACTAATGCACCGGATCCCATCGAACTCCGGAGTTAAACGTGCTTGGGCGAGAGTAGTACTAGGATGGGTGACCTCCCGGGAAGTCCTCGTGTTGCACCCCCTCCTTTTTGCCCGCTTCTCCATCCGGCCAGCCTCTTTGTCTTTCTTTCTTCTTTTTCTCTCCCCCGCCTCCCTTTCCTCCGCCACTATCGATAGGGCGGGGCTAGAGGCCGAAGGCTACTAGTCTTGCTCGGAATGTCGTTTCGCTTCAAGAAACGAAAGGCTCGGCACCTAATTCCACCAAGAATTTGGTTTTGAACAGTAAAAATCTATTTATTTTTTTTTAAAAAAAAACAAAATAAATAACAGTCAAAGCGAATCGAATAGAAATCCAACGGTCGGATCGCAGGTTACGGCCCTTTTGAGCCACCGCCGGGGAGCCTCCTCGTCGCTCCCCGATCCTCCTCTTCGAAGCGCTCCCGTCGCTCCCCGATCCTCCTCTTCGAAGCGCTTATAGCAATTGCGCGTGCATGGGCTAACGGGTGCGATCATACCAAAGACTAATGCACCGGATCCCATCGAACTCCGGGTTAAACGTGCTTGGGCGAGAGTAGTACTAGGATGGGTGACCTCCCGGGAAGTCCTCGTGTTGCACCCCTCCTTTTTGCCCGCTTCTCCATCCCGCCAGCCTCTTTGTCTTTCTTTCTTCTTTTTCTCTCCCCCGCCTCCCTTTCCTCCGCCACTATCGATAGGGCGGGGCTAGAGGCCGAAGGCTACTAGTCTTGCTCGAATGTCGTTTCGCTTCAAGAAACGAAAGGTCGGCACCTAATTCCACCAAGAATTTGGTTTTGAACAAGAAAATCTATTTATTTTTTTTTAAAAAAAAAAACAAAATAAATAACAACCAAAGCGAATCGAATAGAAATCCAACGGCCGGATCGGCAGTTACGCCCTTTTGAGCCACCGCCGGGGAGCCTCCTGTCGCTCCCCGATCCTCCTCTTCGAAGCGCTCCCGTCGCTCCCCGATCCTCCTCTTCGAAGCGCTTATAGCAATTGCGCGTGCATGGGCTAACGGGTGCGATCATACCAAAGACTAATGCACCGGATCCCATCGAACTCCGGGTTAAACGTGCTTGGGCGAGAGTAGTACTAGGATGGGTGACCTCCCCGGGAAGTCCTCGTGTTGCACCCCTCCTTTTTGCCCGCTTCTCCATCCGGCACCACCTCTTTGTCTTTCTTTCTTCTTTTTTTCTCTCCCCCGCCTCCCTTTCCTCCGCCACTATCGATAGGGCGGGGCTAGAGGCCGAAGGCTACTAGTCTTGCTCGAATGTCGTTTCGCTTCAAGAAACGAAAGGCCGGCACCTAATTCCACCAAGAATTTGGTTTTGAACAAGAAAATCTATTTATTTTTTTTTAAAAAAAAAACAAAATAAATAACAACTAAAGCGAATCGAATAGAAATCCAACGGTCGGATCGCAGTGTTACGGCCCTTTTGAGCCACCGCCGGGAGCCTCCCCGTCGCTCCCCGATCCTCCTCTTCGAAGCGCTCCCGCCGCTCCCCGATCCTCCTCTTCGAAGCGCTTATAGCAATTGCGCGTGCATGGGCTAACGGGTGCGATCATACCAAAGACTAATGCACCGGATCCCATCGTAACTCCGGGTTAAACGTGCTTGGGCGAGAGTAGTACTAGGATGGGTGACCTCCCCGGGAAGTCCTCGTGTTGCACCCCTCCTTTTTGCCCGCTTCTCCATCCGGCCAGCCTCTTTGTCTTTCTTTCTTCTTTTTCTCTCCCCGCCTCCCTTTCCTCCGCCACTATCGATAGGGCGGGCTAGAGGCCGAAGGCTACTAGTCTTGCTCTGAATGTCGTTTCGCTTCAAGAAACGAAAGGCTCGGCACCTAATTCCACCAAGAATTTGGTTTTGAACAAGAAAATCTATTTATTTTTTTTTAAAAAAAAAACAAAATAAATAACAACCAAAGCGAATCGAATAGAAATCCAACGGTCGGATCGCAGTTACGCCCTTTTGAGCCACCCGCCGGGGAGCCTCCCGTCGCTCCCCGATCCTCCTCCTTCGAAGCGCCCCTGCCGCTCCCCGATCCTCCTCTTCGAAGCGCTTATAGCAATTGCGCGTGCATGGGCTAACTGGTGCGATCATACCAAGACTAATGCACCGGATCCCATCGTAACTCCGGGTTAAACGTGCTTGGGCGAGAGTAGTACTAGGATGGGTGACCTCCCGGGAAGTCCTCGTGTTGCACCCCCTCCTTTTTGCCCGCTTCTCCATCCGGCCACCTCTTTGTCTTTCTTTCTTCTTTTTCTCTCCCCGCCTCCCTTTCCTCCGCCACTATCGATAGGGCGGGGCTAGAGGCCGAAGGCTACTAGTCTTGCTCTAATGTCGTTTCGCTCAAGAAACGAAAGGCTCGGCACCTAATTCCACCAAGAATTTGGTTTTGAATAAGAAAATCTATTTATTTTTTTTTAAAAAAAAAAACAAAATAAATAACAACAAAGCGAATCGAATAGAAATCCAACGGCCGGATCGCAGTTACGGCCCTTTTGAGCCACCGCCGGGGAGCCTCCCCGTCGCTCCCCCGATCCTCCTCTTCGAAGCGCTCCCGCCGCTCCCCGATCCTCCTCTTCGAAGCGCTTATAGCAATTGCGCGTGCATGGGCTAACGGGTGCGATCATACCAGGACTAATGCACCGGATCCCATCGTAACTCCGGGTTAAACGTGCTTGGGCGAGAGTAGTACTAGGATGGGTGACCTCCCGGGAAGTCCTCGTGTTGCACCCCTCCTTTTTTGCCCGCTTCTCCATCCGGCCAGCCTCTTTGTCTTTCTTTCTTCTTTTTCTCTCCCCCGCCTCCCTTTCCTCCGCCACTATCGATAGGGCGGGGCTAGAGGCCGAAGGCTACTAGTCTTGCTCGAATGTCGTTTCGCTTCAAGAAACGAAAGGTCGGCACCTAATTCCACCAAGAATTTGGTTTTGAACAAGAAAATCTATTTATTTTTTTTTAAAAAAAAAACAAAATAAATAACAAATAAAGCGAATCGAATAGAAATCCAACGGTCGGATCGCAGTTACGCCCTTTTGAGCCACCGCCGGAGCCTCCCGGTCGCTCCCCGATCCTCCTCTTCGAAGCGCTCCCGTCGCTCCCCGATCCTCCTCTTCGAAGCGCTTATAGCAATTGCGCGTGCATGGGCTAACGGGTGCGATCATACCAAAGACTAATGCACCGGATCCCATCGTAACTCCGAGGTTAAACGTGCTTGGGCGAGAGTAGTACTAGGATGGGTGACCTCCCGGGAAGTCCTCGTGTTGCACCCCTCCTTTTTGCCCGCTTCTCCATCCGGCCACCTCTTTGTCTTTCTTTCTTCTTTTTTCTCTCCCCCGCCCCCCTTTCCTCCGCCACTATCGATAGGGCGGGGCTAGAGGCCGAAGGCTACTAGTCTTGCTCGGAATGTCGTTTCGCTTCAAGAAACGAAAGGTCGGCACCTAATTCCACCAAGAATTTGGTTTTGAACAAGAAAATCTATTTATTTTTTTTTAAAAAAAAAACAAAATAAATAACACCCAAAGCGAATCGAATAGAAATCCAACTGGTCGGATCGCAGTTACGCCCTTTTGAGCCACCGCCGGGAGCCTCCCGTCGCTCCCCGATCCTCCTCTTCGAAGCGCTCCCGCCGCTCCCCGATCCTCCTCTTCGAAGCGCTTATAGCAATTGCGCGTGCATGGGCTAACGGTGCGATCATACCAAAGACTAATGCACCGGATCCCATCGTAACTCCGGTTAAACGTGCTTGGGCGAGAGTAGTACTAGGATGGGTGACCTCCGGGAAGTCCTCGTGTTGCACCCCTCCTTTTTGCCCGCTTCTCCATCCGCCACCTCTTTGTCTTTCTTTCTTCTTTTTCTCTCCCCCGCCTCCCTTTCCTCCGCCACTATCGATAGGGCGGGGCTAGAGGCCGAAGGCTACTAGTCTTGCTCGAATGTCGCTTCGCTTCAAGAAACGAAAGGTCGGCACCTAATTCCACCAAGAATTTGGTTTTGAACAAGAAAATCTATTTATTTTTTTTTAAAAAAAAAACAAAATAAATAACAAATAAAAGCGAATCGAATAGAAATCCAACTGCCGGATCGCAGTTACGCCCTTTTGAGCCACCGCCGGGAGCCTCCCTGCCGCCCCCGATCCTCCTCTTCGGAAGCGCCCTCCCGCGCTCCCCGATCCTCCTCTTCGAAGCGCTTATAGCAATTGCGCGTGCATGGGCTAACGGGTGCGATCATACCAAAGACTAATGCACCGGATCCCATCGTAACTCCGGGTTAAACGTGCTTGGGCGAGAGTAGTACTAGGATGGGTGACCTCCCGGGAAGTCCTCGTGTTGCACCCCTCCTTTTTGCCCGCTTCTCCATCCGGCCAGCCTCTTTGTCTTTCTTTCTTCTTTTTCTCTCCCCCGCCTCCCTTTCCTCCGCCACTATCGATAGGGCGGGGCTAGAGGCCGAAGGCTACTAGTCTTGCTCGAATGTCGTTTCGCTTCAAGAAACGAAAGGTCGGCACCTAATTCCACCAAGAATTTGGTTTTGAACAAGAAAATCTATTTATTTTTTTTTTTAAAAAAAAAACAAAATAAATAACAACAAAGCGAATCGAATAGAAATCCAACGGTCGGATCGCAGTGTTACGCCCTTTTGAGCCACCGCCGGGAGCCTCCCCGTCGCTCCCCGATCCTCCTCTTCGAAGCGCTCCCGCCGCTCCCCGATCCTCCTCTTCGAAGCGCTTATAGCAATTGCGCGTGCATGGGCTAACGGGTGCGATCATACCAAGACTAATGCACCGGATCCCATCGAACTCCGGGTTAAACGTGCTTGGGCGAGAGTAGTACTAGGATGGGTGACCTCCCGGGAAGTCCTCGTGTTGCACCCCTCCTTTTTGCCCGCTTCTCCATCCGGCCAGCCTCTTTGTCTTTCTTTCTTCTTTTTCTCTCCCCCGCCTCCCTTTCCTCCGCCACTATCGATAGGGCGGGCTAGAGGCCGAAGGCTACTAGTCTTGCTCGGAATGTCGTTTCGCTTCAAGAAACGAAAGGTCGGCACCTAATTCCACCAAGAATTTGGTTTTGAACAAGAAAAATCTATTTATTTTTTTTTAAAAAAAAAAACAAAATAAATAACAAATAAAGCGAATCGAATAGAAATCCAACGGCCGGATCGCAGTTACGCCTTTTGAGCCACCGCCGGGAGCCTCCCCGCCGCTCCCCGATCCTCCTCTTCGAAGCGCTCCCGCCGCCCCCGATCCTCCTCTTCGAAGCGCTTATAGCAATTGCGCGTGCATGGGCTAACGGGTGCGATCATACCAAAGACTAATGCACCGGATCCCATCGTAACTCCGGGTTAAACGTGCTTGGGCGAGAGTAGTACTAGGATGGGTGACCTCCCCGGGAAGTCCTCGTGTTGCACCCCTCCTTTTTGCCCGCTTCTCCATCCGGCCAGCCTCTTTGTCTTTCTTTCTTCTTTTTCTCTCCCCGCGCTCCCTTTCCTCCGCCACTATCGATAGGGCGGGGCTAGAGGCCGAAGGCTACTAGTCTTGCTCTAATGTCGTTTCGCTTCAAGAAACGAAAGGTCGGCACCTAATTCCACCAAGAATTTGGTTTTGAATAAGTAAAATCTATTTATTTTTTTTTAAAAAAAAAACAAAATAAATAACAACTAAAGCGAATCGAATAGAAATCCAACGTACGGATCGCAGTTACGCCCTTTTGAGCCACCGCCGGGAGCCTCCCCGTCGCTCCCCGATCCTCCTCTTCGAAGCGCTCCCGCCGCTCCCCGATCCTCCTCTTCGAAGCGCTTATAGCAATTGCGCGTGCATGGGCTAACGGGTGCGATCATACCAAAGACTAATGCACCGGATCCCATCGTAACTCCGGGTTAAACGTGCTTGGGCGAGAGTAGTACTAGGATGGGTGACCTCCCGGGAAGTCCTCGTGTTGCACCCCTCCTTTTTGCCCGCTTCTCCATCCGGCCACCTCTTTGTCTTTCTTTCTTCTTTTTCTCTCCCCGCCTCCCCTTTCCTCCGCCACTATCGATAGGGCGGGCTAGAGGCCGAAGGCTACTAGTCTTGCTCGGAATGTCGTTTCGCTTCAAGAAACGAAAGGTCGGCACCTAATTCCACCAAGAATTTGGTTTTGAACAAGAAAATCTATTTATTTTTTTTTAAAAAAAAAACAAAATAAATAACAACAAAGCGAATCGAATAGAAATCCAACGGCCGGATCGCAGTTACGCCCTTTTGAGCCACCGCCGGGGAGCCTCCCCGTCGCTCCCCGATCCTCCTCTTCGAAGCGCTCCCGTCGCTCCCCGATCCTCCTCTTCGAAGCGCTTATAGCAATTGCGCGTGCATGGGCTAACGGTGCGATCATACCAAGACTAATGCACCGGATCCCATCGTAACTCCGGTTAAACGTGCTTGGGCGAGAGTAGTACTAGGATGGGTGACCTCCCGGGAAGTCCTCGTGTTGCACCCCTCCTTTTTGCCCGCTTCTCCATCCCAGCCACCTCTTTGTCTTTCTTTCTTCTTTTTCTCTCCCCGCCTCCCTTTCCTCCGCCACTATCGATAGGGCGGGGCTAGAGGCCGAAGGCTACTAGTCTTGCTCGGAATGTCGTTTCGCTTCAAGAAACGAAAGGTCGGCACCTAATTCCACCAAGAATTTGGTTTTGAACAAGAAAATCTATTTATTTTTTTTTAAAAAAAAAAACAAAATAAATACCAATTAAAGCGAATCGAATAGAAATCCAACGGCCGGATCGCAGTTACGGCCCTTTGAGCCACCGCCGGGAGCCTCCCGCCGCTCCCCGATCCTCCTCTTCGAAGCGCTCCCGCCGCTCCCCGATCCTCCTCTTCGAAGCGCTTATAGCAATTGCGCGTGCATGGGCTAACGGGTGCGATCATACCAAAGACTAATGCACCGGATCCCATCGAACTCCGGGTTAAACGTGCTTGGGCGAGAGTAGTACTAGGATGGGTGACCTCCCGGGAAGTCCTCGTGTTGCACCCCTCCTTTTTGCCCGCTTCTCCATCCGGCCAGCCTCTTTGTCTTTCTTTCTTCTTTTTCTCTCCCCCGCTCCCCTTTCCTCCGCCACTATCGATAGGGCGGGGCTAGAGGCCGAAGGCTACTAGTCTTGCTCGAATGTCGTTTCGCTTCAAGAAACGAAAGGTCGGCACCTAATTCCACCAAGAATTTGGTTTTGAACAAAAAAATCTATTTATTTTTTTTTAAAAAAAAAACAAAATAAATAACAACTCAAAGCGAATCGAATAGAAATCCAACGGTCGGATCGTTGTGTTACGCCCTTTTGAGCCACCGCCGGGAGCCTCCCCGTCGCTCCCCGATCCTCCTCTTCGAGGCGCTCCCGCCGCTCCCCGATCCTCCTCTTCGAAGCGCTTATAGCAATTGCGCGTGCATGGGCTAACGGGTGCGATCATACCAAAGACTAATGCACCGGATCCCATCGTAACTCCGGGTTAAACGTGCTTGGGCGAGAGTAGTACTAGGATGGGTGACCTCCCGGGAAGTCCTCGTGTTGCACCCCTCCTTTTTGCCCGCTTCTCCATCCGGCCAGCCTCTTTGTCTTTCTTTCTTCTTTTTCTCTCCCCCGCCTCCCTTTCCTCCGCCACTATCGATAGGGCGGGGCTAGAGGCCGAAGGCTACTAGTCTTGCTCTCTAATGTCGCTTCGCTTCAAGAAACGAAAGGTCGGCACCTAATTCCACCAAGAATTTGGTTTTGAACAAGAAAAATCTATTTATTTTTTTTTAAAAAAAAAAAACAAAATAAATAACAAATACCAAAGCGAATCGAATAGAAATCCAACGGCCGGATCGTAGTGTTACGCCCTTTTGAGCCACCGCCGGAGCCTCCCCGTCGCTCCCCGATCCTCCTCTTCGAAGCGCTCCCGTCGCTCCCCCGATCCTCCTCTTCGAAGCGCTTATAGCAATTGCGCGTGCATGGGCTAACGGGTGCGATCATACCAAAGACTAATGCACCGGATCCCATCGAACTCCGGGTTAAACGTGCTTGGGCGAGAGTAGTACTAGGATGGGTGACCTCCGGGAAGTCCTCGTGTTGCACCCCTCCTTTTTGCCCGCTTCTCCATCCGGCCACCTCTTTTGTCTTTCTTTCTTCTTTTTTCTCCCCCGCCTCCCTTTCCTCCGCCACTATCGATAGGGCGGGGCTAGAGGCCGAAGGCTACTAGTCTTGCTCGAATGTCGTTTCGCTTCAAGAAACGAAAGGTCGGCACCTAATTCCACCAAGAATTTGGTTTTGAACAAGAAAATCTATTTATTTTTTTTTTTAAAAAAACAAAATAAATAACAAATCAAAGCGAATCGAATAGAAATCCAACGGTCGGATCGCAGTTACGCCCTTTGAGCCACCGCCGGGAGCCTCCCGTCGCTCCCCGATCCTCCTCTTCGAAGCGCTCCCGTCCGCTCCCCGATCCTCCTCTTCGAAGCGCTTATAGCAATTGCGCGTGCATGGGCTAACGGGTGCGATCATACCAAAGACTAATGCACCGGATCCCATCGAACTCCGGGTTAAACGTGCTTGGGCGAGAGTAGTACTAGGATGGGTGACCTCCCGGGAAGTCCTCGTGTTGCACCCCTCCTTTTTGCCCGCTTCTCCATCCGGCCACCTCTTTGTCTTTCTTTCTTCTTTTTCTCTCCCCCGCCTCCCTTTCCTCCGCCACTATCGATAGGGCGGGGCTAGAGGCCGAAGGCTACTAGTCTTGCTCGGAATGTCGTTTCGCTTCAAGAAACGAAAGGCTCGGCACCTAATTCCACCAAGAATTTGGTTTTGAACAAGAAAATCTATTTATTTTTTTTTTAAAAAAAAACAAAATAAATAACAAATCAAAGCGAATCGAATAGAAATCCAACGGTCGGATCGCAGTTACGGCCCTTTTGAGCCACCGCCGGGAGCCTCCCGTCGCTCCCCGATCCTCCTCTTCGAAGCGCTCCCGTCGCTCCCCGATCCTCCTCTTCGAAGCGCTTATAGCAATTGCGCGTGCATGGGCTAACGGGTGCGATCATACCAAAGCACTAATGCACCGGATCCCATCGAACTCCGGGTTAAACGTGCTTGGGCGAGAGTAGTACTAGGATGGGTGACCTCCCGGGAAGTCCTCGTGTTGCACCCCTCCTTTTTGCCCGCTTCTCCATCCGGCCAGCCTCTTTGTCTTTCTTTCTTCTTTTTCTCTCCCCGCGCTCCCTTTCCTCCGCCACTATCGATAGGGCGGGGCTAGAGGCCGAAGGCTACTAGTCTTGCTCTAATGTCGTTTCGCTTCAAGAAACGAAAGGTCGGCACCTAATTCCACCAAGAATTTGGTTTTGAACAAGAAAATCTATTTATTTTTTTTTAAAAAAAAAAACAAAATAAATAACAACTAAAGCGAATCGAATAGAAATCCAACGGCCGGATCGCAGTGTTACGCCCTTTTGAGCCACCGCCGGGAGCCTCCCCGTCGCTCCCCGATCCTCCTCTTCGAAGCGCTCCCCGTCGCTCCCCGATCCTCCTCTTCGAAGCGCTTATAGCAATTGCGCGTGCATGGGCTAACGGGTGCGATCATACCAAAGACTAATGCACCGGATCCCATCGTAACTCCGGGTTAAACGTGCTTGGGCGAGAGTAGTACTAGGATGGGTGACCTCCCGGGAAGTCCTCGTGTTGCACCCCCTCCTTTTTGCCCGCTTCTCCATCCGGCCACCTCTTTGTCTTTCTTTCTTCTTTTTCTCTCCCCCGCCTCCCTTTCCTCCGCCACTATCGATAGGGCGGGGCTAGAGGCCGAAGGCTACTAGTCTTGCTCGGAATGTCGTTTCGCTTCAAGAAACGAAAGGTCGGCACCTAATTCCACCAAGAATTTGGTTTTGAACAAGAAAATCTATTTATTTTTTTTTAAAAAAAAAAACAAAATAAATACCAAATAAAGCGAATCGAATAGAAATCCAACGGCCGGATCGCAGTGTTACGCCCTTTTGAGCCACCGCCGGGAGCCTCCCCGTCGCTCCCCCGATCCTCCTCTTCGAAGCGCTCCCGTCGCTCCCCGATCCTCCTCTTCGAAGCGCTTATAGCAATTGCGCGTGCATGGGCTAACGGGTGCGATCATACCAAAGACTAATGCACCGGATCCCATCGTAACTCCGGGTTAAACGTGCTTGGGCGAGAGTAGTACTAGGATGGGTGACCTCCCGGGAAGTCCTCGTGTTGCACCCCTCCTTTTTGCCCGCTTCTCCATCCGGCCACCTCTTTGTCTTTCTTTCTTCTTTTTCTCTCCCCCGCCTCCCCTTTCCTCCGCCACTATCGATAGGGCGGGGCTAGAGGCCGAAGGCTACTAGTCTTGCTCGGAATGTCGCTTTCGCTTCAAGAAACGAAAGGTCGGCACCTAATTCCACCAAGAATTTGGTTTTGAACAAGAAAAATCTATTTATTTTTTTTTTAAAAAAAAAACAAAATAAATAACAACAAAGCGAATCGAATAGAAATCCAACGGTCGGATCGCAGTTACGGCCCTTTTGAGCCACCGCCGGAGCCTCCCGTCGCTCCCCGATCCTCCTCTTCGAAGCGCTCCCGTCGCTCCCCGATCCTCCTCTTCGAAGCGCTTATAGCAATTGCGCGTGCATGGGCTAACGGGTGCGATCATACCAAAGACTAATGCACCGGATCCCATCGAACTCCGGTTAAACGTGCTTGGGCGAGAGTAGTACTAGGATGGGTGACCTCCCGGGAAGTCCTCGTGTTGCACCCCTCCTTTTTGCCCGCTTCTCCATCCGGCCAGCCTCTTTGTCTTTCTTTCTTCTTTTTCTCTCCCCGCCTCCCTTTCCTCCGCCACTATCGATAGGGCGGGGCTAGAGGCCGAAGGCTACTAGTCTTGCTCGGAATGTCGTTTCGCTTCAAGAAACGAAAGGTCGGCACCTAATTCCACCAAGAATTTGGTTTTGAACAAGAAAATCTATTTATTTTTTTTTAAAAAAAAACAAAATAAATAACAAATAAAGCGAATCGAATAGAAATCCAACGGCCGGATCGCAGTTACGCCCTTTTGAGCCACCGCCGGGAGCCTCCCCGTCGCCCCCGATCCTCCTCTTCGAAGCGCTCCCGCCGCTCCCCGATCCTCCTCTTCGAAGCGCTTATAGCAATTGCGCGTGCATGGGCTAACGGGTGCGATCATACCAAAGCACTAATGCACCGGATCCCATCGTAACTCCGGAGTTAAACGTGCTTGGGCGAGAGTAGTACTAGGATGGGTGACCTCCCCGGGAAGTCCTCGTGTTGCACCCCTCCTTTTTGCCCGCTTCTCCATCCGGCCAGCCTCTTTGTCTTTCTTTCTTCTTTTTCTCTCCCCCGCCTCCCTTTCCTCCGCCACTATCGATAGGGCGGGGCTAGAGGCCGAAGGCTACTAGTCTTGCTCGGAATGTCGCTTTCGCTTCAAGAAACGAAAGGTCGGCACCTAATTCCACCAAGAATTTGGTTTTGAACAAGAAAATCTATTTATTTTTTTTTAAAAAAAAAACAAAATAAATAACAAATAAAGCGAATCGAATAGAAATCCAACGGTCGGATCGCAGTTACGCCCTTTTGAGCCACCGCCGGGAGCCTCCCCGTCGCTCCCCGATCCTCCTCTTCGAGCGCTCCCGCCGCTCCCCGATCCTCCTCTTCGAAGCGCTTATAGCAATTGCGCGTGCATGGGCTAACGGGTGCGATCATACCAAAGACTAATGCACCGGATCCCATCGAACTCCGGGTTAAACGTGCTTGGGCGAGAGTAGTACTAGGATGGGTGACCTCCCCGGGAAGTCCTCGTGTTGCACCCCTCCTTTTTGCCCGCTTCTCCATCCGGCCAGCCTCTTTGTCTTTCTTTCTTCTTTTTCTCTCCCCCGCCTCCCTTTCCTCCGCCACTATCGATAGGGCGGGGCTAGAGGCCGAAGGCTACTAGTCTTGCTCGGAATGTCGTTTCGCTTCAAGAAACGAAAGGTCGGCACCTAATTCCACCAAGAATTTGGTTTTGAACAAGAAAATCTATTTATTTTTTTTTAAAAAAAAACAAAATAAATACCAAATCAAAGCGAATCGAATAGAAATCCAACGGTCGGATCGCAGTTACGGCCCTTTTGAGCCACCGCCGGGAGCCTCCCCGTCGCTCCCCGATCCTCCTCTTCGAAGCGCTCCCCCGTCGCTCCCCGATCCTCCTCTTCGAAGCGCTTATAGCAATTGCGCGTGCATGGGCTAACGGGTGCGATCATACCAAGACTAATGCACCGGATCCCATCGAACTCCGGAGTTAAACGTGCTTGGGCGAGAGTAGTACTAGGATGGGTGACCTCCCGGGAAGTCCTCGTGTTGCACCCCTCCTTTTTGCCCGCTTCTCCATCCGGCCACCTCTTTGTCTTTCTTTCTTCTTTTTCTCTCCCCCGCCTCCCTTTCCTCCGCCACTATCGATAGGGCGGGGCTAGAGGCCGAAGGCTACTAGTCTTGCTCGGAATGTCGTTTCGCTTCAAGAAACGAAAGGCTCGGCACCTAATTCCACCAAGAATTTGGTTTTGAACAAGAAAAATCTATTTATTTTTTTTTAAAAAAAAAAAAAACAAAATAAATAACAACTAAAGCGAATCGAATAGAAATCCAACGGTCGGATCGCAGTTTACGCCCTTTTGAGCCACCGCCGGAGCCTCCCCGTCGCTCCCCGATCCTCCTCTTCGAAGCGCTCCCGCCGCTCCCCGATCCTCCTCTTCGAAGCGCTTATAGCAATTGCGCGTGCATGGGCTAACGGTGCGATCATACCAAGACTAATGCACCGGATCCCATCGAACTCCGAGGTTAAACGTGCTTGGGCGAGAGTAGTACTAGGATGGGTGACCTCCCGGGAAGTCCTCGTGTTGCACCCCTCCTTTTTGCCCGCTTCTCCATCCGGCCAGCCTCTTTGTCTTTCTTTCTTCTTTTTCTCCCCCCGCCTCCCTTTCCTCCGCCACTATCGATAGGGCGGGGCTAGAGGCCGAAGGCTACTAGTCTTGCTCGGAATGTCGTTTCGCTTCAAGAAACGAAAGGTCGGCACCTAATTCCACCAAGAATTTGGTTTTGAACAAGAAAAATCTATTTATTTTTTTTTAAAAAAAAAAACAAAATAAATACCAAATCAAAGCGAATCGAATAGAAATCCAACGGCCGGACGCAGTTACGCCCTTTTGAGCCACCGCCGGAGCCTCCCGTCGCTCCCCGATCCTCCTCTTCGGCGCTCCCGCCGCTCCCCGATCCTCCTCTTCGAAGCGCTTATAGCAATTGCGCGTGCATGGGCTAACGGGTGCGATCATACCAAAGACTAATGCACCGGATCCCATCGAACTCCGGGTTAAACGTGCTTGGGCGAGAGTAGTACTAGGATGGGTGACCTCCCGGGAAGTCCTCGTGTTGCACCCCTCCTTTTTGCCCGCTTCTCCATCCGGCCACCTCTTTGTCTTTCTTTCTTCTTTTTCTCTCCCCCCGCTCTCCCTTTCCTCCGCCACTATCGATAGGGCGGGGCTAGAGGCCGAAGGCTACTAGTCTTGCTCGAATGTCGCTTCGCTTCAAGAAACGAAAGGTCGGCACCTAATTCCACCAAGAATTTGGTTTTGAACAAGAAAATCTATTTATTTTTTTTTAAAAAAAAAAAAAATAAATAACAAAGCGAATCGAATAGAAATCCAACGGCTCGGATCGTTGTGTTACGCCCTTTTGAGCCACCGCCGGAGCCTCCTGTCGCTCCCCCGATCCTCCTCTTCGAAGCGCTCCCCGTCGCTCCCCGATCCTCCTCTTCGAAGCGCTTATAGCAATTGCGCGTGCATGGGCTAACGGGTGCGATCATACCAAGACTAATGCACCGGATCCCATCGAACTCCGGGTTAAACGTGCTTGGGCGAGAGTAGTACTAGGATGGGTGACCTCCCGGGAAGTCCTCGTGTTGCACCCCTCCTTTTTGCCCGCTTCTCCATCCGGCCAGCCTCTTTGTCTTTCTTTCTTCTTTTTTTCTCTCCCCCGCCTCCCTTTCCTCCGCCACTATCGATAGGGCGGGGCTAGAGGCCGAAGGCTACTAGTCTTGCTCTGAATGTCGTTTCGCTTCAAGAAACGAAAGGTCGGCACCTAATTCCACCAAGAATTTGGTTTTGAACAAGAAAATCTATTTATTTTTTTTTAAAAAAAAAACAAAATAAATAACAAATCAAAGCGAATCGAATAGAAATCCAACGGTCGGATCGCAGTTTACGCCCTTTGAGCCACCGCCGGGGAGCCTCCCGCCGCTCCCCGATCCTCCTCTTCGAAGCGCTCCCGCCGCTCCCCGATCCTCCTCTTCGAAGCGCTTATAGCAATTGCGCGTGCATGGGCTAACGGGTGCGATCATACCAAAGACTAATGCACCGGATCCCATCGTAACTCCGGGTTAAACGTGCTTGGGCGAGAGTAGTACTAGGATGGGTGACCTCCCGGGAAGTCCTCGTGTTGCACCCCTCCTTTTTGCCCGCTTCTCCATCCGGCCAGCCTCTTTGTCTTTCTTTCTTCTTTTTCTCTCCCCCGCCTCCCTTTCCTCCGCCACTATCGATAGGGCGGGGCTAGAGGCCGAAGGCTACTAGTCTTGCTCGGAATGTCGTTTCGCTTCAAGAAACGAAAGGTCGGCACCTAATTCCACCAAGAATTTGGTTTTGAACAAGAAAAAATCTATTTATTTTTTTTTAAAAAAAAAACAAAATAAATAACACCTAAAGCGAATCGAATAGAAATCCAACGGCCGGATCGCAGTTACGCCCTTTTGAGCCACCGCCGGAGCCTCCCCGTCGCTCCCCGATCCTCCTCTTCGAAGCGCTCCCCGCCGCTCCCCGATCCTCCTCTTCGAAGCGCTTATAGCAATTGCGCGTGCATGGGCTAACGGGTGCGATCATACCAAAGACTAATGCACCGGATCCCATCGTAACTCCGAGTTAAACGTGCTTGGGCGAGAGTAGTACTAGGATGGGTGACCTCCCGGGAAGTCCTCGTGTTGCACCCCTCCTTTTTGCCCGCTTCTCCATCCGGCCACCTCTTTGTCTTTCTTTCTTCTTTTTTCTCTCCCCCGCCTCCCTTTCCTCCGCCACTATCGATAGGGCGGGGCTAGAGGCCGAAGGCTACTAGTCTTGCTCGAATGTCGTTTCGCTTCAAGAAACGAAAGGTCGGCACCTAATTCCACCAAGAATTTGGTTTTGAACAAGAAAAATCTATTTATTTTTTTTTAAAAAAAAACAAAATAAATAACAAATAAAGCGAATCGAATAGAAATCCAACTGTCCGGATCGCAGTTACGCCCTTTTGAGCCACCGCCGGGGAGCCTCCCCGTCGCTCCCCGATCCTCCTCTTCGAAGCGCTCCCGTCGCTCCCCGATCCTCCTCTTCGAAGCGCTTTATAGCAATTGCGCGTGCATGGGCTAACGGGTGCGATCATACCAAAGACTAATGCACCGGATCCCATCGAACTCCGGGTTAAACGTGCTTGGGCGAGAGTAGTACTAGGATGGGTGACCTCCCGGGAAGTCCTCGTGTTGCACCCCTCCTTTTTGCCCGCTTCTCCATCCGGCCACCTCTTTGTCTTTCTTTCTTCTTTTTCTCTCCCCCGCCTCCCTTTCCTCCGCCACTATCGATAGGGCGGGGCTAGAGGCCGAAGGCTACTAGTCTTGCTCGAATGTCGCTTTCGCTTCAAGAAACGAAAGGTCGGCACCTAATTCCACCAAGAATTTGGTTTTGAACAAGAAAATCTATTTATTTTTTTTTAAAAAAAACCAAAATAAATAACAACTAAAGCGAATCGAATAGAAATCCAACGGTCGGATCGCAGTGTTACGCCCTTTGAGCCACCGCCGGAGCCTCCTCCGTCGCTCCCCGATCCTCCTCTTCGAAGCGCTCCCGTCGCTCCCGATCCTCCTCTTCGAAGCGCTTATAGCAATTGCGCGTGCATGGGCTAACGGGTGCGATCATACCAAAGACTAATGCACCGATCCCATCGAACTCCGGAGTTAAACGTGCTTGGGCGAGAGTAGTACTAGGATGGGTGACCTCCCGGGAAGTCCTCGTGTTGCACCCCTCCTTTTTGCCCGCTTCTCCATCCGGCCAGCCTCTTTGTCTTTCTTTCTTCTTTTTCTCTCCCCCGCCTCCCTTTCCTCCGCCACTATCGATAGGGCGGGGCTAGAGGCCGAAGGCTACTAGTCTTGCTCGAATGTCGTTTCGCTTCAAGAAACGAAAGGTCGGCACCTAATTCCACCAAGAATTTGGTTTTGAACAAGAAAATCTATTTATTTTTTTTTAAAAAAAAAAAACAAAATAAATAACAAATAAAGCGAATCGAATAGAAATCCAACGGCCGGATCGCAGTGTTACGCCCTTTTGAGCCACCGCCGGGAGCCTCCCCGTCGCTCCCCGATCCTCCTCTTCGAAGCGCTCCCGTCGCTCCCCGATCCTCCTCTTCGAAGCGCTTATAGCAATTGCGCGTGCATGGGCTAACGGGTGCGATCATACCAAAGACTAATGCACCGGATCCCATCGAACTCCGGGTTAAACGTGCTTGGGCGAGAGTAGTACTAGGATGGGTGACCTCCCGGGAAGTCCTCGTGTTGCACCCCTCCTTTTTGCCCGCTTCTCCATCCGGCCAATCTCTTTGTCTTTCTTTCTTCTTTTTCTCTCCCCCGCCTCCCTTTCCTCCGCCACTATCGATAGGGCGGGGCTAGAGGCCGAAGGCTACTAGTCTTGCTCGGAATGTCGCTTTCGCTTCAAGAAACGAAAGGTCGGCACCTAATTCCACCAAGAATTTGGTTTTGAACAAGAAAATCTATTTATTTTTTTTTAAAAAAAAAACAAAATAAATAACAACTCCAAAGCGAATCGAATAGAAATCCAACGGCCGGATCGCAGTGTTACGCCCTTTTTGAGCCACCGCCGGGGAGCCTCCCCGTCGCTCCCCGATCCTCCTCTTCGAGCGCGCCCGCCGCTCCCCGATCCTCCTCTTCGAAGCGCTTATAGCAATTGCGCGTGCATGGGCTAACGGGTGCGATCATACCAAAGACTAATGCACCGGATCCCATCGTAACTCCGAGTTAAACGTGCTTGGGCGAGAGTAGTACTAGGATGGGTGACCTCCCGGGAAGTCCTCGTGTTGCACCCCTCCTTTTTGCCCGCTTCTCCATCCGGCCAGCCTCTTTGTCTTTCTTTCTTCTTTTTCTCTCCCCCGCCTCCCTTCCCTCCGCCACTATCGATAGGGCGGGGGCCAGAGGCCGAAGGCTACTAGTCTTGCTCGAATGTCGTTTCGCTTCAAGAAACGAAAGGCTCGGCACCTAATTCCACCAAGAATTTGGTTTTGAACAAGAAAATCTATTTATTTTTTTTTAAAAAAAACCAAAATAAATAACAAATAAAGCGAATCGAATAGAAATCCAACGGTCGGATCGCAGTTACGCCCTTTTGAGCCACCGCGGGAGCCTCCCCGTCGCTCCCCGATCCTCCCTCTTCGAAGCGCTCCCCGCGCTCCCCGATCCTCCTCTTCGAAGCGCTTATAGCAATTGCGCGTGCATGGGCTAATCTGGTGCGATCATACCAAGACTAATGCACCGGATCCCATCGAACTCCGGAGTTAAACGTGCTTGGGCGAGAGTAGTACTAGGATGGGTGACCTCCCGGGGAAGTCCTCGTGTTGCACCCCTCCTTTTTGCCCGCTTCTCCATCCGGCCAGCCTCTTTGTCTTTCTTTCTTCTTTTTCTCTCCCCCGCCTCCCTTTCCTCCGCCACTATCGATAGGGCGGGGCTAGAGGCCGAAGGCTACTAGTCTTGCTCGAATGTCGCTTCGCTTCAAGAAACGAAAGGCTCGGCACCTAATTCCACCAAGAATTTGGTTTTGAACAAGAAAATCTATTTATTTTTTTTTTAAAAAAAAAAAAATAAATAACAAATAAAGCGAATCGAATAGAAATCCAACTATCCGGATCGCAGTGTTACGCCCTTTTGAGCCACCGCCGGGAGCCTCCCGTCGCTCCCCGATCCTCCTCTTCGAAGCGCTCCCGTCGCCCCCGATCCTCCTCTTCGAAGCGCTTATAGCAATTGCGCGTGCATGGGCTAACGGGTGCGATCATACCAAGACTAATGCACCGGATCCCATCGAACTCCGGAGTTAAACGTGCTTGGGCGAGAGTAGTACTAGGATGGGTGACCTCCCGGGAAGTCCTCGTGTTGCACCCCTCCTTTTTGCCCGCTTCTCCATCCGGCCAGCCTCTTTGTCTTTCTTTCTTCTTTTTCTCTCCCCCGCCTCCCTTTCCTCCGCCACTATCGATAGGGCGGGCTAGAGGCCGAAGGCTACTAGTCTTGCTCGAATGTCGTTTCGCTTCAAGAAACGAAAGGTCGGCACCTAATTCCACCAAGAATTTGGTTTTGAACAAGAAAATCTATTTATTTTTTTTTAAAAAAAAAACAAATAAATAACAACTAAAGCGAATCGAATAGAAATCCAACGGCCGGATCGCAGTTACGCCCTTTGAGCCACCGCCGGGGAGCCTCCCCCGTCGCTCCCCGATCCTCCTCTTCGAGCGCTCCCGTCGCTCCCCGATCCTCCTCTTCGAAGCGCTTATAGCAATTGCGCGTGCATGGGCTAACGGTGCGATCATACCAAAGACTAATGCACCGGATCCCATCGAACTCCGGGTTAAACGTGCTTTGGGCGAGAGTAGTACTAGGATGGGTGACCTCCCGGGAAGTCCTCGTGTTGCACCCCTCCTTTTTGCCCGCTTCTCCATCCGGCCACCTCTTTGTCTTTCTTTCTTCTTTTTCTCTCCCCCGCTCCCCTTTCCTCCGCCACTATCGATAGGGGCGGGGCTAGAGGCCGAAGGCTACTAGTCTTGCTCGGAATGTCGTTTCGCTTCAAGAAACGAAAGGTCGGCACCTAATTCCACCAAGAATTTGGTTTTGAACAAGAAAATCTATTTATTTTTTTTTAAAAAAAAAAAAATAAATAACAACAAAGCGAATCGAATAGAAATCCAACGGTCGGATCGCAGGTTACGCCCTTTTGAGCCACCGCCGGAGCCTCCCCGCCGCTCCCCGATCCTCCTCTTCGAAGCGCTCCCGTCGCTCCCCGATCCTCCTCTTCGAAGCGCTTATAGCAATTGCGCGTGCATGGGCTAACGGGTGCGATCATACCAAGACTAATGCACCGGATCCCATCGAACTCCGGGTTAAACGTGCTTGGGCGAGAGTAGTACTAGGATGGGTGACCTCCCGGGAAGTCCTCGTGTTGCACCCCTCCTTTTTGCCCGCTTCTCCATCCGGCCACCCTCTTTGTCTTTCTTTCTTCTTTTTCTCTCCCCCGCCTCCCTTTCCTCCGCCACTATCGATAGGGCGGGGCTAGAGGCCGAAGGCTACTAGTCTTGCTCGAATGTCGTTTCGCTTCAAGAAACGAAAGGTCGGCACCTAATTCCACCAAGAATTTGGTTTTGAACAAGAAAAATCTATTTATTTTTTTTTAAAAAAAAACAAAATAAATAATGCTAATAAAGCGAATCGAATAGAAATCCAACGGCCGGATCGCAGTTACGGCCCTTTTGAGCCACCGCCGGGGAGCCTCCCGTCGCTCCCCGATCCTCCTCTTCGAGCGCTCCCGTCGCTCCCCGATCCTCCTCTTCGAAGCGCTTATAGCAATTGCGCGTGCATGGGCTAACGGGTGCGATCATACCAAAGACTAATGCACCGGATCCCATCGAACTCCGGGTTAAACGTGCTTGGGCGAGAGTAGTACTAGGATGGGTGACCTCCTCGGGAAGTCCTCGTGTTGCACCCCTCCTTTTTGCCCGCTTCTCCATCCGGCCAGCCTCTTTGTCTTTCTTTCTTCTTTTTCTCTCCCCCGCCTCCCTTTCCTCCGCCACTATCGATAGGGCGGGGCTAGAGGCCGAAGGCTACTAGTCTTGCTCGGAATGTCGTTTCGCTTCAAGAAACGAAAGGTCGGCACCTAATTCCACCAAGAATTTGGTTTTGAACAAGAAAAATCTATTTATTTTTTTTTAAAAAAAAACAAAATAAATAACAATAAAGCGAATCGAATAGAAATCCAACGGTCGGATCGCAGTGTTACGCCCTTTTGAGCCACCGCCGGAGCCTCCTCGTCGCTCCCCGATCCTCCTCTTCGAAGCGCTCCCGTCGCTCCCCGATCCTCCTCTTCGAAGCGCTTATAGCAATTGCGCGTGCATGGGCTAACGGGTGCGATCATACCAAGCACTAATGCACCGGATCCCATCGTAACTCCGGGTTAAACGTGCTTGGGCGAGAGTAGTACTAGGATGGGTGACCTCCTGGGAAGTCCTCGTGTTGCACCCCTCCTTTTTGCCCGCTTCTCCATCCGGCCAGCCTCTTTGTCTTTCTTTCTTCTTTTTCTCTCCCCCGCCTCCCTTTCCTCCGCCACTATCGATAGGGCGGGGCTGAGGCCGAAGGCTACTAGTCTTGCTCGGAATGTCGTTTCGCTTCAAGAAACGAAAGGTCGGCACCTAATTCCACCAAGAATTTGGTTTTGAACAAGAAAAATCTATTTATTTTTTTTTTTAAAAAAAACAAAATAAATAACAGTCAAAGCGAATCGAATAGAAATCCAACGGTCGGATCGCAGGTTACGGCCCTTTTGAGCCACCGCCGGGGAGCCTCCTCGTCGCTCCCCGATCCTCCTCTCTCGAAGCGCTCCCGTCGCTCCCCGATCCTCCTCTTCGAAGCGCTTATAGCAATTGCGCGTGCATGGGCTAACGGGTGCGATCATACCAAGACTAATGCACCGGATCCCATCGAACTCCGAAGTTAAACGTGCTTGGGCGAGAGTAGTACTAGGATGGGTGACCTCCCGGGAAGTCCTCGTGTTGCACCCCTCCTTTTTGCCCGCTTCTCCATCCGGCCAGCCTCTTTGTCTTTCTTTCTTCTTTTTCTCTCCCCCGCCTCCCTTTCCTCCGCCACTATCGATAGGGCGGGGCTAGAGGCCGAAGGCTACTAGTCTTGCTCGGAATGTCGTTTCGCTTCAAGAAACGAAAGGTCGGCACCTAATTCCACCAAGAATTTGGTTTTGAACAAGAAAAATCTATTTATTTTTTTTTTAAAAAAAAAACAAAATAAATAACAGATAAAGCGAATCGAATAGAAATCCAACGGTCGGATCGCAGTTACGGCCCTTTTGAGCCACCGCCGGGGAGCCTCCCTGTCGCTCCCCCGATCCTCCTCTTCGAAGCGCTCCCGTCGCTCCCCGATCCTCCTCTTCGAAGCGCTTATAGCAATTGCGCGTGCATGGGCTAACGGGTGCGATCATACCAAAGACTAATGCACCGGATCCCATCGAACTCCGGAGTTAAACGTGCTTGGGCGAGAGTAGTACTAGGATGGGTGACCTCCTTGGGAAGTCCTCGTGTTGCACCCCTCCTTTTTGCCCGCTTCTCCATCCGGCCAGCCTCTTTGTCTTTCTTTCTTCTTTTTCTCTCCCCCGCCTCCCTTTCCTCCGCCACTATCGATAGGGCGGGGCTAGAGGCCGAAGGCTACTAGTCTTGCTCGAATGTCGTTTCGCTTCAAGAAACGAAAGGTCGGCACCTAATTCCACCAAGAATTTGGTTTTGAACAGTAAAAATCTATTTATTTTTTTTTAAAAAAAAACAAAATAAATAACAACAAAGCGAATCGAATAGAAATCCAACGGCCGGATCGCAGTGTTACGGCCCTTTTGAGCCACCGCCGGGAGCCTCCTGTCGCTCCCCGATCCTCCTCTTCGAAGCGCTCCCGCCGCTCCCCGATCCTCCTCTTCGAAGCGCTTATAGCAATTGCGCGTGCATGGGCTAACGGGTGCGATCATACCAAAGCACTAATGCACCGGATCCCATCGAACTCCGAAGTTAAACGTGCTTGGGCGAGAGTAGTACTAGGATGGGTGACCTCCTGGGAAGTCCTCGTGTTGCACCCCTCCTTTTTGCCCGCTTCTCCATCCGGCCACCTCTTTGTCTTTCTTTCTTCTTTTTCTCCCCCCCGCCTCCCTTTCCTCCGCCACTATCGATAGGGCGGGGCTAGAGGCCGAAGGCTACTAGTCTTGCTCGGAATGTCGTTTCGCTTCAAGAAACGAAAGGCCGGCACCTAATTCCACCAAGAATTTGGTTTTGAACAAGAAAAATCTATTTATTTTTTTTTAAAAAAAAAAAACAAAATAAATAACAGTCAAAGCGAATCGAATAGAAATCCAACGGTCGGATCGCGAGTTACGCCCCTTTGAGCCACCGCCGGGAGCCTCCTGTCGCTCCCCGATCCTCCTCTTCGAAGCGCTCCCCGTCGCTCCCCGATCCTCCTCTTCGAAGCGCTTATAGCAATTGCGCGTGCATGGGCTAACGGGTGCGATCATACCAGCACTAATGCACCGGATCCCATCGTAACTCCGGTTAAACGTGCTTGGGCGAGAGTAGTACTAGGATGGGTGACCTCCCCGGGAAGTCCTCGTGTTGCACCCCTCCTTTTTGCCCGCTTCTCCATCCGGCCAACTTTCTTTGTCTTTCTTTCTTCTTTTTCTCTCCCCCGCCTCCCTTTCCTCCGCCACTATCGATAGGGCGGGGCTAGAGGCCGAAGGCTACTAGTCTTGCTCGGAATGTCGTTTCGCTTCAAGAAACGAAAGGTCGGCACCTAATTCCACCAAGAATTTGGTTTTGAACAAGAAAATCTATTTATTTTTTTTTAAAAAAAAACAAAATAAATAACAAATAAAGCGAATCGAATAGAAATCCAACGGTCGGATCGCAGTTACGGCCTTTTGAGCCACCGCCGGGGAGCCTCCTCGTCGCTCCCCGATCCTCCTCTTCGAAGCGCTCCCGTCGCTCCCCGATCCTCCTCTTCGAAGCGCTTATAGCAATTGCGCGTGCATGGGCTAACGGGTGCGATCATACCAAGACTAATGCACCGGATCCCATCGAACTCCGAAGTTAAACGTGCTTGGGCGAGAGTAGTACTAGGATGGGTGACCTCCTGGGAAGTCCTCGTGTTGCACCCCTCCTTTTTGCCCGCTTCTCCATCCGGCCACCTCTTTGTCTTTCTTTCTTCTTTTTCTCTCCCCGCCTCCCTTTCCTCCGCCACTATCGATAGGGGGCGGGGCTAGAGGCCGAAGGCTACTAGTCTTGCTCGGAATGTCGTTTCGCTCAAGAAACGAAAGGTCGGCACCTAATTCCACCAAGAATTTGGTTTTGAACAAGAAAAATCTATTTATTTTTTTTTAAAAAAAAAAACAAAATAAATAACAGTAAAGCGAATCGAATAGAAATCCAACGGTCGGATCGCAGGTTACGGCCCTTTGAGCCACCGCCGGGGAGCCTCCCCGTCGCTCCCCGATCCTCCTCTTCGAAGCGCCTCCCGTCGCTCCCCGATCCTCCTCTTCGAAGCGCTTATAGCAATTGCGCGTGCATGGGCTAACGGGTGCGATCATACCAGCACTAATGCACCGGATCCCATCGAACTCCGAAGTTAAACGTGCTTGGGCGAGAGTAGTACTAGGATGGGTGACCTCCGGGAAGTCCTCGTGTTGCACCCCTCCTTTTTGCCCGCTTCTCCATCCGGCCAGCCTCTTTGTCTTTCTTTCTTCTTTTTCTCTCCCCCGCCTCCCTTTCCTCCGCCACTATCGATAGGGCGGGGCTAGAGGCCGAAGGCTACTAGTCTTGCTTCCGGAATGTCGTTTCGCTTCAAGAAACGAAAGGTCGGCACCTAATTCCACCAAGAATTTGGTTTTGAACAGAAAAAATCTATTTATTTTTTTTTTTAAAAAAAACAAAATAAATAACAGTCAAAGCGAATCGAATAGAAATCCAACGGTCGGATCGCAGGGTTACGCCCTTTTGAGCCACCGCCGGGAGCCTCCTGTCGCTCCCGATCCTCCTCTTCGAAGCGCTCCCGTCGCTCCCCGATCCTCCTCTTCGAAGCGCTTATAGCAATTGCGCGTGCATGGGCTAACGGGTGCGATCATACCAAGCACTAATGCACCGGATCCCATCGAACTCCGAAGTTAAACGTGCTTGGGCGAGAGTAGTACTAGGATGGGTGACCTCTGGGAAGTCCTCGTGTTGCACCCCTCCTTTTTGCCCGCTTCTCCATCCGACCAGACCTCTTTGTCTTTCTTTCTTCTTTTTCTCTCCCCCCTCCCTTTCCTCCGCCACTATCGATAGGGGGCGGGGCTAGAGGCCGAAGGCTACTAGTCTTGCTCGGAATGTCGTTTCGCTTCAAGAAACGAAAGGTCGGCACCTAATTCCACCAAGAATTTGGTTTTGAACGAGAAAAATCTATTTATTTTTTTTTAAAAAAAAACAAAATAAATAACAGTCAAAAGCGAATCGAATAGAAATCCAACGGTCGGATCGCGGAGTTACGGCCCTTTTGAGCCACCGGCAGGAGCCTCCTGTCGCTCCCGATCCTCCTCTTCGAAGCGCTCCCGTCGCTCCCCGATCCTCCTCTTCGAGCGCTTATAGCAATTGCGCGTGCATGGGCTAACGGGTGCGATCATACCAAGCACTAATGCACGGATCCCATCAACTCCGAAGTTAAACGTGCTTAAGGCGAGAGTAGTACTAGGATGGGTGACCTCCCAGGAAGTCCTCGTGTTGCACCCCTCCTTTTTGCCCGCTTCTCCATCCCACCTGACCTCTTTGTCTTTCTTTCTTCTTTTTCTCTCCCCGCCTCCCTTTCCTCCGCCACTATCGATAGGGGCGGGGCTAGAGGGCGAAGGCTACTAGTCTTGCTCGGAATGTCGTTTCGCTTCAAGAAACGAAAGGTCGCACCTAATTCCACCAAGAATTTGGTTTTGAACGAGTAAAAATCTATTTATTTTTTTTTTTAAAAAAAAACAAAATAAATAACAGGTCAAAGCGAATCGAATAGAAATCCAACGGTCGGATCGCAGGGTTACGGCCCTTTTGGCCACCGTGGAGCCTCTGTCGCTCCCCGATCCTCCTCTTCGAGGCGCTCCCGTCGCTCCCCGATCCTCCTCTTGAAGCGCTTATAGCAATTGCGCGTGCATGGGCCTAACGGGTGCGATCATACCGGCTCTAATGCACTGGATCCCATCGAACTCAGAAGTTAAACGTGCTTGGGCGAGAGTAGTACTAGGATGGGTGACCTCTCCGGGAAGTCCTCGTGTTGCACCCCTCCTTTTTGCCCGCTTCTCCATCCGACCAGCCTCTTTGTCTTTCTTTCTTCTTTTTCTCTCCCCGCCTCCCTTTCCTCCGCCACTATCGATAGAGGGCGGGGCTAGAGGCCGAAGGCTACTAGTCTTGCTCGGAATGTCGTTTCGCTTCAGGCCGAAAGGTCGGCCACCTAATTCCACCAGAATTTGGTTTTGAACAGTAAAAAAATCTATTTATTTTTTTTAAAAAAAAACAAAATAAATAAGGAGTCAAAAGCGAATCGAATAGAAATCCAACGGTCGGATCGCCGGTCTCCCTACGGCCCTTTTGAGCCACCCCCTTGCGCAGGAGAGGAGCCTCTGGGGCCCTCCCTGTCGCCCCCGGCCGGCTCCAGATCCTCCTCTTGAAGCGCTCCCTTGCTCCCACACTACTCTTGCGTGGCGGTTCCTCCCCCCTTCTTTCCTTTCTCCCCCTGGCCATGGGCCTCCTCTCCGAACGCCCCGGTGCGCTTATAGCAATTCCGCGTGCATGGGCTGGCGTGCACTTTTAATGCACTGGATCCCATCGGAACTCCGAAGTTAAACGTGCTTGGGCGAGGTAGTACTAGGATGGGTGACCTCACAGGAAGTCCTCGTGTTGCACCCCTCCTTTTTTGCCCGCTTCTCCATCCGGCCAGCCTCTTTGTCTTTCTTTCTTCTTTTTCTCTCCCCCGCCTCCCTTTCCTCCGCCACTATCGATAGGGGGCGGGGCTAGAGGCCGAAGGCTACTAGTCTTGCTCGGAATGTCGTTTCGCTTCAAGAAACGAAAGGTCGGCACCTAATTCCACCAAGAATTTGGTTTTGAACAGTAAAAATCTATTTATTTTTTTTTTTTAAAAAAAAACAAAATAAATAACGGTCAAAGCGAATCGAATAGAAATCCAACGGTCGGATCGCGAGGTTACGGCCCTTTTGAGCCACCGCCAGGAGCCTCCTGTCGCTCCCCGATCCTCCTCTTCGAGCGCTCCCGTCGCTCCCGATCCTCCTCTTCGAGCGCTTATAGCAATTGCGCGTGCATGGGCTAACGGGTGCGATCATACCGGCACTAATGCACCGGATCCCATCGAACTCCGAAGTTAAACGTGCTTGGGCGAGAGTAGTACTAGGATGGGTGACCTCCTCGGGAAGTCCTCGTGTTGCACCCCTCCCTTTTTGCCCCGCTTCTCCATCCCACCAGCCTCTTTGTCTTTCTTTCTTCTTTTTCTCTCCCCCGCCTCCCTTTCCTCCGCCACTATCGATAGGGGGCGGGGCTAGAGGCCGAAGGCTACTAGTCTTGCTCGGAATGTCGTTTCGCTTCAAGAAACGAAAAGGTCGCCACCCTAATTCCACCAAGAATTTGGTTTTGGAACGAGTAAAAATCTATTTATTTTTTTTTTAAAAAAAACAAAAATAAATAACTTGAGTCAAAAGCGAATCGAATAGAAATCCAACGGTCGGATCGCCGGGTTACGGCCCTTTTGAGCCACCGCCGGGGGAGCCTCCTGTGCTCCCAGATCCTCCTCTTGAAGCGCTCCCGTCGCTCCCAGATCCTCCTCTTGAAAACGCTTATAGCAATTGCGCGTGCATGGGCTAACGGGTGCGATCATACCGGCCTAATGCCCAGGATCCCATCGAACTCCGAAGTTAAACGTGCTTGGGCGAGAGTAGTACTAGGATGGGTGACCTCACAGGAGGTCCTCGTGTTGCACCCCTCCTTTTTGCCCGCTTCTCCACATCAGGCCGGCCTCTTTGTCTTTCTTTCTTCTTTTTCTCTCCCCCGCCTCCCTTTCCTCCGCCACTATCGATAGGGGGCGGGGCTAGAGCCGAAGGCTACTAGTCTTGCTCGGAATGTCGTTTCGCTTCAAGAAACGAAGGTCGGCACCTAATTCCACCAAGAATTTGGTTTTGAACGGTAAAAATCTATTTATTTTTTTTTTAAAAAAAACAAAATAAATAACGAGTCAAAGCGAATCGAATAGAAATCCAACGGTCGGATCGCAGGTTCACGGCCCTTTTGAGCCACCGCCGGAGGAGCCTCCTGTCGCTCCCCGATCCTCCTCTTCGAAGCGCTCCCGTCGCTCCCCGATCCTCCTCTTCGAAGCGCTTATAGCAATTGCGCGTGCATGGGCTAACGGGTGCGATCATACCGGCACTAATGCACCGGATCCCATCGAACTCCGAAGTTAAACGTGCTTGGGCGAGAGTAGTACTAGGATGGGTGACCTCTGGGAAGTCCTCGTGTTGCACCCCTCCTTTTTGCCCGCTTCTCCATCCGGCCGGCCTCTTTGTCTTTCTTTCTTCTTTTTCTCTCCCCCGCCTCCCTTTCCTCCGCCACTATCGATAGGGGGCGGGGCTAGGCCGAAGGCTACTAGTCTTGCTCGGAATGTCGTTTCGCTTCAAGAAACGAAAGGTCGGCACCTAATTCCACCAGAATTTGGTTTTGAACGGTAAAAATCTATTTATTTTTTTTAAAAAAAAACAAAATAAATAACGATCCAAAGCGAATCGAATAGAAATCCAACGGTCGGATCGCGAGTTACGGCCCCTTTTGAGCCACCGCCGAGGGAGCCTCCTGTCGCTCCCGATCCTCCTCTTCGAAGCGCTCCCGTCGCTCCCCGATCCTCCTCTTCGAAGCGCTTATAGCAATTGCGCGTGCATGGGCTAACGGGTGCGATCATACCGGCACTAATGCCCCGGATCCCATCGAACTCCGAAGTTAAACGTGCTTGGGCGAGAGTAGTACTAGGATGGGTGACCTCCAGGGAAGTCCTCGTGTTGCACCCCTCCTTTTTGCCCGCTTCTCCATCCGGCCGGCCTCTTTGTCTTTCTTTCTTCTTTTTCTCTCCCCCGCCTCCCTTTCCTCCGCCACTATCGATAGGGCGGGGCTAGAGGCCGAAGGCTACTAGTCTTGCTCGGAATGTCGTTTCGCTTCAAGAAGGCGAAAGGTCGGCACCTAATTCCACCAAGAATTTGGTTTTGAACGGTAAAAATCTATTTATTTTTTTTTAAAAAAAAAAACAAAATAAATAACGATCAAAGCGAATCGAATAGAAATCCAACGGTCGGATCGCGGGGTTACGGCCCTTTTGAGCCACCGCAGAGGAGCCTCCTGTCGCTCCCCGATCCTCCTCTTCGAAGCGCTCCGTCGCTCCCCGATCCTCCTCTTCGAAGCGCTTATAGCAATTGCGCGTGCATGGGCTAACGGGTGCGATCATACCGGCACTAATGCACGGATCCCATCGAACTCCGAAGTTAAACGTGCTTGGGCGAGAGTAGTACTAGGATGGGTGACCTCCGGGGAAGTCCTCGTGTTGCACCCCTCCTTTTTGCCCGCTTCTCCATCCGGCCAGCCTCTTTGTCTTTCTTTCTTCTTTTTCTCTCCCCTTCCTCCCTTTCCTCCGCCACTATCGATAGGGCGGGGCTAGAGGCCGAAGGCTACTAGTCTTGCTCGGAATGTCGTTTCGCTTCAAGAAACGAAAGGTCGGCACCTAATTCCACCAAGAATTTGGTTTTGAACGATAAAAATCTATTTATTTTTTTTAAAAAAAAACAAAATAAATAACGATCAAAACGAATCGAATAGAAATCCAACGGTCGGATCGCGAGTTACGGCCCTTTTGAGCCACCGCCACCGCGAGGAGCCTCCTGTCGCTCCCCGATCCTCCTCTTCGAAGCGCTCCCGTCGCTCCCCGATCCTCCTCTTGAGCGCTTATAGCAATTGCGCGTGCATGGGCTAACGGGTGCGATCATACCGGCACTAATGCACGGATCCCATCGAACTCCGAAGTTAAACGTGCTTGGGCGAGAGTAGTACTAGGATGGGTGACCTCTCAGGAAGTCCTCGTGTTGCACCCCTCCTTTTTGCCCGCTTCTCCATCCGGCCGACCTCTTTGTCTTTCTTTCTTCTTTTTCTCTCCCCCGCCTCCCTTTCCTCCGCCACTATCGATAGGGGCGGGGCTAGAGGCCGAAGGCTACTAGTCTTGCTCGGAATGTCGTTTCGCTTCAAAGACGAAGGTCGGCACCTAATTCCACCAAGAATTTGGTTTTGAACGGTAAAAATCTATTTATTTTTTTTTTTAAAAAAAAACAAAATAAATAACGATCAAAGCGAATCGAATAGAAATCCAACGGTCGGATCGCGAGGTTACGGCCCTTTTGAGCCACCGCCAGGGAGCCTCCTGTCGCTCCCGATCCTCCTCTTCGAAGCGCTCCGTCGCTCCCCGATCCTCCTCTTGAAGCGCTTATAGCAATTGCGCGTGCATGGGCTAACGGGTGCGATCATACCGGCACTAATGCACGGATCCCATCGAACTCCGAAGTTAAACGTGCTTGGGCGAGTAGTACTAGGATGGGTGACCTCACAGGAAGTCCTCGTGTTGCACCCCTCCTTTTTGCCCGCTTCTCCATCCGGCCGGCCTCTTTGTCTTTCTTTCTTCTTTTTCTCTCCCCTCGCCTCCCTTTCCTCCGCCACTATCGATAGGGGCGGGGCTAGAGGCCGAAGGCTACTAGTCTTGCTCGGAATGTCGTTTCGCTTCAAGAAACGAAAGGTCGGCACCTAATTCCACCAAGAATTTGGTTTTGAACAGTAAAAATCTATTTATTTTTTTTTAAAAAAAAAACAAAATAAATAACGATCAAAACGAATCGAATAGAAATCCAACGGTCGGATCGCGGGTTACGGCCCTTTTGAGGCCACCGCCGAGGAGCCTCCTGTCGCTCCCCGATCCTCCTCTTCGAAGCGCTCCGTCGCTCCCCGATCCTCCTCTTCGAAGCGCTTATAGCAATTGCGCGTGCATGGGCTAACGGGTGCGATCATACCGGCACTAATGCACGGATCCCATCGAACTCCGAAGTTAAACGTGCTTGGGCGAGAGTAGTACTAGGATGGGTGACCTCTGGGAAGTCCTCGTGTTGCACCCCTCCTTTTTGCCCGCTTCTCCATCCGGCCAGCCTCTTTGTCTTTCTTTCTTCTTTTTCTCTCCCCTGCCTCCCTTTCCTCCGCCACTATCGATAGGGCGGGGCTAGAGGCCGAAGGCTACTAGTCTTGCTCGGAATGTCGTTTCGCTTCAAAAACGAAAGGTCGGCACCTAATTCCACCAAGAATTTGGTTTTGAACGGTAAAAATCTATTTATTTTTTTTTTAAAAAAAAACAAAATAAATAACGAGTCAAACGCGAATCGAATAGAAATCCAACGGTCGGATCGCCGGAGTTACGGCCCTTTTGAGCCACCGGCGGGGAGCCTCCTGTCGCTCCCCCGATCCTCCTCTTCGAAGCGCTCCCGTCGCTCCCGATCCTCCTCTTGAAGCGCTTATAGCAATTGCGCGTGCATGGGCTAACGGGTGCGATCATACCGGCACTAATGCACCGGATCCCATCGAACTCCGAAGTTAAACGTGCTTGGGCGAGTAGTACTAGGATGGGTGACCTCCTGGGAAGTCCTCGTGTTGCACCCCTCCTTTTTGCCGCTTCTCCATCCGGCCCGACCTCTTTGTCTTTCTTTCTTCTTTTTCTCTCCCCCGCCTCCCTTTCCTCCTGCCACTATCGATAGGGCGGGGCTAGAGGCCGAAGGCTACTAGTCTTGCTCGGAATGTCGTTTCGCTTCAAGAAACGAAAGGTCGGCCACCTAATTCCACCAAGAATTTGGTTTTGAACGGTAAAAATCTATTTATTTTTTTTTTAAAAAAAAACAAAATAAATAACGAGTCAAAACGAATCGAATAGAAATCCAACGGTCGGATCGCGGGTTACGGCCCTTTTGAGCCACCGCCAGAGGAGCCTCTGTCGCTCCCCGATCCTCCTCTTCGAAGCGCTCCGTCGCTCCCCGATCCTCCTCTTCGAAGCGCTTATAGCAATTGCGCGTGCATGGGCTAACGGGTGCGATCATACCAGCACTAATGCACCGGATCCCATCAGAACTCCGAAGTTAAACGTGCTTGGGCGAGTAGTACTAGGATGGGTGACCTCTGAGGAAGTCCTCGTGTTGCACCCCTCCTTTTTGCCCGCTTCTCCATCCGGCCAGCCTCTTTGTCTTTCTTTCTTCTTTTTCTCTCCCCCCGCCTCCCTTTCCTCCGCCACTATCGATAGGGGCGGGGCTAGAAGCCGAAGGCTACTAGTCTTGCTCGGAATGTCGTTTCGCTTCAAGAAACGAAAGGTCGGCCACCTAATTCCACCAAGAATTTGGTTTTGAACGATAAAAATCTATTTATTTTTTTTTTAAAAAAAAACAAAATAAATAACGGTCAAAGCGAATCGAATAGAAATCCAACGGTCGGATCGCAAGTTACGGCCCTTTTGAGCCACCGCCGGGGAGCCTCCTGTCGCTCCCTGATCCTCCTCTTCGAAGCGCTCCCGTCGCTCCCCGATCCTCCTCTTCGAAGCGCTTATAGCAATTGCGCGTGCATGGGCTAACGGGTGCGATCATACCGGCACTAATGCACGGATCCCATCGGAACTCCGAAGTTAAACGTGCTTGGGCGAGAGTAGTACTAGGATGGGTGACCTCCTGGGAAGTCCTCGTGTTGCACCCCTCCTTTTTGCCCGCTTCTCCATCCGGCCGGCCTCTTTGTCTTTCTTTCTTCTTTTTCTCTCCCCCGCCTCCCTTTCCTCCGCCACTATCGATAGGGGGCGGGGCTAGAGCCGAAAGGCTACTAGTCTTGCTCGGAATGTCGTTTCGCTTCAAGAAACGAAAGGTCGGCACCTAATTCCACCAAGAATTTGGTTTTGAACAGTAAAAATCTATTTATTTTTTTTAAAAAAAAACAAAATAAATAACGAGTCAAAGCGAATCGAATAGAAATCCAACGGTCGGATCGCGAGGTTACGGCCCTTTTGAGCCACCGCCAGGAGCCTCCTGTCGCTCCCGATCCTCCTCTTCGAAGCGCTCCGTCGCTCCCCGATCCTCCTCTTCGAAGCGCTTATAGCAATTGCGCGTGCATGGGCTAACGGGTGCGATCATACCGGCACTAATGCACCGGATCCCATCGAACTCCGAAGTTAAACGTGCTTGGGCGAGTAGTACTAGGATGGGTGACCTCACAGGAAGTCCTCGTGTTGCACCCCTCCTTTTTGCCCGCTTCTCCATCCGGCCGGCCTCTTTGTCTTTCTTTCTTCTTTTTCTCTCCCCCGCCTCCCTTTCCTCCGCCACTATCGATAGGGGCGGGGCTAGAGCCGAAGGCTACTAGTCTTGCTCGGAATGTCGTTTCGCTTCAAGAAACGAAGGTCGGCACCTAATTCCACCAAGAATTTGGTTTTGAACGGTAAAAATCTATTTATTTTTTTTTTAAAAAAAAACAAAATAAATAACGATCAAAACGAATCGAATAGAAATCCAACGGTCGGATCGCGGGTTACGGCCCTTTTGAGCCACCGCGAGGGAGCCTCTGTCGCTCCCGATCCTCCTCTTCGAGCGCTCCGTCGCTCCCCGATCCTCCTCTTGAGCGCTTATAGCAATTGCGCGTGCATGGGCTAACGGGTGCGATCATACCGGCACTAATGCACCGGATCCCATCGAACTCCGAAGTTAAACGTGCTTGGGCGAGTAGTACTAGGATGGGTGACCTCACAGGAAGTCCTCGTGTTGCACCCCTCCTTTTTGCCCGCTTCTCCATCCGGCCAGCCTCTTTGTCTTTCTTTCTTCTTTTTCTCTCCCCTGCCTCCCTTTCCTCGCCACTATCGATAGGGGCGGGGCTAGAGCCGAAGGCTACTAGTCTTGCTCGGAATGTCGTTTCGCTTCAAGAAACGAAAGGTCGGCACCTAATTCCACCAAGAATTTGGTTTTGAACGGTAAAAATCTATTTATTTTTTTTTTAAAAAAAAAACAAAATAAATAACGAGTCAAAACGAATCGAATAGAAATCCAACGGTCGGATCGCGGGTTACGGCCCTTTTGAGCCACCGCCGAGGAGCCTCTGTCGCTCCCGATCCTCCTCTTCGAAGCGCTCCCGTCGCTCCCGATCCTCCTCTTGAAGCGCTTATAGCAATTGCGCGTGCATGGGCTAACGGGTGCGATCATACCGGCACTAATGCACGGATCCCATCGAACTCCGAAGTTAAACGTGCTTGGGCGAGGTAGTACTAGGATGGGTGACCTCACAGGAAGTCCTCGTGTTGCACCCCTCCTTTTTGCCCGCTTCTCCATCCGGCCGGCCTCTTTGTCTTTCTTTCTTCTTTTTCTCTCCCCGCCTCCCTTTCCTCCGCCACTATCGATAGGGGCGGGGCTAGAGCCGAAGGCTACTAGTCTTGCTCGGAATGTCGTTTCGCTTCAAGAAACGAAAGGTCGGCACCTAATTCCACCAAGAATTTGGTTTTGAACGGTAAAAATCTATTTATTTTTTTTTTAAAAAAAAACAAAATAAATAACGATCAAAACGAATCGAATAGAAATCCAACGGTCGGATCGCGGGTTACGGCCCTTTTGAGCCACCGCCGGGGAGCCTCTGTCGCTCCCCGATCCTCCTCTTCGAGCGCTCCGTCGCTCCCCGATCCTCCTCTTGAAGCGCTTATAGCAATTGCGCGTGCATGGGCCTAACGGGTGCGATCATACCGGCCACTAATGCACCGGATCCCATCGGAACTCCGAAGTTAAACGTGCTTGGGCGAGTAGTACTAGGATGGGTGACCTCACAGGAAGTCCTCGTGTTGCACCCCTCCTTTTTGCCGCTTCTCCATCCGGCCGGCCTCTTTGTCTTTCTTTCTTCTTTTTCTCTCCCCGCCTCCCTTTCCTCCGCCACTATCGATAGGGGGCGGGGCTAGAGCCGAAGGCTACTAGTCTTGCTCGGAATGTCGTTTCGCTTCAAGAAACGAAAGGTCGGCACCTAATTCCACCAAGAATTTGGTTTTGAACGGTAAAAATCTATTTATTTTTTTTTTAAAAAAAAACAAAATAAATAACGATCAAAGCGAATCGAATAGAAATCCAACGGTCGGATCGCGGGTTACGGCCCTTTTGAGCCACCGCCAGAGGAGCCTCCTGTCGCTCCCCGATCCTCCTCTTCGAAGCGCTCCGTCGCTCCCGATCCTCCTCTTCGAAGCGCTTATAGCAATTGCGCGTGCATGGGCCTAACGGGTGCGATCATACCGGCACTAATGCACGGATCCCATCGAACTCCGAAGTTAAACGTGCTTGGGGCGAGTAGTACTAGGATGGGTGACCTCTGGGAAGTCCTCGTGTTGCACCCCTCCTTTTTGCCGCTTCTCCATCCGGCCGGCCTCTTTGTCTTTCTTTCTTCTTTTTCTCTCCCCCCGCCTCCCTTTCCTCCGCCACTATCGATAGGGGCGGGGCTAGAGCCGAAGGCTACTAGTCTTGCTCGGAATGTCGTTTCGCTTCAAGAAACGAAAGGTCGGCACCTAATTCCACCAAGAATTTGGTTTTGAACAGTAAAAATCTATTTATTTTTTTTTTTAAAAAAAAACAAAATAAATAACGATCAAAACGAATCGAATAGAAATCCAACGGTCGGATCGCGGGGGTTACGGCCCTTTTGAGCCACCGCCCAGGGAGCCTCCTGTCGCTCCCGATCCTCCTCTTCGAAGCGCTCCCGTCGCTCCCCGATCCTCCTCTTGAAGCGCTTATAGCAATTGCGCGTGCATGGGCTAACGGGTGCGATCATACCGGCACTAATGCACCGGATCCCATCGGAACTCCGAAGTTAAACGTGCTTGGGCGAGAGTAGTACTAGGATGGGTGACCTCTGGGAAGTCCTCGTGTTGCACCCCTCCTTTTTGCCCGCTTCTCCATCCGGCCCGACCTCTTTGTCTTTCTTTCTTCTTTTTCTCTCCCCCGCCTCCCTTTCCTCCGCCACTATCGATAGGGGCGGGGCTAGAAGCCGAAGGCTACTAGTCTTGCTCGGAATGTCGTTTCGCTTCAAGAAACGAAAGGTCGGCACCTAATTCCACCAAGAATTTGGTTTTGAACGGTAAAAATCTATTTATTTTTTTTTTAAAAAAAAACAAAATAAATAACGGTCAAAACGAATCGAATAGAAATCCAACGGTCGGATCGCGGGTTACGGCCCTTTTGAGCCACCGCCAGGGGAGCCTCCTGTCGCTCCCCGATCCTCCTCTTCGAAGCGCTCCCGTCGCTCCCGATCCTCCTCTTGAAGCGCTTATAGCAATTGCGCGTGCATGGGCTAACGGGTGCGATCATACCGGCACTAATGCACGGATCCCATCGAACTCCGAAGTTAAACGTGCTTGGGCGAGTAGTACTAGGATGGGTGACCTCTGGGAAGTCCTCGTGTTGCACCCCTCCTTTTTGCCCGCTTCTCCATCCGGCCGGCCTCTTTGTCTTTCTTTCTTCTTTTTCTCTCCCCCCGCCTCCCTTTCCTCCCGCCACTATCGATAGGGGGCGGGGCTAGAGCCGAAGGCTACTAGTCTTGCTCGGAATGTCGTTTCGCTTCAAAACGAAAGGTCGGCACCTAATTCCACCAAGAATTTGGTTTTGAACAGTAAAAATCTATTTATTTTTTTTTAAAAAAAAACAAAATAAATAACGATCAAAACGAATCGAATAGAAATCCAACGGTCGGATCGCGGGTTACGGCCCTTTTGAGCCACCGCCCAGGGGAGCCTCTGTCGCTCCCGATCCTCCTCTTCGAAGCGCTCCGTCGCTCCCCGATCCTCCTCTTGAAGCGCTTATAGCAATTGCGCGTGCATGGGCTAACGGGTGCGATCATACCGGCACTAATGCACGGATCCCATCGAACTCCGAAGTTAAACGTGCTTGGGCGAGTAGTACTAGGATGGGTGACCTCTGAGGAAGTCCTCGTGTTGCACCCCTCCTTTTTGCCCGCTTCTCCATCCGGCCGGCCTCTTTGTCTTTCTTTCTTCTTTTTCTCTCCCCAGCCTCCCTTTCCTCATGCCACTATCGATAGGGGGCGGGGCTAGAGCCGAAGGCTACTAGTCTTGCTCGGAATGTCGTTTCGCTTCAAGAAACGAAAGGTCGGCACCTAATTCCACCAAGAATTTGGTTTTGAACGGTAAAAATCTATTTATTTTTTTTTTAAAAAAAAAACAAAATAAATAACGATCAAAACGAATCGAATAGAAATCCAACGGTCGGATCGCGGGTTACGGCCCTTTTGAGCCACCGCCAGGGGAGCCTCCTGTCGCTCCCCCGATCCTCCTCTTCGAAGCGCTCCGTCGCTCCCCGATCCTCCTCTTGAAGCGCTTATAGCAATTGCGCGTGCATGGGCTAACGGGTGCGATCATACCGGCACTAATGCACCGGATCCCATCGGAACTCCGAAGTTAAACGTGCTTGGGCGAGGTAGTACTAGGATGGGTGACCTCTGGGAAGTCCTCGTGTTGCACCCCTCCTTTTTGCCGCTTCTCCATCAAGCCCGGCCTCTTTGTCTTTCTTTCTTCTTTTTCTCTCCCCCGCCTCCCTTTCCTCCGCCACTATCGATAGGGGCGGGGCTAGAGCCGAAGGCTACTAGTCTTGCTCGGAATGTCGTTTCGCTTCCAAGAAACGAAAGGTCGGCACCTAATTCCACCAAGAATTTGGTTTTGAACGGTAAAAATCTATTTATTTTTTTTTTAAAAAAAAAACAAAATAAATAACGAGTCAAAGCGAATCGAATAGAAATCCAACGGTCGGATCGCGAGGTTACGGCCCTTTTGAGCCACCGCCCGAGGAGCCTCTGTCGCTCCCAGATCCTCCTCTTCGAGCGCTCCGTCGCTCCCCGATCCTCCTCTTGAAGCGCTTATAGCAATTGCGCGTGCATGGGCTAACGGGTGCGATCATACCGGCACTAATGCACCGGATCCCATCGGAACTCCGAAGTTAAACGTGCTTGGGCGAGTAGTACTAGGATGGGTGACCTCCTGGGAAGTCCTCGTGTTGCACCCCTCCTTTTTGCCGCTTCTCCATCCGGCCGGCCTCTTTGTCTTTCTTTCTTCTTTTTCTCTCCCCGCCTCCCTTTCCTCATGCCACTATCGATAGGGGCGGGGCTAGAAGCCGAAGGCTACTAGTCTTGCTCGGAATGTCGTTTCGCTTCAAGAAACGAAAGGTCGGCACCTAATTCCACCAAGAATTTGGTTTTGAACGGTAAAAATCTATTTATTTTTTTTTTAAAAAAAAACAAAATAAATAACGGTCAAAACGAATCGAATAGAAATCCAACGGTCGGATCGCGGGTTACGGCCCTTTTGAGCCACCGCCAGAGGAGCCTCTGTCGCTCCCCGATCCTCCTCTTCGAGCGCTCCCGTCGCTCCCCGATCCTCCTCTTCGAAGCGCTTATAGCAATTGCGCGTGCATGGGCTAACGGGTGCGATCATACCGGCACTAATGCACGGATCCCATCGAACTCCGAAGTTAAACGTGCTTGGGCGAGAGTAGTACTAGGATGGGTGACCTCTGGGGAAGTCCTCGTGTTGCACCCCTCCTTTTTGCCCGCTTCTCCATCCGGCCGGCCTCTTTGTCTTTCTTTCTTCTTTTTCTCTCCCCGCCTCCCTTTCCTCCGCCACTATCGATAGGGGCGGGGCTAGAGCCGAAGGCTACTAGTCTTGCTCGGAATGTCGTTTCGCTTCAAGAAACGAAAGGTCGGCACCTAATTCCACCAAGAATTTGGTTTTGAACGGTAAAAATCTATTTATTTTTTTTTAAAAAAAAACAAAATAAATAACGAGTCAAAGCGAATCGAATAGAAATCCAACGGTCGGATCGCGAGGTTACGGCCCTTTTGAGCCACCGCCAGAGGAGCCTCTGTCGCTCCCCGATCCTCCTCTTCGAAGCGCTCCGTCGCTCCCCGATCCTCCTCTTCGAGCGCTTATAGCAATTGCGCGTGCATGGGCTAACGGGTGCGATCATACCGGCACTAATGCCGGATCCCATCGAACTCCGAAGTTAAACGTGCTTGGGCGAGGTAGTACTAGGATGGGTGACCTCTCAGGGAAGTCCTCGTGTTGCACCCCTCCTTTTTGCCCGCTTCTCCATCAGGCCGGCCTCTTTGTCTTTCTTTCTTCTTTTTCTCTCCCCAGCCTCCCTTTCCTCCGCCACTATCGATAGGGGCGGGGCTAGAGCCGAAGGCTACTAGTCTTGCTCGGAATGTCGTTTCGCTTCAAGAAACGAAAGGTCGGCACCTAATTCCACCAAGAATTTGGTTTTGAACGAGTAAAAATCTATTTATTTTTTTTAAAAAAAAAAACAAAATAAATAACGATCAAAGCGAATCGAATAGAAATCCAACGGTCGGATCGCGAGGTTACGGCCCTTTTGAGCCACCGCCGGAGGAGCCTCCTGTCGCTCCCGATCCTCCTCTTCGAAGCGCTCCGTCGCTCCCCGATCCTCCTCTTCGAAGCGCTTATAGCAATTGCGCGTGCATGGGCTAACGGGTGCGATCATACCGGCACTAATGCACCGGATCCCATCGAGAACTCCGAAGTTAAACGTGCTTGGGCGAGAGTAGTACTAGGATGGGTGACCTCTGAGGAAGTCCTCGTGTTGCACCCCTCCTTTTTGCCCGCTTCTCCATCCGGCCGGCCTCTTTGTCTTTCTTTCTTCTTTTTCTCTCCCCTCCTCCCTTTCCTCCGCCACTATCGATAGGGGGCGGGGCTAGAGCCGAAGGCTACTAGTCTTGCTCGGAATGTCGTTTCGCTTCAAAAACGAAAGGTCGGCACCTAATTCCACCAAGAATTTGGTTTTGAACGGTAAAAATCTATTTATTTTTTTTTTAAAAAAAAACAAAATAAATAACGATCAAAGCGAATCGAATAGAAATCCAACGGTCGGATCGCAGGTTACGGCCCTTTTGAGCCACCGCCAAGGAGCCTCTGTCGCTCCCCGATCCTCCTCTTCGAAGCGCTCCGTCGCTCCCCGATCCTCCTCTTGAGCGCTTATAGCAATTGCGCGTGCATGGGCTAACGGGTGCGATCATACCGGCACTAATGCACGGATCCCATCGAACTCCGAAGTTAAACGTGCTTGGGCGAGGTAGTACTAGGATGGGTGACCTCCTGGGAAGTCCTCGTGTTGCACCCCTCCTTTTTGCCCGCTTCTCCATCCGGCCGAGCCTCTTTGTCTTTCTTTCTTCTTTTTCTCTCCCCGCCTCCCTTTCCTCCGCCACTATCGATAGGGGCGGGGCTAGAGCCGAAGGCTACTAGTCTTGCTCGGAATGTCGTTTCGCTTCAAGAAACGAAAGGTCGGCACCTAATTCCACCAAGAATTTGGTTTTGAACGGTAAAAATCTATTTATTTTTTTTTTAAAAAAAAACAAAATAAATAACGAGTCAAAACGAATCGAATAGAAATCCAACGGTCGGATCGCGAGGTTACGGCCCTTTTGAGCCACCGCCAGAGGAGCCTCTGTCGCTCCCCGATCCTCCTCTTCGAAGCGCTCCCGTCGCTCCCCGATCCTCCTCTTCGAAGCGCTTATAGCAATTGCGCGTGCATGGGCTAACGGGTGCGATCATACCGGCACTAATGCACCGGATCCCATCGGAACTCCGAAGTTAAACGTGCTTGGGCGAGTAGTACTAGGATGGGTGACCTCTGAGGAAGTCCTCGTGTTGCACCCCTCCTTTTTGCCCGCTTCTCCATCCGGCCAGCCTCTTTGTCTTTCTTTCTTCTTTTTCTCTCCCCCGCCTCCCTTTCCTCCGCCACTATCGATAGGGGCGGGGCTAGAGCCGAAGGCTACTAGTCTTGCTCGGAATGTCGTTTCGCTTCAAGAAACGAAAGGTCGGCACCTAATTCCACCAAGAATTTGGTTTTGAACGGTAAAAATCTATTTATTTTTTTTTTAAAAAAAAACAAAATAAATAACGAGTCAAAGCGAATCGAATAGAAATCCAACGGTCGGATCGCGGGTTACGGCCCTTTTGAGCCACCGCCGAGGGAGCCTCTGTCGCTCCCCGATCCTCCTCTTCGAAGCGCTCCGTCGCTCCCCGATCCTCCTCTTGAAGCGCTTATAGCAATTGCGCGTGCATGGGCTAACGGGTGCGATCATACCGGCACTAATGCACCGGATCCCATCGAACTCCGAAGTTAAACGTGCTTGGGCGAGTAGTACTAGGATGGGTGACCTCTCAGGGAAGTCCTCGTGTTGCACCCCTCCTTTTTGCCCGCTTCTCCATCCGGCCGACCTCTTTGTCTTTCTTTCTTCTTTTTCTCTCCCCCCCGCCTCCCTTTCCTCCGCCACTATCGATAGGGGCGGGGCTAGAGGCCGAAGGCTACTAGTCTTGCTCGGAATGTCGTTTCGCTTCAAGAAACGAAAGGTCGGCACCTAATTCCACCAAGAATTTGGTTTTGAACGGTAAAAATCTATTTATTTTTTTTAAAAAAAAAACAAAATAAATAACGGTCAAAGCGAATCGAATAGAAATCCAACGGTCGGATCGCGGGTTACGGCCCTTTTGAGCCACCGCCGGGAGCCTCCTGTCGCTCCCCGATCCTCCTCTTCGAAGCGCTCCCGTCGCTCCCCGATCCTCCTCTTGAAGCGCTTATAGCAATTGCGCGTGCATGGGCTAACGGGTGCGATCATACCGGCACTAATGCACGGATCCCATCAGAACTCCGAAGTTAAACGTGCTTGGGCGAGAGTAGTACTAGGATGGGTGACCTCCTGGGAAGTCCTCGTGTTGCACCCCTCCTTTTTGCCCGCTTCTCCATCCGGCCAGCCTCTTTGTCTTTCTTTCTTCTTTTTCTCTCCCCGCCTCCCTTTCCTCCGCCACTATCGATAGGGGCGGGGCTAGAGGCCGAAGGCTACTAGTCTTGCTCGGAATGTCGTTTCGCTTCAAGAAACGAAAGGTCGGCACCTAATTCCACCAAGAATTTGGTTTTGAACGAGTAAAAATCTATTTATTTTTTTTTTTAAAAAAAAAAAACAAAATAAATAACGAGTCAAAGCGAATCGAATAGAAATCCAACGGTCGGATCGCGAGGTTACGGCCCTTTTGAGCCACCGCCGGGGAGCCTCTGTCGCTCCCCGATCCTCCTCTTCGAAGCGCTCCGTCGCTCCCCGATCCTCCTCTTCGAAGCGCTTATAGCAATTGCGCGTGCATGGGCTAACGGGTGCGATCATACCGGCACTAATGCACGGATCCCATCGGAACTCCGAAGTTAAACGTGCTTGGGCGAGAGTAGTACTAGGATGGGTGACCTCTGAGGAAGTCCTCGTGTTGCACCCCTCCTTTTTGCCCGCTTCTCCATCCGGCCGGCCTCTTTGTCTTTCTTTCTTCTTTTTCTCTCCCCTGCCTCCCTTTCCTCCGCCACTATCGATAGGGGCGGGGCTAGAGGCCGAAGGCTACTAGTCTTGCTCGGAATGTCGTTTCGCTTCAAGAAACGAAAGGTCGGCACCTAATTCCACCAAGAATTTGGTTTTGAACGGTAAAAATCTATTTATTTTTTTTTTAAAAAAAAAACAAAATAAATAACGATCAAAACGAATCGAATAGAAATCCAACGGTCGGATCGCGAGGTTACGGCCCTTTTGAGCCACCGCCGGGGAGCCTCTGTCGCTCCCCGATCCTCCTCTTCGAGCGCTCCCGTCGCTCCCGATCCTCCTCTTCGAAGCGCTTATAGCAATTGCGCGTGCATGGGCTAACGGGTGCGATCATACCGGCACTAATGCACGGATCCCATCGAACTCCGAAGTTAAACGTGCTTGGGCGAGTAGTACTAGGATGGGTGACCTCTCAGGAAGTCCTCGTGTTGCACCCCTCCTTTTTGCCCGCTTCTCCATCCGGCCGGCCTCTTTGTCTTTCTTTCTTCTTTTTCTCTCCCCCGCCTCCCTTTCCTCCGCCACTATCGATAGGGGCGGGGCTAGAGGCCGAAGGCTACTAGTCTTGCTCGGAATGTCGTTTCGCTTCAAGAAACGAAAGGTCGGCACCTAATTCCACCAAGAATTTGGTTTTGAACGGTAAAAATCTATTTATTTTTTTTTTAAAAAAAAACAAAATAAATAACGATCAAAGCGAATCGAATAGAAATCCAACGGTCGGATCGCAGGTTACGGCCCTTTTGAGCCACCGCCGGGGAGCCTCCTGTCGCTCCCCGATCCTCCTCTTCGAAGCGCTCCCGTCGCTCCCGATCCTCCTCTTCGAAGCGCTTATAGCAATTGCGCGTGCATGGGCTAACGGGTGCGATCATACCGGCACTAATGCACGGATCCCATCGGAACTCCGAAGTTAAACGTGCTTGGGCGAGAGTAGTACTAGGATGGGTGACCTCTGGGAAGTCCTCGTGTTGCACCCCTCCTTTTTGCCCGCTTCTCCATCCGGCCAGCCTCTTTGTCTTTCTTTCTTCTTTTTCTCTCCCCCGCCTCCCTTTCCTCCGCCACTATCGATAGGGGGCGGGGCTAGAGGCCGAAGGCTACTAGTCTTGCTCGGAATGTCGTTTCGCTTCAAGAAACGAAAGGTCGGCACCTAATTCCACCAAGAATTTGGTTTTGAACGGTAAAAATCTATTTATTTTTTTTTTAAAAAAAAAACAAAATAAATAACGATCAAAGCGAATCGAATAGAAATCCAACGGTCGGATCGCGAGGTTACGGCCCTTTTGAGCCACCGCCAGGGAGCCTCCTGTCGCTCCCCGATCCTCCTCTTCGAAGCGCTCCCGTCGCTCCCCGATCCTCCTCTTGAAGCGCTTATAGCAATTGCGCGTGCATGGGCCTAACGGGTGCGATCATACCGGCACTAATGCACCGGATCCCATCGAACTCCGAAGTTAAACGTGCTTGGGCGAGAGTAGTACTAGGATGGGTGACCTCTGGGAAGTCCTCGTGTTGCACCCCTCCTTTTTGCCGCTTCTCCATCCGGCCAGCCTCTTTGTCTTTCTTTCTTCTTTTTCTCTCCCCGCCTCCCTTTCCTCCGCCACTATCGATAGGGGGCGGGGCTAGAGGCGAAGGCTACTAGTCTTGCTCGGAATGTCGTTTCGCTTCAAGAAACGAAAGGTCGGCACCTAATTCCACCAAGAATTTGGTTTTGAACGGTAAAAATCTATTTATTTTTTTTTTAAAAAAAAACAAAATAAATAACGATCAAAGCGAATCGAATAGAAATCCAACGGTCGGATCGCGGGTTACGGCCCTTTTGAGCCACCCTCCAGGGAGCCTCTGTCGCTCCCCGATCCTCCTCTTCGAAGCGCTCCCGTCGCTCCCCGATCCTCCTCTTCGAAGCGCTTATAGCAATTGCGCGTGCATGGGCTAACGGGTGCGATCATACCGGCACTAATGCACGGATCCCATCGAACTCCGAAGTTAAACGTGCTTGGGCGAGTAGTACTAGGATGGGTGACCTCCTGGGAAGTCCTCGTGTTGCACCCCTCCTTTTTGCCCGCTTCTCCATCCGGCCAGCCTCTTTGTCTTTCTTTCTTCTTTTTCTCTCCCCCGCCTCCCTTTCCTCCGCCACTATCGATAGGGGCGGGGCTAGAGGCCGAAGGCTACTAGTCTTGCTCGGAATGTCGTTTCGCTTCAAGAAACGAAAGGTCGGCACCTAATTCCACCAAGAATTTGGTTTTGAACGGTAAAAATCTATTTATTTTTTTTTTAAAAAAAAACAAAATAAATAACGATCAAACGAATCGAATAGAAATCCAACGGTCGGATCGCGGGTTACGGCCCTTTTGAGCCACCGCCAGGGAGCCTCCTGTCGCTCCCCGATCCTCCTCTTCGAAGCGCTCCGTCGCTCCCCGATCCTCCTCTTCGAAGCGCTTATAGCAATTGCGCGTGCATGGGCTAACGGGTGCGATCATACCGGCACTAATGCACCGGATCCCATCGAACTCCGAAGTTAAACGTGCTTGGGCGAGAGTAGTACTAGGATGGGTGACCTCACGGGAAGTCCTCGTGTTGCACCCCTCCTTTTTGCCCGCTTCTCCATCCGGCCGGCCTCTTTGTCTTTCTTTCTTCTTTTTCTCTCCCCCGCCTCCCTTTCCTCCGCCACTATCGATAGGGGCGGGGCTAGAGCCGAAGGCTACTAGTCTTGCTCGGAATGTCGTTTCGCTTCAAGAAACGAAAGGTCGGCACCTAATTCCACCAAGAATTTGGTTTTGAACGGTAAAAATCTATTTATTTTTTTTTTAAAAAAAAACAAAATAAATAACGAGTCAAAGCGAATCGAATAGAAATCCAACGGTCGGATCGCCAGGTTACGGCCCTTTTGAGCCACCGCCGGGGAGCCTCCTGTCGCTCCCCGATCCTCCTCTTCGAAGCGCTCCCGTCGCTCCCCGATCCTCCTCTTCGAAGCGCTTATAGCAATTGCGCGTGCATGGGCTAACGGGTGCGATCATACCGGCACTAATGCACGGATCCCATCGGAACTCCGAAGTTAAACGTGCTTGGGCGAGAGTAGTACTAGGATGGGTGACCTCCAGGAAGTCCTCGTGTTGCACCCCTCCTTTTTGCCCGCTTCTCCATCCGGCCGGCCTCTTTGTCTTTCTTTCTTCTTTTTCTCTCCCCCGCCTCCCTTTCCTCCGCCACTATCGATAGGGGGCGGGGCTAGAGGCCGAAGGCTACTAGTCTTGCTCGGAATGTCGTTTCGCTTCAAGAAACGAAAGGTCGGCACCTAATTCCACCAAGAATTTGGTTTTGAACAGTAAAAATCTATTTATTTTTTTTTAAAAAAAAACAAAATAAATAACGATCAAACGAATCGAATAGAAATCCAACGGTCGGATCGCGGGTTACGGCCCTTTTGAGCCACCGCCGGGAGCCTCCTGTCGCTCCCAGATCCTCCTCTTCGAAGCGCTCCGTCGCTCCCCGATCCTCCTCTTGAAGCGCTTATAGCAATTGCGCGTGCATGGGCTAACGGGTGCGATCATACCGGCACTAATGCACCGGATCCCATCGAACTCCGAAGTTAAACGTGCTTGGGCGAGAGTAGTACTAGGATGGGTGACCTCACAGGAAGTCCTCGTGTTGCACCCCTCCTTTTTGCCCGCTTCTCCATCCGGCCGGCCTCTTTGTCTTTCTTTCTTCTTTTTCTCTCCCCCGCCTCCCTTTCCTCCGCCACTATCGATAGGGGCGGGGCTAGAGCCGAAGGCTACTAGTCTTGCTCGGAATGTCGTTTCGCTTCAAGAAACGAAAGGTCGGCACCTAATTCCACCAAGAATTTGGTTTTGAACGATAAAAATCTATTTATTTTTTTTATAAAAAAAAACAAAATAAATAACGAGTCAAAAGCGAATCGAATAGAAATCCAACGGTCGGATCGCGGGTTACGGCCCTTTTGAGCCCTCCTGGCCGCTCCGGAGCCTCCTGTCGCTCCCCGATCCTCCTCTTCGAAGCGCTCCGTCGCTCCCCGATCCTCCTCTTCGAAGCGCTTATAGCAATTGCGCGTGCATGGGCTAACGGGTGCGATCATACCGGCACTAATGCCGGATCCCATCGAACTCCGAAGTTAAACGTGCTTGGGCGAGAGTAGTACTAGGATGGGTGACCTCACAGGAAGTCCTCGTGTTGCACCCCTCCTTTTTGCCCGCTTCTCCATCCGGCCAGACCTCTTTGTCTTTCTTTCTTCTTTTTCTCTCCCCCGCCTCCCTTTCCTCCGCCACTATCGATAGGGGCGGGGCTAGGAGGCCGAAGGCTACTAGTCTTGCTCGGAATGTCGTTTCGCTTCAAGAAACGAAAGGTCGGCACCTAATTCCACCAAGAATTTGGTTTTGAACGGTAAAAATCTATTTATTTTTTTTTAAAAAAAAACAAAATAAATAACGAGTCAAAGCGAATCGAATAGAAATCCAACGGTCGGATCGCGGTTACGGCCCTTTTGAGCCACCGCCCAGGGAGCCTCCTGTCGCTCCCGATCCTCCTCTTCGAAGCGCTCCCGTCGCTCCCGATCCTCCTCTTCGAAGCGCTTATAGCAATTGCGCGTGCATGGGCTAACGGGTGCGATCATACCGGCACTAATGCACCGGATCCCATCGAACTCCGAAGTTAAACGTGCTTGGGCGAGTAGTACTAGGATGGGTGACCTCTGGGAAGTCCTCGTGTTGCACCCCTCCTTTTTGCCCGCTTCTCCATCCGGCCGGCCTCTTTGTCTTTCTTTCTTCTTTTTCTCTCCCCCTCCTCCCTTTCCTCCGCCACTATCGATAGGGCGGGGCTAGAGGCCGAAGGCTACTAGTCTTGCTCGGAATGTCGTTTCGCTTCAAGAAACGAAAGGTCGGCACCTAATTCCACCAAGAATTTGGTTTTGAACGGTAAAAATCTATTTATTTTTTTTTTAAAAAAAACAAAATAAATAACGAGTCAAAACGAATCGAATAGAAATCCAACGGTCGGATCGCGAGGTTACGGCCCTTTTGAGCCACCGCCGGGGAGCCTCTGTCGCTCCCCGATCCTCCTCTTCGAAGCGCTCCCGTCGCTCCCCGATCCTCCTCTTCGAAGCGCTTATAGCAATTGCGCGTGCATGGGCTAACGGGTGCGATCATACCGGCACTAATGCACCGGATCCCATCGAACTCCGAAGTTAAACGTGCTTGGGCGAGTAGTACTAGGATGGGTGACCTCTGGGAAGTCCTCGTGTTGCACCCCTCCTTTTTGCCCGCTTCTCCATCCGGCCGGCCTCTTTGTCTTTCTTTCTTCTTTTTCTCTCCCCCCTCCTCCCTTTCCTCCGCCACTATCGATAGGGGCGGGGCTAGAGGCCGAAGGCTACTAGTCTTGCTCGGAATGTCGTTTCGCTTCAAGAAACGAAAGGTCGGCACCTAATTCCACCAAGAATTTGGTTTTGAACGGTAAAAATCTATTTATTTTTTTTTAAAAAAAAAAAAAACAAAATAAATAACGAGTCAAAACGAATCGAATAGAAATCCAACGGTCGGATCGCGAGGTTACGGCCCTTTTGAGCCACCGCCGGGGAGCCTCCTGTCGCTCCCCGATCCTCCTCTTCGAAGCGCTCCGTCGCTCCCCGATCCTCCTCTTCGAGCGCTTATAGCAATTGCGCGTGCATGGGCCTAACGGGTGCGATCATACCGGCACTAATGCACGGATCCCATCGAAACTCCGAAGTTAAACGTGCTTGGGCGAGAGTAGTACTAGGATGGGTGACCTCACAGGAAGTCCTCGTGTTGCACCCCTCCTTTTTGCCCGCTTCTCCATCCGGCCAGCCTCTTTGTCTTTCTTTCTTCTTTTTCTCTCCCCCGCCTCCCTTTCCTCCGCCACTATCGATAGGGGCGGGGCTAGAGCCGAAGGCTACTAGTCTTGCTCGGAATGTCGTTTCGCTTCAAGAAACGAAAGGTCGGCACCTAATTCCACCAAGAATTTGGTTTTGAACAGTAAAAATCTATTTATTTTTTTTTTTAAAAAAAACAAAATAAATAACAGTCAAAGCGAATCGAATAGAAATCCAACGGTCGGATCGCGAGGTTACGGCCCTTTTGAGCCACCGCCAGGGAGCCTCTGTCGCTCCCCGATCCTCCTCTTCGAAGCGCTCCCGTCGCTCCCCGATCCTCCTCTTCGAAGCGCTTATAGCAATTGCGCGTGCATGGGCTAACGGGTGCGATCATACCGGCACTAATGCACCGGATCCCATCGAGAACTCCGAAGTTAAACGTGCTTGGGCGAGTAGTACTAGGATGGGTGACCTCTGGGAAGTCCTCGTGTTGCACCCCTCCTTTTTGCCCGCTTCTCCATCCGGCCGGCCTCTTTGTCTTTCTTTCTTCTTTTTCTCTCCCCCGCCTCCCTTTCCTCCGCCACTATCGATAGGGGCGGGGCTAGAGGCCGAAGGCTACTAGTCTTGCTCGGAATGTCGTTTCGCTTCAAGAAACGAAAGGTCGGCACCTAATTCCACCAAGAATTTGGTTTTGAACGAGTAAAAATCTATTTATTTTTTTTTTTAAAAAAAAACAAAATAAATAACGAGTCAAAGCGAATCGAATAGAAATCCAACGGTCGGATCGCGAGTTACGGCCCTTTTGAGCCACCGCCGGGAGCCTCCTGTCGCTCCCCGATCCTCCTCTTCGAAGCGCTCCGTCGCTCCCGATCCTCCTCTTCGAAGCGCTTATAGCAATTGCGCGTGCATGGGCTAACGGGTGCGATCATACCGGCACTAATGCACGGATCCCATCGAACTCCGAAGTTAAACGTGCTTGGGCGAGAGTAGTACTAGGATGGGTGACCTCTGGGAAGTCCTCGTGTTGCACCCCTCCTTTTTGCCCGCTTCTCCATCCGGCCAGCCTCTTTGTCTTTCTTTCTTCTTTTTCTCTCCCCCGCCTCCCTTTCCTCCGCCACTATCGATAGGGGCGGGGCTAGAGGCCGAAGGCTACTAGTCTTGCTCGGAATGTCGTTTCGCTTCAAGAAACGAAAGGTCGGCACCTAATTCCACCAAGAATTTGGTTTTGAACGAGTAAAAATCTATTTATTTTTTTTTTAAAAAAAAACAAAATAAATAACGATCAAAGCGAATCGAATAGAAATCCAACGGTCGGATCGCGGGTTACGGCCCTTTTGAGCCACCGCCGGGAGCCTCCTGTCGCTCCCCGATCCTCCTCTTCGAAGCGCTCCGTCGCTCCCCGATCCTCCTCTTCGAAGCGCTTATAGCAATTGCGCGTGCATGGGCTAACGGGTGCGATCATACCGGCACTAATGCACCGGATCCCATCGAACTCCGAAGTTAAACGTGCTTGGGCGAGAGTAGTACTAGGATGGGTGACCTCTGGGAAGTCCTCGTGTTGCACCCCTCCTTTTTGCCCGCTTCTCCATCCGGCCAGCCTCTTTGTCTTTCTTTCTTCTTTTTCTCTCCCCGCCTCCCTTTCCTCCGCCACTATCGATAGGGGCGGGGCTAGAGGCCGAAGGCTACTAGTCTTGCTCGGAATGTCGTTTCGCTTCAAGAAACGAAAGGTCGGCACCTAATTCCACCAAGAATTTGGTTTTGAACAGTAAAAATCTATTTATTTTTTTTTTAAAAAAAAACAAAATAAATAACAGTCAAAGCGAATCGAATAGAAATCCAACGGTCGGATCGCAGGTTACGGCCCTTTTGAGCCACCGCCGGGGAGCCTCCTGTCGCTCCCGATCCTCCTCTTCGAAGCGCTCCGTCGCTCCCCGATCCTCCTCTTGAAGCGCTTATAGCAATTGCGCGTGCATGGGCTAACGGGTGCGATCATACCAGCACTAATGCACGGATCCCATCGAACTCCGAAGTTAAACGTGCTTGGGCGAGAGTAGTACTAGGATGGGTGACCTCTGGGGAAGTCCTCGTGTTGCACCCCTCCTTTTTGCCCGCTTCTCCATCCGGCCAGCCTCTTTGTCTTTCTTTCTTCTTTTTCTCTCCCCCGCCTCCCTTTCCTCCGCCACTATCGATAGGGGCGGGGCTAGAGGCCGAAGGCTACTAGTCTTGCTCGGAATGTCGTTTCGCTTCAAGAAACGAAAGGTCGGCACCTAATTCCACCAAGAATTTGGTTTTGAACAGTAAAAATCTATTTATTTTTTTTTAAAAAAAAAACAAAATAAATAACAGTCAAAGCGAATCGAATAGAAATCCAACGGTCGGATCGCAGGTTACGGCCCTTTTGAGCCACCGCCGGGGAGCCTCCTGTCGCTCCCCGATCCTCCTCTTCGAAGCGCTCCCGTCGCTCCCCGATCCTCCTCTTGAAGCGCTTATAGCAATTGCGCGTGCATGGGCTAACGGGTGCGATCATACCGGCACTAATGCACCGGATCCCATCGAACTCCGAAGTTAAACGTGCTTGGGCGAGTAGTACTAGGATGGGTGACCTCCTGAGGAAGTCCTCGTGTTGCACCCCTCCTTTTTGCCCGCTTCTCCATCCGGCCAGCCTCTTTGTCTTTCTTTCTTCTTTTTCTCTCCCCCGCCTCCCTTTCCTCCGCCACTATCGATAGGGGGCGGGGCTAGAGGCCGAAGGCTACTAGTCTTGCTCGGAATGTCGTTTCGCTTCAAGAAACGAAAGGTCGGCACCTAATTCCACCAAGAATTTGGTTTTGAACGAGTAAAAATCTATTTATTTTTTTTTTAAAAAAAAACAAAATAAATAACGAGTCAAAACGAATCGAATAGAAATCCAACGGTCGGATCGCGGGGTTACGGCCCTTTTGAGCCACCGCCGGGAGCCTCTGTCGCTCCCCGATCCTCCTCTTCGAAGCGCTCCCGTCGCTCCCCGATCCTCCTCTTGAGCGCTTATAGCAATTGCGCGTGCATGGGCTAACGGGTGCGATCATACCGGCACTAATGCACCGGATCCCATCGAACTCCGAAGTTAAACGTGCTTGGGCGAGGTAGTACTAGGATGGGTGACCTCTCGGGAAGTCCTCGTGTTGCACCCCTCCTTTTTGCCCGCTTCTCCATCCGGCCAGCCTCTTTGTCTTTCTTTCTTCTTTTTCTCTCCCCCGCCTCCCTTTCCTCCGCCACTATCGATAGGGGCGGGGCTAGAGGCCGAAGGCTACTAGTCTTGCTCGGAATGTCGTTTCGCTTCAAGAAACGAAAGGTCGGCACCTAATTCCACCAAGAATTTGGTTTTGAACGGTAAAAATCTATTTATTTTTTTTTTAAAAAAAAACAAAATAAATAACGAGTCAAAACGAATCGAATAGAAATCCAACGGTCGGATCGCGAGGTTACGGCCCTTTTGAGCCACCGCCGGGGAGCCTCCTGTCGCTCCCCGATCCTCCTCTTCGAAGCGCTCCGTCGCTCCCCGATCCTCCTCTTCGAGCGCTTATAGCAATTGCGCGTGCATGGGCTAACGGGTGCGATCATACCGGCACTAATGCACCGGATCCCATCGAACTCCGAAGTTAAACGTGCTTGGGCGAGTAGTACTAGGATGGGTGACCTCCTGGGAAGTCCTCGTGTTGCACCCCTCCTTTTTGCCCGCTTCTCCATCCGGCCGGCCTCTTTGTCTTTCTTTCTTCTTTTTCTCTCCCCCGCCTCCCTTTCCTCCGCCACTATCGATAGGGCGGGGCTAGAGCCGAAGGCTACTAGTCTTGCTCGGAATGTCGTTTCGCTTCAAGAAACGAAAGGTCGGCACCTAATTCCACCAAGAATTTGGTTTTGAACGGTAAAAATCTATTTATTTTTTTTTTTAAAAAAAACCAAAATAAATAACGAGTCAAAGCGAATCGAATAGAAATCCAACGGTCGGATCGCGGTTACGGCCCTTTTGAGCCACCGCCAGAGGAGCCTCCTGTCGCTCCCCGATCCTCCTCTTCGAAGCGCTCCGTCGCTCCCCGATCCTCCTCTTCGAGCGCTTATAGCAATTGCGCGTGCATGGGCTAACGGGTGCGATCATACCAGCACTAATGCACCGGATCCCATCGAACTCCGAAGTTAAACGTGCTTGGGCGAGGTAGTACTAGGATGGGTGACCTCCTGGAAGTCCTCGTGTTGCACCCCTCCTTTTTGCCCGCTTCTCCATCCGGCCAGCCTCTTTGTCTTTCTTTCTTCTTTTTCTCTCCCCCGCCTCCCTTTCCTCCGCCACTATCGATAGGGGCGGGGCTAGAGGCCGAAGGCTACTAGTCTTGCTCGGAATGTCGTTTCGCTTCAAGAAACGAAAGGTCGGCACCTAATTCCACCAAGAATTTGGTTTTGAACGGTAAAAATCTATTTATTTTTTTTTTAAAAAAAAACAAAATAAATAACGAGTCCAAAGCGAATCGAATAGAAATCCAACGGTCGGATCGCAGGTTACGGCCCTTTTGAGCCACCGCCGGGAGCCTCCTGTCGCTCCCCGATCCTCCTCTTCCAAGCGCTCCCGTCGCTCCCCGATCCTCCTCTTCGAGCGCTTATAGCAATTGCGCGTGCATGGGCTAACGGGTGCGATCATACCAGCACTAATGCACCGGATCCCATCGAACTCCGAAGTTAAACGTGCTTGGGCGAGATAGTACTAGGATGGGTGACCTCCTGGGAAGTCCTCGTGTTGCACCCCTCCTTTTTGCCCGCTTCTCCATCCGGCCAGCCTCTTTGTCTTTCTTTCTTCTTTTTCTCTCCCCCGCCTCCCTTTCCTCCGCCACTATCGATAGGGCGGGGCTAGAGGCCGAAGGCTACTAGTCTTGCTCGGAATGTCGTTTCGCTTCAAGAAACGAAAGGTCGGCACCTAATTCCACCAAGAATTTGGTTTTGAACAGTAAAAATCTATTTATTATTTTTTTTTAAAAAAACAAAATAAATAACAGTCAAAGCGAATCGAATAGAAATCCAACGGTCGGATCGCAGGTTACGGCCCTTTTGAGCCACCGCCGAGGAGCCTCTGTCGCTCCCCGATCCTCCTCTTCGAAGCGCTCCCGTCGCTCCCCGATCCTCCTCTTCGAAGCGCTTATAGCAATTGCGCGTGCATGGGCTAACGGGTGCGATCATACCGGCACTAATGCACGGATCCCATCGAACTCCGAAGCTAAACGTGCTTGGGCGAGAGTAGTACTAGGATGGGTGACCTCTGGGAAGTCCTCGTGTTGCACCCCTCCTTTTTGCCCGCTTCTCCATCCGGCCGGCCTCTTTGTCTTTCTTTCTTCTTTTTCTCTCCCCCGCCTCCCTTTCCTCCGCCTCTATCGATAGGGGCGGGGCTAGAGGCCGAAGGCTACTAGTCTTGCTCGGAATGTCGTTTCGCTTCAAGAAACGAAAGGTCGGCACCTAATTCCACCAAGAATTTGGTTTTGAACAGTAAAAATCTATTTATTTTTTTTTAAAAAAAAAAACAAAATAAATAACAGTCAAAGCGAATCGAATAGAAATCCAACGGTCGGATCGCAGGTTACGGCCCTTTTGAGCCACCGCCGGGGAGCCTCCTGTCGCTCCCCGATCCTCCTCTTCGAAGCGCTCCGTCGCTCCCCGATCCTCCTCTTCGAAACGCTTATAGCAATTGCGCGTGCATGGGCTAACGGGTGCGATCATACCAGCACTAATGCACCGGATCCCATCGAACTCTCGAGGAAGTCCTCGTGTTGCACCCCTCCTTTTTGCCCGCTTCTCCATCCGGCCAGCCTCTTTGTCTTTCTTTCTTCTTTTTCTCTCCCCCGCCTCCCTTTCCTCCGCCACTATCGATAGGGCGGGGCTAGAGGCCGAAAGCTACTAGTCGGAATGTCGTTTCGCTTCAAGAAACGAATTGTCGGCACCTAATTCCACCAAGAATTTGGTTTTGAACAGTAAAAATCTATTTTTTTAAAAAAAAAAAACAAAATAAATAACAGTCAAAGCGAATCGAATAGAAATCCAACGGTCGGATCGCAGGTTACGGCCCTTTGAGCCACCGCCGGGGAGCCTCCTGTCGCTCCCCGATCCTCCTCTTCGAAGCGCTCCCGTCGCTCCCCGATCCTCCTCTTCGAAGCGCTTATAGCAATTGCGCGTGCATGGGCTAACCGGTGCGATTATACCGGCACTAATGCACCGGATCCCATCGAACTCCGAAGTTAAACGTGCTTGGGCGAGAGTAGTACTAGGATGGGTGACCTCCTGGAAGTCCTCGTGTTGCACCCCTCCTTTTTGCCCGCTTCTCCATCCGGCCAGCCTCTTTGTCTTTCTTTCTTCTTTTTCTCTCCCCCGCCTCCCTTTCCTCCGCCACTATCGATAGCGGGGGCTAGAGGCCGAAGGCTACTAGTCGGAATGTCGTTTCGCTTCAAGAAACGAATTGTCGGCACCTAATTCCACCAAGAATTTGGTTTTGAACAGTAAAAATCTATTTTTTTTTAAAAAAAAAAACAAAATAAATAACGATCAAAGCGAATCGAATAGAAATCCAACGGTCGGATCGCAGGTTACGGCCCTTTTGAGCCACCGCCGGGGAGCCTCCTGTCGCTCCCCGATCCTCCTCTTCGAAGCGCTCCCGTCGCTCCCCGATCCTCCTCTTCGAAGCGCTTATAGCAATTGCGCGTGCATGGGCTAACGGGTGTGATCATACCAGCACTAATGCACCGGATCCGATCGAACTCCGAAGTTAAACGTGCTTGGGCGAGAGTAGTACTAGGATGGGTGACCTCCTGGGAAGTCCTCGTGTTGCACCCCTCCTTTTGCCCGCTTCTCCATCCGGCCAGCCTCTTTGTCTTTCTTTCTTCTTTTTCTCTCCCCCGCCTCCCTTTCCTCCGCCACTATCGATAGCGGGGCTAGAGGCCGAAGGCTACTAGTCGGAATGTCGTTTCGCTTCAAGAAACGAATTGTCGGCACCTAATTCCACCAAGAATTTGGTTTTGAACAGTAAAAATCTATTTTTTTTAAAAAAAAAAACAAAATAAATAACGATCCAAAGCGAATCGAATAGAAATCCAACGGTCGGATCGCAGGTTACTACCCTTTTGAGCCACCGCCGGAGCCTCCTGTCGCTCCCCGATCCTCCTCTTCGAGCGCTCCGTCGCTCCCCGATCCTCCTCTTCGAAGCGCTTATAGCAATTGCGCGTGCATGGGCTAACGTGTGCGATCATACCAGCACTAATGCACCGGATCCCATCGAACTCCGGAGTTAAACGTGCTTGGGTGAGAGTAGTACTAGGATGGGTGACCTCCTGGGAAGTCCTCGTGTTGCACCCCTCCTTTTTGCCCGCTTCTCCATCCGGCCACCTCTTTGTCTTTCTTTCTTCTTTTTCTCTCCCCCGCCTCCCTTTCCTCCGCCACTATCGATAGCGGGGGCTAGAGGCCGAAGGCTACTAGTCGGAATGTCGTTTCGCTTCAAGAAACGAATTGTCGGCACCTAATTCCACCAAGAATTTGGTTTTGAACAAGAAAAATCTATTTTTTTTTTAAAAAAAAAAACAAAATAAATAACAGTCAAAGCGAATCGAATAGAAATCCAACGGTCGGATCGCGAGGTTACGGCCCTTTTGAGCCACCGGCAGGGAGCCTCCTGTCGCTCCCCGATCCTCCTCTTCCAAGCGCTCCCGTCGCTCCCGATCCTCCTCTTAGAAGCGCTTATAGCAATTGCGCGTGCATGGGCTAACGGGTGCGATCATACCAGCACTAATGCACCGGATCCCATCGAACTCCGAAGTTAAACGTGCTTGGGCGAGAGTAGTACTAGGATGGGTGACCTCACAGGAAGTCCTCGTAGTCGGAATGTCGTTCCGCTTCAAGAAATGAAAGGTCGGCACCTAATTCCACCAAGAATTTCATTTTGAACAGTAAAAATCTATTTTTTTTTAAAAAAAAAAAACAAAATAAATAACAGTCAAAGCGAATCGAATAGAAATCCAACGGTCGGATCGCAGGTTACGGCCCTTTTGAGCCACCGCCGGAGGAGCCTCTCGTCGCTCCCCGATCCTCCTCTTCGAGCGCTCCCGTCGCTCCCCGATCCTCCTCTTCGAAGCGCTTATAGCAATTGCGCGTGCATGGGCTAACGGGTGCGATCATACCAGCACTAATGCACCGCATCCCATCAGAACTCCGAAGTTAAACGTGCTTGGGTGAGAGTAGTACTAGGATGGGTGACTTCCTGGGAAGTCCTCGTGTTGCACCCTTCCTTTTTGCCCGCTTCTCCATCCGGCCAGCCTCTTTGTCTTTCTTTCTTCTTTTTCTCTCCCCCGCCTCCCTTTCCTCCGCCACTATCGATAGCGGGGCTAGAGGCCGAAGGCTACTAGTCGGAATGTCGTTTCGCTTCAAGAAACGAATTGTCGGCACCTAATTCCACCAAGAATTTGGTTTTGAACAGTAAAAATCTATTTTTTTTTTAAAAAAAAAAACAAAATAAATAACGAGTCAAAGCGAATCGAATAGAAATCCAACGGTCGGATCGCAGGTTACGGCCCTTTTGAGCCACCGCCGGGAGCCTCCTGTCGCTCCCCGATCCTCCTCTTCGAGCGCTCCCGTCGCTCCCCGATCCTCCTCTTCGAAGCGCTTATAGCAATTGCGCGTGCATGGGCTAACGGGTGCGATCATACCAGCACTAATGCACCGGATCCCATCAGAACTCCGAAGTTAAACGTGCTTGGGTGAGAGTAGTACTAGGATGGGTGACCTCCTGGGAAGTCCTCGTGTTGCACCCCTCCTTTTTGCCCGCTTCTCCATCCGGCCAGCCTCTTTGTCTTTCTTTCTTCTTTTTCTCTCCCCCGCCTCCCTTTCCTCCGCCACTATCGATAGCGCGGGGCTAGAGGCCGAAGGCTACTAGTCGGAATGTCGTTTCGCTTCAAGAAACGAATTGTCGGCACCTAATTCCACCAAGAATTTGGTTTTGAACAGTAAAAATCTATTTTTTTTAAAAAAAAAAAAAAAAAATAAATAACGAGTCAAAGCGAATCGAATAGAAATCCAACGGTCGGATCGCGAGGTTACGGCCCTTTTGAGCCACCGCCGGAGCCTCCTGTCGCTCCCCGATCCTCCTCTTCCAAGCGCTCCCGTCGCTCCCCGATCCTCCTCTTCGAAGCGCTTATAGCAATTGCGCGTACATGGGCTAACGGGTGCGATCATACCAGCACTAATGCACCGGATCCCATCGAACTCCGAAGTTAAACGTGCTTGGGCGAGAGTAGTACTAGGATGGGTGACCTCCTGGGAAGTCCTCGTAGTCGGAATGTCGTTCCGCTTCAAGAAATGAAAGGTCGGCACCTAATTCCACCAAGAATTTCATTTTGAACAGTAAAAATCTATTTTTTTTTTAAAAAAAAAAAACAAAATAAATAACAGTCAAAGCGAATCGAATAGAAATCCAACGGTCGGATCGCGAGTTACGGCCCTTTTGAGCCACCGCCGGGAGCCTCCTGTCGCTCCCCGATCCTCCTCTTCGAAGCGCTCCCGTCGCTCCCCGATCCTCCTCTTCGAAGCGCTTATAGCAATTGCGCGTGCATGGGCTAACCGGTGCGATTATACCAGCACTAATGCACCAGATCCCATCAGAACTCCGAAGTTAAACGTGCTTGGGCGAGAGTAGTACTAGGATGGGTGACCTCCTGGGAAGTCCTCGTGTTGCACCCCTCCTTTTTGCCCGCTTCTCCATCCGGCCAGCCTCTTTGTCTTTCTTTCTTCTTTTTCTCTCCCCCTCCTCCCTTTCCTCCGCCACTATCGATAGCGCGGGGCTAGAGGCCGAAGGCTACTATTCGGAATGTCGTTTCGCTTCAAGAAACGAATTGTCGGCACCTAATTCCACCAAGAATTTGGTTTTGAACAGATAAAAATCTATTTTTTTTTAAAAAAAAAAACAAAATAAATAACAGTCAAAGCGAATCGAATAGAAATCCAACGGTCGGATCGCAGTTCTACGGCCCTTTTGAGCCACCGCCGGAGCCTCCTGTCGCTCCCCGATCCTCCTCTTCGAAGCGCTCCGTCGCTCCCGATCCTCCTCTTCGAAGCGCTTATAGCAATTGCGCGTGCATGGGCTAACTGGTGCGATTATACCGGCACTAATGCACCGGATCCCATCGAACTCCGAGTTAAACGTGCTTGGGCGAGAGTAGTACTAGGATGGGTGACCTCCTGGGAAGTCCTCGTGTTGCACCCCTCCTTTTTGCCCGCTTCTCCATCCGGCCAGCCTCTTTGTCTTTCTTTCTTCTTTTTCTCTCCCCCGCCTCCCTTTCCTCCGCCACTATCGATAGCGGGGCTAGAGGCCGAAGGCTACTAGTCGGAATGTCGTTTCGCTTCAAGAAACGAATTGTCGGCACCTAATTCCACCAAGAATTTGGTTTTGAACAGTAAAAATCTATTTTTTTTAAAAAAAAAAAAAAACAAAATAAATAACGAGTCAAAGCGAATCGAATAGAAATCCAACGGTCGGATCGCGGGTTACGGCCCTTTGAGCCACCGCCGGAGCCTCCTGTCGCTCCCCGATCCTCCTCTTCGAAGCGCTCCCGTCGCTCCCCGATCCTCCTCTTCGAAGCGCTTATAGCAATTGCGCGTGCATGGGCTAACTGGGTGCGATTATACCAGCACTAATGCACCGGATCCCATCGAACTCCGAAGTTAAACGTGCTTGGGCGAGAGTAGTACTAGGATGGGTGACCTCCGGGAAGTCCTCGTGTTGCACCCCTCCTTTTTGCCCGCTTCTCCATCCGGCCAGCCTCTTTGTCTTTCTTTCTTCTTTTTCTCTCCCCGCCTCCCTTTCCTCCGCCACTATCGATAGCGCGGGGCTAGAGGCCGAAGGCTACTAGTCGGAATGTCGTTTCGCTTCAAGAAACGAATTGTCGGCACCTAATTCCACCAAGAATTTGGTTTTGAACAGTAAAAATCTATTTTTTTTTTAAAAAAAAAAACAAAATAAATAACAGTCAAAGCGAATCGAATAGAAATCCAACGGTCGGATCGCGGGTTACGGCCCTTTTGAGCCACCGCCGGGAGCCTCCTGTCGCTCCCCGATCCTCCTCTTCGAGCGCTCCCGTCGCTCCCCGATCCTCCTCTTCGAAGCGCTTATAGCAATTGCGCGTGCATGGGCTAATGGGTGCGATCATACCAGTACTAATGCACCGGATCCGATCAGAACTCCGAAGTTAAACGTGTTTGGGCGAGAGTAGTACTAGGATGGGTGACCTCTCGGGAAGTCCTCGTGTTGCACCCCTCCTTTTTGCCCGCTTCTCCATCCGGCCAGCCTCTTTGTCTTTCTTTCTTCTTTTTCTCTCCCCCGCCTCCCTTTCCTCCGCCACTATCGATAGCGGGGCTAGAGGCCGAAGGCTACTAGTCGGAATGTCGTTTCGCTTCAAGAAACGAATTGTCGGCACCTAATTCCACCAAGAATTTGGTTTTGAACAGGTAAAAATCTATTTTTTTTAAAAAAAAAAAACAAAATAAATAACAGTCAAAGCGAATCGAATAGAAATCCAACGGTCGGATCGCAGGTTACGGCCCTTTTGAGCCACCGCCGGGGAGCCTCCTGTCGCTCCCCGATCCTCCTCTTCGAAGCGCTCCCGTCGCTCCCCGATCCTCCTCTTCGAAGCGCTTATAGCAATTGCGCGTGCATGGGCTAACGGGTGCGATCATACCAGCACTAATGCACCGGATCCCATCAGAACTCCGAAGTTAAACGTGCTTGGGTGAGAGTAGTACTAGGATGGGTGACCTCACTGGAAGTCCTCGTGTTGCACCCCTCCTTTTTGCCCGCTTCTCCATCCGGCCAGCCTCTTTGTCTTTCTTTCTTCTTTTTCTCTCTCCCCGCCTCCCTTTCCTCCGCCACTATCGATAGCGCGGGGCTAGAGGCCGAAGGCTACTAGTCGGAATGTCGTTTCGCTTCAAGAAACGAATTGTCGGCACCTAATTCCACCAAGAATTTGGTTTTGAACAGTAAAAATCTATTTTTTTAAAAAAAAAAAAACAAAATAAATAACAGTCAAAGCGAATCGAATAGAAATCCAACGGTCGGATCGCGAGGTTACGGCCCTTTTGAGCCACCGCCGGGAGCCTCTCGTCGCTCCCCGATCCTCCTCTTCCAAGCGCTCCCGTCGCTCCCCGATCCTCCTCTTCGAAGCGCTTATAGCAATTGCGCGTGCATGGGCTAACGGGTGCGATCATACCAGCACTAATGCACCGGATCCCATCGAACTCCGAAGTGAAACGTGCTTGGGCGAGAGTAGTACTAGGATGGGTGACCTCCTGGGAAGTCCTCGTAGTCGGAATGTCGTTCCGCTTCAAGAAATGAAAGGTCGGCACCTAATTCCACCAAGAATTTCGTTTTGAACAGTAAAAATCTATTTTTTTTTAAAAAAAAAAACAAAATAAATAACAGTCAAAGCGAATCGAATAGAAATCCAACGGTCGGATCGCAGGTTACGGCCCTTTTGAGCCACCGCCGGGGAGCCTCCTGTCGCTCCCCGATCCTCCTCTTCGAAGCGCTCCCGTCGCTCCCCGATCCTCCTCTTCGAAGCGCTTATAGCAATTGCGCGTGCATGGGCCTAACCGGTGCGATTATACCAGCACTAATGCACCGGATCCCATCGAACTCCGAAGTTAAACGTGCTTGGGCGAGAGTAGTACTAGGATGGGTGACCTCCTGGGAAGTCCTCGTGTTGCACCCCTCCTTTTTGCCCGCTTCTCCATCCGGCCACCTCTATGTCTTTCTTTCTTCTTTTTCTCTCCCCCTCCTCCCTTTCCTCCGCCACTATCGATAGGGGCGGGGCTAGAGGCCGAAGGCTACTAGTCTTGCTCCGAATGTCGTTTCGCTTAAAGAAACGAAAGGTCGGCACCTAATTCCACCAAGAATTTGGTTTTGAACGGTAAAAATTTATTTTTTTTTAAAAAAAAACAAAATAAATAACAGTCAAAGCGAATCGAATAGAAATCCAACGGTCGGATCGCAGGTTACGGCCCTTTTGAGCCACCGCCGGGGAGCCTCCTGTCGCTCCCCGATCCTCCTCTTCGAAGCGCTCCCGTCGCTCCCCGATCCTCCTCTTCGAAGCGCTTATAGCAATTGCGCGTGCATGGGCTAACCGGTGCGATCATACCGGCACTAATGCACCGGATCCCATCAGAACTCCGAAGATAGACGTGCTTGGGCGAGAGTAGTACTAGGATGGGTGACCTCCTGGGAAGTCCTCGTGTTGCACCCCTCCTTTTTGCCCGCTTCTCCATCCGGCCAGCCTCTTTGTCTTTCTTTCTTCTTTTTCTCTCCCCCTCCTCCCTTTCCTCCGCCACTATCGATAGCGGGGGCTAGAGGCCGAAGGCTACTAGTCGGAATGTCGTTTCGCTTCAAGAAACGAAAGGTCGGCACCTAATTCCACCAAGAATTTGGTTTTGAACAGGTAAAAATCTATTTTTTTTTTAAAAAAAAAAACAAAATAAATAACGAGTCAAAGCGAATCGAATAGAAATCCAACGGTCGGATCGCGGGTTACGGCCTTTTTGAGCCACCGCCGGGGAGCCTCCTGTCGCTCCCCGATCCTCCTCTTCCAAGCGCTCCCGTCGCTCCCCGATCCTCCTCTTCGAAGCGCTTATAGCAATTGCGCGTGCATGGGCTAACTGGTGCGATCATACCGGCACTAATGCACCGGATCCCATCGAACTCCGAAGTTAAACGTGCTTGGGTGAGAGTAGTACTAGGATGGGTGACTTCACGGGAAGTCCTCGTGTTGCACCCTTCCTTTTTGCCCGCTTCTCCATCCGGCCAGCCTCTTTGTCTTTCTTTCTTCTTTTTCTCTCCCCCGCCTCCCTTTCCTCCGCCACTATCGATAGCGCGGGGCTAGAGGCCGAAGGCTACTAGTCGGAATGTCGTTTCGCTTCAAGAAACGAATTGTCGGCACCTAATTCCACCAAGAATTTGGTTTTGAACAGTAAAAATCTATTTTTTTTAAAAAAAAAAAACAAAATAAATAACAGTCAAAGCGAATCGAATAGAAATCCAACGGTCGGATCGCGGTTACGGCCCTTTTGAGCCACCGCCGGGAGCCTCCTGTCGCTCCCCGATCCTCCTCTTCCAAGCGCTCCCGTCGCTCCCCGATCCTCCTCTTCGAAGCGCTTATAGCAATTGCGCGTGCATGGGCTAACGGGTGCGATCATACCAGCACTAATGCACCGGATCCCATCAGAACTCCGAAGTCAAACGTGCTTGGGCGAGTAGTACTAGGATGGGTGACCTCCTGGGAAGTCCTCGTAGTCGGAATGTCGTTCCGCTTCAAGAAATGAAAGGTCGGCACCTAATTCCACCAAGAATTTCGTTTTGAACAGTAAAAATCTATTTTTTTTAAAAAAAAAAACAAAATAAATAACAGTCAAAGCGAATCGAATAGAAATCCAACGGTCGGATCGCAGGTTACGGCCCTTTTGAGCCACCGCCGGAGCCTCCTGTCGCTCCCGATCCTCCTCTTCGAAGCGCTCCCGTCGCTCCCGATCCTCCTCTTCGAAGCGCTTATAGCAATTGCGCGTGCATGGGCTAACCGGTGCGATTATACCGGCACTAATGCACCAGATCCCATCGAACTCCGAAGTTAAACGTGCTTGGGCGAGAGTAGTACTAGGATGGGTGACCTCCCTGGGAAGTCCTCGTGTTGCACCCCTCCTTTTTGCCCGCTTCTCCATCCGGCCAGCCTCTTTGTCTTTCTTTCTTCTTTTTCTCTCCCCCGCCTCCCTTTCCTCCGCCACTATCGATAGCGCGTGGCTAGAGGCCGAAGGCTACTAGTCGGAATGTCGTTTCGCTTCAAGAAACGAATTGTCGGCACCTAATTCCACCAAGAATTTGGTTTTGAACAGTAAAAATCTATTTTTTTTTAAAAAAAAAAAAACAAAATAAATAACAATCAAAAGCGAATCGAATAGAAATCCAACGGTCGGATCGCAGGTTACGGCCCTTTTGAGCCACCGCCGGGGAGCCTCCTGTCGCTCCCCGATCCTCCTCTTCCAAGCGCTCCCGTCGCTCCCCGATCCTCCTCTTCGAAGCGCTTATAGAAATTGCGCGTGCATGGGCTAACGGGTGCGATCATACCAGCACTAATGCACAGGATCCGATCAGAACTCCGAAGTTAAACGTGCTTGGGCGAGAGTAGTACTAGGATGGGTGACCTCCTGGGAAGTCCTCGTGTTGCACCCCTCCTTTTTGCCCGCTTCTCCATCCGGCCAGCCTCTTTGTCTTTCTTTCTTCTTTTTCTCTCCCCCGCCTCCCTTTCCTCCGCCACTATCGATAGCGGGGGCTAGAGGCCGAAGGCTACTAGTCGGAATGTCGTTTCGCTTCAAGAAACGAATTGTCGGCACCTAATTCCACCAAGAATTTGGTTTTGAACAGTAAAAATCTATTTTTTTAAAAAAAAAAAAACAAAATAAATAACAGTCAAAGCGAATCGAATAGAAATCCAACGGTCGGATCGCAGGTTACGGCCCTTTTGAGCCACCGCCGGGGAGCCTCCTGTCGCTCCCCGATCCTCCTCTTCCAAGCGCTCCCGTCGCTCCCCGATCCTCCTCTTCGAAGCGCTTATAGAAATTGCGCGTGCATGGGCTAACGGGTGCGATCATACCAGCACTAATGCACGGGATCCGATCGAACTCCGAAGTTAAACGTGCTTGGGCGAGGTAGTACTAGGATGGGTGACCTCTGGGAAGTCCTCGTGTTGCACCCCTCCTTTTTGCCCGCTTCTCCATCCGGCCAGCCTCTTTGTCTTTCTTTCTTCTTTTTCTCTCCCCCGCCTCCCTTTCCTCCGCCACTATCGATAGCGCGGGGCTAGAGGCCGAAGGCTACTAGTCGGAATGTCGTTTCGCTTCAAGAAACGAATTGTCGGCACCTAATTCCACCAAGAATTTGGTTTTGAACGGTAAAAATCTATTTTTTTTAAAAAAAAAAAAACAAAATAAATAACAGTCAAAGCGAATCGAATAGAAATCCAACGGTCGGATCGCAGGTTACGGCCCTTTTGAGCCACCGCCGGAGCCTCCTGTCGCTCCCCGATCCTCCTCTTCGAAGCGCTCCCGTCGCTCCCGATCCTCCTCTTCGAAGCGCTTATAGCAATTGCGCGTGCATGGGCTAACGGGTGCGATCATACCAGCACTAATGCACCGGATCCCATCAGAACTCCGAAGTTAAACGTGCTTGGGCGAGAGTAGTACTAGGATGGGTGACCTCCTGGGAAGTCCTCGTAGTCGGAATGTCGTTCCGCTTCAAGAAATGAAAGGTCGGCACCTAATTCCACCAAGAATTTCATTTTGAACGGTAAAAATCTATTTTTTTTTAAAAAAAAAAAACAAAATAAATAACAGTCAAAGCGAATCGAATTGAAATCCAACGGTCGGATCGCGGTTACGGCCCTTTTGAGCCACCGCCGGGAGCCTCCTGTCGCTCCCCGATCCTCCTCTTCGAAGCGCTCCCGTCGCTCCCCGATCCTCCTCTTCGAAGCGCTTATAGCAATTGCGCGTGCATGGGCTAACCGGTGCGATTATACCAGCACTAATGCACCGGATCCCATCAGAACTCCAAAGTTAAACGTGCTTGGGCGAGAGTAGTACTAGGATGGGTGACCTCCTGGGAAGTCCTCGTGTTGCACCCCTCCTTTTTGCCCGCTTCTCCATCCGGCCACCCTCTTTGTCTTTCTTTCTTCTTTTTCTCTCCCCCTCCTCCCTTTCCTCCGCCACTATCGATAGGGGGCGGGGCTAGAGGCCGAAGGCTACTAGTCTTGCTCCGAATGTCGTTTCGCTTAAAGAAACGAAAGGTCGGCACCTAATTCCACCAAGAATTTGGTTTTGAACAGTAAAAATCTATTTTTTAAAAAAAAAAAAACAAAATAAATAACGGTCAAAGCGAATCGAATAGAAATCAAACGGTCGGATCGCAGGTTACGGCCCTTTTGAGCCACCGCCGGGGAGCCTCTGTCGCTCCCCGATCCTCCTCTTCGAAGCGCTCCCGTCGCTCCCCGATCCTCCTCTTCGAAGCGCTTATAGCAATTGCGCGTGCATGGGCTAACCGGTGCGATCATACCGGCACTAATGCACCGGATCCCATCGAACTCCGAAGATAGACGTGCTTGGGCGAGAGTAGTACTAGGATGGGTGACCTCCTGGGAAGTCCTCGTGTTGCACCCCTCCTTTTTGCCCGCTTCTCCATCCGGCCAGCCTCTTTGTCTTTCTTTCTTCTTTTTCTCTCCCCCTCCTCCCTTTCCTCCGCCACTATCGATAGCGGGGCTAGAGGCCGAAGGCTACTAGTCGGAATGTCGTTTCGCTTCAAGAAACGAAAGGTCGGCACCTAATTCCACCAAGAATTTGGTTTTGAACAGTAAAAATCTATTTTTTTAAAAAAAAAAAAACAAAATAAATAACGAGTCAAAGCGAATCGAATAGAAATCCAACGGTCGGATCGCGGAGTTACGGCCCTTTTGAGCCACCGCCGGAGCCTCCTGTCGCTCCCGATCCTCCTCTTCGAAGCGCTCCCGTCGCTCCCCGATCCTCCTCTTCGAAGCGCTTATAGCAATTGCGCGTGCATGGGCTAACGGGTGCGATCATACCAGCACTAATGCACCGGATTCGATCAGAACTTCGAAGTTAAACGTGCTTGGGCGAGAGTAGTGCCAGGATGGGTGACCTCCTGGGAAGTCCTCGTGTTGCACCCCTCCTTTTTGCCCGCTTCTCCATCCGGCCAGCCTCTTTGTCTTTCTTTCTTCTTTTTCTCTCCCCCGCCTCCCTTTCCTCCGCCACTATCGATAGCGGGGCTAGAGGCCGAAGGCTACTAGTCGGAATGTCGTTTCGCTTCAAGAAACGAATTGTCGGCACCTAATTCCACCAAGAATTTGGTTTTGAACAGTAAAAATCTATTTTTTTTTAAAAAAAAAAAAAAAAAATAAATAACAGATCAAAGCGAATCGAATTGAAATCCAACGGTCGGATCGCAAGTTACGGCCCTTTTGAGCCACCGCCGGGAGCCTCTGTCGCTCCCCTGATCCTCCTCTTCGAAGCGCTCCCGTCGCTCCCCGATCCTCCTCTTCGAGCGCTTATAGCAATTGCGCGTGTATGGGCTAACGGGTGCGATCATACCGAGCACAAATGCACCGGATCCCATCGAACTCCGAAGTTAAACGTGCTTGGGCGAGAGTAGTACTAGGATGGGTGATCTCCGGGAAGTCCTCGTAGTCGGAATGTCGTTCCGCTTCAAGAAACGAAAGGTCGGCACCTAATTCCACCAAGAATTTGGTTTTGAACAGTAGAAAATCTATTTTTTTTTAAAAAAAAAAAAAACAAAATAAATAACGACAAAGCGAATCGAATAGAAATCCAACGGTCGGATCGCGAGTTATGGCCCTTTTGAGCCACCGCCGGGAGCCTCCTGTCGCTCCCCGATCCTCCTCTTCGAAGCGCTCCCGTCGCTCCCCGATCCTCCTCTTCGAAGCGCTCCCGTCGCTCCCCGATCCTCCTCTTCGAAGCGCTTATAGCAATTGCGCGTGCATGGGCTAACCGGTGCGATTATACCAGCACTAATGCACCGGATCCCATCGATCTCCGAAGTTAAACGTGCTTGGGCGAGAGTAGTACTAGGATGGGTGACCTCCCGGGAAGTCCTCGTGTTGCACCCCTCCTTTTTGCCCGCTTCTCCATCCGGCCAGCCTCTTTGTCTTTCTTTCTTCTTTTTCTCTCCCCCTCCTCCCTTTCCTCCGCCACTATCGATAGCGCGGGGCTAGAGGCCGAATGCTACTAGTCGGAATGTCGTTTCGCTTCAAGAAACGAAAGGTCGGCACCTAATTCCACCAAGAATTTGGTTTTGAACGGTAAGAAATCTATTTTTTTTTTTAAAAAAAAAAAGATAAATAACAGTCAAAGCGAATCGAATAGAAATCCAACGGTCGGATCGCAGTTACGGCCCTTTTGAGCCACCGCCGGGAGCCTCCTGTCGCTCCCCGATCCTCCTCTTCGAAGCGCTCCCGTCGCTCCCGATCCTCCTCTTCGAAGCGCTTATAGCAATTGCGCGTGCATGGGCTAACCGGTGCGATCATACCAGCACTAATGCACCGGATCCCATCAGAACTCCGAAGTTAAACGTGCTTGGGCGAGAGTAGTACTAGGATGGGTGACCTCCTGGGAAGTCCTCGTGTTGCACCCCTCCTTTTTGCCCGCTTCTCCTTCCGGCCAGCCTCTTTGTCTTTCTTTCTTCTTTTTCTCTCCCCCTCCTCCCTTTCCTCCGCCACTATCGATAGCGCGGGCTAGAGGCCGAAGGCTACTAGTCGGAATGTCGTTTCGCTTCAAGAAACGAATTGTCGGCACCTAATTCCACCAAGAATTTGGTTTTGAACAAGTAAAAATCTATTTTTTTTAAAAAAAAAAAACAAAATAAATAACAGTCAAAGCGAATCGAATAGAAATCCAACGGTCGGATCGCGAGGTTACGGCCCTTTTGAGCCACCGCCGGGAGCCTCCTGTCGCTCCCCGATCCTCCTCTTCGAAGCGCTCCCGTCGCTCCCCGATCCTCCTCTTCGAAGCGCTTATAGCAATTGCGCGTGCATTGGCTAACGGGTGCGATCATACCAAGCACTAATGCACCGGATCCCATCGAACTCCGAAGTTAAACGTGCTTGGGCGAGAGTAGTACTAGGATGGGTGACCTCCTGGGAAGTCCTCGTAGTCGGAATGTCGTTCCGCTTCAAGAAATGAAAGGTCGGCACCTAATTCCACCAAGAATTTCATTTTGAACAGTAAAAATCTATTTTTTTTTTAAAAAAAAAAAACAAAATAAATAACAGTCAAAGCGAATCGAATAGAAATCCAACGGTCGGATCGCAGGTTACGGCCCTTTTGAGCCACCGCCGGGGAGCCTCCTGTCGCTCCCCGATCCTCCTCTTCGAAGCGCTCCCGTCGCTCCCCGATCCTCCTCTTCGAAGCGCTTATAGCAATTGCGCGTGCATGGGCTAACCGGTGCGATTATACCAGCACTAATGCACCGGATCCCATCAGAACTCCAAAGTTAAACGTGCTTGGGCGAGAGTAGTACTAGGATGGGTGACCTCCTGGGAAGTCCTCGTGTTGCACCCCTCCTTTTTGCCCGCTTCTCCATCCGGCCACCCTCTTTGTCTTTCTTTCTTCTTTTTCTCTCCCCCTCCTCCCTTTCCTCCGCCACTATCGATAGGGCGGGGCTAGAGGCCGAAGGCTACTAGTCTTGCTCCGAATGTCGTTTCGCTTAAAGAAACGAAAGGTCGGCACCTAATTCCACCAAGAATTTGGTTTTGAACAGTAAAAATCTATTTTTTTAAAAAAAAAAAACAAAATAAATAACGATCAAAGCGAATCGAATAGAAATCAAACGGTCGGATCGCAGGTTACGGCCCTTTTGAGCCACCGCCGGGAGCCTCCCGTCGCTCCCCGATCCTCCTCTTCGAAGCGCTCCCGTCGCTCCCCGATCCTCCTCTTCGAAGCGCTTATAGCAATTGCGCGTGCATGGGCTAACCGGTGCGATCATACCAGCACTAATGCACCGGATCCCATCAGAACTCCGAAGATAGACGTGCTTGGGCGAGAGTAGTACTAGGATGGGTGACCTCCTGGGAAGTCCTCGTGTTGCACCCCTCCTTTTTGCCCGCTTCTCCATCCGGCCAGCCTCTTTGTCTTTCTTTCTTCTTTTTCTCTCCCCCTCCTCCCTTTCCTCCGCCACTATCGATAGCGCGGGCTAGAGGCCGAAGGCTACTAGTCGGAATGTCGTTTCGCTTCAAGAAACGAAAGGTCGGCACCTAATTCCACCAAGAATTTGGTTTTGAACAGTAAAAATCTATTTTTTTAAAAAAAAAAAACAAAATAAATAACAGTCAAAGCGAATCGAATAGAAATCCAACGGTCGGATCGCGAGGTTACGGCCCTTTTGAGCCACCGCCGGAGCCTCCTGTCGCTCCCCGATCCTCCTCTTCGAAGCGCTCCCGTCGCTCCCCGATCCTCCTCTTCGAAGCGCTTATAGCAATTGCGCGTGCATGGGCTAACGGGTGCGATCATACCAAGCACTAATGCACCGGATTCGATCGGAACTTCGAAGTTAAACGTGCTTGGGCGAGAGTAGTGCCGGGATGGGTGACCTCCTGGGAAGTCCTCGTGTTGCACCCCTCCTTTTTGCCCGCTTCTCCATCCGGCCAGCCTCTTTGTCTTTCTTTCTTCTTTTTCTCTCCCCCCGCCTCCCTTTCCTCCGCCACTATCGATAGCGCGGGGCTAGAGGCCGAAGGCTACTAGTCGGAATGTCGTTTCGCTTCAAGAAACGAATTGTCGGCACCTAATTCCACCAAGAATTTGGTTTTGAACGGTAAAAAAATCTATTTTTTTTTAAAAAAAAAAACAAAATAAATAACGATCAAAGCGAATCGAATTGAAATCCAACGGTCGGATCGCAAGTTACGGCCCTTTTGAGCCACCGCCGGGAGCCTCCTGTCGCTCCCCCCGATCCTCCTCTTCGAAGCGCTCCCGTCGCTCCCCGATCCTCCTCTTCGAAGCGCTTATAGCAATTGCGCGTGTATGGGCTAACCGGTGCGATCATACCAAGACAAATGCACCGGATCCCATCGAACTCCGGAGTTAAACGTGCTTGGGCGAGAGTAGTACTAGGATGGGTGATCTCCTGGGAAGTCCTCGTAGTCGGAATGTCGTTCCGCTTCAAGAAACGAAAGGTCGGCACCTAATTCCACCAAGAATTTGGTTTTGAACAGTAAAAATCTATTTTTTTTAAAAAAAAAAAAAAACAAAATAAATAACAGTCAAAGCGAATCGAATAGAAATCCAACGGTCGGATCGCAGGTTACGGCCCTTTTGAGCCACCGCCGGGGAGCCTCCTGTCGCTCCCCGATCCTCCTCTTCGAAGCGCTCCCGTCGCTCCCCGATCCTCCTCTTCGAAGCGCTCCTGTCGCTCCCCGATCCTCCTCTTCGAAGCGCTTATAGCAATTGCGCGTGCATGGGCTAACCGGTGCGATTATACCAGCACTAATGCACCAGATCCCATCAGAACTCCGAAGTTAAACGTGCTTGGGCGAGAGTAGTACTAGGATGGGTGACCTCCTGGGAAGTCCTCGTGTTGCACCCCTCCTTTTTGCCCGCTTCTCCATCCGGCCAGCCTCTTTGTCTTTCTTTCTTCTTTTTCTCTCCCCCTCCTCCCTTTCCTCCGCCACTATCGATAGCGCGGGGCTAGAGGCCGAATGCTACTAGTCGGAATGTCGTTTCGCTTCAAGAAACGAAAGGTCGGCACCTAATTCCACCAAGAATTTGGTTTTGAACAGTAAAAATCTATTTTTTTTTTTTTAAAAAAAAGATAAATAACGATCAAAGCGAATCGAATAGAAATCCAACGGTCGGATCGCAGTTACGGCCCTTTTGAGCCACCGCCGGAGCCTCTGTCGCTCCCCGATCCTCCTCTTCGAAGCGCTCCCGTCGCTCCCCGATCCTCCTCTTCGAAGCGCTTATAGCAATTGCGCGTGCATGGGCTAACCGGTGCGATCATACCAGCACTAATGCACCGGATCCCATCAGAACTCCGAAGTTAAACGTGCTTGGGCGAGAGTAGTACTAGGATGGGTGACCTCCTGGGAAGTCCTCGTGTTGCACCCCTCCTTTTTGCCCGCTTCTCCTTCCGGCCACCTCTTTGTCTTTCTTTCTTCTTTTTCTCTCCCCCTCCTCCCTTTCCTCCGCCACTATCGATAGGGCGGGGCTAGAGGCCGAAGGCTACTAGTCTTGCTCAGAATGTCGTTTCGCTTAAAGAAACGAAAGGTCGGCACCTAATTCCACCAAGAATTTGGTTTTGAACAGTAAAAATCTATTTTTTTTAAAAAAAAAAAATAAAAATAAATAACAGTCAAAGCGAATCGAATAGAAATCAAACGGTCGGATCGCGGGTTACGGCCCTTTTGAGCCACCGCCGGGAGCCTCCTGTCGCTCCCCGATCCTCCTCTTCGAAGCGCTCCCGTCGCTCCCCGATCCTCCTCTTCGAAGCGCTTATAGCAATTGCGCGTGCATGGGCTAACCGGTGCGATCATACCAGCACTAATGCACCGGATCCCATCAGAACTCCGAAGTTAAACGTGCTTGGGCGAGAGTAGTACGAGGATGGGTGACCTCCTGGGAAGTCCTCGTGTTGCACCCCTCCTTTTTGCCCGCTTCTCCATCCGGCCAGCCTCTTTGTCTTTCTTTCTTCTTTTTCTCTCCGCCTCCTCCCTTTCCTCCGCCACTATCGATAGGGCGGGGCTGAGGCCGAAGGCTACTAGTCTTGCTCGGAATGTCGTTTCGCTTCAAGAAACGAAAGGTCGGCACCTAATTCCACCAAGAATTTGGTTTTGAACAGTAAAAATCTATTTTTTTTTTTAAAAAAAAAAAAAACAAAAAAAATAACAGTCAAAGCGAATAGAATAGAAATCCAACGGTCGGATCGCAGTTACGGCCCTTTTGAGCCACCGCCGGGAGCCTCCTGTCGCTCCCCGATCCTCCTCTTCGAGCGCTCCCGTCGCTCCCCGATCCTCCTCTTCGAAGCGCTTATAGCAATTGCGCGTGCATGGGCTAACCGGTGCGATCATACCGGCACTAATGCACCGGATTCCATCAGAACTCCGAAGTTAAACGTGCTTGGGCGAGAGTAGTACTATGATGGGTGACCTCCTGGGAAGTCCTCGTGTTGCACCCCTCCTTTTTGCCCGCTTCTCCATCCGGCCAGCCTCTTTGTCTTTCTTTCTTCTTTTTCTCTCCCCCTCCTCCCTTTCCTCCGCCACTATCGATAGCGGGGCTAGAGGCCGAAGGCTACTAGTCTTGCTCGAATGTCGTTTCGCTTCAAGAAACGAAAGGTCGGCACCTAATTCCACCAAGAATTTGGTTTTGAACAATAAAAATCTATTTTTTTTAAAAAAAAACAAAATAAATAACAATCAAAGCGAATCGAATAGAAATCCAACAGTCGGACCTATGTCTTTTTCCTGTTTCTCCCTCGCCACCTCCATGCTGCCAGTCCCTATGTCTTTTTCTCAACCCCGCCTCCCTTTCCTCTCCCGCACGACATCCCTGTCTGTCGTGAATAACAGCAAGAGGTTTCCCTTGAGAAGAGCAAGGTAAAACGCGAAAAACCTGGGCGAGGTCTGCAAAATCTTAACATCAGGCGGTCAGAGTAGCGATTCCATGGCTACACTAATGATAACGGGCTCCGGAAAAGCTCCTGTAAAAATCCAGGCACGATCCAATGGTCAGACCGTAGGTTATGGCGCTTTTGAGCCGCTGCTCTGGTCTGGGGCGAGCCAGCCCGCTCCGGGGCCCTGGTCGGGCTTCCTCGAGCCGTCGCCCCATTATGGCGGTGCTTGAACCGCCAGGGAACCTCCCATCGCTCCCCGATCCTCCTCGCCGGGGAGCAAGATTATTCTGATTGGAAAGCTAAAACACAGGGCTACAAGTTCTATGTAGGAAGGAGAATCCAGTTCTGCCCCCAAGACAATCAAAATTTCACATCAACGAACATTGGACTGTTACTGTCCAACTATTACTTTCTAGACACTGTTTAGTATTTTAAGTATAACCAGAGCTATAAAGCTTGTTTCTTTGGAGCACTACAACATGGGTATACAACGTTCATGAAGAAAAGTATCTCAAATTTTATCACCTTAGGGTCCAAATCTAAGTAGAGAAGTTGAGAGACAACCTGCCCAATTTTGATTTCTAAGTTCAACAAGTATAAATTCGTTTCCCATGCATTTTTTTTTCCATCATTTCCATCCACCTATAATTATTTAACAAACTTCTTAAACCTATACTAAGGTATTCTAAAATCTCAATTATTCCAGAAAAACATAAACAAATTCAGATGACTTCATAAGAAAGCTTGTTACCTTTTATTACAAAACAACGAGTCAAGAGATTGAAAACAACCCCTTTTTCCTCTTCTCTTTCCTTCCTTCTTCTAACCCTTCCCTTCCCTTCCCTTCCCTTCCCACTAGTAATTGTTTTCTAAGTTTTCTTCCTAAGTCTTACTTGAAGCACTCTTAGTTCACTTACTCTCACTTTCCTTTGGATTCATAGGATGAATTTACAAGGTTTCCTCTCAATTTTTTTCTTTTCTCCTCTTTCTTCCTCTCCTTGACCGGCCATTACTCTAGCGATTTCTAGAGATTTCTTGTTATTTATAATTATGTTCTTTTCTTATTTGCATCTTGCCCCTCATATTTACTTCTATTTTCACATTGACCCCACCATTCCTTTTATCAATCCATTGACCCCCGCTTCCTCTCTTTCTCTTTATTAACTCCTTATTCCTTTATTATTGTTTTCAATTTCACCCCTCTCATTAAATAACTTCTATTTTAATCCAATTAATTTGTTCAATTTAATCATTTCTCCACATCATTTTTTTATTTTATTTTATTTTACTAAATTAAGATGAGATTATTATATTCGAGGGTTTACATTCTCCCCTCCTAAAAAATAATTTTGTCCTCGAAATTAAAATTTTTATACCTAAGTTTAGAAAAGTCTTGGGTACTTCCTCCTCATCTCCGCCTCCTTTTCTCATGTTTCTTCCTCAATTTAAGAACTCCTCCATAAAACCTTGACCAAAAGAATTTTCTTATTTCAGAGCTCCTTTTCACTCTAATCCAAAATCTTCACAGGTTTCACTTCTAAAGTCAAATCTTCTTCAATCTCTATAAGAACCTGTGGTAGCACTCGAGTCGGGTCTATCTCTAATTTCCGTAACATTGAAACATGAAACACATCATCTTAGTTAAATGCGAGGGCAACACCAATACGCCACATGTCCAATTCTCTTTACCACTTCCGATGTATTTTGGTGGTAACTTTCCCTTCATACCAAATCTTAATATGTGCTTCCATAGAGTGACTTTCAAGTATACTCGGTCTCCTATATTAAATTCAAGAGATTTTCTTTGTTTATCAGCATAACTTTTCTACCTATCTTGGGTTGCTTTCATACAATCCTTTATAACCTTAACCTTTTTCATTGTCATCTGAACAATTTCAGCTCCAATTAAACTCTGGTCCCCTACTTCTTCCCAACATACAGGAGTCCGACACCTCCTACCATACAAAGCTTCATATGGGGTCATTCCTATAATGGCTTGATAACTATTATTATAAGTGAACTCTATTAGGGGTAGATGATCCTCCCAATTACCACCAAACTTTAATACGCAAGCTCTTAATAAATCTTCTAGGATTTGAATTGTTCTCTCAATTTGCCCATCAGTCTAATGAAAAGTTGTGCTCATATTCAAACTCGTTCCCAAAGCACGTTGTATGCTTGGCCACAACTGAGAAGTAAATCGAGGATCTCGGTCTGAAACTATCGACACGAGTGCTCCATGCAACCTTACCACTTCGTTTATATACAATCGGACCAATTTATCAACCGAGTCAGTCATTTTCATCGGTAAAAAGAGAGAAGAATCATCCAAGTAAGGTCACCTCCTTTAACCAAAATTCACATTTACTCAATTTGGCATATAACCGATGTTCTCTCAAAGTTTGCAAAACCTCCCTCAAATGTTGTTCATGTTCCAAATATGTATTGGAATACATCAGTATATCATCTATAAAAACCACCACAAACTTATCCAAGTAAGGTCAAAATACTCGATTCATCAAATCCATAAATCCTACAAGAGCATTTGTCAACCCAAAAGGCATCACTAAAAACTCATAATGTCCATAACGGGTTCTGAAAGCAATCTTTGCTACATCCTGTTCTCTTATTCTTAATTGGTAATACCTCGATCTCAAATCTATCTTTGAAAATACCTAGCTCCCTTAAGTTGATCAAATAAATCATCTGTTCATGGAAGTGGATATTTATTTTTTATTGTCACCTTATTCAGCTGTCTGTAATCAATACAGAGTTGAAAAGTTCCATCCTTCTTTTTTACAAATAACACGGGGGCTCCCCAAGGTGAATTATTTGTACGTATGAACCCCTTTTTTTAATAATTCCCGCAACTGTATTTTTAGTTCAACCAGCTCCGTCGGTGCCATTCTATATGGCATTTGGGCTATAGGGGATGTACCCGGTAGTGTATCAATTGAAACTTCTACTTCTCTCTCTGGGGGTAATCCTGGTAGTTCTTCTGGAAACATATCCGAGAACTCTCTTACTACGGGGATGCTGGCCAACTCACTTTTTCTTCCATGGACATCCACCACTAAGGCGAGGTAAACCTCGCATCCTTTCCTCATCATTTTTTGTGCCGTCATAGCGAAAATGAGACAATTAGCTATGCCATTTCTTTCTCCTCGAAATACTACTCTATCACCCATAGATCCAGAAAATGTTACTATTTTTGCAAAGCAGTCCATTTGGGCCCTATACTTACCCAACCAATCCATTCCTAATATAATATCAAAATCGTGTATCCCCAAGGGAATCAAATCTACATGCGTCTCACAACCTATGATTTCAAGTTTAATACCCATAAATATTATATCAATGTCTACATGTTTCCCTAAAGGAGTACTAATGACAAACCCTTTCCCAACTCTACTTGGACTCTTTCCTAATTTTCCAACTGCCTTATGTGCAATAAATGAATGGGTACCTCCAGGATCAAATAACACATAGATAGGCAAATGATTTAATAGAAAGGTATCTGCAACAATAGCAGGGGTAACCCGAGCCTTCTCTTGCGTCATGGTGAACACCCTACCCTGGGTCCGATCCCCTTGTGCCCTGACATGACCTCTGTTACCACTGGCCCCAGACTGAGTTTGTCTAGCCGGTCAATCCATTATAACCGACAGTTGCTGGCTCTGTATCTGCCGCTATGTCTGAATAAACTCTAACTTCTGAGGGCAATCCTTTCTAACATGTCCATGCCCATAGCAGTAATAACATCCCTTGCCCAAATATGGGCAATCCCTCCATCTATGCTCTTCTCAACGTACGTAACACCGTCCTGGTGTGGTCGAATAGTCTCCAGGATGCTTCTGTCCACACTGGATACATAGAGGATAAACAATTGGCCTCTGCTCTGACATCTCTCTAACCGATCCGGATCTGCTCCTACTGTTTTGTTGTTCTCCAGTAGGTCCAATACTAGAACTTTGAACAGTCCCAACTGCTATCCCTTCTTTTCTCCTGAACTGGCTAAACTGAGGCTTCTCTTTTTTAAAATAAGAAGATCTACCTGAGGATACATCAACATCCTTCCTCTTACCAAATACTGACTAGCTCTGGTGGCCCTCTGCTATACATGCCATGAGCCTCCCACCATGACTGGGCTTTATCCATTCTAAAGCCTGAGCTGCCTCTATAAACTCCCTAGTAGAATCAAACCGTAAAGCAATCGATCCCTATCTCAACTCCTGACATAATCCATCATGTAGTCTATCAATCATATGTTGTTCAGTTGCGATGAACTGTGAAGCAAACAGAGAGAGATCATAGAACCTCCTCTCATACTCTAGTATTGATATGTCCCTTTCTATCAACGCTAGGAACTCCTGCTCTTTGATCCTACACTGATAAGAAGAGAAAAATTGCATCTCAAACAGTCTCTTAAATTCACTCCAAATCCATGTCCCAGTATCCCTCCTGGACTGTATCACCTCTCACCATGACTGGGCTCTATCCATCAGCAACTATGTAGCACAATTCACCCGCCAATCCTCGGGTACTTTCATTTGAGTCATAGTGTTCTCTACTCTTCGCATCCATCTACCTGCAATCTCTGCATCTTGTTCACCCAAAAAGGTCTCACATCTCAACTCCCTCATACTCTTTACAGTCCGTACTAGAGAAATTACACTGTCAAGCAGTAGGGACAGCTGGAGTTGTCAGTGGTACTTAAACTGATGGTGTTACTTGGGTTGTTGGAGCTATTGTATTAGGCATAGACTCGACGATGGCTCTAACTATTTGGGCAATTAAGACGGGGTCCATAACAGGAGTAGGGGCTACTGCCGGTGCTGCTCTTTGTTCTTGCGGTTCGACTCTCTCAAGTGGTAAATCCCCAGCTTAAATAGAACCAGCCCCAGCTTGGAGTCTAGATGACTCCTCAACACTTGGTTGATGAGATGCTGGCGATACATGCGAAAGTGTCCTCTAAAGCATGGTAATTGTTTTTTATTTAAACTCATATACTGTTTATTGAAATTTCTACCGAAATTTCAGCAAAGTTTCTCCTATGCCGAGAGGTCCCAAGTTATCGACAAATAATTTGTACACATACTGTATTCATTATCCATACACAATCCAATCATTCCAAGTCTTAAACTGTAGACTTTTAGGATAAAATTTACAAAATTATTAAGTTATAAAAAAAGAGAAGAATTAGGATTTAAGAGGTAGCCATAAACTAACCATCGTAATTGCAATCAAACGTTAGCATAATAAAGATTCTAAATTTCAATTTACTACTTACAGTTTTAACAAAAAATAACACTACATAACTTTATACATACAATTTAGAAGTATTGTTATATACAACCCAAAAGAAAAATTCTTCCATCTTCCTATTAACTTAAGTGACTATACAGAGCAAACACCCAAGCATCAACTAAGGGATACACTTCTTTGAGATGAACCTGCATAGTAATTTGCATAAACATAATTAAATTAATTAAGATGATCTAGTATATTTTTCATTACACTAACAGTTTGCTTTTTAATTCATTAATCATCAATTCCTATAGTTTCCCCAACTGCCAGCACACCAATCTTATCCAATAATAACTAATTCTATTGATCGCCCTTTCGTATGGTACCAGTTCCAAACCAGAACATTGGTCCAACCATCAGCCCATTGGTCCAACCATCAGCCCATTCACAGGGCACCAGTCCCAAACCAGGACACTGGTCCATCCATAAGCCCATTCACAGGACATTGGTCCATTCATCATTCATACACTACATATAAATACAAAATTTGAACTACATCTTATTAGGGACTAAGTTAAATAATTACACAAGACTTTAAATTAGAAATCTAAGTGTCAGACACCTACCTGAAAACTATGCTCTGCTAGTCATCCCCTACTCCCGTCTATTTTTCACAATTTCACCTGTACCAATAGTTACACTAATTTAAATTTCAAGTCTTGACCACACATACACACATATACATACTACCTTCATAATTCAACATTTTATAATAAAAAACAATTCCAAACATAATTTACCAATTTACAAGTTTTAGGTGGCTCAACATAACGAATTGACCAACTGTTACTATCTAGAAATTGAACTGTTATTGTTCAACCTCTCCTCAGATTTTTAACTATGTTTAGAGTTATAGAACTTTGTTTCAAGCGAGATTGGTCTCGTTGGAAAGCTAAGACACAAGGCTACAAGTTCTATGTAGGAAGGAGAACCTAGTTCTGCCTCCAAGATAGTCAAAATTGCTCATCAACGAACATTGAACTGTTATTGTCCAACTGTTACTGTCTAGAAATTGAACTGTTACTGTCCGACCTCTCCTCGGATTTTTAACTATATCTGGGAGTTATAAAACTCCATTTGAAGCGAGCTTGGTCTCGTTAGAAAGTTAAGACATAGGGCTACAAGTTCTGTGTAGGAAGGCGAATCCAGTTCTGCCTCCAAGACAGTCAAAATTTCTCATCAACAAATATTAGACTGTTACTGTCCAACTATTACTTTCTAGACATTGTTTAGTATTTTGAGTATAACCAGAGCTATAGAGCTTGGTTTTATGCGTGGTTTGTTTCTTTGGAGCACTACAACATGGGTATACAACATTCATGAAGAAAAGTATCTCAAATTTTATCATCTTAGAGTCCAAATCTAAGCAGAGAAGTTGAGAGACAGCCTGCCTAGTTTTGATTTCTAAGTTCAACAAGTATAAATTCGTTTTCCATGTATTTTTTTTTCCCATCATTTCCATCCACCTATCATTATTTAACAAACTTCTTAAACCTATACTAAGGTATTCTAAAATCTCAATTATTCCAGAAAAACACAAACAAATTCAGGTGACTTCATAACAGAGCTTGTTATCTTTTATTACAAAACAATGAGTCAAGAGATTGAAAACAACCCATTTTTCCTTTTCTATTTCCTTCCTTCTTCTAACCCTTCCCTTCCCACTAGTAAATTTTTCTAAGTTTTCTTCCTAAATCTTACTTGAAGCACTCTCAGTTCACTTATTCTCACTTTCCTTTAGATTCATAGGATGAATTTACAAGGTTTCCTCTTATTTTTTTTTCTTTTCTCCTCTTTCTTCCTCTCCTTGGCCGGCCATTACTCTAAGGATTTCTAGGGATTTCTAAAGATTTCTTGTTATTTATAATTATATTCTTTCCTTATTTACATCTTGCCCCCCATATTTACTTCTATTTTCACATTGACCCCACCATTCCTTTTATCAATCCATTGACCCCCATTACCTCTCTTTCTCTTTACTAACTCCTTATTCTTTTATTATTATTTTCAATTTCACCCCTCTCATTATATAACTTCTCTTTTAATCCAATTAATTTGTTCAATTGAATCATTTCTCTACATACTTTTTGTATTTTATTTTATTTTACTAAATCAAGATGAGATTATTATATTCGAGGGTTTACATTTGACGTCTTAGACCATAGTCTCTCTATATCTTTTAGGTGTATAAAAGTCATTCAGGGACCTACAATATTTCTATCAAACATTAATATGGATGTAAGGGATATTTATATCTTATTAAATACTATCAGGGTAAAATTACACTCCATACCCTCCTTTTCATAAAAAGACAGGACTCATGAGCTATAAATATATCATGAAACCTTTAAAATAAAGGTTCACAATCTTCATTCTCTACTACATATATGTTTTCAGAGCATCTCTTTCTAAATATTATTGTATTTTCTCTCTCTTAAAAGATATTTATTTAAGCATCGGAGAGTCCCTACCTCTATCAAATAGGACCTTTTGCAAGTACTAGCCACAAGCTACCTTAGCCTTCTAAACACCCAGTATAAGCTATCAACCTCCTTGGTTAGGGAGAATGAATGAGATTACTAGGACCAATTGATTAACCAATTATCCAAACCGAGAGCCTTATTCCTAGACTACTTGGATTTTTGGGATTTCATCACGTGACATTGATTTTGTTCAAGTAAATATATTTAATTTATTAATAAAAGCTTATTTATCTTTAATATTCATCAAATATTTGATTAATGAATATAATATTTGTTAAAAATCTAGAGTAAAGAAAAAATTCTTGAGACAAAAATTCTTTGCAAAATAAACTGTAAAGTTATTATAATTATAGGATTCTTATTGCATCAAAGTATTGTTCCAAAATGTTCTTGGTTAATGCTCTATTAAAATTAGACATTAATTAGAATTATTATGACTGATATATATTATGTTCTTTTTGTTATGAAAGGAAGCAATTATTCTCATAAACCGAGGTATGAGGGATAACTAAAATTAATATATAGATGCTTGTCGAACAACATGTATACTGAATTGATCCGTATGAGAATTATATATGGAGAGATGACTTGTGTCTATGGAAAGGCTCATGTGACAGTTATGTAAGTGATCTTTAGACCTAAGATCACTAAATTATCTTATATAAAGATTGTTATGTTTTTTTTTATCAAAATATAAGAATGTATTAAAAATCAAAAGGAAACAAGGCTGGAAAACCAATGAATTCAAAATACAAGTATATACATAAAGGCAACAGGCTCTCTAACAAAACATTTACATCAAGGCTATCTAAAAAGAGCCATGCAAACCAAAAGAGAAACAAGCTAGCATTAGTTAAACGAGGAACCTAATCAATGATAAGGTGCCCACCTAACCAACAAGCAAAAAGATATGACAGACAAACAAGCTTGATTAACAACCAAAAGCCACTGTCACCAAGTAAGGAAGAAGGGCGCACTTCAAACCAATCAGCAAGAATTGAAGACAGCAGCAGCCACCATGGGCAAAGGGAAAACCGAGAGTCAACAGAGCAGAGCAACAACTTGAATCAAGGCGCTCAGACAGAGGGCAGACATCAACAGCAAACAGACCAAACCATCTGGAATCAAGAAGATCTCCGAAGCATAGCCAACATAAATAGCATACCGCCTGGAAAGTATTTAAAACAGCAGCGGTTTCCGTGGGCGAGGAAAAACCAAGTCCATGATGCAGCAGAGCAGAACAACATGAAGACAAAAAAACATAGAGCTAGCAGATGCTTGCCAAGACAAGAGAAAACCATAGCAAAAAGGATTAGCCGCCTGAAGCATTCTCCAGCGCCACAAATTCCTAGCAGCCAGTAGGTCCAAACCAGCAGTAAAGAAACTGATCTCTACAAAACACTAGTAGTAGATACAATACCTAGAAGAGAAAAGAGGCAGCAGCAAGGAAAAACCCTGAAAGACAAAGCCTAAGAGGAATTGCAACAGAATCCATAGTAAACAGCCCACAGCATTACAGCAGGACAGAAAACGATAGCCAATTAAAACCAAGCAGACAAAACCTCCAGCCAATATATGCCAGCACCAGCAGCAGTTCAAGACTAGCAAACCTCTGGAGATGAAGGGTGTACCAGCACAGGACCACAAGGCCGGAAAACCACCCAGCGAAAAGCCAACTCTAGAATGAGTAAAAGGCAAAGCCACCAACATGGATGTTGAAAGAATGTCTTAGAAAGCTGCAAAAGACCAGGAAACTTTGTTGTTGCTTGTTCAGAGGATTTCATCAATGAAGATCTCTACTTGAAAACCAAGATTTTAGAAATAAAACTTATGGTTATATTTGATTTGTGAGCTAAGAGAAACAAAAACACAAACCAAACCACAAACACAACCAAAAAACACAAAAATAGATTCTAAATCAATCATCTCACATAGTTCACCATCAATCTTCAATGGTGAAAACTATGAAACTTGGGCCATCAAAATGACAATTCATCTTGAGGCGTTAGACCTCTGGGAAGCTGTGGAAGAAAATTATGTTTTTTTCTAATTTGCCTGCAAATCCAACAGTAACTCAACTAAAGATTCATAAGGAAAAGAAGACAAGGAAGTCCAAAGCCAAAGCTTGCTTATATGCTGCAGTGTCAAACACAATATTCATAAGAATCATGAATTTGGAATCTGCAAAAGGTATTTGGGACTATCTTAAAAAGGAATATCAAGGCAATGAAAGAACTAAAAATATGCAGGTTCTTAATATAATCAGAGAATTTGAAATGCAAAAGATGAAGGAAACCGAAAACATCAAAGATTATGCTGACAAATTACTAAGCATAATAAACAAAGTAAGATTACTTGGAAAAGAATTTTCTGATGATAGAATTGTGCAGAAAATACTGGTCACCATGCCTAAAAATATAAGTCTAAGATTTCTTCATTAGAATAGTCAAAAGACTTAACCAATATTTCTCTTGGAGAATTGATAAATGCACTGCAGGCACAAGAGCAGAGAAGATTGATGAGACTTGAGAAATCAATGCAGGGAGCTTTTCAAGCTAGAGCTCAATACCAAGAAGGAGGCAAAGACAAGAGATTCAACAAGAAGAAAAAGGTTCAAAATTATAGAAACAAGGTGGAAACATTTCCACCATGTACCTACTGTAAAAAAAACAAATCATCAGCTGATCAAGTGTTGGTGGAGACCTGACATCAAGTGCAGAAAATATGGACAGATTGGACATGTTGAAAGAATCTGCAAATCACAACAACATGAAGAAAAGGTGAATCTTGTTGCTTAACAACCTGAAGAGAAGTAGTTATTTGTTGCATCATGTTTTTCAATAAGCAACAGCTTAAATGATTCATGGTTGATTGACAGTGGTTGCACAAACCACATGACAAACAATCAGGATTTGTTCAAGGAACTTGACAGAACTACTATTTTCAAAGTTAAAATTGGAAATGGTGATTATATTGATGTCAAAGACAAAGGAATTATTGTTATAAACAGCCTGTCAGGTTTAAAGTACATTTCAGATGTAATATATGTGTCTGACATTGATCAAACTTGTTTAGTGTTGGACAGCTTATGAAGAAAGGTTTCAAAGTAATGTTTGAAGACAATGGTGCTTAATCAAAGACAATTCGGGCAACAATGTGTTCAGAGTAAAAATAAAAGCAAAAGGTTTTACTTTAAAACTTATGGAGTAGAGTGTTTTCTCCATAAAAGCATCTAATGACGAACTATGGCATAAAAGAGTTGGGCACTTTCATCATGTTGGGCTAATGTATATGCAAAAACATAGTTTTGTAAAAAGTGCTCCACAACTGGAGAACAGATCAACCAACTATGCAACATGTCAATATGGAAAGCAGGCCAAAAAAACCTTTCCCTCAAGCTACCTGGAGAGCAACACGTAAACTTCAGTTGGTGCATACAGATGTTGGAGGTCCTCTGAGTACAACTTCACTAAATGGTAGCAAATATTATATCATCTTTATTAATGATTATTCCAGGTTTTGTTGGATTTTCTTTCTTAAATTTAAATCAAAAGTTGCTAATGTATTTTGAAAGTATAAAACATGGGTGGAAACCAAAGTGGATGCAGGATTTAGACATTAAGATCTGACAATGGAAAGGAGTATACCAATGGAAGATTTCAACAATTCTATGATGAATCCGGAATTGAACATCAGCTTATTGCACCATACACACCACAACAGAATGGTGTGAGTGAAAGAAAAAACAGGAGCATCATGGAAATGACTAGATGCATGTTGCACGAAAAAGAGTTGCCAAAGAAATTATTGGCTGAAGCTGCAAACACATCAGTGTATTTGCTGAACATAATGGTAACTAGAGCATTGCAGAAAAGACCCTCGTTTGAAGCTTGGTTTGGATACAAACCAGACCTGCAACATTTAAAGATCTTTGGTTGTATTTGTTTCACTTATGTACCACAGGTGAAAAGAGATAAGCTGGATAAGAAGTCAGAACTAGGAGTGTTTATTGGTTATAGCGGTCCATCAAAAGCTTACAGAATCTTCCAACGTCAATATGGAAGAATTCTGGTAAACAGAGATATGGATTTTATGGAAGATAAACAATGGAAGTGGGAGCAACCAGAAGAAAAGCTAGAATCATCAACAGAGAAGCAAGAATCTTCAATCTTGAAGATTATTAAATGATAACATTGATGATGAACCAGTCAGAGGTACAAGATCTTTAGCTGAAATTTATGAAAGTAGCAATATTGTTATTTATGAACCTGCAGAATTTGAAGAGGTGGTGAAGAACAATGAATGGATTGAAGCAATAAAGGAGGAACTTAGAATGATTGAAAAGAATGATACATAGGTCCTGATGGACAAGTCTTCACACAAGAAGGCTATAGAAGTCAAATGGGTTTATAGAACAAACAAAATATAGATGGTTCTATAAACAAATATAAAGCCAGATTAGATGTGAAGGGTTATGCTCAAGTGTTTGGAGTGAACTTTTTAGAAACATTTGCACCGGTAGCACGCCTAGATACAATCAGATTACTATTTGCATTCTATGCACAAAAGAATTGGAAAGTTTATCAATTAGATGTAAATTTTGTGTTTCTGAATGGATATCTGCAGGAGGAGATTTACATAGAACAAACAAGAGGCTTTGAAGTCAAGGGACAAGAGGAGAAGGTCTACCTGCTAAAGAAGGCTTTGTATGGCCTTAAACAAGCCCCTGGAGCATGGTATAACAAAATTGATAAGCATCTACATAAACTTGGCTTTGTTAAAAGTCTAAGTGAGGCCACGTTGTATGTAAAAGGAACTGATGCAAACTTAATTATTATATCTGTTTACATTGATGACTTACTTGTAACAGGAAGTGATAAGACACTAATTGAAAAGTTCAAGGCTGAAATGCTTAACGTGTTTAAGATGACAGATCTCGGTTTGATGTCTTACTTCCTTGGAATAGAGGTGAAACAAAGTGGAATGGAGGTGAAACAAAGCAATGATGGAATCTTCATATGTCAAACGAAGTATGCTAAAGAGATATTGAAGAAGTTTCACATGAAAAGCTGCAAGAGCACAGGCACACCTATGAATTTGAAGGAAAAGTTCAACAAGAATGACGAAACAAACAAAGTAAATGAAGGTTTGTATAGAAGTTTGATTGGGTGTTTAATGTATCTTACAGCTACAAGATCTGACATTGCATTTGCTATGAGTTTGCTGTCACGTTTTATACATTGTGTAAGTGAATTGTATCTTCAAGCTGCAAAAAGGATAGTAAGATATATCAAAGGTACAATAAGCTATGGTATAAAATTCTCTCATCTTCAGAATTTTATGCTTCATGGCTACTCTGATAGTGATTGGAGGGGATCTGTGGACGACATGAAGAGCGCCTCAGGCTATTGTTTTAGTTTTGGATCAGGCATGTTCTCTTGGTATTTAAGGAAGCAAGATATTGCTGCTCAAAGCACAACTGAAGTTGAATATGCAGCAGCTACTGCTGCTGTGAATCAAGTCATTTGGACAAGAAAAATACTTGCAGATTTGCATATGAATCAACTGGAGCCAACGAAGATTTATGTTGACAATCAAGTGGCAATTTCTATTGCAAACAATCCTGTTTTCCATGGCAGAACTAAGCATTTTAAAATCAAGATATATTTTCTAAAAGAAGCTTAGAAAGAAGAAGAAGAAGTTACTCTGCTATATTGTAGAACTAATGATCAGATTGGAGATGTTTTAACTAAAGCTCTTTCAAAGGCAAGTTTTGAAGATTTAAGAAGTAAGCTTGGTGTCTGCTGTTGTTAAGACAAAAAGGAGTATTGAAAGAATGTCTTAGAAAGCTGCAGAAGACCAGGAGACTTTGTTGTTGCTTGTTCAGAGGATTTCATCAATGAAGATCTCTACTTGAAGACCAAGATTTTAGGAATAAAACTTTTGATTACATTTTATTTGTTTGTTATGCAATTTTTGAATTTTGAATAGTTTTTGTTTCCAACTAAAACTCTATCTCTATTTAAGAGTATTCTGTAATCAATAAAGAATTATGAATTATTCTTCTTAAATTCTGCAACTCTTTTGTATTCGTGCTCTGCAACTAGAGCTTTAAAACCAACAATGGAGAATGAAGTGGTTTTTTTCATGAAAATGCAGAACCGTGTAGAACATAATCTGGGCAAAAAATAAGTGCTACAGGATTGCAATTATTATCAAATATCCTCTTATTTCTCTCCTCTCATGTTAAGTAAATCAAAATACTGAGTGTTATGTTTTGATCCTGCTACACGTTGTACTAATCAATGGTAGCAAATGAGCTGATAATAGGTATAACATGAACTATATAAAGATATTTAAGTAATCAAGAGAGGATTTATGACCCTAGATGAATTAGAAAAAATTTTCATCTATTCTCAAATAGTATTGATTATAAATTCTTGTGCAAGGTGGAATGAGATTTGAAAAGAGTTTCAAGTCTTATTCAAAGAATTAATGATTATGATGTTGAGAACAAACATGATTTGATAGAGTAGACACGCTTCATACTATAATGTCTAAATCAGAATATTATTATTAATGAAAGAATAATAATTACACTGAGAAACTAGTTACTAAAAGGTTAAATCAAACCACTTATGACTTTTCTAATATTTGGTGGATTATGACATATTGCTAGACATTATATTTGATCTTTAAATATAAATCAATCAATTGTTGAATTGATAATAAATTTATTTATTTAATCCTATTTTATTTAGGATCATGATTTATATTTGGGCCAACTTATTAGTGAGCTTATGGGTCACACACATAAGAACTACTAATTAGAAATTAAAAAGAAATGATTAAACAAGTGTGACTTTATTATAAATAAGTTTTAGAAATTAAGAACTAGAATGTAATTAATACATAGGATTGATATTCTAGACCTATAAGCAATCAAGTAAGGACTTAATTGAATAAATTTCTAAAATTAGTTTAAAATAATACAGGTGATATTATTTAAGAGAAAATTAATATTTTTTTAATTTATAAAGTTTTTAGGTTTTCTATATATATAATGTTATGCCTTTTATTTTTTGATAGTGGAGTACAATATAGAAATACTAAAACACAAAAGAAAAGAGTTAGCACTCAAAGGTATAACAATTTTTATCTCCTAAAAGGGCTTATAAGATTTTTCATTGGTGGTTTGTGTGAATTATTGTTAGAGGGTATATACTTAGATGATTTATGATTTGTAACAACTCAATTTTAAAACAATTATTCAAAGTTAAAAAGATTTTATTTTCAAGTAATCTTCATGTAAATCCCAAACATCGTGTTTTAGAAAACCGAATAATGAAGATAAAGGTTAACGCTGAAGAGGACTTCTTTAAGTGTACAGTATATCGTATCCATTTTAGTATTTGTGGTCCCTGCTACTGTTTAGTCTATATATTGTGATGCTAACAAACCATCTGTGAAGTCAAGAGGACGTGCATCATTTTGCTTCTTTAGAATGTGGTGAAGACAGAATGCAGGCAAACTTCCCTCAGCTCTTGAGTAATGTCTGGTATTTTTCAACTTTGTTGTCCAGTCCTATTACTTTTTGGGCGATTTCTGGCATGTTGTACTAAAGTAATGATTGTTTTGTCGATGTTCGCATACTCGTACTCATAGTCTCATATGCATGACATGCTGCGTTTGCCGAATACTAGATTGTCGTGGAGAATGGACACAGGTTCCTGATTCCAGTGACCATCTTCCACATTCTGCAACTAATAAATGATTGAACATTGTCCAAGTGTCCACAGGTTGGAAAGGTTAAACAATCACACCCTCTTTCTTTCATAATTACTTAAACCAGGAAAATATGGCTGGGCTTTAAGCACTCATCAAAACTAATACATTAAGAGGTATGTTGCAGACATTAAAGTTGATACAGCCATCAAAAGAGTAGCTATCCAAGAAGAACTCGAAGCTGTTCGTTGAAACTGTCAATGTAAGAGGACTCTAGACTTTTGCTGCTCAAGAACTCTCTCAGTTTTGCACGGTTGGTTTTGACATCTCTGCCAAACTCACTTTCTTCCTCCATTACAGTTCTCACAGCCTTGTAGACAGTTTCCTTGGTGAATAACCCATCTTCTTCTCCTTTCTCCACCTCCACTCCCACCTTCAAATGCAGGCTCATCAGTCTTGCTTGGAATATATGGTCACCTACATGTGGTAGCAGAACCAGCTGACATTTATTTATCAATGCCTCAGATAAGGAACCGGATCCACAATGTGTAATGAAGCATCCAACTGATGGATGCTCCAGAATCAACTGCTGCTGAACCCATCCTCCATCGACCATACCTCTTCCACAGATCCTCCCTTGAAAACCTTGGGGCAATGCAAGTTCAATTGACTCATAACCCGCAGGTGGTTTAAGTGCTGCCAAGAATGGCATACCAGTGAGCTCCAAACCTAAGAGCAACTCTTCAAACTGATCCTTCTCCAAAGTGCATTCACTTCCAAAAGCACAGTATATCACAGAATTGGCCTCGAATTCTACGAGCCACTTATACAACTTCTCTTCTAAAGTTGAGGTGTTTGGCTCTGGGATAACTGGTCCTGAAAATAAGACTGGCTTGTCAAACTGGTTTCCAACATAGTCAGCATAAGGTCCTTCAATTTCTCGGCATGTCCTGAATCCAATTGCATCACATTGGCTCATTCCCATATATATGCGATCACAGAACATGACATCACTACCAAACTTCATAACTCTCCTTGCAATGTAGACTTCTGCCTCTTGAGCTTTGAGCTTGATCGGCAAGTCTGGAAAGCCTAACGGTGGCTGCATAAGGTCAGCTTTAGTCAACTTGTTACCACTTAGTCGTCTTGCCGGAGACATAATATATCCAATAGTTACCGAGCTAACAACGCAGTAGTAAATGGACTTAATACCTAAGCGACGAGCCAGTCTTGGCATCCAGTAGGTGAAATCAAAGAAGACAATATTGGGTTTTAAATTGCGAAGTAATACTTCAATATCACTCTCAGTACGGTCCATGGCAGTCATGATATGTGTGAAAGAAGGGAAAGGTACATCTGAGGTGGTTTCAGCTCCTGGAGGAGACCATCCACATGGGGAACAGTAATTGGAATGAAGGTAATGATGTCTGGATGGAGGTTGAATTGCTGTAACTTGGACTGAGTTCTGGTGGGGAGAAGAAAGGAGATTTTGTGGCCTGCCTGTGCTAGTTTGTTTGCAAGGTGAAGAAATGGTGTAAGGTGACCAAAGGCAAACCAAGGGTACATTGCTATGTGGTATGCAGGTGTTGCAGCCATTTCTTAATTTCAGAGTTTCCTCCTGCTAAATTCCTTGCTAGAATTGGAACTGCTGAGAGCAGAACATTGGTGATGACAATGAGTAAATAGTAAAGAAATCATTTGATGATTATTCCGTAATTCAGAAAATACATTTATTTTGCCACCTTATAATGTAAGCTGAACACTTTGCGAATCACCACAAGAGTACTAAGCCCCTTTATCAAAAATTGAAATCATATTTGTGAATAGCTTTGAACAAACATGCACTGCTTACCAACTTGAGAAGTAGCAGGGATGCAGAGATTTCTTCGTCGGCGGACACCACAATTTAGCGACCGAACTTGCTTGATTTCGTTCCAAACTAGCCAACAACAAGGACGAAGCCAACTGACTAGCAAAGGCCGTCCTGCAAAAGCTCTCAATATTTGTTCTTTCGGCTAAAGGAGAAGAAGTGGAATTATTATTTTCTATATCAGACAAGCAGAGATATACCCGTTCATTTTTACATTTTAAAAATATTTTTAAAAAAAATAAAAAAAATTATTTTTTTATTTGTTTCAAATTAATTTTTTATATATATATATTTTTAAATTATTTTAATGTAATGATATCAAAAATAATTTTTAAAAAATAAAAAAATATTATTTTAATATATTTTTAAATAAAAAATATTTTAAAAAACAATTATAATTATCATTCCACTTAAAAAAAAGTAGAGGTGCAGTTGCGGCCCCTCGACTATTCAATTGCCTTGTCTGCCTTGTCTCTTGTCCAGTGAAGAGGACAAAGGTGACATTGATTACGGGTGGTGTATAAACGTTATTTATTTTTGTGTTTTAAAAGAAATTTTAAAAAAAATTATTTTTATTTTTAAATTCATATTTTTTTTTTTATTTTCAAGTTTTTTTATATATTAATATAAAAATAATTTTTTAAAAATAAAAAATATTATTTTAATATATTTCTAAATAAAAAACATTATAAAAAACAACCAACCACATTCTAAATTCAATCTAGTTACAAAACTTTGACTGCCAACTAGGTAAAGCCAGAGCCAACCCAACTTTTTGTGATTAACCTATGCCACTTGAACCAATCAAGCGTCAAGTAACAAGGCTAATTGCGAATCCAAATAGCTACCTGGATTGGTTTTGAACCAACAGTACTTATCTTCTTCTAATGGTAGCTGACAAGTTAAGAGGCTAAGCACTGTCTAAAACTGGCCGAGGCTCACTCCACAAGCACTGATGGCCAAACACATCGGTTTCTTTCAGCAATGTTTTTCCAAGCCCGAAGATCAGTGTCATTTTGAATGAGTTGGAGACAATATATAGAAAGCAAAATGCTGCAACTTATTTTTTTAAGAAAAAAAATCCACTGATAACAGAATCATCTCTCCAAAGCAGGGAGGAAATCAGAGGAAAATTACCCTAATAAACCGCAATCAACATCAAATCCAAAAAGAATCCACATCCATCCATATTGTCTGTAAAGACGGTATTTAAGTTGCACTCAACACCTGGAAAATCAAATGAACGAGTAGCTAAATTTCAAGCGTTTGAATTTTGCAAGCTCAACAGGGCTAAAAGCTAACAAGCACCACAAGGCACTATCAGAGCTCCTTCAAAGTTTTATTTGATCAAAATGAAACTATCTTGACATTTTTCAGTGAGGCAAATCAATCAAAATAGCACTTGGTCAAAAAATATATAAATATATATACACATATATTAAGGGTTGCGGCTACTGCTTCTGACAGGAAAAGGGAAAGGGAAAGTAGATCATTTGCCCCCTGTTATTCTTCCTGGAACCTTGTAAAAATTGCAATTATAATCCTATATCAGAGAATCAAAAGGAATGAAGGGGAGAAGGCGCAACTTTCAGGATTGCTTGCATCTTTCGGAGCCACCTTTGAAAGTTGGAATCTCAATAATCTGGAAGTTGCATGTGTAGAGTGTGACTTAGCAATTAAACAAATATAATATGATGGACACTTTCAGAAATTTTGACCAATATACTCGATCAAATTGCTTAAAAGTCTACTGTTGGATAGAGACCTGGCATGTAAGTACGTCCACTTCCATTAGAATCAGAATATAAATGTGGCTGTAGCTCCCCTGAGTGGGATGATCTACGGGACTTCGGGTTCTTAGGAGAAGCTGAGTAGGAATCACTGGAACCAACGCCATGCATTGTTGATGTTGGCAGTCCATGGATCTTTGGCAATCCTGTGGAATCAGATCCCAAACTATATCCTCTTTCAACAGTTTCAGCTTCCAATGGCAATTCATCTAATGTCTGAAAAGAAACAATACCAGCCAATTACATGTCAGGTAATTGTCTGCAAATCTACATTTGCAATGCAGAAGCAGCTAAAGAACCTCACGACAACAGAGCAATTAAATATCATATCTATATCTGGTGACAAAAGCCTACCGATGCTTGCTAGCTTTTGAATAGCAAATAAGTTCTCCAAGAGGAGGGGGGGAATAAAAAAAGGGTTACTAGATGCAGAAGGTAAACAAGAAGCTAAGCAAGAAAGATTTGAATCTTAAAGCTCACCCCATTTGACAAAACTCTTACTTGCCCAGCAATAAGCCAGATAAATGTTTTGCATATACATGTAGATACCACCAATTGCCATATACACGTCTAGTTGAAAGAAAATTAACTCCAAGCCTCACACATCACAGAGCTTATGGAAAATTAGACTCTAAGAGAACCATAATAGAATTCAAGGACAGTGTAAGTGCGAATGGTTCTACTGATTGGAGAGTCATGAAAACACACCCTAAATGCTTGTTGGAGAACTCGGAGTGATTCTCGTGTCTGCTTTCTCTTCATCGCTATCTCATCATGTTCCTGCAACATCTCCTCAAAAAGATTCTCCCTGTTTCAGTAAGAAACAGAAATCCAGGATTAACATATATGACTAGCATACAATAGATGAACTATAACTAAAAGGATGAAATCAGAAAAATTGACTAAAATCAATGTAAAAACTTTGTTGTTACCTGTATAGTTTTCTAATGAAGACATTGTGAAGTTCACGCTTTGTATGGTTTACCTGCATATAATGAATGAAAGTGACATCAGAAATTATCAAACCTTCTGAAATATGTCCTACTATCCTTGCCAAGATAACCCAAAATGTTATTTTGATTTGAATTTTATAAGTACAAGACTTGTACATTAGAGAACTTGCCCAAACTTCCATTCCATCATGGTAGTTTTTCTAATGATACAATGATGATGATGATGATGATGATGACGACAACGAAGAAACCGAGTTTAGGGACATTTTGAAAATATACTCATAAAGCAGCTGCGGATAATGTCTGGATAAGATAGATGCTACTTGTGTTATGCTGCCATACCCAATAATTATTGTTTCTTTAGTACGGATTTCTTAGAGAGGAGAACAATGGTGCATGCTTACTGATACATCGGAGTCTAGTAGATGGTTGGGCAAAAATTTTTGCTAATGTAATTTTTCCTTCTTTTTTTTTTTGTCTAAATTATTTACAGCAAAAAATTACAGAGGAACAAGATGACCACAGAGATGGCAGCCAGCAGACCCAAAAAGAGAACATATATGAATTTATTAAAAAAAAAAATTAAAAAAAAAAAACAAGGGAAAAAAACCAACAGAAAGGCCCAAAATAAGACAGCAGATCCCATAACAGCCAAGTGTAATAGCAGTTATACAATGGGGCAAGGGTGTTTGAAAGTAAAAGATACATCCAGATTAATGAAGAATTACCAGAAAGTGCATAATTGCTTTTGGTACAGAGTCCTCGATATTTTTCCGAACAATGTCGTAGTATGATTTCAACAGCAATTTTGTGACCGCAATTTCAATAGACTCATTCTCTGAATGGCTTTCTGAAGGCCTCAAGACAGTTGGGGGCTTACAAAACACAAAAATATTCTTGTTAGAAAAAAATGCATTGTGCATAGGCTAGTCAGGGCTAGTATTTGAGACAACATACCTCTCTTAAATGAATCATACTTTGATCAAAGGATTCCATGCTCTGAGCAGGTTCATTGTATGACTTGCTTGTTGAATTTTCTTTAGCAGAAACTCGAGAATGGTCACCTCCACCAAAAATTGATGAGATACCCCAACTTGAAACATTTGTACTCCCTGATAAAACAATTTTAATTATCTAAAAATGGATGTGTATATCCCATTGCAATTTCTGTGGAGTAGAAAATTACCAGCAGGTGGGACCTCTGAAACAGGACGCACTCCCTGTAAGTCACAGACAGACCAGTATCTAATTACACAAGTTCCATAACAGTATGCACTACAAAAAAATTAAGGATACAACAATGAACAGAAAAACAATAAATAACATGCCTGATCTGGCATGATCCCATTTACTTGTCTGGCCAAAATGGCCCGAGTCTTCATACTCCTTTCAGAAGCAGGTGCCTTATCAGGCTCTAGGGCATCCTAATTAATAAAAAAGTAAAAAGAATAGGGACAAAAGAAATATGTAGTCTAACAAAATCAGAAATCAAATACAGATATAACAGTACTGAAGAAAATTTGCACAACACACATACTTTTTGCCTGGGCATAGCTAGAGAAACCTTGGAAGACTTGATCTGCTGCTGTGCGATCTCCACAGCCTTACTCCCGCCAATAAAACTTGGGTGGGAGGTATTTATGTAGTCCATCTGCAAAAGAAAGGAAACATTATGTAATCAATCATATAGTACTGACATGGTAAAGAAAACAAAGGACAGAAAGAAGCAAACAGATATGGAACCACTAGGCAAATGAATAACTATGTTTTGGCTATCCTGTAAGAACTTTCAATCACACAAGACAGCAGAAAGGGTCATGATTTGAATCGCAACCAGAGAGTTGCAGGTTCAAGGTCTAAAATTTACAGAGTCTGGCAGGAAAGGGAGGGGGGGAAATGCTCAAAGGTAGCGCAGTCTACCACTCCCAAAACCAACAGAAAGTTTGATCAAAACAAATACAACAGAAAACAAGTCAATACAAAGGATTCGCACGAATTAAAAGAAAGGGGAAATATAGCAATATTAACCAGAAAACTTGAACAATAAGATTTTGAAAAATATCAGCATGTTCATACCTCCATTTCAATAATGTGTCCAATCATTGTCTCCGATGGTTCAAGACCATCTCGTAAAAAGTTTCCAATAACTTCGTCCATGCGCTTTCTTAGAACAGGAAACCGCTGGAGTTCATTCACTAGACAGCGATGACTAATCTGAAGAGAGAAATTTTATTTAAAGATCTGACAGAGTAAAGTTTAATTCTGAGAGACTTCAATCACCACATCCATACCTTTATTAACTCATCATATATAAACCTGGCACACTGAAGGCTTGGATCTAACAAACGAGCTATTTGCTTCCTGACAAGAACTTCAAATGGCACCTATATAAATGAAAACCAAAATCATCATACAGCTTTGCTTAGAAATAGAAACTTCTTTAAGAAGCAAAAGTAAAAACAAAAAAAAGGGAGTCCACAAGCAAAAGAAAAGGAATCATTTTGTTTTCAGAAAGTGAAAACAATAAACCTACCTCTGGTACAAACAGTGGAGTTCTAGGCCCAGTGGCATTCTGAATGATAGTTTGAATGTCAGCATCAGTCAAGTCCTCACAGGGATCAACCTCCTGCACAACAAATCATGTCACATTAGATTCAGTAAATGAGAGACAGATTACAGTCTGTTGGCCAAAAATAATAGTCATATTATTCACAGGATGGTAGCTAAGACAAATTCTATTGAACAAATGGATCTTAGTAATATTAAGCATACCTCAAACATTTTACTTGTCAGTGTTCAGTGTTAATTTTTTTTTCTTCAAAAAAAAAAACCAACCTTAATTTTGCGAAACACTAAAACAGATAACTGCTGCTAGACCTAGAAACCGTTTGTTTTTACGTTTCAAAAGCGTTTTTAAAAAAACTTGAAAAAATTTTATTTTTTTCTTTGTTTCAAATTAATTTTATTTTTTGGAGTATTTAGATTGTTTTAATATACTGATATCAAAAATGAATTTTAAAAAATAAAAATATATTATTTTGATGCATTTCCAAGCGAAAAACACTTCGAAAAAAAACCACTACAACAATACCAAACAGGCTCATAGCCATTTAACCTCCCATTGTTTAAAGTAAATGTAGGAAAAGTTTATTTAATTAGCAAATGCAACTATGATGCAAGGGTCCACAAATATTAGTCACTTCAAAGCACCAAATTAGAGGGATGGTATGACCATACCTTAAATGAATCATTTAATTGGTTTATTTTCTCACCCCTTCCCCTCATTAAGTCTGTTTTTGCTACCATGTGGCTTTCAACATGACATGTAGCTCATTGCGATTTTTACTGTTAAGTGTTTTTTTTTTTTAACTAAGCTAACTTTAAAAGCATCACTACTATGTGGTGCCTTGCTCCTCTGAGAGTTACCAGCTTGCTTGTATTGATTATTTGATGAAAGTTGTAAACTTTAGGGAAAAAACAATATTATTTTGAAACTCCACTAGGAAATTAGATAAAAGACATTGTCAATATGTACAAAAGAACTGTAAACATGAAAGTAACTAAATTTGTATTAGTTAAATGAATTCATGAAATGTAATGGGTAAAGGAACAAAGCAAATATCTTGGATAATAAGTGTAAAATGTTGCATGACAGGTAGCAGAGCGCATACAGGTATAGCCATGAGGACTCTTGTACAAATTTCCCTAATTGAATTCACAAGCACATAAAACCATGTCTAAATCTCCATGGTTTCATGACATCCTAGAAACCACATTCCATGCAGAACATGATCTCAGGTCTGCATCCACAAATTAATATTTCCATTTACTTGCTGAGAAAAGAATAAAGAAAAGTTAATGTCAGTTTTACAAACCAATGAGGCATTGGTCTAGATGTTAAAGATTCAAAAGTAAGGCTCTTGAACTTGGAGTGCACACGTCCAAATCCCCACACCCCAAAATGAAAGGGCTAGTTTTACTAGATTTAGGGTCTATTTGTTTTTGCGTTTCAAAAGTGCTTTTGAAAATTTTTTATTTTTTTCTTTGCTTCAAATTAATATTTTTTTAGTACTTTCAGATCATTTTGATGTGCTGATGTCAAAATAATTTAAAAAAAAACATTATTTTGATGCATTTCTGAGTAAAAAGCAACCGCTACCACACTCTCAAACACCCCCTTAAGACTAGGTCTTCAGGCTTTCACTCAATTCAAACTAACCAGAAGTTGCATTTCACTCTCAAGAAGTAGAAAATATCAAGGATGCACATGAAGATGATAGATAGAAATTTACATCAATCCAATTAAATGAACATTTTTCACAAGGCAGAGCATGTAAATATCAATATACATACCTCCAAACTCTTCACAAATATTGATTGAAAAATATAATGAATTCGTGCTCCTCCAGAGAGCTCGGATCTTGACATTTCTTCATTTCTTCCCTCAACCATCGAAGAAAATGCTGTTTCCAACAAGAAACCATTAAACATTAATGATCAAGCTTGAAATGATAAAATATCTATTGAAGAAATACATTATTCTGAATGCAAGCCCAAGGAATAACAAGAGGTACCTTCAGAATATTTTGAAAGAATGTTCAGAATAAGAGTTCCTTGACCAGCCTATTTATTTACAGAAAATTGGGTAACAAGTTGATTAAAACAATCATATAAAACAAAATAAGCAAGAAGAGTGGACAGCTAGAACATTCTGAAAACAGAAAGGATAATCACAAAATAAGAATTCAAGAGTAATCAAATTATGAAAAATGAGTATGAACAGCCAAAGAAAAAAGTAGGATAATTATCAAGGAAAAGCATGAGCTCAGACAGGTAATTTAGTCAGAAACCAGATCACAACAGGAGGACAAATGCAGATAAAAAGGCTAACATTGTGCTTGGAACAAACCCATGGCTGTGACCAGAAATCAAACAATTACTTGAAAACACTCTCAACCAAGTAACAGGGACACTGACAAAAAAAAAATTGAAAATAAAGCAAATAAATACATACCTTTGATTCTGTGATTTCTCCATAGCTTGCATGTTCTTTTGCAACAGAAACCAATGCAGAGCTTATTCGTGATTTCAGCCCTGGAAGTATAGCTTTTATATGTTGCACTAGAATCTGGGGGAAAAGTAACAAAATATGGTTCATTTAGAGAAAAAAACTCCTATGAGAGTCGTAGCAATAGATGCAGAGTGCAAGGAATCTACTTTGAAATAATTAATCATATCCTTGAAGGTATTCTGAGAGGGAATGCTGCAAAAATTCTACCTGGTTCAGCTTCTTTGCCAGTTGAGGAACACCACAACGATCAGCTAGACCATTATATACCTATAGAACAGCATGGAAGTAAATAGAGCAATCAATTCCTCTACTTGTTTTTGCACCAAATTAGGGGTAACAATAAAGAGATAGGGCTATCATACCGGGCGACTACGGAAGAACTTCTCCTCTGCAGCAAGTGCATCCTTGATACTCCGATTAAGCATTATATCCTGCATCAGGATAGCCATTCAATAGATCAGCCAACCATTGGCTAGAATGCCATCGTTTATACTTGTACAGAAAGTTATGTCATGTTCAATATATGATGGTTCTAATATGCACAACCAAGCAAATTTCAAATTAGTAAAAAAAGCATGTCAGATAGGATGATACATCTTCAAAATGCATCCTGTGCCAAAATAATATTGAATCAAACAATTAAGAACAATAAGAGATTTGAAAATCACGAATACTGAAAAAAAGGCTTCCATACAGAGAAGTCTTATTCTTTATGATTACCAGTGCTGAATATTACTGTCTACACCCAATCAGAAAAAAACATCTAAATAAAACCACCACCAACACAATTCCTTAAAGGAAAAACTGATGCAATGAGCAAAGCAAGGAAAACATTTTAAAAAACAGAAACAACAGCTGCTAAAACAATTTATCAACCAGTTCATGAAGTATCAGCAAGATAGTAATCTAAACAGAAGAAAAGGTAAAAAAGGAAATGATGAGTTTCTAAGACCCCGACTAAACATCAAGCAGAAGAATGGACCATTAAACAACCAGCATTCTTCCTATGTAGTAACATGATTACCTCTTGACTACGATTCACAACACCAACATAACCAAGTCGAAGGGGAATCACTTTTCCAAGCAACAGATTACGAGCATCAGTACCTCTGTCCATAATATCCAACTGAGTCAAAGAAAAAATGTGTCAACCCTTCTACGGAGCAAGCAAGTCCTTATAAATGTTAAATCAAACAAAAACAATATGTTAAGTAGCAACCTCACCTTTGTAATTACTCCAATGGTTCTATAACCTGTCAACAAATATTAGCATGAGTCCAAAGAAATACACATGACAAAGTCGCTTAGACAGCATTCCAGAAGCAAACATACCATCAGGATCTGCATTTCCTGCAATCTGAAGAGCATCTGAGTTCGCTAAATCTGAATTTGCTGCTGTAACAGCTAGAATCAGACAGCTTGGTTTTTTAATATATGACATGATCATAGTTCTAATTCTTGCTTCGATATCAGAGGGTTGATCACCCACAGGAACCTTTGTTATACCAGGTAGATCTACAAGTGTGATATCAAGAACATTAGGTGAAAAAAATCTTCAAACGAATTTGCTTGTCAGAGACACCTTTGTTGCCTCCTGCTTCCTTAGCAGTCTCGGCCTACAACCAATTCAAAATAATTGAATAATAAGTTGACTGATAACTGAAATCAACATTCAATGAACCAAACCCAGATGCACGGTAAACTATTTCAAGGTTCAGAAAAGCTATTTGAGCCATGCATGTAACAAAGACTCCAAGAAAAATGTTACCATAAGTCCAGCCAAAAAAGTTTCATTCTGATAAACAGGTCAAATTTTGCCAAAGGGTGGTTTTGCCCTACTTGTAAGGGAATAATAAAAAAAAAAAACAAGTCACATGCTCAATCCCTATGTGCACCTCTACTGTGGCTCAGGAAACATAAACAACACAAAATAACTCCAATATAACTTCAAAAGAAAAAAATATATAAATTTAACAAACTCACCAAACAAAAGAAATCATTTTCAGAAAAACAAGCAATAGTTTTTTCCTACTTGCCCTCCCCACCTTCCAAAAATTCAAAAAAAAATCCCAGTAACAATTTCTTCAATGGCTTAACCATTCACCTGCCTAACTCAACCAAATACATCATTAGCTACACTCAATAAAATCAGTCACACAAAATCACACCTCCCAAACACTAAAGAACCAAAACAAATCACAATATAACAGTTAACAAATTCAAATTTCCTCCCCGTCCATACACTCCCAAAGCACCAACTAAAAATTACTCAATTTTTTCCTCTACACTTTTCCTTCAACTATTAACAACTGAATTGCTAAACCAAACTCTAAATTTAACTACACGTTGAACTTCTCCCATTTTTTACACCTCTGTTCAACTATTACTAAACAAAAAACCTGCAAGAGTGCATGCACACATGCAGGAAACCAAACTCAAATTTAGTCTTTTAAAACATTTGCAATACCCTAATCAGACACATATAATCATTCATCCAACAAATCCACACCTTAATTTCTCTATATTTTTGTTCAACTATTACAAAAATAGCAATACAACCATAAGCGCTCCATAATATATAAGCCTACTCGTCCAACAAAATCGTCCCTTAGTTTCTCCAATCTTTCTCTCCAACTATCACTAATTCCAAACACACATGCACACAAAAACATCTCGAAAATCAAACTATTAAACACTACTAATAGTCACAATCAAGCACAAAATTGATATTCAACTCTGAAACAGTTATAATAGCCTAACCGAACAAACAAACTCGTCAAGTGAACAAATCAGACGCCTTTATTTCTCTACAATTTCTCTTCGTTAATCACTAATTACAAAAACAACACAAAATAAACCTCGAATAATTAAGTTCATAAAACATGCAAAAATGAACCACAAATTCTCACTAATCCACCAAATCCGCACCTGAATTTCGCTCCGGATCTCGGAAAAATCATAAAACCGTTTCCCAGGCAAATGCAAGAACTCTCCCCACTCCTCTTCACCACTACAATCACCTTTCCTTTTAGTCTGCAATAACTGCAAAACCAGCGGCCGCCGCGTACAGATTTCGTTTCCGCGTGGCAAGAAATCTCTCCCAACAAGTGCTTCCAAAACACTCGATTTTCCACTACTTTGACTCCCTACAACTGCCACCTGCGGCAGCTCAATCGTCGATTGACTACCTAACTGAGCAAATATATCCTGTAACTTGTTCACTATTGGTATCACCGAAGATCCTAGCGGCGCCGCCGATGATGACTGCGGCGGTTGCGATTGTGAAGGTACCGACTGCGATCCTGGTTCCTCCGCCATTGATTCTGGATCCGGAGAGACAAAGAGACTGTGACTGAAACCTTACAAACCCTAGGGTGTCGGAGATTTGTAGAGAGAGAGAGAATTATTATTTAGAGAGAGAGAGAGAGAGAGAACGGAGGTGAAGGTGGTGGCAGTGGTTTTGCGTGTGTGATTGGATTTTGGGAGGTGGAGTATGGTGTAGTTTTTGAGTTTTTTTGGTGTGGTCGAGGCTAGAATGAACGGGGGTGTCAAAGGGAGTTAACCTGCGCACCTATAAGAATTACAAGAGAGTTTAAAAATTTTAATAGGGCAGAGGATTTTATTTGTTAGAGTTTGAGTTGGAGACTGTTTGAAAAAAGGCTCTTTTTTTTTTGGGGTTTTGACTTGTGGAGCAAGATGAGTGATTAAAGGGCTAGTGATTTTGATTTTGTAATTGAGAAGTTTAATCCTCCACAAAAAGTAAAACCTAGTGCTCAAGTTTTGTTTAGATGCTTAGTTTAAAATTAATTTATAAATTAAAAATGAAAATTCTAACTAAAAATAATTAAATTATCAACCATTAAAAAGTAAAATATTATTAGTAGCACTACAATATAAAAAAAAAAATCAACTAGAAATTGACTAGGACTCACCGTTTCAAGATCTGAACTAGTTTGAATTGAAGAGAAACTAGGAAAAAAATTAATCTTTCTAATCTAATTAAAAATTTAAATTACCTATTTCTTGATCTACCTAAATAAAACTTGGTCAATTGTTTTATTTTACTTCCGACAATGGGCTCTTCTCTCTCCCTCCAAAGCATTCCAAGGCCTAGAATATTGTCCTTTTCCACAATACATAGATGAATCACAAACAACTTTGCATCTTTCTTTGATTATAGCCATAATATTTTCAAGCCAATTTTAGCATAAAATTAAATCTATTTTTCAATCTAATTAGATATAAGTTATTCATATCAAAATTAAGGGATTTTTTATAAATCATATTTTAAGACTTTACCTAACAGTTTAAATTTTTAAGTTAAGATGGTTCTTTGACATAATATCAGAGCTTTAATGACCAAATGATTACGAGTTCGAATCTTACCACCTCTATTTATTTGATAAAAATCAAGTATAAAATAATATGGATCTGTGTAAATTTTAAATTTAAAGAGCTTTTATTTGAGGAGTATATTAAAAAATAATATAAATTATATATTGAAACTTTATTTAATTATTTAAGTTTTTAAATTGAGATAGTTTGATATTTAGAGAATTTTAGTTTTACTATCTAATGTGATAATTGAATTGCAAGAGTGAGCATTTCCCATTTCATATCCGTATCTTACATGTGCTTGATGGAGCGATTAGGCTGCGCCAACGAGCATACTCCTTCAAGGCTACAATTGAACTGTTCTTAGATAATTTGTGCGGACAAGATTTCTGAGTATAAAGTTTTAGATTGGAGCCTTTGGTCCCCAATTATGTTGGTTTTCGTTTGCAACAACGAAAGGTTGCTTGGCTATGATGCAAGAATAGGAGCCAATAAGCACCGAGGCTTGTAGCCTAGCGATAACGGTAAGATTTTCTTGTCTTTGTCACCTGGATTCGAGTTTCAGCATGCATGTTTGTTATCCTCGTGGTGTTTTATCTGTCTACTGGGCTTGCTGGGTGTTCAATGAATCCGAAAATTAGTTGTGGTGCGCGTAAGCTAGTCCGGACATCCCAGGTTAAAAAAAAAAAAAAAAGAACCAATAAGTTCTGTGAAGAGTGAAAACCTCCAAGCTTTTATAGCAAGTACCATAGTTATTGGGTTCAGTCCAGGGTCTCAGCAAGAAAAAGGTATAGATCATTTTAATGATTGGTTCAACTCATAAGTTGTCGGTCATCCAGGGTTAGTTTTATTTATCAAAATAATATTATTTTTTTTAATAATTATTATTATTGACTCAATTTATCATGAATCTATTCACTGAATTAATCAAGTTTGAAAGAGTCAATGTCCTTCAACTTAAATTAAAATTAAATTCAAGTCAAGTTTTGTATCATAAGTTTAATAAATCACGGGCAAATCAAGTTTAATAACTATAATATACCATGCATGAATAATTTGTATGTCCACATTAAATTGTAAAAAAAAAAAAAATTCAAGTTTCATAGAATTCTATAGCATCATCATTATACTCGAACATACAATTGTTTTGAGTTTTTTTTTATAAAGATAGATTTTTATATTAACACAATTTTTATTTATCTTAGTCAAATGAATGTTTTTTAACTGGAAGCATTGTTTATATTTTTTAAAAATATATATATAATTGTTTAAGTAAGTAAAAAAATTATTAAAATAGTATGTTTATATTTTGTGTGATTGAAAGCTAATAAAATTATAAACATGATAAAATCATATTCTAAATCTATTTAAATATTTTAATAATAAACAATTAATTTTAATTGAGATTTCATAAACCATTTATTGTTAGTATTTTTATTTTGAAATCAAATACAGAATAATTGAAAAAAAAATTAGTAAAATATAAATAAAGATTTATAATAGTATCCAAGAACAATATCAAAGTTAAAAAGTAAATGAATTTGATGAAAACAAATTTAGAGTGTAAAAAAATAAAGAAAAAAAAAGGTAAAAAGAAAATTTTAAAAAAAAGGCGACAAAGGGCCAGTCCCATAGGAGGCCAAATTTTAAAGGTAAAATTGATTTTAAAAAAATTATTAATATTATTATTTACTACTAGAATTGAGACTTACTATACAGTTTGGGGGCATTTTTAAAGTTTGCCCTTGTTAAATATGGAAAACAAAATATAACACTTAGACGGCAATCTTGTATTGTCACTCAGGAAACAATTTAATTATCTTTATAATATAATTATCGATTTTTTTTTATTGGGTCACACAAATAAAGTATTGCTTCATTATCACTATGGAAAGAGTTTTAATTTATTTTTTTTTTTCTTTTGGGATATAAAAATATAATAGAATACTGGAAAGAAATTATCAATTGAAATATTTTTAAAAAAGCAAATAAATTATTAATGGAAATACACTTTTCTAAGGTGTGTCATTTTTATATATTTTTTATTTTATTTTAAAAATGTACATTTTTGTTGAATATAACCCCAATTGTTGCACAATATATAATAATTACATTAATGGAGCCTTAATATCAATAAATGGCTTGCGGTTTGAAGGTGGAAGGAGCATTTGTTTATTGTTGTAGTTTAAGACCACTGATTTCCCTAGAAGGAAGATTGAAGATAGAAACCAAGGAGTGGTGATAATATCTATATCAATAAGTTGCAACCAAAATGCATAGAATTATCTTTGAGTTGGTGGCTCAAATATATATATCTTTTAGCATTGTTATTAAATTTAAAAATATAAATGTTTTGAAAAATCTTTTCATCAAGATAATTTTTGTTCTTAATGTATCTTTTTTTATCTTAGTCGCCATAATATTTTTAACTAGAATTATTATTTATGTTTATATATATATAATGATTTTTAAAATAACTTAGTAAAAATTATCAAAATAATATGTTTATATTTTGTGTTATCAAAAGCTAAAAAAATTTATAAATATGTTTAAATCATGTTCAAAATTTATTTAAAAACTTTAATAATAAAATAATTAATTTTAATTGATTTTTCATGAATAATTTATTATTATTATCGTAATATATTTATAATAATTGAAAAAATTATTAAAACTTAAATAAAAATTTATAATAGTATTTAAGAATAGTATAAAAACTAAAGAGTAAATGAATATTATAAAAAAAATTCCGAGTGTAAAAAAGAAATACGAAGAAAAGAAGGGGAAAAAGTGAAAAAGAAAAAGAAAAAGAAAAAGAAAAAAATTATTATCGTATCATATTTATAATAATTGAAAAAATTATTAAAACTTAAATAAAAATTTATAATAGTATTTAAGAATAGTATAAAAACTAAAGAGTAAATGAATATGGTAAAAAAAAATCTGAGTGTAAAAAAGAAATACGAAGAAAAGAAGGGGAAAAAGTGCAAAAAAAAAAAAAAAAAAAAAAAAAGAAGAAGAAGAAAAGGCCAGCAAAGTGTTACGCCTAACGCTTGGCCCCCCTTAATAGGCCAGCCGCGAGTAAAGACTGGCCTTGCAGTTTCTTTTTGCTCGCCTCTTTTTTTTTTTTTTTTGTTTTTTTTTTGCACTTTTTCCCGTGCCCAACCAACTAAGCTAAAGCATGTATTTGCTATCATACAATTAAAAAATATATATATTCACTGAATAGTATTATTTAGGTAATAGTTTTTTTAAAACTCAACTAATAAAGAATTTAGATGGAAACATGAAAGCTAGTTCAATAACATTTTAATTTTGTGTTTTAAAAATACTCTTGAAAAAATTTAAATTTTTTTATTTTTTTCTTTACTTCAAATTAATATTTTTATATTATTTTAATTTGTTAATGTTAAAAATAATTTTATAAAAAAAATATTTTAATATATTTTTAAATAAAAAATATTTTAATAAATAAATATAACTATACTTCCAAATGCTTAAATCATTCATGTTAACCAAAAAAGTTATCATAGAATGCTGCTGTGCTATAGGACACATTGGGAACTAGCTATCAGCATACATCAACACTTTTCTATCTGATTAAAATCAAGTCACTAACATGACATTTAAACCGTGTGAGATTATCTCCTGCTGGCCTAATTTCAAGAAATTAACATAATTGTTTTTTTTATAAAAAATTAACATAATTAATTTTAAAGAATATAACTCAACTAGTTAAATTTTAAATTTACTTTTTAAAAATTATCAGTTCGAGTCTCATAAATTTTAAAATCATAAAAGACTTATATAATTATTAATTTTAGAATTCATAAAATTAATCAATAATAATAATAATAATAAAAATTAGCATAATTATATACACATGTAATTTCAAATAGTGCAATCCACTAAACCTTTCTAATCAAATCCCTTTTAGCTATTCCTCCAAATAGCTCAACTGATGCGCATCCCACGCTGCGCACTCCAGGAGTGTTCGCAACGTCGCTGCCGTGATTCACGCTTCGGGGGATCGATATTGTAATTAAGCCTTACAAAATCCTTTCAATATCTTCGCCGGGAAACGAGGTGGCGCTAACATCGGTCTTCGCCATTCCCTCCTGCTTTTGCTTGTTCTGTGCAGGTACCACCTGAAGGTTCGAAAAAGCAGGGCCCGAGGAGAACTGAACGCGCTCTATCTCTGCTAGCCCAGGAGGACTAGTCCTTCCACCGTGTGATGAAGATATTTTTCTCTTCACGCACGACCAGAAAATCGATTATTATCGACGGAATATTCCATAAATGTTTAAGCTGTATTTTTATTGGTATACAAATCATTGATGGATTCCCGATGGAACCAATTCAGTTGGTGAAGCTATTTATCAACGAAAACACTCACAAAATATTCACGCTAAAAAATATATTTGCCAATCATTTTTCTGTCGAACAATCTATTTAAGTATAAGGCAGATAGATGATTAAGCATCTTCGTTTCTTGCCAGCAAATTAAAAAAAAAAAAAAACTAAAAGAGGTGGGAAATTTAATGTACATTTCATCGTGAAATACTATTTATTTAAATAATATATTTTGTATTTTTTTTTAATTTTTTCAATTTCAATTTCAATATCATCATTTATCATTATATTTATTGGAGAATAAACTTTATAATTTTTTTTATTTTCTACGAGGTTATTCTAGTTTCATAATTCAAATTACGTGTTTAACCAGTTAACTCGGTTGATTTAAGTTTTTTTTTAATTTTATTATTCAACACTAGGTTGATTGAGAATTAAAGTTCATGATTTGTTTCAATTTGTTTTCTATGAGGTTATCATCATTTCATGACGCGGGTCATGAGTTTGACGAGTTAACTCAGGTTGACTCGAGTTGTTTTTGTGTCTTTTTTTTAATTGATTTTTCAATTTCAATTACATCTTTTAACATTAGATTTATTGAGAATTGAGCTTCATAATTTGTTTCAATTTGCTTTCATTGGTTATTTCAGTCTCATAATTCAGGTCTCAGGTTTGATAGGTTAACTCAAGTTGACTTACGTTATTTTTATGGTCTTTTTTTAATTGTTTTTTTTTTCAATTTTATCATTCAACAATAGATTTAATATAAATTGAGTTTCATAATTTATTTTGATTTGTTTTTTATCAGGTTATCATGGTCTCATGATTCAGCATGCGGATTGACAGGTTAACCTAAATCGATTCAATATGTTGTTGTCCTAATATTTTTATATAAAAAATATCATCTTGAATATTTTTTTTAAATCAAACTATGTTTTTATCTATTGTCGGGGTTGCTTTTAAATCCATTAAGTTAACCGGATTATATCAAATCAAATTTTTTCTACTAAAAAAAATATTGATAACATCTAAATATTTTTTTATATAAAAAAAATAATCTAATCTGCTACGTAGCGTGTACCTGCTGCTAAATAATAATAATAATAAACACAATATTATATATAATATTAATGACAAGATTTATTAATAATATAATTATCAACTTAAAATTTAACTTTGATAATTAAAAATAAATTCACAATCTAACAATTAATTATTATTTTTATAAAAAATTAATGTCCCATCAAAATATAAACTAAATAAATTAAATTAACAATATATAATCAATACTCAACTAATTATCTATCATTTATTCAATCTATACTTATTCAATTTAAATTAACATTGTTTAATTGTTATGAATTCCACAAAAAAATTTTTAATTCTTAACTTAATAATAAAACTAACAAAACATGATTGACACCCATTAAATAACTCATAATTTCTTTCGGTATGGCACACCTAAGTTACAAAATCAAGTTTAATTAATCAAATTTCAAACAAGTTTAAATTTTTTTAAATTTTAAATAAACCCAAACATACAAATCATATTGTAATACAACAAAATTTTATACGAAAAGGTTGTAAAACACTTAAATATACAAGTAAATTATAAATACTATACAAAAATATCAATAAATTAACCTAAAATATAAATGAATAGATTTATTTACTTGGTGGAGTAAATATTTTAAAAAAATTCAAATCAAGACAGATATGATAACACTGTTAAGTATTGAAACGATTGAATTTGTGAAGATATATAGCCCTAGATTTGTGCCAAAATAGAAGAGGGAAGGGTGAATTTTTTGCATTTAAAGAAAAAGAGGAAGAAGAAGAAAAGGGGAGAAGTGGTTGTTGTTAGTTCTAATATTTTTAAATTTATAATGGAATTTTCAACAAAAACCGGTGAAAAAAAAAAATTTCTTGATTATTTTATCAATAAATAATAACATGTCATTATTAATAAAATCACCAACAAAATATTTTTTAATTATTTTTATTCTATTAACAAATTCATCAATGACAGAACAGTTATCAAACATTACAAATAGAATATTTTTTTTGCCAATAATTCCATTACTATTTAATAATTTTCTAGCAGTGATAAAGTATTTCCAGTTGAGCATTTAGGGGGTGGGGACCCATAAGCACGAAATGTCACATTTGAGACGTGGAAGGAAGAAAGGATGGATGCATGCATGCTTCCATAATCGTTTGTCATCATGCATGTTCATTGGCTCGAAATTTGCCAGGCGTCAGTGTAAAGGAGCAAAAGACATTGAGAAAATACACATCCATAAAAAAAAAAAAACAATGGAAAATATACGACCATGAAAACCCTTGATCATGTAACAATATGATTTACAGACACTCGACCACCGTAAACCTTGCTAATTGCCATCAAAATTTTTAGTCCACGTATTGATGATAACATTCGGAACACTTGGCCATCACCACAATCTTCAAACCAAAGGCAACGCTACCTTTTCTTTTCAGAACCTGTAATATCTTTTGGAAAATTTTTCTGGTGCTGAATGCATCAAAGAGAGAGAGAGAGAGAGAGAGAGAGAGAGAGAGAGAATCAAGATTCCAGAAGCATCAGTGAATAGGGAAAAATCTGAAACAAAGACCTCTGAAATTGTCACCTTGCATGCCTCTCATGGAAAATATAGCTTCAACTGAACATTCCAGGTCTAATGTTGATTTCCAACGATTTTGACAACAGAGTAACACTTCACCATTTGCTACAATCTATGGTGAGCATGATGCCATGTAATAAACAGAAAAAAAATCTAACCAATCTTTGTATCCGATTAGAGCAAGACCTGGAAATTGTAGGTTCTATAAATGAGTTTACGTTTCTTGTATTGGCAATTTGAAACTTTGAGAAGCAAAGAGAGAAAAAATCCTGCTGCAGTTTCCATTACTAGAGGCATGGCAACTGAATTATTGTGCTTACACCGTCCAATCTCACTGACACACAAATTGTTCAGAAATCCCTTGCCTAAAGTCATCCAGGCCACTCCCTTAACTTTGAAACTCAGATGTTCTGTAAGCACGGAAAACGTCAGCTTCACAGAAACAGAAACAGAAACCAGACGGTCTGCCAATTACGAACCAAATAGCTGGGATTATGATTATTTGCTGTCTTCGGACACTGACGAATCGGTACGTACGTAAAATCTGCAGGAAAACTCCCCCTTCTCTTTTTCTTGTATTTTTTTTCATTTACAAGTTCTTTGGATCAGCCTGATACTCCATTTCTTTCATTTAGTGTAATAGGATTTGAAATATGGAGTTATAACCCTAGTTTTCAGACCCTGCCTGGACTCTTACTCGGAAAAAAAAACTCGTATTATTAGGTTACTTAGTTAATCCACGAGTTATCAGGTCAATCATGGTTAGTCATTCTCATCAAAACAATGTTATTCTATTCTTTTTTCTTGACAAAAACAACTCGTGGACTAGGTTTGAATTAGATCACCACTTAACCTGTCGGGTCATTTTTTTTAGTTTAAATTAAAATCTAATCTAAGCTAGGCTCTAGGATGGGGGTTCACTGGATCGGCTATCGGACCTAGACGTCGAGTTTATTAACAAGATTACTTTTATTTTATTTTGGCTTAGTAGTTTGCTTAGCTAATTATAAATTCTGTCTAGAATACTGGTCTTTCAGTACATATATCTTGTGACTATTTGCTCTTTTTTTTTTTTTAAAGTTTCATTCTTGTTAAAACTTAAAGGTGACCTTACTGAGATAAACCAACACACTCCTTTAATTTTTAAATATAGTAAGATGATACTATAAAAAAAATACTTTCTACTTAGCGATCTCATTTGAATTTGTCAATCCAAGATTCCTGGATTTCTTAATATATCTCCAGATCTTCAAAGTGGATCCGACTCTTCGTTTGGTTGTGGCTAAGTGAATCACACTTACAGCTACTGCTCCATATGGACCGTGCATGGCCTGCATATGATGGCGCTGGTTCCATCGCCCATTTTTGTGAAAATCAGCCTGGCTGGTCAATTCAGATTAACCTGGCATATGTCAAAATTAAAATGAAAAGGGTTCTGAAGAAGAGAAAAGGAAGAAGCTATGTAGTCATCAATCAATCTCCAATTTCTTACTTTCCATAATGTCATCTTGTAGATTGAAGTATACAAAGACAAGGCCAAAAAGCTGGAGGCTGAGGTGAGAAGAGAGATTAACAATGAAAAGGCAGAGTTTTTGACTCTGCTTGAACTGATAGATAATGTCCAAAGGTTAGGATTGGGGTACCGGTTCGAGAGTGACATAAGGAGAGCCCTTGATAGATTTGTTTCTTCAGGAGGATTTGATGCTGTTACAAAAACTAGCCTTCATGCTACTGCTCTTAGCTTCAGGCTTCTCAGACAGCATGGCTTTGAGGTCTCTCAAGGTATTTAGTTACTTACCTCAATCATTTAATATAATCCTTAACTATGAAGTATATTCATGCAGTATGCCCTTGCCATCAACAGAAGCGTTCGGCGGATTCAAGGATCAAAATGGCAATTTCTTGGAAAACCTTAAGGAGGACATCAAGGCAATACTAAGCCTATATGAAGCTTCATTTCTTGCCTTAGAAGGAGAAAATATCTTGGATGAGGCCAAGGTGTTTGCAATATCACATCTAAAAGAGCTCAGCGAAGAAAAGATTGGAAAAGACCTGGCCGAGCAGGTGAATCATGCATTGGAGCTTCCATTGCATCGCAGGACGCAAAGACTAGAAGCTGTTTGGAGTATTGAAGCATACCGTAAAAAGGACGATGCAAATCAAGTACTGCTAGAACTTGCTATATTGGACTACAACATGATTCAATCAGTATACCAAAGAGATCTTCGCGAGACATCAAGGTCAGTCCAGGAACAAAATTTCATGTTCTTACCAAGGTCTAGAAAGCAGGTCAATTAGATTTCTGTCCATGGAAAATAACTTTGCTCCTGCTGTGGCACTCAGGTGGTGGAGGCGTGTGGGTCTTGCAACAAAGTTGCATTTTGCTAGAGACAGGTTAATTGAAAGCTTTTACTGGGCAGTTGGAGTTGCGTTCGAACCTCAATACAGTGATTGCCGTAATTCAGTAGCAAAAATGTTTTCATTTGTAACGATCATTGATGATATCTATGATGTTTATGGTACTCTGGATGAGTTGGAGCTATTTACAGATGCTGTTGAGAGGTTTGTACCGAGAAAGAATTAACCCCTCACCATTTCCGTTCATCATGTTGTTATGATGCTAATCATTTTATTTCCCTCACTATTCCTGGTTGTTTCAGATGGGATGTTAATGCCATCGATGATCTACCGGATTATATGAAGCTCTGCTTCCTAGCTCTCTATAACACTATCAATGAGATAGCTTATGATAATCTGAAGGACAAGGGGGAAAACATTCTTCCATACCTAACAAAAGCGGTACAGTATAAATTTCATCATTATTTGCAGAAAACATAGCAGGCTTGCAATTTTCTATTGCTAACCGATTTCTGTTGTAATGTCTTCGTTCCTACAGTGGGCAGATTTATGCAATGCATTCCTACAAGAAGCAAAATGGTTGTACAATAAGTCCACACCAACATTTGATGACTATTTCGGAAATGCATGGAAATCATCCTCAGGGCCTCTTCAACTAGTTTTTGCCTACTTTGCCGTAGTTCAAAACATCAAGAAAGAGGAAATTGAAAACTTACAAAAGTATCATGATATCATCAGTAGGCCTTCCCACATCTTTCGTCTTTGCAACGACTTGGCTTCAGCATCGGTGAGTTCTTCATATGCCTAAATGTACAGGCCTGTAGCTATCCGTTCCCGCATATTAACATTCCCGTTTACTTATCCAGGCTGAGATAGCGAGAGGTGAAACTGCGAATTCTGTATCATGCTACATGCGTACAAAAGGCATTTCTGAGGAACTTGCTACTGAATCCGTAATGAATTTGATCGACGAAACCTGGAAAAAGATGAACAAAGAAAAGCTTGGTGGCTCTTTGTTTGCAAAACCTTTTGTCGAAACAGCTATTAACCTTGCACGACAATCCCATTGCACTTATCACAACGGAGATGCGCATACTTCACCAGATGAGCTAACTAGGAAACGTGTCCTGTCAGTAATCACAGAGCCTATTCTACCCTTTGAGAGATAAGTAACAGGTTTTCCATGTTGTAGTCTGCAAGTACAAATAACATATGCTGCGTAGAAAATTAAGCCAAGTAAATAGGCTATAACTCCATGTCCGGCGGAGTTTTTGCAGCAGCAAGTACCCTCCTGTATTGTGGATGGAGAGTATTGTATATTTTGATTCAGATTACAAGGAAGAAGATATTGAAAAACGATGTAGGAGGCAGATTATTATATATCCGTTTTCTTATTTTGAGTGCATTTCAGCTGCTCAGCTCTGTTTGCTTATGTAAGAAAGTGGACTAGGCATTCCTGACGAAGAAATAAACAGGCTGTTGTCCTGACTCTTCATGTCCAGTCAATTAGTTAACTACCACCAAATTGCTATTGCTCCATAACATCCTAATTTTCATGTTATTGCTGTCTGCTGATAGAGTCTCCTCTCTTGTAACATGTTACTACCATTATATCAAATTCTGCGGATTTTTGAAGTGCTTTGCTTACATTTCTGTATATTGGCAGATCAGAAATTTCTTACCTGCTAGTTTTTTACCCACAAAAATTTACGAAGCCAAGAGCAGGATCTTGCCAGGTATTTCTCTAAGGTGCTTTCTTCAGGAATTTTTTCACGTAATCATCTTCGGTACTTTAAAACTAGAATATCGCGCTAAAATTACCACACATTGAACCCTGTCATATTTAATTAAATCACTGAATTCGGATGCTGATATAAAGATATTACTGCGAGAATTATTGATATTACCTAAAAACATCTAAAAGATCTGGGTTTTGTGATTGAGCTTCACTGTCAATCTTTTAGATGATATGAACAGGGAATAGTGAACATCCATCACAAAACCTGATCTTTTAGACGTGTTTGGTGATATGAACAGTAACCTTTTGTTTTTCAATTCAATCACTCTCCAGTGTAATTGAATAAAATTGACTTTGAAATTATGAAATTATGGCAGGCCTATAAAATTAGAAGACAAAATAATAAAATGTAAGACACGGATATAATATGTCTCATTCTAAATTTCACATTCTAAATTTCACAATTTTAATTTTGATTTTAAAATTTATTTTTGTCATTTTTTAGTTTTTATATGTAAAAGAAAGTCATCGAAAAATGATTATAGAAAAAAAAAATATTTGGTTGTTGCAATTTTGGCAACTAAAATAATCAAGTTTGGTGTCAAAATATTCCATTGGACGAGAAGTATTTGATGATGATAGTTTTTTGCTCTTATCTTGTTGGAAAAAGTATAGCGGTGCTTAGAAAGATTTGTAGTCTTGATTTGATTTTTAGCTAATTTTTTGCTACTTAAAGGGCACATATGAGTTTATTGAGATTTGATGAATGTTTCTTAGATGTTTTCAAGTAAAAAATTAGTTGAAAATGGATTTCTTGGTAAAAAAACACAAGCTTGCTATTCTTCTAGATCCTTCCACTTTGTCTACTCAAAATTGGACAAGCATATGTCACATTGTCTACTGCAATAAATAATGCATGATCCATTTTATTTTATTTTTAAAAAATAAAAGGTAAATGAAATATTAATCCTTTTCCTTAAAAAAAAAAAAGAAAAAGAAAGAAGCAAAGAACTAGGTCTGGCCTACTACTAAAAGGCCAAACATTAGGCCTACCTCTTTTTTGTTTTTTCATTTAGCTTTTTGGACACTTAATTTTTTTTTACCATGTTGATTCACTTGGTTTTTAATTTTGACATGATTATTAAATAATACTGTAATTTTATTTGATTTTTAATAATTATTTTTCAATTATTTTATATGAAAATGATAATATTTATAATAAGTTATTGATGAAAATTTGATTCAAAATATTTTTTTATATAAAAAAATTAAATAGATAATATTTTGATCATAATTTGATTGTGTTTATGATTGTTTTAGCTTTCAAATATATATAAAATATGAATATACTATTTTAATATTTTTTAACTTACTTTAATAATTATAAAATATATTTTTAATAAAAAGTATTCTCTATAAAACTAAAAAAAAAAAAGAAGCCAAAATGTGCATTGCCCAAATCTTCTATTACATGACATGTTTTTTTAGTGGAAAAGAGTGGGGAAATGTCAACCAATTGGAAGGGTGAGTTTGACATTATATTTCTTTATAGACTTTACTTTTCTTATATGCTATTATTTTAATCTTAAATGGTTAGTTTATTTTAAGAATTTTTGCTATTTTTTTTATTTTTTTATTTCAAATGTTGAGATAATTGGTTAAATTTTTTTATCATATTCTTTTAAATATACTAAATTGATATAAGAGATGCAAATTAATCTCATTTAACATATAAACTAATCCAAAATATATTTATAATTAAATACAAATATTACTATTTTTAGAATGTATGGCAGATCAAACATCTATTAAAAACATATTTTATACTATCATTATATTTATATCACAGTTTAAATTTAAATTTAAATTACCTTTATATCTTGGCTAATGAAATGTAAATATAATAAATTAAGAAATCAGTAATTGGATTGGAATTTAATACCTTGAAGAAATGGGGTTCTTTTCTTTAGTCTATAGTCTAGAGGAATGTGTATGTTGCCACGTGTGGAATTTAAGTTTTTAGACCGTTTAGCCCTTTGAAGGATTCGGATTTTTTAATGGGATATTCCCGGCGTAGAATCTACTCTTGGCATCTTCTTAGGTTGGGACGATGATCCTTGAAAGTTGAAAATTCTTTTTTTCTCCCCCTTGAATTAAAACGCCTTATCTTCCGGCTCCGGTTTATACCTTTGAATGTAGAAAAAGGTTCTATGCTGGAGGAATTTTGTTGGCATTGCTCTTAAATCTAGTCGGTTGATCTTCAAATTTTTTATTTTTTTTAGTTTAAATTTTAAATTAAATTATATAAAAATTATTTTAATATGATCTAGTAGATTTGTCAGGTTTAAAAATAACTCAAAAACTTTATAAAAATATAGTTTGACTATAATTTTTTTTTTCAAGACAATAATTATTTTTTAATATTAAAACAATGACATATTAGATTAATACAGGTTTCACGGCTTAACCCGCCAAACCCACAATCCAGATTATGGGGGTTTTTTGGGTTTAATAACTTCTTTTTTTTTTGCTATGACATAACGTAGTTGACTTGACGAGTTCAAAGATTACCCAGATGATCGATACGAACATGGATTAACTTTAAATTTTTTTCTTAAGATCATGTTTTTTTTAATATTAAGACAATAATATATTGGATCGATCTAAGTTTTGTGGCTTGACCTGGATCATGAACTCCACTAAATTTATTAACTTCTCTTAATTATTTTTTATTTAATTATATGTTAACAAAAATAAATGTTTATAAAATCAAGAATCAAGCAAATATCAGGATATTTATTTAAGATTGTAATAATTTAAATGATAAAAAAGTAAAATGAAAAATGAAAAATGAAAGGAAAGAAAAGAAAAGAAAAAAAGGTACCTGCCTCATATCTCTTTCGTTATTTTGCTCTTGTATATAATACTACGATGATTCTCCAGTGTTTTCTCAACAGTAATATGTGCTGCCATCATGAGAGGATCCCAACAAAATAAAAAAGAAAAAGGAAAGGAAAGAGATATAGAGAAGATTACATGAGCATTTTCTTCTGGAGACATAAGCCAATTTATTTTTGTATTTAACACCTCCAAATCTTAGTTAAATTTAACTGGGTTAATTTTTTTTTAATGAATGAACAACATTATTTTAATAAAAATAATTAATTTGAATTTACTTAATATTTTATAGGTTAACCCGATAATCCAATATCCCAAATATTTTTCAGGTCCGGACCAAAATTGGACCGCCATTTTGAACAAAATTATATAGGGATGTGAACATTTTATTATTGTTCTTGTTTTTCAGAACTAACTACAAAAACACCAATGTTACTTTTTGGTGACTCAGGCCATCTATTTTTTCCTTAACGAGAAACCGAGAAAAATAGGGTTAGGGTTCTTAAAAGTTTCACTAAAAAAAAAAAAAAAAAGAGTAGGTTTTCATGTAAAATAAATCTTGCTAGGCTACAATGTCAGAAAGAGGGCCACTAATTTCCATAGGATATCTTTGTTGTGGGGCAGATTGATTGTGGGCTTATATAAGCTGTACTTAGACCTTAAGTCCACAAAAAACTGGGCATTCTTTAGGTCACTGGTTCAGTTAAATTGGGATTTGCATTTACTGGGTCAGGCCTTCAGGCCCATATCAGAGGATAAGAATATCTTCAGCACTAAAATTGATATTTTTCTGGTTGTGAAGGTCCATTACAACCTTAGATCTTGTGATTGCCGTACGTTCATTGTAGCACAGCCAGAGTGCCAGCCACGTTGACACCGCTACTGGTTGTTGTAGCAGCCACTTAAAACTTTTTTTTTTTTTAAAAAATCAATGATGGATTCTGGCAAGCATACTATATTCTGGCCAGATTTAAATAATCCGTCAGATTTCGCCAAAGTAGTAGTCACTTTTTTAAAAAAAAATCATGAAAAATTTTTTTTTTTGCATATAAAAATAATTTAAAATTAATATAAATAACAATTAAAACAAGTAATTAACAACCCTAATTGTTTAATGAAGGTTCTGATACGACTATTGGGTTTCTCGAATATCATACACGCAGTGAAAATTATGAAACAAAATTATCCGGGAGTCCCTAGGATCTTGTTAAACAGATCTAGAGTTATTTCGGGATTTATTATCTAAAATTTTGATCTTCTTTAGCTTTGAATAATTTTTTAAAGGTAGGGTTATCGCAAACCACATCCAATTATCCGACCTCCAATGAAAATCCACACAAATCACTAGTGAGAAATCTCCTAAATCTCTATTTAGAAGAGTGGAATTGCTATGTTTAAAGTGCTGGCTCTAATTTTGTGTTCACGTGATTTTTTTATCTATCAGATAACCTCAAAAAAATAAGAGGCACAACTTACTATTTATAGAAAAATCTAAAAAACCCTATAAATTGACAACATATCAATTTGCCCCTGAATAATATCCATATACTAATTCTGGATAATTTTAAAAATTAACTCAATCAAGTTCTTACTTGATTTTTCTATTTCTAGAAATATAATCCATGTATTAATTATATTCTAGTTCTTAATTTCTAAAATATATTTTAATCAAGTCATACTTGATTAAATCATCCCAATTTAATTTCCGACTAATAGTTCTTAATGTGTGCGACCCATTAGGTTACTAATATGTTGATCTAAATATAAATTATAATTATAATTAAATATAATTAAATAAACTAGATAATTTAATTTGTTATCAAGTAAAAAATTGATTAATTTATATTTGAAGATCAGGTGTATTATTTAACAATATGTCATGATCCTCTAAATATTAGAAAAGTCATCAGTGACTTGACTTAACCTTTCAATGACTAATTTCTCAATATAATTAATATCATTTCATCAATAATGTTTCGATTTAACATTACAACATGGAGTATATCTGCCATGTTAAATTATGTTTGTTCTCTACATAATAATCATTGATTGTTTGGATAAGATTTGAAACTCTTTTTAAATCTCATTTCACATTGGCCAATGATTTCTTGGTCAATACTATTTTAAAACAGATGAAATATTTTCTCTTATTCATTTAGGGTGATGAATTCTCTCTTGATCACTCAAGTACTTTCTTATAGTTCATGTTATATCTAATATCTGCATTTTCATTATCTCCATTAAGATAACATGTAACAGGATCAAAGTATATCATTCTCTATATAAGATGACTTAGTAATCTCAAGTCTAACGGTTTACTTATACAACCGTCACGTAAGTTTTTCCATAAACATAGGTGATTTCTCTATATAAAATTCTCATGCGAGTCAGTTCAGTATCTATGTTTTATGATAAACACCTACATATTAGTTTTAGCTATCTTTTATACCTTAACTTATGAGAACAACAATTTTTTTTCATAAAAAAAAACATAATATATATTAGTCCTTACAGCTCTAAGGAATGTTCAGTATTTAAGAGAGTATCGACCATAAATATTGTAGAAATATTGCTTTGATGCATATGAATCTCATAATTATAAGAACTTTATAATTTTTTTTGTAAAACATTTTTGTTGTATGAACTTCTGTACTCTAAATTAATTAATATAATATTATATAAATATTAAAAATAAAATTAAGCTTTTATTAATATTAAATATATATTTACATGAATATAATAACCAGTAAGAATATTAAATTAACATCAAATTGCAAGCAACTTTCGGACATGTGGTTATCACTTCGCAAATTAAAAATCCATCCATTTTTTTATATATATAAAAAAAAATCCATCTATTTTGTTTGGGTTTTTTTTTTTTTTTTACCTTTTCTTTTAGTTGTAAGTTGAAGCCATTAATACAAAATGCAGGACTACAATCCTACTTAATAACAAATACGTAGGTCGAAAAATACCAATTAACTATTTAAAATTCAAACCATTTAATTCAGTATATAAATTAATTAAATATTTTTCAGAAATTTAACGAATAATGGATTAAAAATCTACTTGAATAATGAACTAAGGAAAGTGGAGTCTTCAAGCTTTAACTTACATATTTATTATTCAGTACAATTATTAGATTTTTTTATCCCTCTTGGAGAAAGAAAAGCTTTAAGTTGCATTTTTCTTTAACAAGTCCTGATTCAGCAGAGTGCTAAATCATATGTTATTTTTCTTTTTCAAGTAGAAAAAATTAACAATCAAAAGGTCAAATTTTTGTTTTTGTTTTTGAGTTTTTCCAAGATTAGTCTTGTCAATCGAGTTTAATCACATGCTTTGATTGGGTCAATAAAACATTTTAATCATGAAAACAACTTGCTCCCTGGATATTCAGCTAGGACCTAGAGAGAAAGAGATATGGTTGACCACGGCCTCGGGAGTTCTTATTCTTACTTGAAGGGGCTGGTGGCAGCATCTAAACAGCATTGAAAACAGCACTTGAAATTGGAATACTCTCCATGAGATCATAAATGGCACCGGGCAGTTGAGTATTGAAGCAGAATCTCTGCGTTGCAAGGTAATGTTTTCTATCCTTTCCCCCCACTAGGATGCTTGATTTGAATGAGATCATAATTTAGATCACCAGGCATGCATGTTATAGGAATTCATTTCTTGCCAAATTGTTGAGAATGAGCACCCTACCTTAATTAACTAGTAATAATAATGTAGGTTGTTGAGAGAATGACCATAAAAAGAGACATTTTTTGCCTTTTAAATTTCCTTTTTTCTTGATAAGATATTAAATTAATAACATCGGTTTTAAATTACATTTGTTTTTGTACTGTGACGCAGTGTAATTTATATTTTGTTCTGATCATATATTTAAAAGTATTTGATTGATTAATACTTAATATAGTTTTGCAATAATCTTATGGAAATCCTCTTGAAATTTTAGTTAAAAATTAAAAATATAATTTATTATTGTTTTTAGATTTATTTTTTTATATAAATGATAATTGTGAAGATTTGTTTAGATTTTATTGATAATAACAATACCTCACCACTATGCTTAGTGGAAGCACCATTAGTGATTAGTGCCATAATTGGTGGCCTTTCTCCTATAAATGGAGACAAAAAGAGAGCAATAAAAAAGAGTGCAAGTGAAGATGTGTGTGCAGTAAGTGCAACTTTGAGAGTTGTGAGCAGATTTGAGAGAAACACCGAGTATAAGAGTGAAACACTGGGTTTTGGGATTGTACTAGGGTTGAGTTGAGTGTTTGTATCATTCTTTCAATAATGTATAATTTGCTGTCTCTATGGACGTACCCGGTTTTGGAGAACCACATAAATCTGCTTGTTTGTGTTTTTTATTTGTGTTTGTTTTCGGTCCAGTATGCACAACAATAACCACAAAAATTACCGCAACATGAAAAACAAAAATGCATGCGAAGGAAAGAGTAGGGCAGGCCGATTAGAGCAATCTTTGTATCCGATTAGAGCAAGACCTGGAATTGTAGGTTCTATAAATATTGAGTTTACGTTTCTTGTATTGGCACTTTGAAACTTTGAGAAGCAAAGAGAGAGAAAAAAATCCTGCTGCAGTTTCCATTACTAGAGGCATGGCAACTGAATTATTGTGCTTGCACCGTCCAATCTCACTGACACACAAATTGTTCAGAAATCCCTTGCCTAAAGTCATCCAGGCCACTCCCTTAACTTTGAAACTCAGATGTTCTGTAAGCACAGAAAACGTCAGCTTCACAGAAACAGAAACAGAAACCAGACGGTCTGCCAATTACGAACCAAATAGCTGGGATTATGATTATTTGCTGTCTTCGGACACTGACGAATCGGTACGTATGTAAAATCTGCAGGAAAACTCCCCCTTCTCCTTTTCTTGTATTTTTTTTTCATTTACAAGTTCTTTGGATCAGCCTGATCCTCTATTCCTTTCATCTTAGTCTAATAGGATTTGAAATATGGAATTATAACCATGGTTTTCAGACCCCGCCTGGACTCTTACTCGGAAAAGAGCTCGGATTACTAGGTTACTAAGTTAACCCACGAGTTATCAGGTTAATCATTCTCATCGAAACAATGTTATTTTATTTTCTTTTCTTTAAAAAAACCACTCATGTTAACTTGGCTAGGTTTGAACCAGATCACCTGTTAACCTATCGGCCATTATCCTTTTTAGTTTAAATTAAAATCCAAAGTAAACTAGGCTCTGGGTTGTGGGTTCACAGGATCGGTCATCGAACCTGGTCGAGTTTATTAACAAGATTACTTTTATTTTATTTTGGATTTAGTAGTATGATTAGCTAATTATAAATCCTGCCATGATTGTAGAAAACTGGTCTTTCAGTACATATATCTTGCGACTGTTTGCAATTTTTTTTTTTAGTTTCATTCTTGTTGAAACTTAAAGGTGACTTTAGTAAGACAAACCAATGCTTCTTTAATTTTTAAATATAGTAAGATGATACTATAAAAATACTTTCTACTTCGCGATCTCATTAGAATTTGTCAATCCAAGATTCCTGGATTTCTTAATATATCTCTAGATCTTCAAAGTGGATCCGACTCTTCGTTAGGTTGTAGCTAAGTGAGTCGCACTTGCAGCTACAGCTCCATGTGGACCGTGCGTGGCCTCCATATGATGGCGTTGGTTCCACCACCCAATGTTGTGAAAATCAGCCTGGCTGGTCAATTCAGATTATCCTGGCATATGTCAAAATTAAAATGAAGAGGGTTTGTAGAAGAGAAAAGGAAGAAGCTCTGTAGTCATCAATCAATCTCCAATTTCTAACTCTGCGTATTCTGTCATCTTGTAGATTGAAGTGTACAAAGACAAGGCCAAAAAGCTGGAGGCTGAGGTGAGAAGAGAGATTAACAATGAAAAGGCAGAGTTTTTGACTCTGCTTGAACTGATAGATAATGTCCAAAGGTTAGGATTGGGGTACCGGTTCGAGAGTGACATAAGGAGAGCCCTTGATAGATTTGTTTCTTCAGGAGGATTTGATGCAGTTACAAAAACTAGCCTTCATGCTACTGCTCTTAGCTTCAGGCTTCTCAGACAGCATGGCTTTGAGGTCTCTCAAGGTATTTAGTTACTTACCTCAATCATTTAATATATCCTTATCTATGAAGTATATTCATGCAGTATGCCCTTGCCATCAACAGAAGCGTTCGGCGGATTCAAGGATCAAAATGGCAATTTCATGGAAAACCTTAAGGAGGACATCGAGGCAATACTAAGCCTATATGAAGCTTCATTTCTTGCCTTAGAAGGAGAAAATATCTTGGATGAGGCCAAGGTGTTTGCAATATCACATCTAAAAGAGCTCAGCGAAGAAAAGATTGGAAAAGACCTGGCCGAGCAGGTGAATCATGCATTGGAGCTTCCATTGCATCGCAGGACGCAAAGACAAGAAGCTGTTTGGAGTATTGAAGCATACCGTAAAAAGGAAGATGCAGATCAAGTACTGCTAGAACTTGCTATATTGGACTACAACATGATTCAATCAGTATACCAAAGAGATCTTCGCGAGACATCAAGGTCAGTCCAAGAACAAAATTTCATGTTCTTACCAAGGTCTAGAAAGCAGGTCAATTAGATTTCTGTCCATGAAAAATAACTTTGCTCCTGCTGTGGCACTCAGGTGGTGGAGGCGTGTGGGTCTTGCAACAAAGTTGCATTTTGCTAGAGACAGGTTAATTGAAAGCTTTTACTGGGCAGTTGGAGTTGCGTTCGAACCTCAATACAGTGATTGCCGTAATTCAGTAGCAAAAATGTTTTCATTTGTAACGATCATTGATGATATCTATGATGTTTATGGTACTCTGGATGAGCTGGAGCTATTTACAGATGCTGTTGAGAGGTTTGTACCGAGAAAGAATTAACCCCTCACCATTTCGGTTCATCATGTTGTTATGATGCTAATCATTTTATTTCCCTCACTATTCCTGGCTGTTTCAGATGGGATGTTAATGCCATCGATGATCTTCCGGATTATATGAAGCTCTGCTTCCTAGCTCTCTATAACACTATCAATGAGATAGCTTATGATAATCTGAAGGAAAAGGGGGAAAACATTCTTCCGTACCTAACAAAAGCGGTACAGTATAAATTTCATCATTATTTGCAGAAAACATAGCAGGCTTGCAATTTTCTATTGCTAACCGATTTCTGTTGTAATGTCTTCGTTCCTACAGTGGGCAGATTTATGCAATGCATTCCTACAAGAAGCAAAATGGTTGTACAATAAGTCCACACCAACATTTGATGACTACTTCGGAAATGCATGGAAATCATCCTCAGGGCCTCTTCAACTAGTTTTTGCCTACTTTGCCGTAGTTCAAAACATCAAGAAAGAGGAAATTGAAAACTTACAAAAGTATCATGATATCATCAGTAGGCCTTCCCACATCTTTCGTCTTTGCAACGACTTGGCTTCAGCATCGGTAAGTTCTTCATATGCCTAAATGTAAAGGCCTGTAGCTATCCGTTCCCGCATATTAACATTCCCGTTTGCTTATCCAGGCTGAGATAGCGAGAGGTGAAACTGCGAATTCTGTATCATGCTACATGCGTACAAAAGGCATTTCTGAGGAACTTGCTACTGAATCCGTAATGAATTTGATCGACGAAACCTGGAAAAAGATGAACAAAGAAAAGCTTGGTGGCTCTTTGTTTGCAAAACCTTTTGTCGAAACAGCTATTAACCTTGCACGACAATCCCATTGCACTTATCATAACGGAGATGCGCATACTTCACCAGATGAGCTAACTAGGAAACGTGTCCTGTCAGTAATCACAGAGCCTATTCTACCCTTTGAGAGATAAGTAACAGGTTTTCCATGTTGTAGTCTGCAAGAACAAATAACATATGCTGCGTAGAAAATTAAGCCAAGTAAATAGGCTATAACTCCATGTCCGGCGGAGTTTTTGCAGCAGCAAGTACCCTCCTGTATTGTGGATGGAGAGTATTGTATATTTTGATTCAGATTACAAGGAAGAAGATATTGAAAAACGATGTAGGAGGCAGATTATTATATATCCGTTTTCTTATTTTGAGTGCATTTCAGCTGATCAGCTCTGTTTGCTTATGTAAGAAAGTGGACTAGGCATTCCTGACGAAGAAATAAACAGGCTGTTGTCCTGATTCTTCATGTCCAGTCAATTAGTTAACTACCACCAAATTGCTATTGCTCCATAACATCCTAATTATCATGTTATTGCTGTCTGCTGATAGAGTCTCCTCTCTTGTAACATGTTACTACCATTATATCAAATTCTGCGGATTTTTGAAGTGCTTTGCTTACATTTCTGTATATTGGCAGATCAGAAATTTCTTACTCGCTAGTTTTTTACCCACAAAAATGTACGAAGCCAAGAGCAGGATCTTGCCAGGTATTTCTCTAAGGTGGTTTCTTCAGGAATTTTTTCACGTAATCATCATCGGTACTTTAAAACTAGATATCACGCTTAAATTACCACACATTGAACCCTATCATATTTAATTAAATCACCCAATTTGTATGCTGATATAAAGATATTACTCCGAGAATTGTTGATATTACCTAAGAACATCTAAAAGATCTGGGTTTTTGTGATGGAGCTTCACTGTCAATCTTTAAGATGATATGAATAGTGAACAGTGAACATCCATCACAAAACTCGATCTTTTATGTGTTTGGTGATATGAACAGTGACTATTTGTTTTTCAATTTAATCACTCTCTAATTGGATTAAATTGACTTTGAAATTATAAAATTAGAAGACAAAAGGAAATGAAAAAGGAATATGTGCTGCCATCGTGAGAGGATGCCGACAAAATAAAAAAGAAAAAGGAAAGAGAGGGAGAGAGAAGATTACATAGGCATTTTCTTCAGGAGACATAAGAGATTGCCTTATTATGTTATTGTAATTGAAGAATAGCAGTTATTGAGGCTAAAACTTTACTTCGTTGAACAAAGCAATCCGAAATCGAATACACAACCATTTTATCTATCTCCTTGTGTGAAAATATATCCGGCTACAAACAATTAACATGGTACAAAAGAATTACCATTTATTAAACTCGTTACAAAAACCTAACCTAATTTAATTTTTAAATTAAATAAAAAAAATATATTAATTTAATAAAAAAATCCAGTTAATTAGAGTAGTTTTTTAACAATTTCATTTCACCATAGCCAAACTAAAAAATTAAAAAACATTGTTTTAGTAAAAATAATTGATATGAGTTTACCTAATACTTCATGCGTTAACCCAATAATCTAATAATTCAATTATTTTTTCAAGTCAGTTCCTATACTGAAATTGAAAAATATTATTTTAATAAAAATAATTGATATGAGTTTACTTAATAATTTATGGGTTGACCTGATAATCTAATAATTCAAGTATTTTTTCAAGTCAGTTTTTATACCGAAATTGAACAATCATTTTGAACAAAAATATATAAAGATGCTAACTTATTGTTTTTTTTTTTTTTAGAACTAACTACAAAAACACCTCCAACAAACGACCTCATTCACAATGTTACTTTTTGTTGACTCAAGCCATCTATTTTTTCCTTATCGAGAAACCGAGAAAAATAGGGTTAGGGTTCTTAAAAGTTTCACTAAAAAAAAACAAATGTAGGTTTCCATGTAAAATAAATCTTGCTAGGCTACGATGTCAGAAAGAGGGCCATTAATTTCCATAGGGTATCTTTGTTGTGGGGCAGATTGATTGTGGGCTTATATAAGCTGTACTTAGACCTTAACTCCACAAAAACTGGGCATTTTTTAGGTCAGTGGTTTAGTTAGATTGGGATTTGCATTTACTGGGTCAGGCCTTCAGGCCCATATCAGAGGATAAGAATATCTTCAGCACTAAAATTAATATTTTTCTGGTTGTGAAGGTCCATTACAACCTTAGATCTTGTGATTGTCGTACGTTCATTGTAGCACAGCCAGAGTGCCAGCCACGTTGACACCGCTACTGGTTGTTGTAGCAGCCACTTAAAACTTAAAAAAAAAAAAAAAAAATATCAATGATGGATTCTGGCAAGCATACTATATTCTGGCCAGATTTAAATTATCCGGTCAGATTTGGCCAAAGTAGTAGTCACTTTTTTTTTTTGAAAAATCATGAAAGAAAATATTTCACATAAAAATAATTTAAAATTAATATGAATAACAATTAAAACAAGTAATCAACAACCCTAATTGTTTAATGAAGGCTCTGATATGACTATTGGGTTTCCCGAATATCATAAACGCAGTGGAAATTATGAAACAAAATTATCCAGGAGTCCTTAGGATCCTGTTAAACAGATCTAGAGTTATTTCGGGATTTATTATCTAAAATTTTGATCTTCTTCGGCTTTGAATAATTTTTTAAAGGTAGGGTTATCGCAAACCACATCCAATTATCCGACCTCCAATGAAAATCCACACAAATCACTAGTGAGAAATCTCCTAAATCTCTATTTAGAAGAGTGGAATTGCTATGTCTAAAGTGCTGGCTCTAATTTTGTGTTCACGTGATTTTTTTATCTATCAGATAACCTCAAAAAAATAAGAGGCACAACTTACTATTTATAGAAAAATCTAAAAAACCCTATAAATTGACAACATATCAATTTGCCCCCTGAATAATATCCATATACTAATTCTGGATAATTTTAGAAATTAACTCAATCAAGTTCTTACTTGATTTTTCTATTTCTAGAAATATAATCCATGTATTAATTATATTCTAGTTCTTCATTTCTAAAATATATTTTAATCAAGTCATACTTGATTAAATCATCCCAATTTAATTTCCGACTAATAGTTCTTAATGTGTGCGACCCATTAGGTTACTAATATGTTGATCTAAATATAAATTATAATTATAATTAAATATAATTAAATAAACTAGATAATTTAATTTGTTATCAAGTAAAAAATTGATTAATTTATATTTGAAGATCATGTGTATTATTTAACAATATGTCATGATCCTCTAAATATTAGAAAAGTCATCAGTGACTTGACTTAACCTTTCAATGACTAATTTCTCAGTATAATTAATATCATTTCATCAATAATGTTTCGATTTAAAATTACAACATGGAGTATATCTGCCATGTTAAATTATGTTTGTTCTTTACATAATAGTCATTGATTGTTTGGATAAGATTTGAAACTCTTTTTAAATCTCATTTCACATTGACCAATGATTTCTTGGTCAATACTATTTTAAAACAGATGAAATATTTTCTCTAATTCATTTAGGGTGATGAATTCTCTCTTGATCACTCAAGTACTTTCTTATAGTTCATGTTATATCTAATATCTGCATTTTCATTATCTCCATTAAGATAACATGTAATAGGATCAAAGTATATCATTCTCTATATAAGATGACTTAGTAATCTCAAGTCTAAGGGTTTACTTATACAACCGTCTCGTAAGTTTTTCCATAAACATAGGTGATCTCTCTATATAAAATTCTCATGCGAGTCAGTTCAGTATCTATGTTTTATGATAAACATCTACATATTAGTTTTAGCTATCTTTTATACCTTAACTTATGAGAACAACAATTTCTTTTCATAAAAAAAAAACATAATATATATTAGTCTTTACGACTTTAAGAAATGTTCAGTATTTAAGAGAGTATCGACCATAAATATTGTAGGAATAATGCTTTGATGCATATGAATCTCATAATTATAAGAACTTTATAATTTTTTTTGCAAAATATTTTTGTTGTATGAACTTCTTTACTCTAAATTAATTAATATAATATTATATAAATATTAAAAATAAAATTAAGTTTTTATTAATATTAAATATATATTTACATGAATATAATAATAAGTAAGAATATTAAATTAACATCAAATTGCAAGCAACTTTCGGACATGTGGTTATCACTTCGTCAATTAAATATCCATCCATTTTGTTTGGGTTTTTTTTTTTTTTTACTTTTTCTTTTAGTTGTAAGTTGAAGCCATTAATACAAAATGCAGGACTACAATCCTACTTAATAACAAATACGTAGGTCGAAAAATACCAATTAACTATTTAAAATTCAAACCATTTAATTCAGTATATAAATTAATTAAATATTTTTCAGAAATTTAACGAATAATGGATTAAAAATCTACTTGAATAATGAACTAAGGAAAGTGGAGTCTTCAAGCTTTAACTTACATATTTATTATTCAGTAGAATTATTAGATTTTTTTTATCCCTCTTGGAGAAAGAAAAGCTTTAAGTTGGAAAATAAATGGAAGAAATAGACGCTTGCATTGTGGGGTTTGTTTTGAGTTGCACAACGCTTATTGGACCTTTGGTTGAGAAAAATCGTGAAAGTATTAGTTTTTGTGGGCTTAATTTGCATGGACAAAGTTGCAAGTTCATGCGTCAATTTATATGTTGTCTGGGAACGTGTGTAAACGGTGTTTTAAAAAAAATTTTATTTTTTTTATTAAAATTTTATTTTTTTATATGTTTTGAATTGTTTTATATGCTAATTTTAAAAATGATTTTTAAAAAATAAAAAAATATCATTTTAATATATTCGACACAAAAAACACTTTAAAAACAACTATAACCACACTCCCAAACAAACGCTAACTTAGATGCTATGATCTTACAATCATCTCTGTCTCCTGTAACAAAAATCTAGTTATAAAACCTGGATAATTTATTACTCGATGTAGTTTGAATTTTATAAAAATTAAATTTATTACTCGATGTTGTCTCTCCTCAACAAACAACATTTTGCTGCATTTTTCTTTAACAAGTCCTGATTCAGCAGAGTGCTAAATCAAATGTTATTTTTCTTTTTCAAGTAGAAAAAATTAACAATCAAAAGGTCAAATTTTTGTTTTTGTTTTTGAGTTTTTCCAATATTAGTCTTGTCAATCGAGTTTAATCACATGCTTTGATTGGGTCAATAGAACATTTTAATCATGAAAACAACTTGCTCCCTGGATATTCAGCTATGACCTAGAGAGAAAGAGATATAGTTGACCACGGCCTCGGGAGTTCTTATTCTAGCTTGAAGGGGCTGGTGGCAGCATCTAAACAGCATTGAAAACAGCACTTGAAATTGGAATGCTCTCCATGAGATCATAAATGGCACCGGGCAGTTGAGTGTTGAAGCAGAATCTCTGTGCCCACCTTGAAATGCAAAGAAGAGTGGCGTCTAAGGGAAATTCTTCCAGGCTTTTGCTTCTGTTTCTGGCAATAATGTTCTCTTGGATACAGCAAAATAAATAGAGTTTTAATCATGCTTGTTACTACTATATTCACCCATCTTCTCCTAAGAGCTGCAAGCCCAAGATCACGTAAAGACCTCATTCTTTTATAGAGTGGTTTCTCATTTGTTACGGCACACACACATGCAATGTGACTTTGTGTTTTCACATTTTCTAGGTCAATTAAACTTGCGTTACAAGGTAAATGAGGACATTGGTGCGGATTGATTTATAAGCTCATTGGCTATTTTTTTTTTTAAATTTCTTTGATAAAGAAGGTATAATTGGAACCATTTGAAGCAGATAATTCTATGAATACATTGGCAAGTGTGCTGAAGGCAAATCTTGAATCAAAGTCCGATTGCATTGATTAAACATGGAATTATTTACTCTTGGTTTTGGTGGATAATAATTTAAGAAGTGTTCTTAAGTCTTAACCCCCCAATTCAAGCAATCCCTTAGGCCAACCACATGAATTTTACTCTTTTGGTTTACATAGATGACTAGCATATTGTATCCAATTTTGCTGGTAAGAATTTTGATCTTATCAACTGTTTCATTGGGGCCATACTTGCTGTAGAAGCAGTGACAGCATTAAAGGGTATCTTTTCTTTTTGCTAAAGAAGGTTGCAGTATGCACCAATTTTCATCACAAGCAGATCATTGATGAATTTTTCAGTATATTAGGCTGTGTTTTATTGTCAACTGGCTTTTTTTACATGCCTGCTTGCACTCTTCGAAGCTTCATCATGAGCTTAACAGATTTCAGAACATCAGAACAACCTCCTACGCATGGCCCCATGGCTGATTTGTTAACTAATGGATACCAATCGATTTGGATGCCATATGATGCGGCTATATGTTTTTGTCTTCTTCTCTTTCTTGGCTACATGCTAGTTGGAGTCAACAGACACTTGCATCTCATAAAGAATTCACGCTTTTGGGACTCAGGAAACCAATAAATTGACGTTATTTTCCTAAACCATCACTAACTTTAGTTTTTATCAGTTTGACTAACTGTTGAACATACCAGACAAGCTGATGTTTTTGAGATTAAACAATTACATGAAACATCTTCACTGATTTACAGTGTCAACAGCATTGCCTTTACGCCAGGATGCTTGGCATAAACTTGCTAAACTCAAGAAGGGACCAAAAAGGAGGCAGAAAGGGAAATTCTTTTGCCATTGAGTTTGAAGAACATAAGGAGCACATATGTGACTAGTCCCAGCTTAAATTGCCCAACATGAAACATGCTTAGGCAGCTTAGCTTTTGAGTTCCCCCCGCAAAATTTCCCTCCATGCTCTTGCAGATCACATTTGGCAACTTGCTTTATAGTTTGTCGCGGTGTGAGGGTGGCTGGGAAATGGACTTGACCTTTACGTACTTTTTTTTCCACTCAACAATACAGAGAATATATAGAGACTACTCGTAACAAAACCCATTAAAGTTTTCTGCCTTTTTTCTGTAGAACTGTACAGCCAAGATCTCGAATCCCCCACATGAAGAAAATACACTTGGTCACCTTTAACTTTGCAGAAAAGAAGAAGAAAAATGCTGCAAACACCACAAAAAAGAAAAGAAAAGAAAAGAAAAGAGAACCCCATGCTACTATACAAATGAAAATATATATTACATATTTTAATATTGAGCATAAATTCCTATCACGAACATAGCCTGGGTAAGGATCTGGAAGTCCTATGGTTTGATACCCTTGACTTCATGATTTTTGTCATCGGTGCTTGCATTTTCATGCAAACTCTCTCCAATTCCGTCACCCTCCACTGCATTCCTTGCAGATGTGCTCTAAGCTTATCATTATCAGTTGGAAGGTCAAGTTTCCCAGCACAGAGCACAATTTGTTTACTAGTTTCATTTTTCTTTCCCTTGCTTCCAGTTTCACTAACACCAGAAGATGAATCAATATAGCATTTTGTTTTGCCAGTGGCCTTGAGTAAGCTTTCGAGCTTGACTTGCTGAGACATGAGAGCTTGGACTGCACATTTTGATGGAAAATTTTTGTTCTGAGAAAGGTGAATGCAAGCTTCAGCTGAGAGCTTCTCGTAATTCAATGTGCAGCATATCTTCATCTTTTCTTCTTTTGATAATCCGGTATGCACCTATATGAAATTTATATCATAAGATCATGAGTGAAATTGACATTTAACAACAGCATAGTAAAAGATGCCACATGTTATCCCCAAAAGAAATATACCTATACAGGATTCAATAACCTGAAGATCGAACTGGCAATTCAAATGACATGAAATGTTTGAGATCAAAGGACTACCTCTAGATACATGTCAGTGGCACGGTAGATTCCATCGTACGATTCTCTGGCACAATCTGGCAGGGCCATGGCTAGGGCCAAGAACTTAGAAGGCTTTAGACAAGGATCTGGGGCTACTTCTGCTATATAAAAGTCCATCAAGCTAGCAACTTTTCTCAATTGTATAGGGAACACCTGACTGATTCCTCCATGCAGAAAAGCTTTCAAGAACCTTAGAACAAGATTCACATTATACAAGTAATTCATCCCATATGGAGAAGGAATTAGCAGATTATCTAGAGTTGCTTGATCCATCTGAGAACCTATCATACTCTCCAACTTGGTCCTGCTACATTTTCTTATGTTACAATTCAAAGCAACTCGAAGAATCCCAAATAAACTCTTGAATGAAACAGAGTTCCAATCAAGAATATAAAGCATATCTATGACAGTTTCAACAACTTTACGCTTCTCATCAGACGTGCCAGTATAGCACTTTGATTTCTGGTAATAAAAGAGAAATCTACTAATGATAACATGATCAAACTTCTGTGAGACCATGGATTTGAACACCATTCCAACCAAATTAGTGCTCAAAACCAAAAGATCCTCAAACCACCAGGTTGCTCGAGAGAAGCTATTCTTCAAACTCTCAGTGCTTCTAGTGTCACATGACAACCGAACTCCAAAGCTGTCTGGAGAAGAAGTAGATGGACACGGACTAGGCTCACCAGAAGTAGTGATCCTTCCAATAAGAGAATCCACACATTTTTCAAGGATACCCGTAGAATTAGGAAATGGAAGTAAATCTTGGCATTTCTTTGTAGTGATTAAAAGCTCAGACCATGTCCAGTAATTCATCTCTTTAAGTGATTTCCCGGTCTCTTCCAATAAGTTATGAGTTCCAGATACAGAATTGTTCATTTCCATGAACTGTGCAGCCGAATGTAGGAAAGAAATATTGGAAGGAGTTATGGCAGTTCTACCATTATTGTAGCAGAACCTTGACATGAGTTCAAAACTTTCAGCCCCACCAGGAAAGTCATTGAATATCACTTTCAAATTTCTTGCACTACCTGTTGGTTTACCAGATAATTTGCTTAGTCTGCCACAATATGAAGCAATGATCTTCTGCGAATATTTGTAAGGAACCAAAGTGAGAATACAAATCTTTACACTCGAACCAATGTACAACTAGTTAGTACCAATTCATTCAAGAAACATTGACAAACTAGAACATAGAAGAACTAACTAGAGTAGCAGAATTTACCGGGAACTGAAACATAGAAGAGCTAAAACTTTGCTTTTACCACTGAGAAAGCTAATTAATTCAATGAATTGAAAAGGTAGCAAGGATTCAATCAGGTTTAGATAACTAACTAGTCATGACTAAGGAAATGTGCATTAAAGACGAGCGTCAATTACTTTCATCACAGACCATGTCAGTGCCTTAAAAAGCCACCAAAAGAATGAACTCATTGAATTTAGCAAGACTCATAAAAGGAGATTAAAGTGGCATATACTGCTAAAAATCTGCAAAAGAAAGGTGCGAGGTCGTTATAGACAATAAATTGCCCAAGGGCAAATCAAGAGAAAAGATGTCTGCCAAGCAACCCAGCAAACAAGGGTATTAAACAGTATATTAAATGCCATGAAAGCCACTTGTAAGTCCTTCTCAAAAGGAGTGAATACAAACAAATAAAGGTATGAAACATTAAACCACCATAACAATAGCAATAAATGATAAGGACCAAATCAGAAGACAAAGCCCTACAGTATGGTGTTTAGCAAGTAATCAAAATAGAAGAGAAGAAGCTAGTATGAGAAACCATGTCCCACAACACTGTAATGTAGCCGTAAATTTAAAGAAGTTGCAGTACAACCATAGAAATCATGAGGGAATATAGCAAAACAGATGATAATGAAAATCACCACAAGAGAATCAATGCATGCAAAAACCTTGAAAGTACTCAATTTCCACATTTAACAGCCACGAGAAAAAGATTCTAGAATTTGTGAATTATACACTAAAGCAAACACAAAGCAAGCTGAAAGTAGATCAACACATATACGAAGTGAACAACATTGAGTAAATACAGAAACTAATCAAAGTCACAAAAGGCTAAATTAAGTTAAACAGGATAATTAGAGGGAAACGATTAACCAAAGTACACAAAAAATCAAAACTTTAAAGCTCTAAAGAGGCAGAACTACAAAGAAATGAAAAAAAGACCAAAAAAGACTATATTTTCTTTTACCTTGTCCACCATGAAAGTCTCTTCACCATTGACATCTACTTCAAGATCACAGCAAACAGCCATGACCCAATTAAACAAACTAAAAACCCACCTCAAACAAAGACTTTCTTTTTAGTGTTTGTTCTTCAAACTTGTAATATAAGAGAAAAGATTAACAACCGAAAACAGGAAGAGATGTGAGAAGGCCATAATGATGGTGAAGAAGAGAATATAAAGCCATGTTCTTGAGAAGGGAAAGAAGACAAACAAAAAGAGGTAACTGGCTGACTTTGGTCTGACAAAATGGGGTGGCTACTCACTTGATTGCCTTTGCATATGCATAAGCAAGCAAATGCGGTATCTCAGACAAAAGTGCAAGAAGCAAACAAGCTGTGCAAAGACACCAAAGACTTCTATATACTTGATCATATTTTATATATATATATATATATATATATATAGAGAGAGAGAGAGAGAGAGAGATGGTGGTATGTGTGTGACCACTAGTCACTGACCCCAACCTGACATTCCTGTAAAAAATATCTGGGTACAAAATAAAATAAAATAAAAAATTAGTATTTGGTAAACAATAAATTAAAAAAAAGTTGTAGTAAGCATTATATTCGTCAAAATGTAAAAAAAAAATGCTATTATATTCATCAAAATGGTGATGTCTTGGGAAAGATGAACCTAAGCTTAGGATTAAAGCTTTCTTGTTGGCTTTGCTTCTTTCTTAATCCATATTTCATTATTATGCTTATGAGATTGTGTTAAAGGTTGTTAATTTAAAAATATTAAAAATATTTAATTTGAAATAAAAATAATTTAAATTTTAATAAAAAATAAGTTTAGTCTTAATACCACGCACCTCCATGCCTCACAAGTCTTTATCTTTTATTCTTTTTTATTTCATCAGATTTTAGTCGGAAAATATATTATGTGTTGGATCACTTAATTTCTTATAATTATTATAAACTTGAGTCTAGAATATCTAAGGATTTAATTATGGAAACTATGCCTACGCAAATCGTTCTACTTCTACTTGTTCATTTGAGGTTGCATATTAATGGGGGATCTAAGAGGTGATGGATAATGACTGGATCATACCCATTTGAACCTTTATCTTGGAGGGTGTGAGGGTGGACTCAACTTCTTTTCCATTGGTCCCCCATGAGTGGTCCTACCAAGAGTTTACTATCTCCATGGATTGTGTTGGTGAATTTTGCCCGTTTTGTTTCCCATTTGTGATGCTAATCTTGTGTTTGCATCATAGTTGTTCAATCCAATCCTGCTTTACATGTTGATTCAAAAAACCTATCATCTAGAATTGAGTTTTAAGTTTAACCAAAAAGAAAAAGAAAAAGAAATTGAATAAATAAAACTGGTTAATTTATTTGAGTTTTTAGTAAGTTTCTAGTAATTTAGGATCCGTTTTAAAAGTATGATAAAAATTATTTTTTAAAAGTTTTTTTATTTAAAAATGCATCAAAGTAATATATATTTTTTTTAAATTTATTTTTAATATCAACATATCAAAATGATATATAAACATATATAAAAATTAATTTAAAAATGAAAAAAATTAATTTCTTTTTTAAAAAATACAATTGAACAACAATATTAAATAGAAGTAATTTTAAATCCTAATAATTTTATTTTGCACTCATTAGTTTCAAGCACTTGCTACTAGTAGTAAGTTGCTAGTTTTAACGTATAAACCTGGCTTATATGAAGGGATTTCAAGACTTTTATCTTAATTTTGTATTTTCACAAATGTAACCAAAATTAATTCAATCATTGAGGATAAGCAAACGGGAGTCACGTGATACATTGTGTTGAAAGACATTTTTACCCCTGCGCATATATCTTATTTCCGTTGTCTAATCAGTTTTTTCGCAGTAATTATGGGCCTGTGTTGTTTCAGGGGGCTAGTGGCATTTCACGGAAAATAATTATATCTAATTAATCGATCAATTATACCGGCAGACTAGTTGGTAATTATCACACTTATAAATAATAATATTTAATAAATATCACATTTTAGAATTGCAATAAAATAAAAGGGTGTTATTTCACTGAAGTTTTTTTAACAGTATTATTCTATAATTCTTTTTAATTTAATATGTTAATTTAAAAAAAAACTCCTTTCGGCTACTTATGTTTAGGGTAATTAATTTGTAAGAGACAAAACTTGATTAATCTTTTTGGAACTCATGATGACATGACATTGAAAAAAATTGATCGAGGAATCATTAGCCAATCATCTCTCTTTGGAATCCAAGAGAAAAGTAAACCGACGTCGTTCCCTCTGAAAAGGAGTTCATTACTCATTGCCATTGCCCTTTAGCTTTTTCTCTTTTTTATCAAAAGACTATTTCAATCAATTATATAGTCATAAGCACTACCTCTTTTTCCCGAATAATCATTCTTATAACTACAAAAGATTTGCATTAAAGCATATCAATTATAGAATATCTTTACTTATTTTTCTAATTCCTTTGTTAATTTCTTTACTAATTTCTATATGAATCTAAAGTTGACTTTTGTTTGGATTTAGATATATAAAAATAATAATATTTATAATACAATTAATATAATTTTTAATATTAATAATAATATTAAACTTGTATGATCCAAATTTAAATGGGTCTGACTGTAATGTCAGGCCCAAGAACCTTGATCTGACTGCAACACCAGACCCAAAATCTTTAGATGTGGATCTGGCTATAAAGTCGTGTTATGAAAGTATAATAACTAAATAGAAAAAAATTTAATATTAAAGAATAAAATTAAAAAAAGATTAATTGAAAAGGGGAAAAAAAACAAAGCAAAGCTCTATTCCAATGAATAGTGCTTTGCGAAGAGGTATAGTAAAATCCCCTTATGAAATCACAATAATCTAATAAAAAATAAACAAAACAAAACAAACCATGATATTTAATTTTCAATCAAATCGATATTAAAAAATGAAATTGAAAGAAAAAACTAATTAAAAAAAGAAATTTAAATCAACTAGGTTAATCCACCAAATCAGGTTAACCCGTCAAACTTGGGATCTATGTCATGAGAGTGTGATAACTAAATAGAAAAAAATTAATATTAACGAACTAAATAAAACAAAAAAATTAATTAAAAAGAAAAAACAAAAAAAAACCTATAATTAAAAAGCATTAGTCTTTTCACTGTGGATTGTACCGTGCAATATACAGTAAAAGACTGATGCCTTTGCCTTTTAGTTTATAGTTAATTATATTAGTATTGTATCAATTTTTCAATAATATTTTCATCTAAATTGAAAAATATATATATTTTTATTTTATCACACTAAAAATTTCCTTATATTGTATCTTTTTTGAAATCAAGTATGAATAATTACTTCTCAAACTACTCTTACTTACTCTCTAAATATCATTTTTTTTCTTCAAATAATGAATCCAAAATACAATCTCAATCCATTCTCACTTGTTAAATTATACATTCTTTTAGTCATTTCCCTTTTGATAAGAGTTAAGACTTAGCAACTTTTTTTTGGACTTTAGCACAAATAAATATTTTTTTGGGAGAAATAAAAGTGTAGAAAATATTTAGAAAAATAACACAATTAAAAGAGTTGCAGATAACATATGCGACTCGCGATACATGCGACTCTTTTAGATTATAAAATGGTATGCTAAAAATTAAATTAAGAAGAGGGGAGAGAAGAAAAGATAGAAAGAAAAAGACATCAGAAACATATAGGGGATTCGATAGCAACATAATCAGTACTTTTAAATTTTTTTGACAAGATAAATCCAATAAAACTAAAGAATGTCACTAATAGAGATCAAAGTAAGCCATATAAGCTATCCAAAGGTGACGAAGCTCACTTGCTTTTGAGTAGCTTGTGTGGCCCGTTCGTTGGTGACCTTCCCTGATGTCGTTGGATTCATCTCGTCAAGATCTTTTCGATGGTACTAGTGATGTCGTTATTAGAGCTTCGATGTGCCTTTGAGATTTTTTTCTTTCTTTCTTTTCTGTATCTTCTCTCAACAATTTAATTTTTTTCAGACCATTTTATAATTTAAAAAGAGACGCATTTAACACATGCGACTCAAAAAATATTCTAATTCCTAAATATTTTCTAAACTATGTGTAATTTCGTACTTATAGAAATGCCAGAATAATTCAATACTCATAAACACTTTAATGCTCTAAATCTAAATAAGAACTTTAATAATATAAGATTAAAGAACTTACATTCATCGAATAATCTTTTTTTTTTATTACAACTATGCACTGGAATGCCTTTACAAAAAAATATGAATTGATATTTTTAGTGTTTTTTGGTAATGTAAATTACAAGCCTACAAAATTGCAAGCCTGCTGATTATCGCCTACAAGTTACTTGCCTATTGATTATTACCTAATGGTTACTGCTTACTAATAAACAAGTTTTGAAGTTTATATAAACTTGATTGAACTGTAGTGCAGTTGTTGTTGATTTTTTTCATTGTTCTCTTTTTCTCTTTTCAGCCTTCTTTAAATAGGGAAAACTATAAAAATCCATCTAGTAATTACCCATCTTATTCACTCTTCATGGTTTTAAGGGTGCATGACTTCAACTGCTCTTTTTCATTACTCCAAGTACCCTGTTAATTTTCTTTTGACAACTTTGGACCATATCTACTCTGTATCGTAATCTTCCTTTCATTCGATCCAATCTTTGTTTTTCCCCTATGTAATATTAGTTCAACTCATGACCAAATTCTATTTTATTTAATTTGGCCCCAACTTCATTACATATTTATCAAGTTTGACCCATCATCAAGTCTACCTTTTTTTTTCTTTTAGCGTAGACTATCTATTTATTAATTTTATTATATAATAGTACGCTTATAGTGTAGTTACTAAATAAGAATGTTTATGTTTAAATACTTTACATTGTGTTTGAATTGCGTAAATTCAAGTTAATTTATCTTTGAATTTGAATTGAAATTATATATGTTGAATTAATATTTTAAATTACACACACACACATACAATACAGAACCTCAAAACGAAACGCTAAAATGTTCTAGAACTAAAATGTATATTTCAATTAAGAAAATAAAATGCCTATCAGAACGGATTTGACAACCTTATACTAGACTATGTTATTGTTAATTTTCTCGAAACATATAGACGCAACGGAAATGATAAATTTAAAATTTTTTAGGAGTCCCAATGATCTCGTTAGATAGATCTAGAGTTGTTTTAAAAGTTTTATACAAAAATTACCTAGAGATCAGATGTTGTTTTCAACTTTAATATTTGTTTCAAAGGCCGAGTTATTGCAAACCACAAGTTGTTCAGTTGTCTGGCCTCTAACGATAATTCACATGAATCATCAATAAGAAATCTCTTAAACCCTTTTAGAAGAGAGAGATTGTTATACCTTATAGTGCTAACTCTTTTCTTTTATATTTTAGGTATTTCAGTACTATACTCTACTTATCTTTTTCACCATCTACTTCTCTCTTGGGAAATAAAAGGTATAACATTCTATTTATATGAAAATCTAAAAACCATATAAATGGTAAAATATCATTTTTTTTCTAAAATAATATCACACATATTATTTTAGGCTAATTTTAGAAATTTATTCAATCAAGTCTTTATTTAATTTTTCTAGGTCTAAAATTGTAATTCCCTGTATAAATTACATCCAGTCCTCAATTTCTAAAACTTATTTACAATCAAGTCATACTTGATTAATCATTCCATTTTAATTTCTGACCAATGGTTCTTATATGTGTGATCCATTAAGTTTTCTAATAAGTTGGTCCAAATATAAATCACAATCATGAATAAAATAGGATTAAATAAATTAATTTATTATCAATTCATCAATTGATTGATTTATATTTGAAGATCAAGTACAATATCTATCAATCTGTCATAATTTTGTAAATATTAAAAAAATCATAAGTGATTTAACTTAATCTTTCAGTAACTAGTTTCTCAGTATAATTATTATCCCTTCATCAACAATGTTTTGATTTAAACATTATAACATGGAGTGTGTTTACTATATCAAATCATGTTTGTTCTGAACACCATAATCATTGATTATTTGAATAAGATTTAAAATTCTTTTCAAATCTCATTTCATATTGCACAAGGATTTACAATTAATATTATTTGAGAACAGATGAAACATTTTCTCTAATTTGCTGAGGGTGATGAATCCTTTCTTGATTACTCAAATACCTTCATAAAGTTCATGTTATACCCAAAATCTGCCTATTTGTTACCCTTGATTAAGACAACATGTAACAAGATCAAAATATAACACTCTTTATATAAGATATCTTAGTGATCTTAAGTCTAAGGATCACTTACATAGCCGTCACATGAGCCTTTCCATAGATATATGTGATCTCTCCATATGAAATTCTCATGCGGTTAAGTTCAGTGTACATGTCATATGACAAACACCTATAAATTAATTCTAGGCGTCTCTCATATTTCAGTTTATGAGAATAAATGTTTCATTCTTAAAAAAAGAACATAATATGTATAAGTCTTAACAACTCTAATTAATGTCCAGTTTTAATAGAGTATTGACCATGAATATTTAGAAATAATGCTTTAATGCAATAGGAATCCCATAATTATAACAACTTTATAATTTTCTTTGCAAAACATTTTTGTTTCAAGGATTTTATCTTTACTCTAGATTCATTAATCAAATATTTAATGAATATTAAAGATAAATAAGCTTTTATTAATAAATTAAATATATATACATGAACAAAATCAATGTCACATGTAATCAACTGATTGACTACAAGATTATATCTAAGAAAAAATTCCATTATGCTAAGGTCTACAAAAACTCTAAAACTTTGTTATAAAATCAGGGAATGATCTTTCCAATTGAGGTTGGGTCTAGATCTCTATATTCAATTGTATATGATAAAATCCAATCTGAGGGATCTTGATGTTACCCTTTGCAAAGACAAAACCAATTATTTGAAAGATTTTAGCATAAGAAATGGCAACAAAAAAGACCATAGAAAAGAGACTTTCTATTGTCTTGAATGCATCCCATAGTTTCAAATTTCAAACTTGGCCATTATATGACCTTCTAAAAACACACATTTTGGAATATACAGTAGATTAATTATCTTACATGAAGTTTATTTCTTTCCTTCTTTTATCAAATACAGGGTGTCATGGACAAAAGATTACCTTACAGGAAATTTCTTGATCTTTATTACAACTTGCATGCCATGCAATGCTTTCTTCTTTTCCTCTATATTAAAGCAATTAACCCTTTTGTTTTTCTTTTGCTGTTTGTGGGAATCTATCACTTCTCAACTAATATGCCTGGCTTAACAGGCCTTGTTCCCTAGCTAGGCTTATATATTATAGTGAATGACAAAAGAAGAGAGATTGTCACACGAGGCTGTGATCATAAATCCGTTCATGAGTTCAATACTGACAAATTTCTTCCATTTCACTTGTCCAAGTTGTATATAATACAGATTATAAATGGGTTTTTTTTTTTTGTAAATTAGAAATGGTAGTTGCAGTGACCTAACCTTGTCATGGTCATGTGTGTTTAAATAAATAAGAACAAACAAAAAAAAACTAGAATTTTTAATAATTTGTTTATTTGAGTGCATAGGCTTCACTTAAATACAAATAAAATATATATATATATGTTAAACTGAAAGTACTATTCTACTTTTAATAAATAAAACTACATAAATATTATTTAATGGGTTATATGAGTATCCAAAGTATTCCAATAATTTATGCAATTGAAAACAGAAGAAAAGCCCACTAAGAAGTAATCCTTCCATTACATGTTTACATTTCAGGTTCAAAACCCTGCCATCCCCTCTTCCAAGATTTGCCCCTCCAATTTACCTAAAAAACAAAAAAAAGGAAAAGGGAGAGAACATGGTTTTCTCAAACCTATCGAGGAAGCAATTGATTAGCCAAAATGTGTAGGGTAAGTGCCCTTTTCGGGCACAGTTTTCCTTGTGATAAAGGGGCGATACATTCATTATACATGTGGGATGTGGTCAATGAAATTAACCAAACAACTATTCCTTTAACTTCTAAATTCATCTAGCATGTCACCAAATGGTAGGCAAAATCATGTGGTACTTATGATAAAGAAAGAAAGAAAGAAAGAAAGAAAGAAAGAATATTCAATTATAGGCACAAATTAGCAACAAAATAAATGTGCACACTGGTACAGCATAGAATTCCACGTGAAGGGGAAAGAAAATTCTGCACTCAATGACTTAACAGGTTAGAGAACCTTTATATATATCCAGATCCAACAGTGGCCCATAAGTGCCATGAAACTTCTCTTTCAGAAAGTTTGAAAGAACTTCTTCTTCTTTTTTTTTTGTTTTTTTTTGTTTTTGAGAGGTTACAAGTGGAACACACACACACACACAAACGTATATAATAAAGCAAATTATAAACATTAGACCTCTGCTGAATAGTTTTTCTCCCTTTTGCGATCGGAACATATCCATTAAAAAGCAAATTTATGGAATAGCTTTTATTTATGGAGGTAGTTTTGATAGTTTACAACTGAGAATATATATACTTACCGCTCCTCTCTCATTTTATGGTAAAATTTATTTAATGTAGCTTAATTCTATTGGTTAATTAGTGTTCCACTTTTATTTTTATAGTTTAAAATTTCAATATTATAAAAAAAAATCTAATTTTTCATATGTTCATTAAAATCCAACGTTTTAAATTTGATTGTCGAGTTCTTTTATATTCTTTAGTGGTTTTTGTGAGATAATATAGAAAGCAGGGGGTTTAAGTGGGACGAAATGAGGGGAAAGTTGAAAAAAAATGTTAATCTTATTATAAGTTATTAAAAACCGTAGAGATAAATTGTGAAATCTTAAACTATGAGGAGAGAAATAGAACATTGATGAATCTATATGACAAATTAATATAAAGTTTAGCCCTCGTTTTCTCTCTCTCTCTCTCTCTCAAAGAGTCCAAATTTTCTCCTGTTTCTTCTGTGCTTTATGCCATTCAATGAACTGACTAGAGTAGTGAGTGGAGACTCAACATGTTTTTTCAGATGGGGACTCAAGTCTCATATTTCACATCTTGTGTTGCCACATCCAAATAGCTGTGCTTCTGGGGCATGAAGGTGACTGATCATCCAATGTGGTCCTTTTCGTTGATATTTGAGCCATTCCCTTTGTTTTCATTTGAATTCTTTCACGAAGCTTTGCAAACTGGAGCTACTGGATTTTATATTAGCTGTAACACGCAAGAAAATCTCAAGCTGGAAAATGCTGGAAAATTAAAATCAAGTACTCTGTGAGATATCTATAATGTCAATATTTAGAAAAACTATACATTTTGATTGCCTCTCATCTCACAAAGACAAAGATTGTATTTAGTTAGTGTTTTATAGCTGTCAAAACAAATATAAAAATAATAAAAATATATTTGGTTGGAAAGACAAGAAATTAAAATATAAAATAAATTCTCTAAAATAATTTTGAAATGAATTTATATATTTTCAAAATAAAAAAAATACATGGAGATGAATTTTCATCTTTTCTTATTATTTTTGTTTTTTCTATATCGAAACAGTGAATTAAATACTAGCTAATAATATGCAATAAAATAATGATATTAAACCCAATGATCCTAGTTAAGTACTAATTAATTATGGCAGGTTGAATATTTTTGGAGCATATATGTCCAGTCAAGCAACATTATTTGAGTTAATCTTATGATTCCAATAATAGATCTACCTTTCAACCATGATTGTGCACCATGCAAAATTGAAGATTTTCATACAAGAGATATTTAACCAGAATGAGACATGGTCAGCAGTTTCATTGTAACCTGGTATAGAAATTCATATGTAAAAACCTGCTGTAAATCAGATATCATTTATTAAGGAAAAATAACAGCAATGTTGATTAAGAAAGGGCGTCGCTAGGTACTAGCAAGTTACTTTCAACTTCCTGAAACAAAAGGACGGGGGAACAAGGTGGTGGAGGATTTTGTCTCATACAAAGACTACGTACATTTCTCTCTTTGCCTTCCATGTGCTCATACCTAGAGAGCAAATACATAGGTAAATATTAGGTCATTCTCATAACACTGCTGATACCCTACTTGCCTGTGCCCATTCGCAGACTCTTGGCAAAGAGAGAGGCAATTTTATTTTGTCATTGCATCTTCATCTAGACCATCTTAAATGAAGGGAAAAGAAAAATCAGCCCCATCACAATCTTGCCCGAAATTATCTAGCCACTTATGTCACATTTCTTTGTCATTTATCATCAAGTCCAGACCCAATTAATCCTGCAAATCAATTGGGACCCAAGCTGTGGCAAAAACTGAGTTGTGACCCTTCCATGTGAGCATTAACATGTGATCTTCTTCTCTTTTCATGCCCCAACCACTAGCATGCTCTTCTAGCAAGGATCTAACTTCACCAATTGTGTCTTCACAGAATGGAACACTCAAAAATCCTGCATTCTTCATCCTTTCTGATACTTTAATCCCGGGTTCTAACCTCTCTATCCTCTGAAGCCCTTCAAAACTGATAATATTCTCGATTTTGTGACCAATATCGGACTCATATTCAATCCTTTGGTTACTATCTTTAGGCAAGAAAGTTTCCAAAGCATCGAATGGTATCCATAGATAATTGAAGCAAGTAGTAATCCTAGATGAGAGACTTGGTGAACTTAAATCAGAATCTTCGTCGACAACAATTACAATACAAGGATTGAAAGCTTTTACTGTACGAAGGAAAGCATCTCTTAAGGAAGAATATTGGACACTACTTCCCTGTTGCTCAATATTAGACAAATATCTTAACCAGTTTTGGCAATTTATCACCAAGGCCTCATCATCTCTAAGATTAAGCACTGAAGGAGTCAAGTGATTCAATAGTGACTCAAAATGAAAGTCATGAGAAGATTCTTTGGGCATAATTTCAGTTGAAGCTAAATAAGATGGGTCATCAATCACATTGAATTCAAAAGGAACATCCCTAAACTTAGCGAAATTGCTCAAACGGAGACCTACTTCTTCACATGATACATTAAGAAAAGGAGGGACTGGTGGCCTACAAGAGGGAACTGTGATCCTAAGTGAAGGAGGCCCTTCGGGCCTTTTAGCCAAAGCATCTATAAGAGTAGGCCACTGCATACAATGAGTGATGCTAAAATCTAAGATATGAACTTTAGAGTAACCTTCAATTGCCTTAAAAATGGCACTGTTTGATGCACAAAATCCAAACCTGTGCCAAGGGATTAGATCAACGTACACGGCAAGCTCGGTCACCGACATTTGCCTCCTCCGAATTGTACTGCTACCATCAAAATCCATCGCGGTGGGACAAACCTTGGATGCCCTAGAGACAAGTGCCCTGAGAAACCAAGAAGTGAGCCTTTGGTTAGGGTCACCAACCAAAGAAGCAACATTGTTAAGCACCCACATCACTTGTTGAACCAAAGTCCCATCATTGTGCTCTAGGGCACTAGCGCAATGGAGTAGAAGCTTTTCTATACAGGCTCCATCAAGGCTACCAAGACACCCTTTAAGTGCACCCGAGAGAGAGCTTTGAGGGGTGTTGAAGAGACTAGGGTTTTGAAGAGAAATGGAGGTTGTGTTTCCTCTTAGTTCAGTTTTCATGCCTGTGATAGACTAACAAAAAGGGAGATTCAATAAGGAAGATGAAGTATTAGGGTTTTGTTGATTTTAATTAACATTGAAGGTGTGGTAGCTTCAAAGGAGAGAGGATGCTAGAGAGGGAGGCTCTTTGAAGTTGTTCATTTGACACTCGTCTGGTGAATATTGGTAGATGGGGTTGAAGATCTAGGGTTTTATCTACTTGTGGATGCAAAGTTTTTCAGGAAATTTGAGGTCTATATATGTTTTGCGAATCCATATTTAGCTAACTTCAGTGTTCTAAATATGTTGGTATTTGGAGAGGGAAGGGGAGAGAGAGAGAGAGAGAGAGAGAGAGAGAGAGAGAGAGAGAGAGAGAGAGAGAGAGAGAGAGAGAGAGAGAGAGAGTTGGGAGCTAGTTTATCTGCTACCTGAACCATATATATATATATATATATATATAGTAGGCAAAGGTTCTTGTTCAATAATTATCCACATAGTATAAAGCCAAAAATTACACATAAATGAAGCTTGAGTCACTAAAAATGAGAACAGTATTGCCACATAGATTAGCATTCAGACAAGCACTACACTTAATTTTCACTTTTCTATTAGTCTTTACTCTTTTACCTTTTGAAATCAAAGGCGTGGCGGCTAAGAAAGCATGGATCATTTCACCATCAAAATACTTAAGGTGGATGTTTCTTTTCAAAGGGTTTTCGAGCTCCTTGAATAAATCACTTCCTTGTTCCTTTCACTGTAAAGGATATCTGCATGGCAGATACATCTAGCTGCAATCAAGCTACACTAGGTAGCAAAGAAGAGATCGAATTAACGAAGCCAAGTCAACGACGCCTAGGATTTATTCTCTATATTATGCCTCATGTGTACTTAACATTAGTTAATCTACACCAGGAAGGATAATGTTAAATTTTCAATCTAGAAATTTAAGTTATTAAATAAGATTTAAGATATGATTTATATTATTTTATATTATTTTTTTAGATAAAAGTTCTTTGTTATTTATTTTTTTATTAAATAAATAAAAATAATAAGATTTGAACTCGTAACTGCTTGGTCATTAAAGTTCTGATACCATACTAATTCAATCTAAATACTCAATTTATTAAATAAAATATAAAATATGATTTATATTAGATAATTATACGAGCTAATTTGGATTGATATGCAGCTTATATAAGCTATTTTGTCATGTTTCGAATAAATCCTCATCACTCATTTTCTCTAACTAGTGATTTATGTGATTTCTTATAACTACCTAGGCAGAGCATAGGTTAAGAAAGTTGCCTTCGCCGGCCGGTCTTTTGTCCAATTTGTGCTCATGGAATGCCAATTAAGACAAAATCGGATGACTAATTGGTTTTAATTAATAAGGTTTCTTGACATTGAGTTTAGTGATTGATGGCTACGTTTCATTCCCATCCTTTTTCACGTATACACGATACATATGAGATGATCGACTTGGTTCCTTGCACCATGTATTGCCGCAGCTAAAGACAAAGTAGACCCCCCCCCCCCCCCCCCCCCCAACAAGAATGGCTTCGGCTTGTTAATTTCCCATAAATTGTGATGACTCCATGCATGCATCATTTCTGCTGTGCCCAAAATTGTCCCACCTCAGTAGTGATTACCGAATAGGAAGATGCGTGTGGAACAGTGGATAACATGGTAGGATCTAAAATACGAAACTTATTGTACTGATTGCTAACTTACCAAATTTAGCCAGATGATCATTCCCCTAAAATAATGACATGTGGGATTTTTTCCTTTTAAAATCCCAAAATAATTACACTACTCCCAATAATATAACCTTTAAAATTAAAAATCATTAAAGGTTGCACTATCAGGAGCGGTGCAAGGTTTAAGATTTTCAGTTTTGATCATATGAATTTATTGTCTTCGAACCATATTAATAGGCTAGCAGCACTAACTATACAGTCTGGTATAGGTCGAGGCTTACCAAAGATAATCGGATAATAGGGCTATCTAGTTTGTCCTTTAGGATGAAGCCCATTAAAATTGACTAGATAGTTTGTTATTCAATCTAGTGTTTTGGGTTGAGATCTAATACACCTTACCAAATAACAAGGTTGTTCAATTTATATATTGGGCTAAAGGGCCCAACATAATTATTCTTTGTTTTGACCAAACAACACTCCTTGATTATTTGATCTAACCAAACATCAAAGTTGATTGAATAACTTATTTTTCAATCTTCTTTCTCTCTTTTTATTTATTTAAGGCTAAGCCTTTTAGCCCATTAGTTGCCAATTGCCCATTTCAATCTTTGAAATTGCATGCAATTTTAAAAATCATGAATTTTTATTTTCAAGTTATACGTACATAAAAGCATTTATTGTATTGTAAAAAAATCAAGCCAGGATAGTGGTGTGGAATACCTTGTAATTCCCCAGTTGTTTTTTTTTAGGGGGTCGTAGTAGAGAAACATGGAGGATTTTTCCTAAACCTTTCATACAAGTAGTTTTAACATTTGACCAAGAATGAAGAACATTTTTATGTGAGGAGGAGAATGTTTTGTGAATATGAAAATTGTAAGAATTGTGAAAATGTCAATAGAGAATCAATGGAGCAATTGACACGACGAATGTTTAGGAAGATCATTACAATGAGGCATAGAGATTTCATAAGAAATGTGGAGATTTTGTTTGGTGATGTGGAGATTTATATAGAGACTTTGTTAGATATATAGAGATAAGTAATACTATAGAGAATAACATATGAAAACTACATGGAGAGACAATATTGCTTTTATTAAACAATTTAATATTTTTACTTACAAATAAAGGTATAATTTCTAGAGATTATCTTATTTTAAGTAATGTATTATGGAATGCATCAGCCATTTTCCTTTTCATATTTTCTTCTTGATGAACCGTTAGCGGTAGTTTTTGGAAATCAATCTCTCTATCTTCCTTCTTGGAGTATAATAGTCCTTGGTATCATGACTATTATCATGATAAAAGAAAAAAAATTTATTAGGATTATGTGTGTTTATGTTGCTCTTCATGGGAGGGGGATATTGAACAAATTATTTTCCCTTGATAACAACAAATACCTTAATGCATATGGTGGTCAGAGGTGTGGTCATGAACTCATAGAATATTAGTTGACCATAAATAGATCTCTTTGTGTTTTTTTAGAATGTCCTATGGCAATTAGAAGACAGATAGTGCTTGAGGGATTATGTTCTCTATTACTAAAACTGAGTGTGTCCTTGTCTGGGTAAGCTCGTTTCTTCTACTCGAATGTGATTTTTCATCGCTTTTTTAGTTGGAAAGAGTGTATAGTTGTTCTCATAAAGAATAGTTATATACCCTATAATTAGAGCTTTAGTGGCAATGAGTTCAAGTAGACTTTTTATATTAAGCATTTCTTCGTAAAAATTAAAGATATGCTCTGTTGCTCTTATTTTCTCATTAAGTGATAATGAAAGAAATTAGTTGTGCTCTTTTTAGCTAGTATATTTATGCTAGAGCATGAGATGAGTTTGGCACAAAGATTGTCAAAGTTAATGATATAGTTAGGTTTTAAGTTATGGTAGTATGCCCTAGCATATCTACAAAATATTATTAAAAGGATTTTGCACAAAGCATAACTATCTTACGTTACAAGCTCCAAGCTATTCTTATGTATTATATGTGTTATTTTGTGTCTGTAAGTCCATCAAGTTGTCTAAGTTGGCTTTCGTGGATATGTAATCTTTAAGGATATGGGTGTGTAACATTCAATAGCAAAGTGAAGAATCTTTCACTCGGTGATGGCGATATTCATTCTCATAAGCTTATATTGTTATTGATCTCTTCTCGTGTTAGGGTTTTTTTAACAAGAAGTATGTGAATAAGTTGGCTTTCATGGATATGTAATCTTTAAGGATATGGGTGTGTAACATTCAATAGCAAAGTGGAGAATCTTTCACTCGGTGATGGCGATATTCATTATCAGAAGCTTATATCGTTATTGATCTCTTCTCGTGTTAAGGTTTTTTAAACAAGAAGTATGTGAATGAGAATCGAAGGGAGATCGATTATAGTGGTCACTCTTATAGCTAGGACTTACTAAGCCTCTTTAACGCCTATAATGTCTAGCTTGAGAATGTTCTTCATGGTTAGAGTGACTCATTTAGAGGGTTGAAGTATGATTGTTCTCGTGCCTATCTTATTATGCATTGTTATATCATATTCCTTCAAGGATTTAGAGTTATCTGCGTGTACTCGGTTGTGTGTGTAGAAGAGCTAGTTGCTATGTCACCCTTTAAGAGAGTGGTAAAGTTTGAAGGTGTTCTTATGTAACTAGAAAAACTTTAATGAACACTTTTATTTGATAAGCGATTTGTTAAAGATTTGGATGAGCTAGTGTACTTGTTGTGAGGAAGTTGGTTTCTCTTCCATTTCTTGGTGTTTTTACGTCATCAACCATGAAAAGAACTTTTAGGTAATGTGTGAAACTATAATAAACTAACTTTTGTTTAGTTTTCCACAGATGGTGCCCCTAGTGAAGTTGTAAACACTTCAAATTTGTTTTGGTCTTTCTATGGATGCTACGCTGGGCTTTGGTGAAATTTTTATTGAGTAGATTGTTTTAGGCCATAAACTTCTATAAAACAAGTTTCTTATTAGGACAGAGGATCATTTGATGCTTAAGTTAGTAAATCACAAAAGAAAAATAATAAGATGTGTAATGTTGTGATTGTCATGTGGTTTTCATGTCTTATGTATTATTACCTAATGCACTGAGATATTTATACAACTCGATCATATAAAATCACCTTAGGGAGTATGGAGTTGTAAGCATGCATAAGAGTGACCATGAAGAACAATTACCTATATCATATATGTAAAGTTTTGTAGGCACCACGACCAATAGTGAGAAAGAAAGATGTTCATTAGCAAGACATATAAGCACCCACATGTGGTTTTACGACGCCATACTAATAAGGCATGTGCCTATAACTTTTATAATTGCGCATATGGTTGCGTAGCGAGTGTGTTATGATATGTGTTACACCGAAGCCCTTGGAACTTTATCGGATAACTTTTTTTTATCTAATTAATCCCTTGGTTCAAGGCCACCAACCTTGATTAGATAGCTTTGTTGCCCTGTCTAGTTTTTTGGTTGGGGCCCACTAAAAATGACATGAAAACAAGGTTGTTCGGTTTGTCCTTTAGGCCAAACCCCACCAAGCTTGACCGAACAACTTTATTGCTCGATCAAGTGTTGGGTCAAGGCCCACTAAAGATGACGAGACAACAAGGTTGTCCAATCTATCTTTTAGGTCGAAGCCCATTAAAACGACCATACAATAAGACTATTAGATTTTTTGTTGGGCTAAAAATCCCAACACACTTGTTGTCTAGGTTAATAAGACATCAAGATTGACCAAATAGCTTGTTATCCAGTCTTCATCTTTTTTTTTTAAGATGAGTTGATAAGGGAATTTTTAGCATGTATATTTTTCACTATTCATGCTTTATTTTGAAATATTTTGGAGGTGGTGAACAAGTTAATTAGAATTTTGGATCCCTTTTTGAACTATTGATCTCATGGGAAATTAATGTGTTTTCAGATACTAGATTACTGAGTAGGTAGAATTCGGCAGTAAAACCGAACATTGATTGATTTTGGGCTGCAAAGGAAGCTATACAACTCAATTCTAGACGTTCGTCACCATTTTCAAATATCTGAGATGAAGATCTACAAAACTTATGAAGGGCATAGAACTCAGTTTTGCTGTTTTGAAGCCCAAATAGTGAGTCGAAAAACAGGGATTGAATTAAACCCGAACTTCCTGCACTCTAAATACTGTCTCAAGTTATGGCCCATATCTCAAGTCTCAGAGGTCCAAAAATTACAAGATCGGTGTCATTGGAAAGAAGATTCGATTTTCTACAATTTCTTCAGAAAAAAAAAGAGATCTTTGAATTCATATTTTTCCTACCTCAAATCTGGCCCGCAATATCCGGATAGGAAACAAATCAAAACAGAGAAGGAAACTTTCTTCATTCAAATGGGGGTACAAAAGGTAGAATATAAAAAACATAAGGAGGGGTTAGCTAGGGTGACGCAGAGATATAGAGAAGCCATATAATACACTAAAAAGAAGAGAGGATGTAGCACAAAAGGGGACAAAAAAACAGGGGGATGGAAATCAGAAAAGATTGGAGGACACCTATCTATTCTACTGCCATTCTCTGCTTTTGAGTGATGTTCATCATATCAAGTTTGTTTCTCTTTAATTTAATTATGGAGTAGACTTTTATTCTGAGATTTTTTTATATAACCTTACTATGAATATGTGAACAATTTCTTTGATTGAATTATTACATTAGTTGTTGAGTATTTCATTCTATGTTTAATGCTTGTGTATGTTTGGCCAACATCTGCATGATTTGGAATTCAATTTGAGACTGAGAAGTGATAATTGTTTTAGCTATTGTTTGAAATACCTTAAGAAATCTATAGGATAGAGATATATCCTAGGAAATTTTGTCATCATTAAAGGTTTTACAGTACTTAAGAAATTTTGACAAGTTCAGAAATTTCGTAGAGTATATTAAGTTTGCTCGTCGAAATAATTCATTGATACTCGAGAGAGATTAGTGTTTGAATTAGAAAAAAATGATTATCAACACTAGGAGTAATTAATTCAATTAAGAAAGTTCACATAGGAATAGTTATGGTAAGTCACAAATCCTAGAATCAGTAGAATTGAATTCAATAATATTTAATCAGTTTGTTGTTTGTTTTTAGTCATTAATTTTTGTTTCGTAAACTATCTCATTTGATTCCTCAAATAGATCATAATTTAAAAGACTTTGGTAATTAGTAGTAATTTTTACAAATCCTCGTGGGACGATACTTTACTCATCATTTTATTATTTGTTATGATTCGTGCACTTGCGAAATAAACCAACATGGGTCCTTTTATCCTATTAGTCATATTAATAAGACTTGTTAACACTGTAAAAACTATTACCATAAAATAAATATATTGATTAAGATACCAATTAATGTCAAATATAAAATTTATATTCTTATAAATCCACCATCTTTGTCTTTAATTGTAATAACCATCTCACCATGTTCATTTGAGTTTGCCTAGGATCATAAACTATGAATAACGTCCATCCAATTTGAAGGCATTCATTTGTAGATTTGATTCTAAACAATAAAGTTTAAAGTCATAAAATCTCTTTTTTCATATTCAACATTTGTGTCAATTCCTTCTCATTGTGGAAGAGACATTTGCCTGTGAGTTTGATGGTTGTGCTTTATAGGTATGATGGTTTTCTTTTTAGGTTTCTTAGTGGTGATTATGACCATGGTAAATGAACATATTAATGATGGTTTAGAAGCTTATCGAAAGCCGTTAAGATTCCAATTAGGTGAGATAAACACTCAACATTATAAAATTCATAAATATTTCTCATTAGTTATAACCAATGAGTTTTTGCCATATGTACCATGATCTCTGTCGATACACGACGTCGCGCGACGGCTCCACTTTTGGTTATTTAACAAAAGGATTACTCGACTGGGGGAAATGAAGATTTTATTGGAGTCGCTATCTAGTAATTTGAGGGAACTAGAAATCCCAAATTAGACACTGGTCCCGAGATTCAGTCTTGGGTTAGTTATGATTAAGGGAAGGTAGTCACCACCCTTAAAACATCCTTTCAAGAGAAAGGTTACCCTTACTTGTGTGTTTTTTATTTGATTCAAATGCTATTAGATTTTGAGCTTATTTGCAATTTATTTTTTAAAGATGATTAACGTCAGTCCCTAAAAATAGGAGACACGTCAAAAAAATGACACCAGTCCCTAAAAATAGGAGACTCATCTAAAATGTCGATGTTTAACCATAAAGAGGACAGTTACGTCCGAGTTACCAAAAAGAGACAATAGACATAATCCATATTTTGTATTTAAACTTTGGAAATCTGTCCTTTTTTTGTAAAAAAAAAAAGACGTGTCGACAAACAATGTTCATAGGAGATACGTCAAAAAAATAACATCAGTCCCTAAAAAATAGAAGACTCATCTAAAATGTTGACGTTTAACCCTAAAAAGTAGAGTTACGTCTGAGTTACCAAAAAGAAAAAATAGACATAATCCATATTTGGTATTTAAACTTTTATGTAAAAAGAGACGTGTCGACAAACAATATTCATGTATAAAACAAAAATTATTTTGATATAGTTGAGAAATGGGTATAACCATACTTGAGAATTGGGCTTTGAACCCACGAACGATGACATGATAAGATGGGTGCTGGACCCGCGTCGTTATTACTTTTATATTTATTTTTGGTTTTTTTGTTTTACAACATGCAAGAAAATTTACAAATACTTATATATAAAAATATTAAAAATATCGTTAGGAATCCCAAAAAATTACCTGAGTGCCACCGTATAGGTAAAAGACTGAAATACCCTTGAATTTCTCAGAAAATTACAAAAATGCCCCTGGTGGCACGTGCGGTCACTGTTGGAGGCGGTGAAATTTTTCGGCGAGATTTCTGACAAAAGAATGGTTGATTCTGGTAGATATGAGGGAGAGGATTCTGATGATGGTGGTTTCGACGGCCGTTGATGGCTGATGAGGGAGAATCGTTGGTTTGAAGCTTCGGGTGGTCGACGAAATCGCGGCCCTTTTCCGGCCAGATGGGGAGGAGAAAACGCTGAAAACGGCCGGGGTTTTGCTTTATAGGAGGCTAGTAGCCTTTCTGTGGTGGTTCGGAGGCTTCAAACGACTGAAAATGGGAGATCAGAGAGAGAGAGAATCGCCAGCGAGAGGAGAGAGAGTCTGAGGTTTTGCTACGGTGTGAACGTTAGCATGGTACACCGGTGCAGCTGAAGGTTGTGAACCGTTGGATCGCGGATGAACCGATCCTTCGGCTGTGATTGGCTTGATCTGGAAGTTTATCGGATGGTCCGGATGGGCTGATCTTTGATCTGGTGTGGCGCGGTGCACCGAGAGCTTGGTACACCGGGTGACGTGGCACAACAGGATCGAAGAGCAGATTGTTTTAAGGGATGAGATGGATTTGGGTTTTAATCTAGAGTGGTAAGCCCTATTGTATCCTATTAAATCAAAGGTCTAGAACTAAACACTATTAGATCTAACGGTTAGGATATTTTGGTATTTTTCAAATTGTTTTTTTTTTAAATCAATATCTTACTCGCGCGAAGAAAAACTTTAAAAAAAAACCTCAAATAGTAATCCAAATCTCTCCTCTCTCTTTTCTTTTCTTTTTCCCTTTCTCTCCTCCTTCTGGCGAATTTTCATTGGCTATTTATAGCCAATGATGAGTGGACATCAAAATCTCAAGAAGTGGCATGGATCTGCTTTCCCAACTGCACCGCCTACTATCGCCCCAGCCGCCCCGCCTACTATGACAAAAATTTCTGCATTATTGATTTTATTTTATTATATATAATAATAAATATTTATATGGGTAAAAATAAAAACTCAAATCAGTATTAGAAAAAGCTCGTTTCAACCGCTAAAAAACAATTTTAATTACCGAAAATTATGTTGAAATACTAAAAAAAAACTTTCCATGGGTATCAACCTGGTGGACTGGGTTTAGATCAAAAATAACAGTTTTGATCCAAAATGGCCTGAAACTCATTTTTTATCCCGGTTGACATGGTTAAACCCGTATTGACCCGGTGGACTCGGTTTTGATCGAAAATGACGGTTTTGACTCGAAACAGCTTGAAAAATCATTTTTTACCCTAGTCGACATGGTTTGACCCGTATTGACCCGGTGGAATCGGTTTTGACCAAAAATGACGGTTTGGACCAGAAACGGCATGAAAAGTTATTTTTTACCCTAGTCGACATGGTTTAACCCGTATTGACCTGGTGGAATCGGTTTTGATTGAAAATGATGGTTTTGACCCGAAACGGCCTGAAAACTCATTTTTTACCCTGGTCGACATGGTTTGACCTATATTGACCCGGTGGAATCGATTTTTTATAGAAAGATACGGTTGACTCGAGAAAAATATATTTTTGAATTTTAAACTTTTTCTTAATTTTTTTTGGATTTTTAAAAATAATAATAGAAGTAAAAAAACATTCAAGAAAATCTTGGTGAATCCAAAATTGGGTTACAACAGTTGCCCCCTCTTTACAATGCTTACGGTGCAAAGGCATTGGAAAATTCATTTTCTTTTGACTTTGCATAATAAGTTTTGTAAAGAAAAACGATGGAAGTGTTGAAAAATACACAGATTTTTCAGTTGGTCTAATTCTTATGGGCGACCTGCCCAAATGAAAAAAAAAACATGAAAGTGTTTTCAATATTGATTTTGTGAAATACCTGAAAGTGATTTCAGCAATGGTTTTGTGAAATATATGAAAGTGATTTCAGATGAGTTTTGTGAAATACATGAAAGTGATTTCAGCATTGGTCCTATTTTCCAGGTGACCAACCCGTAGTCGAAATACATGAAAGTGATTCCAGCATTGGTCTTGTGAAATACATGAAAGTGATTTCAGCATTGGTCTTATTTTCCAGGTGACCAACCCGTCTGTGAAATACATGAAAGTGATTTCAGCATTGGTCTTATTTTCCAGATGACCAACCTGTTTGTGAAATACATGAAAGTGATTTCAACATTTTTTTTTTGTGTGAAATACATGAAAGTGATTTCAGCATTAGTCTTGTTTTCCAAATGACAAACCCCTCTGTGAAATACATGAAAGTGATTTCACCAATGGTTTTGTGAAATACATGAAAGTGATTTCAAATAAGTTTTGTGAAATACATGAAAGTGATTTCAACTGATGGTTTTGTGAAATACATGAAAGTGATTTCGGATTAGTTTGTGAAATACATGAAAGTGTTTCAACGAATAGTTTCGGGGTTGATGAAAACTTCTAAAGGAAGTCATACTTGTATGGTTGAGCTCTGATTTGTAAATCGATCTCAGAGATGATGAAAGCTTCTCAAGAAAGTCTTATATCTATGGTTGAGATTTGAGCTTCCATTCAAAATGATGGTAGGAGTAAATTCCTTATAAATCACGCAGTATTTGGCAAAAGACATCCTCAACTTCTCGTATTTTCAATACTTTCAAAGTTCTTAACTTCTAAAGCTTTAACCATGTCTTCCTCTTCTTCCAATGCTAACCCAAACCTTGTTCCTGCGATAGAGCCTCTAGTTTGGCGTACTACCTTTAAAATGAATGGTCGTCCGCATTACAATAGAGGATACTGTAATGGACAATGAAGATACTGTTGTAGCCGTGGCTAGAGATATGATCCTTCCCCGTGATGAAATAATGCTGGCACGCCAGACCGATATTAAAGCAGGTGAATCGAGTCACTTGCTCTTAGTATCAGAGCTACTTCGTCTTTGGTAAACATTGCAGAGCGTCTTCATGCCAGAAGAATTGAGTTGAATACTCAAGTTCCTGATCTCCATCATCAGATCGAGAATTTAAGGAATAGACTCCGTGATGAGAGACATCACAGAAATAACTTGGAGAGGAGAAACCAAGAGCTAAATGCACATGTTGACTTTTGGAGGGACTATGTTAACACACGAAACCACGAGTTTGAGGAAAAGATGGAGCGTATGCAAAAAAAAATTGAAGAATTTCGAGGCATGATTGATCATCAAGATGAAAATATCCCTAATCGTCCTCGCACTGTTTAACATTTGTACTTGTAAACCCATTTTTCATGAATAAAAACCCATCTTTCTTGTCTTCATTTATGAATTTTGCTTTTATGGAATTGCCATATTTGATGTGATTTAGAAGAACTTCATTTCATCTGCGTCTCGTTGGATCCCGTTAGGAATTTTGTTTCGTGAAATTTCTACTAAACAAATATGCAATGCTCGTGAAGTTAGATGATATGCAATGCATCTTACCTGTTTTTGAAATATAGGTCCCAATTTCTCCTCAATCTCCTCGTTGATGAAGTTTTGCCATTTCTAATTTTGAGTCCTCTTCGTTGTTCGGCTTCTAGCCCACTCGAGTTGGCTCCAGAATAATTGTAATTTTACCCAGCGCAGCCTTTATAGTGCCTATCATAACCCATTTACTTGCTGAATATTCTATGTCTCTTTGATCATTTTGAAAGGATCATTTAGTACTCCACTGTCTCTTCTGCTAAAAACATTCGGTGTCATTTGTTGAAAGGATTAAACTGCCTTTTGTAAACAAAAATGCCCCCTTGTCTTGTTGCAGGAACTGTTCCCTTTTCACGTTACCTTGAAGGGATCAATTCACCTTCTAAACACAATATTGCCCCCTTGCAGACGGCTATTACCTTTAAGTGTGCTATGTTGGTAACTCAGACAAATAATGGTTTTGAGTAAACCTTCCCTCCTTTTTCATTTTTGGTTTTGGTGAAGGAATCTTTGTCTAGAATGAATCTTGAAATCTTGATTTTGCATTTTGAAAACAAAAATTGTTTCGATATGAGTTTAAAACGATTTTACTTTTGAAATCTTGCAACTCCTTGGTTGTTTTTTCTTGGAAAAGAGATGATATGTTCTTGTGTCGGTGATATTGTCATTGGTAGAGGTGCATCTTGAGGTGACTTTCTGCTTTTATGGGTTCTAAAACAAAGGGCTTGAGAAAAAGCTCGAAGTTTTGTTTGAGAAAAAAAAAAAAAATTTTGAACACTCATTTTATCAGCATGAATAATAATGAGTAGCTTGTTCTTGATGTCATGACTTTTATGAAAAAGTACCTTTTTGCATTTTGAGAGCACCGTTTATTGTTTCAGGTTGCTTGCTTGCTTGATTAGAAAGGACTTCTATAGGCACGTAACGTAGGCTGTGGTTTTTTGCTATGAAAGAAAAGGATTCGTAAAGCTCAAAGAGTATTTCAAGGTTTCAAAGACTAAGGATCACTATCAGCAGTTCGACTCTTTATGTCTTTTAATTTTTTTCTCTTGCCGCTTTTCTTTGATTTGCTCCTTTTTTTTTTACCAGGGCATACTCACTTTATTTTGGCTATCACTTTTTCTTGTGATTTGGGAATGCCTCATAGCATTTGAGCTTTTTTGGGCTCTTTTGCCTTTTTGGTTTTCTCACGGCTTTTTCATCATTTTTATCCTTGAAATTTCACTTGCCCCCAGTGTGGAGTGTGATCCTAGTCGGGAGTTTTCATAAAAAATATTATCCAAGCTCGAAAAGGGACTGCAAGGGATATATTCATTTTAGAATGTGAAAGGGATAACAAAAATGGCATTTCCTCATTTCAAGCACAAGCAGTTAAGATCAATAAACTTTTTGGGTTGTTTTCAGTTCAAACTATGATTTCTAGTTTGATTTATGGTCGAACCCAGTCGGGTCAAAATCAGGTCAAAGGTTTAAGACCTTGTTTGGTTTGTCATGTTTTTATTAAAGGCTTTTTTTATTTATTTAAAGGTGTGTTTGACAAATACCCCTTAGACTTATTTTGGTAATTTTATTACATTGAGAAATGAGTTTTTTGCCAAAAAAAAATTTTTCTTGCATAATAAAAAATAATAATAAATATTTTTTTTCTTGCATATGGCCAAATTTTAAAATTTTCATGCATATTAATTTTTTTTTACATAAAAGAAATTGTATTTTTATTATGTTTTGAAAAACAAATACAAGAATCGGTCAAAGAGTATCATAACTAGTTTATGATTATCCGTTAGAACTTGGCCTACATTTGAAAAACATAGAAAAATTTATTTTTGTTTATTTTAATATATAGTATTATGAATTTATACGTAAGACATATTCATGATATTAAATAAAAAAGACATGTTATTTTTTTTTTATGTTTTTACATTAGTATTGTTAGGTTTTAACCTAATAAGATAATGACCTTCTTATTGAGAAAGACTTTTAGGTTTTAACTTAATAAGATAACAATCTTCTTATTGAAAAGAACTTTTCTTAACCTAAATAGACTAACAGTTAGAAAACACAATACTATCTTAGTTTAGATCAGACAAATAAATAATATAGATTACCTCATGTAAGATATATTAGGGGTGCTAATATTTTTTCTTTATATAATCAGTCCCTTTACCTAAATTTTGTGACCAATTAAGGTTTTTTAATGATCAAAATACTCGATGACAACTTTTATTTGCTTTTTTTTAGTGATAAATAACAAGAATTCCTTGCAAAAAATAAAACTTCAAAAGTATATGAATGAACAAATTAGTGCAATGGTTTTAGATAAATAAGACCTTGTAATTTAGCAAATAGTCAATTTGTTTACTCATTTTTATTATTATTATTTTTTTTTTAGATTTAGTTAATTTACTCATTAAATTTCTTTTAAATTAAGACCATAAAATATTGAACAATAATTCCTTCATAAAAAATATCTATAGAAAGTCACATGAGAACATTAACTGAATTTTATTTTTATAATTAACGTTCCACATGAACTTTCACTTTATGATATAATTTACTGAGTATTTAATGCAATTAATTTTAGCTTTCCAAGAATTCAAGGATCTTACTATCTTCCTTTTTTCAATGAGAAATTATAAAAAATAAAAAATAAACAAGGAAAATAAATAAAATCAAACATAAATCAAATTAATAAATAAAGCACTCATATGTGTAGTAGTGCTTGATAAACATTAGATTTAATAATAATAGAAGAGAACAATTAGGGACACCTGATTTTCTAACATTCTTCTGAATTCTAGGAAAAAAACCGATTTTATTTTCATGCTATATTAATATTTTTTTTCTTTTCTTTTCTTTTTATGACTAGGAATCCGTAACTAGCTTGTCGAACACTACCGATTGAAATTAACGAAAAAACTAAAGATTTGAATCATATTATCTTCTTATTCCATAAACCAATGAGACCCTATTTAGGGGGGGGGGGGGGGGGGGAATGGTGAAGTTAGCAAAAAGGAGGTGCCACCAAGTAATTTTGTGGTGCTCGGGAATAATTAATAATATAGAATTAATTATTTTCTAGAATTCACTTTAAAATAATAAAAAGATAAAAATATTCTAGTTAGAATTATCAAGGTAATGGATTTTTTTCTATTAGTTTTTCTCTTTAAAATAAATCTTAAAAAATAATTAATAAAATATCACTAGTTATATTTAAGCACCATTAAATTTGTTAGTGCTACCTTTTGCCCACAAGATTCTTTTAAAAAATAAAAAATAAATAAAAAAATACAAATTAAATTAATAATTAATAATTAATTTAAAAGCAAATCTAACCGTATAAATTGATCCAACGATGTAGAGATATTCAACACTGTTTGGGAATACGGTACAAACCACGTTTCTAAAAAATTCAATATTGTTTTTGTTAAAAATTATTTTTTTGGTGTGTTTTGGATCGTTTTGATGCGCTGATCTCAAAAATAATTTTTAAAAAATAAAAAAAAAAATCATTTTGATACATTTTGACACGAAAAAATATTTTAAAAAACAACTACAATCACATTTTCAAACAGGATAGAAGCCAAACACTAACCTAATATATAACTTGGGTTTGAGGCATACGTTGCCAAAAAAAACAATTCTTGAAAAAAAAAAAAAAAAAAAAACCTTGATATAACGCACGGATTGGACAAGCGATATCCTACACAAGTCCTGCCTATAAATTGTAAAACGTTGGAATATATATAACTCACGGATTGAAGAAGCCGTTTCCTACACAAATCCTGCCTATAAATTGCAAAACGTTGGAATATATATAACTCACGGATTGAAGAAGCCGTTTCCTACACAAATCCTGCCTATAAATTGTAAAGTTTGGGAAGCGCCATTATAAAGAGATCTCCAACCTAATTTCTTGTAAGAAACCTAACACAAGAAAGAAACCATGAAATTTTTAGCACGCTTGGGTTCATGTTTTTTATCAACCACAGCAATAGCAGCAGCTCCTGAGGCGGAGGACGTGGATGTGGTGGAGGAGCTGGCCGGGTCAGCAACCACGGTGACTAATGGTGATGTTCCACTGTTAACTCCGGCTAGTGGAAGGAGAAGCAGATCGAGAAGACGTGGATCATGGCGACCGGCCCTTTCAGCTATATCGGAAGACAGGACGGATTCGTATAGACGGAGCAAACCAGCTGAGAATACTGAGAAGAAAACACAGACTAGCAAACTGAAGATAAAACCTGAGGGTCTAAGTTTTAGAGTGCAGATGTCGTTTTCTGGGTTCTCTCCCACACCATTTATGTTTTAACTAGTTTTGATACCGCGCGATACCGCGGGTTATTTTTTTTGCATAAAAAATATTAAAAAAAATAAAAATTTAAAAATCTTGGGTTTTTCTACAAAGTTATACCCAAGAATCTTGGGTTTGGCTGGAATACCTGACCTAAGAGTAATATTTATAATATTAATAATAAAATTAAACTTGCATGACCCAAGTTTAAGTGAGTCTGGCTGTAACACCGGACCCAAGAATACTGGATGTGGGTCTGGCTATAAGATCGTGTCATAAAAGTATGATAATTAAATAGATTAATTAAAAAAACAAAGAAAAAAAAACAAGAAAGGAAAAAACTAATGAAGAAAAAGAAAAAAAAAACATTGAATTAATTGGGTCAACCTTTTAAACCAAGTTATCCGGTAAAACCTGGGATTTGCGTCATGAAAGTTTGATAACTAAATAGAAAAAAAATGACGGGTTTACCTAGAATTAACTGGGTTAACCCATCAAACCAAGTTAACCCGTCAAGCCCAGGATCGTGTCATGAAAGTATGAAAGTCCGATAATTAAATAGAAAGAAAATTAACTTTAACAAACTAAACTAAATGAAAAAAATAACTTCGTCAAATCAAGTTAACCCATCAAACCCGAGATTCAGTATCATGAAAATCCGATAACTAAATAAAAAATATTTAACATTAACAAACTAAATCAAACAAAAAAATTCATTAAAAAAAAGAAAAAACCAGTTATATAATATAATACAATATAATAATAATTATTATTATAATTATAATGAAAAAACGTGGGGAAAATTAAAAAAAAAAAAGTGGGGAAAGCTAAAGCTAAATTCTCAACCAACTCAATATTGAAAAAATAAATTTAACAAAGATAATTTTTAAAAAAAACATGTGGGGGAAACACTGTAGTGAAACAAAAACCATATAAGGGAAACACTGTAGTAATTCATAGTATTGTTTTTAAAAAAAAAACTACAAAGCTAATCTCTCAACCAGCTCAATATATAAAAAAAACCGACAAAAGCTATCTAAAAAAAAAAGTCAATTTTGGGTAAAAGAAATGAAAAAAAAATGTACAAAAAGGAAACAAAAGCGGAAAAAAAACATGTGGGGAAAGCTATAGTATTTTAAAGAAAAAGACAAAAAAACTAAATTTTCAACCAGCTCAATAGTAAAAAAATAAAATCAACAAAAATAATTCTGAAAAAAACAAAACAAAAAAAAAGAAAATATGTAAAAAATGACAATTTTGGAAAAAAATAAAAAAAAAACATATGGGGAAAGTTAAAGCTAGATTATCAGTCAGCTCAATATTGAAAAAATAAATTTGATAAAGATAATTTTTTAAAAAAATATATGGGAAAACAACTAAAGACAAAAACAAAAACTATGTAGGGAAGACACTATAGCAATCCATATTGTTTTTTTTAAAAAAAAAACTACAAAGCTAAATTCTCAACCAACTTAATATAAAAAAATAAAATCTACAAAGATCATTTTGAAAAAGAAATAAAAAAATCATAAAAAAAAAACAATGTGTAAGAATATTATAACAATTCACAATGTTTTAAAAAAAAAACTACTTAGTTAAATTTTCAACCAGACTCAATATTTAAAAAAATTAGCAAAGATAATTTTGAAACAAAAAAAATTTAAAAAAAAAACAAAAAAAGGAAGAAGAAATCAATTTTGAGTGAAAAAAAAAACAAAAAAAAAAAACATGTAAAGAAAAAAAAAAAAAAAAAAACCTGCTACAGTGAATATCCCACACACGTTTTAGAGTTCTTTAATAAAGTTTTCGAGATCAGTGGCTTGTTGTAATCAACTTGGATCATCAATCGTAATTGTATAATGTGGAATGGCTGCATGGTTTGATGTTGTTCTTTAATACTCTCTTGGTTGAATAAGTTTTTTATTAAATTTTGAACTTATTTTGTAAATTAATTTTTTTATATTTTGGTAATAAAAAAAAATAAAAAAAATATATTATTTTAATATATTTTTAAATAAAAATATTTTAAAAAGAATTCTATTATAGTAAATATACCCTTCTATTTAACAAAACTCTCTCACAAGCAGCAGCTACACTTCTAGGATGTCAGCTCACTTCCTTGCCAGTTAAAATAAATTAAAGAGATTTAAAAATGGTTGCAATTTAATCATATGCTAATGCAAGTAACATTACTGCTGTCATTCAACAATTGATAATTTAACAGGGGCGTTCTGCTTCTGTTATTTGGTCATGGTCTCACTTGAACGCCCTTCAAATTACAAAAAAAATGACACCACAACCAGGTGATTGATTCAGTTCTCCGAATATTAAAATCTCCCCGATGAACAAAATCTAATTTGTCTTTCAGTAACCATTTATTCGATGCCGTGTGATTGGTGTCGAATTTGTCTTTCAGTAACCATTTATTCGATGTCGTGTGACTGGTGTTGTGGTTGGTGCTGGGTAATGCTCACGGGTGTCTGTCAATCGCGAGAAGGGCTGATCATTGCGGCCAGGCATGCCTCTTTGAGAAGAAGGTATATTCTGAATCTTTGGATCGGAGGCTGACTTTGAGAATGCTTGAGCTAGCTCCAAGGCAGATACAATTTTACCAGGGCGGTTTCCTGTGGAGTCAGATGAAGCAGGTTTTGGTTCTTCAATAGGTTTGCGCCAAGTTTCAGGTTCAGGTCGCTGTTCTTTGGCGTCCTTCCTGCTTTTCCATTTATCATTCCTCCAGTTTTTCCTTTCCAGATCGGTTTTCTCATGGTCCATCTGTTGATCTTTCCTCTCAGAATCCCTCCCATTTCTTCTGTCGATAGCCCCTCGGTTGTCATTTTTCTGACTCTGACGAGCAGTTGGAGCCACATGTTCTGATGTCGGCTCATTCTTGGGAGAATTCATCCTTCATGCACAAATTCAATCGTCACTAGCAACTACTTATCTTGAGATCTATATCAATCATTCCTATATATGCACATACTAATAGACATCTAAACACAACGAGTCTGAGATTATCGATTAAAACACACAGGGCATGGTGCCATTACAAGGAATGAAAGACATTAACAAGATGATGCGGAGAACAAGATACAAAATCAGTACATGAAACTCTTATTACTGATAAAACAAAATCAATAACAGGGAGTGGGAATGATATTCAATGTAAAAGATAACCAAGTTTGACAAAGAAAAGTAACCATGTCTCTGAAATACACTGAAGAAAGTGAATACCTGTTGGGCGAATGATTCAGGTCAAGGTTATTGATTGCTATGTCATCCACACCTCGTTCCTTGAGAACCTGAGAAATATGCAAAGTTATTTGCAAACTTAAAACAATTAACTGAACAACGCAGCTAAAAGTGAAAGGGATGTACATCGACCAATTTAGAGAAGATGAATAAAAATCTAACAATTCATCTTAAAAAGACCTTCAAAACAATGGAAAGAGAGGGGAGGCACCAGTTTGCAAATGAAGCATAAAAACTTCAGAAAGGAAGGTGTTAGCATGGATGAATAACATAGATTCATGAATCCGGAATAATCATAATAAAAGACAGAAGATGAATACATACCAATTCCCGTGGACGAGCACTGCCAAACAATGTACTCCTGCATCAGTCAAAGAAGACATTAGATAGATAATGATATTGCCAGATAACTACCAACCCGCAACAACCTACCCAGCAAAAGTGATGAGTTAGTGTATATTGCAATTTGTGAAAGAAACATGACAGAGAGAGCCCGATACAAGACATGAAATGCACTTGACAGCTTACAAACCCTAAAACTGTACAACTACCACAAAAGGTAGATTGATGATGAAAGTCAAAAGCTGGCATCCCAGACCAGAACAGTTAGTACAGTACAGAAATACAAGCCTCTGTTTGCAAAAAGCATGATTTAGTATTGGGAGATTGAGGGGTACATGCAACTATTGGGAGATTGCAGTCAACTAGGAAACAAACCACAACCTGCCAAATTCCAACCAATATGCTTATCTCCTCACTTTGGTATGAAAATAACTTTTCCCAAAGTAAAAATAAATTAGAGAAGCTACATAATAGTTCCCTTGGACTAATGCAACGGATCAGCAAATAAAGCATGCAAGTGTTATCCCATCACATTGGGGGACCCCAAGCATGACATATTTGGAGTTATGTTAGTGCAGAAACATACATTACTGTTTCTGGAAGGATAATGGCAAAAACGTTCTCCATAATAAACATAAAGCCAACCATGGTCATGCACCTTCCTCACTCTGGCAGAGGCTGGGTGGCAGTGAGGATTGTGGCTCCCTTGCCCTTAGAAGTTCCAAAGACCCCTTGGTTCAATAACCACAGGCCCTCTCCCTCAATTAAACACCCTTTATCCCCTTTTCTCTGCCTTGGTGACTCTGGAGAAAATCCTATCTTTGCCACTGCTTCCTCAGTTATAACTTATAGCTAGGATAGCAATTACATTTTCTCATTGAACAGATTGGAAACAGACACAAAAATAACAAGCAAAGTTGACCGCAGTTAAGGATGGCACTCATGTGTTACAACCACATTAAATGTTTTGACTTTTGACTAAAGACAAATAGCAATTATATCACTTGCTAATTCTCAAAAGTTAACTGAATTTCACAGAAAAAGAGGCATTAATCAGGCATCAACCAAAATTAGGTCACATCCATAAAATAAATGTATTAACAAAGAGCAGGAGGACCAGCTGCTAAGAATCATATATGTGATCAACTTTTGAGCAACTGGAAGAATATTGGATCACCAATGAAAATGCAACAAGCTGGACAAATCATTGTCAAGAAGCTTTCAAGACATTTTCTTATTAGACACAGCAGGAGATGCATACATAAAGTGGGCACAGGAGTATGAAAATAATTTGTTACCGTAAACCTATTCCCCTTCCCTCCCCAAAATAAATAAATAAATAAATAAAACTGCTATAATTAACATTATATGCTCAAAACATTCAATCCAATCTGAATATCTTCCAAGTTTCAATCATGAACTAGGAGACGAGTGGTTGTGGTAATCATCTGCTCAGTGCAGTTATTTAGAAAAATTCTAAAGCAGACTTAGATATTAATTTCTTTAAGAATACATATTCCTCCAAACCAAGTATCACCCTGTATTCAGTAATGACTTTGTAATCACTAAAAGAACAAGAAAATTCCTTAGTTAAAAAATATCAAGAAATAAGAAAGGTGCATCTACATTTGATTAAAAAAAAGAGCTTACAAACCTTTCTCTTTCAAGAATTCCATCAGATCGTTCAAGAGGCTGTGTGCGAGGCTTCAAATTCAATTTGGGACGCTCAATTGGTCTCTCAGCTAGCTGACTAGCTTCAACCAACCCTGGTTTTGAAGGATTTTCATTTCCATACAACTCATGGGCAACTTCAATCTTCCCAGATACTATAGGCTGCTGGTGCCCCTATGTTTATCAAAAAATGGAGATCCCGTCATAATCAACAAACAATCAACTTGCAGAAAGCATTAAAACAGCACCAAAAAAACCCATGTTATACCTGTCTATAGTCATTTTCTGGTCTCTCCAATGGTTTAGTTCTTGCAAGAAGATTCAACTTAGGTCGATCTGATGCTTCAGGGGGCATTACTGATCGAGTTTGAGACCCAACAGCACCTCCAGTAGGAACCTCTTCGGAGTGCATTCGAGATTGATCCCTTCTATAATTCGACAATGTCCTTCCCCCACCCTGATTTCTATCTCCAGTGACCCAACCACTTTCAGCTTGACTTCCCCTTGCAGTATCATAATCACCCCTTTCCCTACCCCCATCCACACTATGACTCGCACCGCTCTCCTGTGAATAAATCAGATGCGGTAAAAGATCACCAGGATTCTTTGATTGCCATAATCCTGAAGATACCTTTTCCAGTGCACTTGCTTGAGCAAACTTTGTCACAGTATTCGACGCTGACAACACAGCCGAGCCCCTCACCTCATTAACACTCACCACATCTCTCCTCGCCCCCCAAGCATTCGGCGGATTACTACTCACCCCCCAACCACCCGCATTCTGCGAGCTAACCACAATTGAACCTCTTCCCGACCTCAATGGAGACAAAGCACTCGGGGACTGTGGTACCGGACTTGACACCGGTCTATCAGGCACCCTAATAGACGAAACATACTCCGGCTGATGAACGGCGCGAACATTTTCATCACTAATAGTACGACGAGGAGCAGATAAAGCATCTAATGGCTTACGCTCGTCCTCATCAAAGTTTCTACCTATAGGTGCAGGGTGAGATAAAAACGAAGCTTTCTCATCAAAACCACGAGCTGCTCCTGATGACTTGGGCCGTGGACGGAGATCCGGCCGCATCGAGTTGTTCCCCCAATTCGTCGACGCATTTCGGTCCTTCATCATACTGATTCAACAAACAAAGAAGAATATATAAATAAATAGATTTAAAAGATTTAAAATTTGTTCAAATTATTTGAATTATTGCAAAAATAAATAGATTTAAATGATTTAAAATTTGTTCAAATTATTTGAATTATTGCAAAAATAAATAGATTTAATTTGTTCAAAGTAGAGTAATTAACCTAATTCAAAATCACACAACAGTAAGCAAAAAAAAAAGGATGAAGGACAGAGGGAGATTACAGGCCAGGAGCAGAAGGTAAAGGGAGATCAGAAGGAATAGAACCACCGTGAAAGTCCTTCAACGACATAGTCGACGCCGCTTTCTTCTTCGACATTCTCTCACTCTCGAATAATCCAAGCTCTCTCTCGTGATCGAAGCTTTAAAGAGGTGATTTTTTCTTTCTTTGTTTTTATAAGAATGGAATGGGGAGGAGGGAGAGGAAGAGAGAGAAGAGACGGCGTCGTATACTCTTAAACGACAAAAGTTCTAGTGGGTACGGGGAGATCGGTGGGTGGCTTTTTATTTTGAAAGTGTTTATAACTTAGAAGTACGGTAAAAATTAGTTTTTAAAATATTTTTTATTAAAAAATAAATTAAAATAATATTTTTTATTTTTAAAAAATATTTTTTTAGTATCAATATATTATAATAAAAATTTAATTTTAATATCATCGTATTAGAACAATTAAAAAATTTTAATTTTAATAAAAAGCATGTTCATCTTTAATATCAAACACCCTACTATTATTGTACTTTGGGTATCTGTACCAAGAAGTAGAGATTGGGAAAACGATGTCCGTGGAGTGTTGTATAGGTTTGTTTCTTGTGTTAGATAACGTTTTTGTGAGATATGAAACGATGCAGTAATTAGAATGGTTACTGTTATAGGAATTATTTGATTCTCTTTATTATTTTATTATAATATAATATTAGAACAAAATCAATATTTAATTTCAACTTAATTAATAATAAATTACAATTTATGTGTTTTATAATCTTTAATTTTATTTAAGAACAATTGTTAACAATTTTGTTAAGATTATAAATTGATATGATTTTACAAGTTAAACTTATCATGTTAAATCGATTTAAAAACTTGAAAAATAATAACATCGGGATGAATTCATGCCAGCTCATTAAAATCAATTAGAATCATATAAAATCATATATATATATATATAACCCTAAACTAACCTTTTCTTTTTCTGAATCATTCCACAACCAATCATCCCATATAACTTCCATCTTTAGCTCCTTCACAATGTAACTAATTACCTTCTTTTTTTTTCACTCATTGATGGCATCATCTCCAGTATCTAGTGTAACACCCTGAACTTTTGGATGTAATTATCCTCATTTCAACAATCATATATATAAAAATTTGGGTTAATTACTAACACAAAAGTTACATGCACTGCAAAAATCATATAATTATAATTGATGTCTCTTAATTCCCATTGAAAATTTTGGTTGAGTCTCTTATGTCTGAGTCCCTTTACAGTTCTTCTCTTCATCTTAAAACACCTGCATATTTCATATTAATCAATTTCATATTCATTTAACATCAATGACCATGATTAGGGCCTTGGGCCTACCATCAACAATTCTAATCTAAATATTACAAAAGAATCTATCTACAAGTATGTTCAACAATTGTATAACAACATTTTATTAAAGATTCATTTACACCATGTTTAGCTATAAATTTGTTATTCATAACACTTCAATACAAGAGGTAAGCGCGCGCACGCTCGCACACACACTTGTTTTCATCACATAATTCAAAATATATGAGTAAACATCTACTAATAACTTGAAAGAATTGAAGCACTGTGTCAAACAGTCATACTCAAAGATATTGTAGAAAGCTAACTTACCTTTGCTTTGTATCATATTCATCTTAAATAGAATATTACAGGAGTAGTTCACGCTTATATACATGGCAACTGCAGATTCTAAATGGTAGATGCATATTTTATATAATCACAATAAGTGATAAGATATTAAGGAGATGATGGAGAGGTTATCTTGATAAGATAAAACTAATCTTTGTGCCATGAAATGCATATCTCTTCATTCCCCTTTCAAGCTTAAGGCGTGATTGGATCAATGAAGAGCTTGCTATGGCTTGGAATAAACTTGGAAGCACCTTGTGGTTTTGTAATGATATCAACAATTTGATCTGGTCTTGAAATATATGTCAATGAAAGAGCACCACTAACAATTTTAATGTGTTTTGTACAATGGTGGAAAACTAGATTTTTAGCCATATTGATTGCACTAATGTTGTCATAGTACAACTTAAGAGAAGGAGGGCAGTAGCCAATACTCTTTAGTAGGTTCATAAACCACATAAGTTCAATTGTGGTGGATGTTAACTCATGTTATTTAGCAGTTGTGGACAAGACACAATTGTTTGCTTCTTAGCGCCCCTGGATAATAAGTTGTCGCCTATATATATAGTAAAAACTAGTAGTGGAACGTCAATCATCCCTTTAACCTACCCAGACCGTATAACAAAAGTCATGAAGTGTAGTTAAAGAAGCTTGAACAAAGTGAAGTCTGAGGTTAAAGGTGCCCTTTAAATACTAAAAAATCCTCTTTATAACAGTGAGATGAGTCTTTTTGGATGTTTGCATGAACTAACAAACTTGATAAACATAATATGATATATATGGTATCGTTAGAGTAAGGTGTTGCAATGAATTAACTAGTTGACAATAAGGTGTTGGATTAGATAGAAAAGTGCCACCAATAGTTATTAAAAGCGTACCCGAGGCTAGTAGAGTAGTAACTGGTTTAGAACCAACAAGACTAATTTTTTAGAGAAGGGAAAGTAAGTACCGCGCCTGAGTGACAATGATATTTGACTTATCCCTAGCAATTTGAAGGCTTAAAAAGTAATGAACATTGTCAAGATCCTTCATGTGAAAAGTAGTAGAAAGATGAGCAATAAACTTGGTGATTTGTGAAGAACTCCTTCTAAAAAGACATCATTAACATAAATTAATAGAAAAAAATGTATGAACTATGACATTGATAAAACAAACATTGATCATAAGGATACCTTATAAAACCCATTTGTTAAATGTAGTTACTGAATTTCATATACCAAGTCTATCAAGCTCAATACATCCGAGTAATCTTATATGATCAACCAACATCATCACACAATTCAACTTAACTTCCTTTTCTCACACATTTCTTCACTTATAAATGGCCTATATTTTGCTTTATTTTTTGCCACCACATATAACTTTCATTACATTATATTCAGGTTACCTAAATAACCTTTAGTACATCATATTTATTTACCAAAATAGCCTTTGTTTCATCAACTATCAAACTATTAATCAACCACCCTTCACATCATTCTTGGTGATTCAACCAACTATTGCTCACGCTATAATGGGTTGTCATAGAAACCTCTATTTACACCTCAAATGAACTGCTAATTAGCCATTATTTTTTCTTACAGTGAGTTACCAAATAGTCACTAGTTTTACCTCAAATAAGTTGTCAAGTCAGCCATTATTTCTACATGTAACGGCTACCAAATTTGTCATTTCTTTTACTTACGATGGGTTGTCGAATAACCTTTATTTTACCTCATAAAGAGCTACCATCGCAGCCATCATTCTCATAAAAGGTGATGCAATCATATTATTTGATAGTTTTACCCATATTTGCTTAGTATTTTGCCTATGTTTTATATATAAAATGTCTTGATATTCTTTATTTTATATTTTGAAGGCACTTTTAGATGTAAGATTCAAAAAGAAGTAAATTGGAGATAATTGGCAGATTTGACCTCCGATCGATGTTTTGTGCAGAGCTTGAGCTCTAAAGGTCAAAATGAAATGATTCTAATGGCACTAGAAAGCTAACATCCATACTCTATACATATATAGAAAGAAAAAAAAGAGCATGGAAATTGCAGCCTTCAAAGACAAATCTCACATTTTGTCAATGTTGACCTTCGATCACTCCAACTTGAATATTTTAAGTTAGAGAAGTCCATTTAATGGAAACTCAATTTTTTTAGATTCCCGACTCTAAGACCTATCAGCCTACCACACTTTAGCAGAAAAAGAGCTTATATAAGATAGATATGATTTTTCTAAGATGACATATAAATTCTGCCAACAGACATGTTTTGTGAAGAAACAAGTCCAATTTACTTCCCAAAGCATCCAAACCGACGTCCAAGTCTTTATTTAGGCAATTTAACTCCTCTAAGTCCAGAATCAAAGCTTGAAGATCTTATGCAAGACTATTTCTTCTTTTTTAGAAAAATAGTTATTACACTACTTAAATGTAAATTAACTACTTAGGAAAAGACTATTTTGTAGGATAAAGGGATTAGGATTTCCTATCATATAAAAAGAAAAAGAGAAAGGAAGGGAAGACGGCCAGAAAGAGAAGAAAAACTCACCCTTCCATCCTAGACCCAGAATCATGTATTATTCTTTCCTTTTGATTAGTTTTTCAATAGATATGCAAGGCTAAGTTCTTTTTCTTAGTTACAAAGACACAGAAACCTTCAAATTTCAAGTAAATATGTTTGTTTTCCTATGCTTATTTTCTATGATTGTTTAGTTTGATTGCTATAGCGGATTCTAAGTTATTATTCTAATCAATCTATTACTAAGTTTGTTATCAAAACCGGAGTTATGATATATAAACTTGTGAAGCAACTAAGTTTAATAATTATGGTGAATCTATGTTATTAATCTTAGAAAAAACATTCGATCAAATCAAACATAGACTATGACAGTTATGTTGTCTAGTTCTTAAGGTTGTCATTGAATTAAATTACTAATGCAAACACTGTGGTTGTTTAATGATTAAGGTTAGTTACACTGGGTCGGTTAACTAACTAATGTTAAGAAAAGATAAATATTCAGAATATAAATTAACGTTTTGTTTCCATGATTAGTTCTGATTTTCATATGTGGATGTTTACTTGAGACCAATGTTTGTTCTCTTGATAAATTTCGGATTTCTTTAAGTTAGCTTGATTGTTTCATTCTGTTTACCATAACATAACCTAAATAACTTCAAAAACCCCTAAATTTCATATCATCTAGCATAAAAAAACCTGACTAAACCTTTCTCGTGGGATCGACCCCTTATTTGCTCAATATTATCTTGTTTATTTAAGTTAGGGTAATTAATTTCTATGACCACGACATCGCAAGAAATTTTGGCGTCATTGCTGGGGAAGGGATTTTAGTTGATTATTGTGCTGTGATTGTTATTTATTTCATTAAAAAAAAGAAACAAAAAACAAAAACGGAGTCACGGTAGTATTGTTCAAATACTGTTCAAAACTGAAATTTTGGTGGACTTAGGCCTCGACATTTTGTTTCCTAAAGAAAAACGACATTCTGAACGAGACTGGTGCTTTTAACCACTAGCCTCACTCTATTGAGGCCAAATTCCACTGTTTTCTAGGTTTTTAGACAATTTTTATATTTTAGTGTTGGATTTTCGTTCATTTTCACTACTTTAAATCTCTCATGTGGTTGATTTCTTTTTTAGTTTTTTTTACTATTTATATTTGTAACCCGATCTACTAACCAAAGACAAGTGCATGTAGATTTTAAAATAGAAAACACTTTACGCATATTATGAAAGGAAGCCCACATCAACACCACGACTGTTGCACGACAACAACCACTCAAGGAGCTCGCTGCTCCTAACATGAAGAATCGACCATTATGCATAAACATCGACAACAATGCCAACTTCGAGCTCAAGTCTGGGTTTATACACCTACTACCAACATTTAATGGACTTACTGGAGAAGATCGTCATACTCATCTTAACGAATTCTACATGATTTGTGTTAGCATGAAACCGCATGGAGTTGACGAAGAACAAGTTAAGTTGAAAGCTTTCCCTCTTTTTTTAAAAGAAGCAGCAAAAGCATGGTTTTTCTCCATTCTCCCCCGTTCCATTGGAACTTGGAATGACATGAAGAAGATTTTCCTTAAAAAGTATTTCCCAGCCTCTCGAGTTGCCAACATAAGGAAGGAAATATGTGGGATTCGGCAATCTCATGGGGAAACACTCTCCAAGTATTGGGAAAGATTTGAGCAATTGTGCATTCAATGCCCTCATCATCAAATACTCGATCAACTGCTCATTTAATACTTCTATGAAGGACTGATGCTTACTGATAGCAGTATTATTGATGCGAAAAATGGAGGGGTATTAGCAGATAAAACACCCGAAACTACATGCTAATTGATCTCAAATATGGCACCCAACTCTAAATAATTTAGCACACGTGGAGACTTCCCACGCAAACAAGTAAATGAGGTAAATATTGCTAACCTTGAGAATAAAGTTAATGATCTTACTTCTTTTATGCGTTCTTTGGCTTATGGAAATGTATATTAGGTGAAAGTTTATAGCTTATGTTTGTTACAAGACCATGCTTCGAATATATGCCCACCACTGTAAGAAGATTACATTGAACAAACTAATGCAATTGATGGAGCATTAAATAGATAACCCCAGCGTAAATATGATCCCCTTTCTAACACGTACAATCTTGGATAGAAAGATCATCCGAACTTACGCTATGGGAACCTACCTCAATAAAGCAATCAAGGCTGACAGTTTCACACTCATGAATTTCAGCCCCAACAAAACTATCAAGTGAGGAAGCCCCTTATATTTATAAACTCCAATGTTATGGGGTCATCGAGTGATGATCTTTATGAGATGATGAAAACCTTAGCTTTTAACACAATAACTTTGCAACAAAATTTCATGTCTTTTCAATAAGAAACAAGGTCAAGCAAACGGGGCAAGTAGCTTCAAGTGTAGGGAAATTAGAAGCACAGATCAATGGAAAATTGTCCTCCTAAGCATTGAATCCAAAAGAGAATGTTAGTGTGATCACATTGCGAAGTGGGAAAGAACTTGAAAAACAAAGGTCGAAGCAAATTAAGATAGAGGAAGAAGAGGAGATAAAAACCGAACTGAGCATAAAAAAGAAACACCGTACTCCTCCACAAACTGAAACAATGACCAATACTCCAAAGGTAAGTCCTAACTTAATGAATTCCAGTTTTAAGAAAATTCTCCCCTTTCCTTTGAGTTCTTTTAGATCCAAGAAAAAGGATAAAGAAAAAGAGATTTTAGAGGTTTTCAAGAAAGTGAAACTCAACATTCCTTTGATTGATGTTATCAAGCAAATTTCCAAATATGCTAAATTCTTGAAGGAGTTGTGACTACCAAGACAACTTACAAGCTAAATGGCTACGAAACGGTAAGTATGGGTAAAGTTGTATATGTTGTTGTTCAAAAGAATCTGCTTTAAAGCAAAATGACCCAGATGCATTTACTTTCCCATATGTTATTGGTAATGCTAGCCTTAGAAGGACTTTATACGATTTGGGTGCATTCATTAGATATTTTTGTGTTTTTGTTTTGTATTTTTTTGGAATTTACAATAAGATTGTAAAATTCCTTAAGGACTTGATTAATATTTCAATAACCCTAAAAATTTTAATTCCTGAAAATTAATGATCAACATTCTAGTATAAATATTGGATCTACCAGTATGCTGGTATTTAAGTAATAGGAGTTCACTAGAAAATTCTCATATTATTTTGGATATTCACCAATTTTAATTGAAAATATTTTTCATCACAATATACGACTTGTGGAAAAGATTTTCTCTTTCTAGGATAGGTGAACCATGTCAGGGCACCTACATGGACTTAACCTATAAGAATTTACTTGAGCATACGAGCCCATAATAAATTTGAAATGTCAGATTTATTCACGAGCATAAATCTTTATTCTGATCCATAGACGGACCACTGGTTAGGAATCCATCAACATTTTTAAACCACATACAGACCACACAATGCAACTTACCTCAAGTAAGAAGCGCTAGGGTTGTTAATACCTTTTCTAGTCACAACTAGCCCGTTACCCTAGAATTTCAAATAAGACTAGTCCATCAATGTCTCCTAATGACCGTAAACCAAATAATTAGATGGTGATTCCTTGATCTCAATGCTGCAACGTCGCACGCACATATGCGACAAAGATCACACCCCATATTAGGGGCAAGTGTAACGATTAGAAAAGCAATCCGATCATAAGAATATACAAAATAATCCTTAATGATCAAAGGTGCCTAAACAAAGTTGAAAGCATGAAGAAATTCAAAGAATTCAAAAGTTTAAACATGTCGTGCAAAATAATGAATATGATAATAGTGCTTAAAACTTAAAAAAGGAAAATAAAGATAAGAAGTTCAAGCCCGACACTAGGGACACGGCATACCATTTTACAAAGTCAATACTGAGATCTAGGAATCCTTTAATCAAAAGAAGGTTTGGGAATGAGCACTGGTGATCTTTAGTAATGAGATCCCTTAAACACCTTTTGAATCTACAAATACTATTTTCTTTCATAACCAAGAGCCAAAGCCCACATTATATGCCCAATAAAGCCCCTTTCTAATCAAATATAGACAATCTAGATCGGTAAGCAATACTTTCCTACGCGAAATGAGCTTTTTAAGAAACTATGGTTATGCTTTATTATTCATGCAAGTAAAATGAACGCTTCGAAGATGTTTCCTTCCTCTGAAACTCTCAAGTCAAAACTTGAACCCTTCTAACCAACAAGACATGAAACAGAAAGTCACTTCATATTTTCACCAATAATAATAATAATAGTAATAGTAATAATTCAACTTTAATGAAACCCTAACCATATGAATTGCTTGATTTTGTTTTTTGAAATTTCAAAAATTTTCCTGTAAAAGCAACCTCTTATAAAGAACCAAACATTTTCCTGCATAACATCGTCCCTAAGAAAACTTAAGTAAACAAAAAGGGATAAAATACTTGGGGGGCATGGTCAGACTAGGGGCAACTAAAAGAACACAATAAGGTTGGCCCTATAATTATTCTCATAAGAAAGCAATCAATGAGAAGTAAACTGTTTAAATCCTCCAATGAATTTTGTGGGAAGCCATCATGAAATAGGTCACAATATTTGAGATAAGAGTTCCCAGATAATGGAATATGCCAAAATAATCTGAGCTTGTCAAACAAGTATATCTTTTTTTAAGGTTAAGTCCACGAGTTGAGGCTCGAGTAAGAAAAAGTAAAAAGGTCATGAAAGATTGCTACGAGGATCAAAGATTCAAATAATAGAGTACATGAAGAAAAGGAACCTATATTTTCAAGTAAAAAAATGCACATTGATCACAACGCATTGCATTATGACCTTTGTAGGAAGTCCACGAAGAGACTGCATGGTGAACTCAAACTTCTCTAGCAAAAAGAACCTAGTACAATTCCGAGCACAAAAGGCTCCCGGTTTCTAGAAACAACAAGGCTTTTAAAGACAACAACTTTGCCATTGTTTGGATACACTTTATAGCCCTCAAGCCCTATCTATTTCCTTTCAAGTGCGCTTTCAGACCCTCATCCATCAGATAATGAGCTTTTAGGCCTTATCTCTTTCCTTTTGAGTGCGTTTTATAACCCTTATCCATCAGATAATGCGCTTTTAGGGCCTATCTCTTTCTTTTCAAGTGCATTTTCAAACCTTTATCCATCAGATAATGCGCTTTCAAGCTCTATCTCTTTCCTTTCCAGTGTGCTTTCTAGCCCTCATCCATTAGATAATGCGTTTTCAGGCCCTATTTTTTTTCTTTTGAGTACGCTTTTTAGCCCTCACCCTTCAAATAATGAGCTTTCTAACCCTATAAATTCTCTTTAGAGTACGTTTTTTAGCCCTCACCCATCAAATAGTGTGCTTTTTAGCCGTATCTACTTCCTTTTGAGTAATCTTTCTAGCCCTCATCATTCAAATAGTACGTTTCTAAGCCCTATCTCTTTCCTCTCGAGTGCGCTTTCTAGCCCTCATATAACAAATAGTGCGCTTTATAATCCTATCCTTTTTTCTTTTGAGTGTGTTTTCTAGCCCTATCCATTTTTTTTAGTACGCTTTCTAACTCTCACCTCCTAATTAATGTGTTTTTTTATCCCTATCTATTTTCTTCCTAGGTGCATTTTCGAGCTCTCAATTCTAACACTTTTAGATGGATTAACCATTTCTAGATCTGGTAAATCCATAATCTATCATCTTTTCTTCTTTACAAGTTTACTATTTAAAGTCTCTTACAAGACTTTTTATCGTGAGCATTGTAAAGAGGGGTAACTGTCACAACCTAGTTTTAGGGTAACTGTCACAATCAAGCTAACTTAAAAAAATCAAAGTTTAAGGGTCAATAAAGGGCTAAACTGAAGAAATTCGAAACCAATAACCAACTTGTAAAACACGCGTGACTTTAGAGTTTGAAATCGATGAAACTAGGGGGAAAATTGAATAAAATTTTAAGTTAAATGGTAGATTAATGATTAATTTGCATAAATCAGAAATCAATGACCAAAATAGGAAAGGCGTTAAAGTTTGGAGTTGGTGTTTTAGTTTGACAGGGGTAAAATTATATGAAATCGAAAGTTATAAGGTAATATAGGGGTAGAATTGTATGAAATCAAAAGTTATAAGGTAATCACGGGTGAAATTAAAAAAAAGGTCAAGAGATTAAGGATTAATTTGACTTTTGATTAAATCCCAATTTTAAAACCCTAATTGACCAAGGATTATCAAAATGATGTCGTTTTATTTAAATAAAATAGTGTATTTTGGCCAAAACATTTGGTTTTGGTTCAAGATAACATTGTTTTTATGTCCAAAACTTAAAAGAATTAAAAAAAAGGGTTAGATGATTTGTCGTCTACCTATTACAAATCTTTTTCCTCCTTAAAGACCCCAAGAAGGCTAGTTTTGTTGCCTCCTCCCAAGCTTGAAATCACCCTTATATCTTCCCCGAACAAGACAATGAATGTACCTCCCACACCGTGCGTGATGTACTCCTACCTAGACAAAAATAAAAGCTTTTTTGCAGCCTTGAAGGCATTGCTATAAGAAGCCAAAACACACACCCCATAGCCAAGCATTGCTACCATTTCTAAAATTCTTCATGGTCAATCAAAAAGGAATTAAACATATACATACCAAAATACCTTATATTATTATATCTTGGCCCAATAGCATTTTAAATAGGAAATCTTAAAATGATGGTTTCCATTTTAAATATCCAATGCAACTTTTTACATTTCTTTTATTTACTCCTTTCATTCAGGCAATAGATTTCTCAAACAGGGAAGTATCAATACTCGGTTTAAGAATCTTATCTGTTTTGTCTTACCATTTTGTCAAAATCATCAGGAATCCAATGATCTTTCCTTGAGTTATTGAAAAGATCGGCTGCATTATGATCTAATAATCTAAAGTGCATGTCCCAAATGTACTCCTCTTCCTTAGAGTTTTTCCGGTTAGTAGATATCCCAGTCTTAGTTCTTTCAATTCTTTGTGTTGGCTGTAGATATAAATCAACCATAGAAGACTTGGATGCTAGGTAATTTGGAAGTCCGTGCTTCATATTAAAACCGTTTCTTTGCCCATATATTACTTCTGTCGCATTGCTGCTAGTTCCATACCATGGGTTCTCTTGCCTTTACCCAATAAAAAATTTCTTGTTCTTTTCACCCATATCATTCTTAATAATCTCGCTCTGAAAGGATAATTACCATGACAGTGTATATATGTGATATTTTTATTTTTTATTTTAACTCTTTAGACTTGTGACCAAAGCTTTATCTGGAATTGATTTTTAGCTTGAATTTTAAAATAATGCTAATCCGAGATCTTTATAGTAGTTAATGCGAAAAAATCTAAGATAAATAAATCTGTATATAAGTTGAAAACAAAAAAAGAAATCTCAATTAAAAATCCACACAATTATAACGAGCGAAAATTAATCAAATCAATGAATTCGTTGTTTTCAATTTAGAGTGAATGCACAAATCATGATAAAAATCTCATAATCAAATCTTGAATTGATATATACTTCAATCCGGTACGAGTGACATACTCTATAGTTAGAAAATGAAAAGAACTTTATACAAAGTTGTTCCACATCAATACCATTATGCTAGATATGAATCAATAAATCAAGCAATAAACAAATCAATTAACCTAAACCCATTAAATTACAAAGGCTGCAACCTTTTATGCCTAATTATACCTGCCTTTCGACGATTGAAGCAATAAAAAGAAAAGGAAGCGAGAGAAACAATGAGAGAGAGATGCAAGAGTCATTATTAATTGACATGGATAACCTGATCTAAACTTTGATGAGATGAACACTATTTAAAAAAGAAAAGAAAATAATATTAATTTAATAAAAATAATAAATTAAAATTAACTCAATAATCCAGATTTTTTCCAAGGTTGCTCTCAAAGTTACAATTAACTTTTATACTAAAAAAAAACAGGGGAAACCGACCCCTTTATTGCTCACATGAACATTCAAGGAGTTGCTATTTTTTTAAAAAATTTCCTTCCTTTAATTTTTTTTTGTTTCATCCGTTAATATTTTATTAATTTTAAATTGATTTTTATTATTTTTTATTTTTTTATGTGGTTCTTATAATTTCAAACAAACACTTTGATATTTGGTTGACAATAAATTTTACGAATATCTATTTTTGTTATCATATCATTAAGTAAAATATACTTAAAAATAAAAAATTGCTAAACCCAGTAGAATCCATGATCCAGGTTGTTGGTTTGCAAATTAAGCCATGAAGCCCTCGTCGACCTAATAAATCGCCATCTCAATATTAAAAAAAATGTTTTCTTAAATTTTTTTGAAGCTATTGGTTATTCAAGTTGTATTTGGATACACCAAGTTGACTAAGTCAAGTTGGGGTAATTTTCACACTGGTTAATTTTAAATCTGAGGTTTTAAGGTTGATTTGTTGGGTCAGAACCTTTTTTTCCTTTTCCTTTTCTTTTAAATTCCATTTTTTTCCGAATCATTTTCATATATATATATATATATTATAATTTTATCATTTAATATTTGATTGATTTTGAATTGATCATCATAATTTATTTTCTGTAAAGTTATCACAAACTCGAATAAACGTCAATATATTCGATTAATACTTAATTTTATTAGTGCCTGTTTTGTTATTATAATATTAAAATTAAACCCAACAGAGCCTATAATTTGAATTACGGGTTTGATGAGTTCGGTCATGAAGCTTGGTAGATACAATATATTGCTGACTCAATATTAAAAAGAAATAGATATCATTTTAATTTTTTTTTAAAATCAAATCATATTTTTTTATATATTATTTAATTTATTTTTAAATTCATTAATTTAATTACATCACATCAAAAAGCCTTCACACATATTAATTTTAAATTTCGACTAAATAAGAAATCATGTTTAAATTTTAAAGATTAGATTATTAAATCAAATTTAATAATGTTTCCAAATAAGTCTTTATGATTTAAATATTGTTTTCTTGTTTTTTTATTCGATGCGCAAGTAATAGTTATGCCTAAAACTTTTAGATATCAGCTCTACGGCGGTCTTGTTTCGTACGCATAAATGTCCGCCACCTCGAGGACAAAACTATAATTTCATATCCACAGTCGCCCCTCATTAATACCCACACTAATAAAATAATATATATATATAAAGAAGAAAAAGAGAGAGAAAAAATAAAATCACACGAAGGTGTCGTCGTTCAGACCAAAAATACGAGCCAGAGAGAGAGAAAGAAACAAAGATTTACTTAACCCAAAAGAAAAAAAGAAAAAGAAAAAGAAGCAGAGAGAGAGGGAGAGAGATTATTTCTCTTGGAGAAGCTCCTTCTGTTCATTTCTCTCTCTTTCCTTCTCCATTTTCGATCTGCAAATAAACGGCAATCTCCGATCTGTCGTTTCAGCTCTTCATTCTTTCCCGGTAACACTCTCTCGCTTATTTACAAACCCTAGGTTTTTGTAAAGATTATTGGTTGTAGGTATTTTTTGTTCATTTGATTTAATTTAACCCTACATTGATGAATTAACGGTGATGTTTTTTGTGGATTTGTGAAAATTAGGGTTTCGAATTGAAGCGAAGGAGAGAATTGGTTGAAGTATGAGCATCGATAGCCCCGGGAAAGGGGAGAATTAGGGTTTTCGAGTGGTGAAGATTTCAGGTTTTGAATTCCATGGGTAGTGGAGGTGTCGCATGTATGCCTTTGCAACACGGTAGTAATAATATCATCATGGAAGAAAGATTTCCTGTTCAAGAACAGCCTACAGCAGCAGCAGCAGCGGCAATGACGACGACGGCTACGACAGCTTGCGGAGGTGGGAAAACTGTAAACAGCAATAGTAACATCAGTAGTGCTGATAATGATAATAATAATAATGGCAGTAGTGGTGACAAAAAGGATAATGGGAAAGTTAATGGTAGCAGCAATGGGGTGACTGGGAAGCTGAAGAAGGTGAAGAGGATAATTAAGGTGAAAAAAGTGGTGAGGAGAGTAGTGTTGGGGGAGAAGAAAGGAGTGGGATTGGACAAAGAAGTTAAGGGTGCTGGTGGTAGTGGTAGTAAGGAAGTAGCGGTGTTGGAGAAGAAAGAATCAGGGTTGAAGACGGAAGAGAAGAGCAAGGAAGTGGCAGCAGAGAAGAAAGAATCAGGATTGAAGACGGAAGAGAAGAGCAAGGAAGTGGCAGCAGAGAAGAAAGAATCAGGATTGAAGAAGGAAGATAAGAGCAAGGAAGTGGCAGCAGAGAAGAAAGAATCAGGATTGAAGAAAGAATCAGGATTGAAGAAGGAAGATAAGAGCAAGGAAGTGGCAGCAGAGAAGAAAGAATCAGGATTGAAGAGTAGTAGTGGTAGCAAGATAGTTGAAAATGGTGATGGTTTGGGTTCTGGGGATAGTAAGGTACAGAGTGGTAGTAATAATATTAAAGAGGAAGTTGAAGAGGGGGAATTGGGGACATTGAGGTGGCCATCGAAAGGGGAAATTGAGAATGGAGAGTTCGTTCCTACACCAGAGAAGCCAAGGAGAAGTGAGATTGAAAGAGGAGAGATTGGTAGTGGGAAATGGAAGAAAGGGGATATAGAGAAAGGGGAGATTGTTTCTGGTAATAAATGGCGGAAAGGGGAAGCTGTTCGAGATGAAATTGAGAAAGGTGAGTTCATTCCAGACAGGTGGAATATTAAAGATGAGTATGGCTACAGCAAGTCTCGTGGCAGGTATGACATGAGTAGCGAGCGTACGCCGCCTTCTGGGAAGTATTCTAGTGAGGATGTTTACAGAAGGAAAGAGTTGAGTAGAAGTGGGGGTATGAGGTGGGAGAGTGGCCAGGAAAGGAGTACGAGGATAAGCTCAAAGATTGTTGACGAAGAAGGTTCATATAAGAGTGAGTACAGCAATGGCAAGAGCCATGAAAGGGAGCATGCTTCTGGTAACAGATTGAAGCGTCATGTCACTGATTCTGATAATACCGAGCGCAAATATTACGGGGATTATGCCATTTCTAAAAGCAGGAGACTTTCTGAGGATGGTTCTCGCTATGCTTACTCAGAGCACTATTCACGTCACTCAGTAGAGAGGTTCTATAAAAGCTCTTCTTATTCGAGAGTATCTTCATCAGACAAGTACTCATCCAGGCATCATGAACCCACTTTGTCCTCTAAGGTTGTTTATGACAGGCATAGTCATTCTGACCGGTCCCCACATGATAGGCCCCGATACTATGATCACAGGGACCGAAGTCCAATCCGTTATGAGAAATCTCCTTATGGCCGAGAAAAGACACCATTTGGACACGAGAGATCTCCATATGGGCGAGAAAGGTCTCCATATGGACGTGAGAGGTCACCATATTGGCGGGACAGATCCCCAGATGGACATGATAGATCCCCCTATGGACGTGAGAAATCCCCATATGGACGAGAGAGATCTCCGTATGTACTTGAGAAATCACCATATGACCGAAGCAGCTATAATGAGCATAGAAAAAGGAGTCCTGCTTATTTCGAAAGGTCCCCACAGGATCGAACCCGGCACCATGATCGCAGTGATCGGACACCAAGTTACTTGGAGCGATCCCCACATGACCGGGCTAGGCCCACTAATCACAGAGAAGCAAGTCGAAAGGGGGCGGCACATGAGAAGCGGAGCTCTCAGTGTGGTAATAAAAAGCAGGATGATAAGATCAGCCAAAAGGATCCTGCAGTAAAGGACACTGAATTCTCAGCTAAAGAATCTCAAGATAAAAGCAGTGTGCATAATCTTGATGGTTTGGATGAAAAGAATGCCAGCAGTGAAACTCGCTTAGAAGAGAAATCTGAGAGCCCCGTTATAAATGCCAAAGAGTCTCCTAAAGTTGATGGACCTCCTCCAGAAGAGCTGCAATCAATGGAGGAAGATATGGATATATGTGATACGCCACCACATGTCCCTGTGGTGGCTGACACATCGACTGGTAGATGGTTTTACCTAGATCATTTTGGTGTGGAATGTGGCCCTTCGAAGTTATGTGAGCTTAAGGCGCTTGTTGATGAAGGAATTCTTATGTCTGATCACTTCATCAAGCACTTGGATAGTGATAGGTGGTTAACTATTGAGAATGCAGTTTCACCGTTGGTGACTGTGAATTTCCCATCAGTTGTGCCAGATGTTATAACTCAGCTAGTAAGCCCTCCAGAGGCACCTGGTAATCTATTGGCAGATACTGGAGATATCGTGCAATCTTGTTCTCAGATTGGCGAGGGAGTGCCAGGGAATTTGCTGCAGCCACTGGTCTGCCCTAATCACAGCGCAGTTGCATCTGAGCCTTTAGAAGATCTCCAGATTGACGAAAGAGTTGGAGCCCTGTTGGAGGGTTTTTCTGTTGTTCCTGGCAGTGAGATAGAGACTGTTGGAGGTTTTTTATTTTTATTTTTTAATTTCCTTTCTTTTACTTTTCATTTTCTAGAATTAAATAATGTTCTGGTTATTTAATGCTATTTTTTCCCCTCTTGTTTGGAGATTTCTAACAATCTTTTTTCTTCTTTATCATCAAGCAGAAGCTCTGCAAATGAAATTTGAACATGTGCAATGGGAGGGATGGATAAAAGCAGAAGGTAATTAATTAATTAATTTTCTCTTTTTCTTGGGTCATCTCTATCTCAGTGGTGCTCATAATTAAAAAGTCTCTCCGACTCTCTCAATATTCTACAGAACAAATCAATTGCCATAACAGATGTGCCAGAAAAATTGACCAGTGTGTCATCTTTAATCTACAGGTTTTGCTTGGTATCTAGCTGCCACTGCTGAACAACAGGATCAAAACAGTAATGAATTACTAGGACATTCTGATTTGATAACAAAAGAAGCTGTTGAAGCATGGCCAGGTTCTCTTGCTGACAAGGATGATGGCTTTGCCTCTTCTGTTGATTCTGCTGACTGGTTTTCTGGTCGATGGTCTTGCAAGGGTGGGGACTGGAAGAGGAATGATGAATCTGTCCAGGATAGATTTACCAGAAGGAAAGTTGTTCTCAATGATGGATTCCCATTATGCCACATGATGAAGTCTGGGTGTGAGGACCCACGGTGGCAAAGAAAAGATGATTTGTATTTTCCTTCTCAAAGTAGGAAGCTTGACCTCCCTCCTTGGGCTTTCTCCAGTACAGATGAGAGAAATGATACTGGTGGTGTCAGTAAATCAACTCTCAATAAACCTCCAATAACAAGGGGAGTGAAAGGAACCGTGCTACCTGTAGTTAGGATAAATGCATGCGTGGTTCAGGACCATGTTTCTGAAACCCGTACTAAAGTTCGAGGGAAGGACAGATATCATTCAAGAGCTGCTCGGACACATTCTGCAACTAATGATGTGAAGAGATCATCAGTAGAGAGTGATTCTCAATCCAAAGTTGTCAATGACCCAGATTCACATGGCTGTTGGAAGTCTACTGCGCCACTTAATACTCCCAAAGACTGTCTCTGTACAGCAGATGACTTACAATTGAATTTGGGTGAGTGGTACTACTTAGATGGTGCTGGGCATGAACAAGGGCCATCATCATTTTCAGAGCTTCAGAACTTGGCAGATATAGGTACCATCCAAAAGTATAGTAGTGTTTTCAGGAAATTTGATAGAGTGTGGGTTCCGATTACCTCAGCCACCGAGACTTTTGGAGCCAGTGTCAAAATTCAACAGTCAAATGTTGAGCCAGTTATTGGTTCTTCAGGAACCCTTTCAAAATCCCAGACTGCTTCCAACATTGAGAGTAACAGAAGTTCCAGTTCATTTCACAGCCTTCATCCACAGTTCATTGGTTTTACCCGTGGGAAGCTACATGAATTGGTAATGAAATCATACAAAAACAGGGAGTTTGCAGCTGCCATAAATGAGGCTTTGGATCCTTGGATTGTTGCAAAACGGCCTCCAAAAGAGATCGATAAACATATGTATCTCAAATCAGGTATGGGTGAGTTGATCATCCAGGTTTCCTTTTGTATCTACAACTGAATAATAGGAATTTCATGATCAAGTGTCTCAAATCGGGTATTAGAAGATCATCTTACTGCACTTGCTTTGCACAAGTGCCTTGCTGAGAGATGAAGCAGTAACAATTTTTCTCCTGCTTCCTTCAAATTTCTCTTATTGTGTCCACTATCTAATCGATATTTCATGCCTTTGTGGCACGTGTGACTTTGTCACAAGTAATTGATGTTTGCTGTAAATGTTTAGATGGTCTTTATGTGTTCTGTTTAAGGCTCTACATGGATGGTACTATCTGAAACTTTTCCTTGGACCATAACTTTTTTGTTCCATGTTTTCTTGTGGTTGGTCAACATCCATATTTTCCACAGAAATCCTTATATTTGATTGTTCGTCTTTATAGGTGTGAAACCTGAACTTACTTTTCCTCCATTACCTTGTTCCTCTTTACATATGCTTCAAGTTTGTTTTCATGTGTCCTCTACTGTCCTGTCTTTCAAATACCACCTCTCTTTCTTCATGTGTTGGCGATTTTTGCTTCCTTTCTTTTTAATTGCTTCTTTTTGTACGTTTTTCTTCAACCTTTTCTCTTTGCTGTGCCTTTTATGGGATCGTATGTTGACGATATATTAAAGGTCAATCAAATGAATATCATTACAAGAAAGCTATTGCTTTGGTTGTGCTTAATGAATTTTGCCTGTTGCATCATTGGTAATTGTATCTTAGATCATTGCGTTGACCCTTGTTCTTTTTAGCTTCAGTTTCTGATCATATATTTGCATGCGATTTATAATTAATTAATTAATTATATGTGGTATTCAATCTGAGGCTCTTTCTCTGGGACTGGTGAGTTGCAGAAATAGATGCACGTGCTGGAAAAAGAGCCCGGATGCAGCCTGCGCAAAATGACGAGGATTATGAAATGGAGGAAGGCACATTGCATAAGGATGAAACCACTTTTGAGCAACTATGTGGTGATACTAATTTCCACAGAGAAGAGAGCATGTGTTCTGAGATTGAGGCGGGAAGCTGGGGTTTATTGGATGGTCATATGCTGGCACGAGTCTTTCATTTCCTGAGATCTGACATGAAATCCCTAGTCTTTGCTTCCTTGACTTGTAAAAAGTGGAGATCTGCTGTTAGTTTTTACAAGGGCATATCAATTCAAGTTGATCTTTCCTCTGGGCCCCCCAACTGTACCGACATGATGGTGAGGAGTATCATGGTAAGTTTTATATATGTTTGGCATTACAGGCTATAGCCAATTAAGTCTTTACCTTCCTGAGGATCAAATGATTTTTTTTTTGCAGAATGGTTATAACAAAGAAAAAATTAATGCAATGGTGCTGGCGGGTTGTAAGAATATCACATCTGGCATGCTTGAAGAAATTCTTCGCTCTTTCCCATGTTTATCTTCTATAGATATTAGAGGTTGCACCCAGTTCATGGAGTTGGCCCTTCGATTTCCAAATATTAGCTGGCTCAAGAGCCGCACCAGGATCTCTGTGGAGTCAAATTCTAAATTAAGGAGTCTTAAACAAATCAGTGAGAGAGATGATTTTGGGGAACTCAAGGAGTATTTTGATAGTGTGAACAAGAGAGACTCAGCTAATCAATTATTTCGTCGAAGTTTGTACAAACGCTCAAAAGTGTTTGATGCTAGAAAGTCATCATCCATTCTACCCAGGGATGCTCGTATGAGGCGATGGGCAGTCAAGAAATCTGAAAATAGCTATAGAAGGATGGAGGGGTTTCTAGCTTCAGGTTTAAAGGACATAATGAAGGAAAATACCTTTGATATTTTTGTGCCTAAGGTACTGCTACTCACTTTTTTTGTACTCGTATGTGGTGTGCTGCATATTTGCTTCAGTTCTTATTCCATTTTTTTGTATTTTTATTAGTTGTCAGAAATTGAGGATAGGATGAAGAGTGGCTATTATGTTGGGCATGGATTGAGGGCTGTCAAGGAGGATATCAGTCGAATGTGCAGGGATGCAATTAAGTAAGTTTATCTTTAATGGTTTTATTATGTGTTTTTATATCTGCGAGGATTTCCTTCAGCTCGGCTGCTATGTTGTATATACTTTGTATTTTGCTCTTTCTGTGTTGGACTATTGGTAATGCAGATCTCTTTTATTGCATGCCAGCATTATAATAGGAATGAAACCACCTTGCATGCCTCTTTTTCTTTCTTCACCATACCCAACGCATACCTCTATTCCTTTCTTACCATAAATCATCTTTATTTGTTATTTATGTAAATCTTCAATTGCAGAGTGAAGAATCGGGGTGCTGGAGACATGAATCACATCATTACATTGTTTCTCCAACTAGCCTCTCGGTTGGAAGAGAGTTCTAAGTTTTCTTACGAAAGAGATGAGCTCATGAAGTCATGGAAAGATGATTTATCTACAGCATTGGACTCTGCTCCAATTAAACATAAGAAGAAAGCTACTGATAAGAAGTACATGAATAGGAGCAATGGTACTATACTTGCTAATGGTAGTTTTGATTTTGGAGAATATGCATCTGATCAGGAAATTAAGAAGCGGATATCCAAACTGAATAGAAAATCCATGGATTCAGGAAGTGAAACTTCTGATGACCGGTCTTCTGAAGATGGCAGGAGTGGTGGTGGTAGTACTGCCTCAGATACAGAAAGTGATTTGGATTTCCGATCAGAAGGCCGACCTGGGGACTCAAGAGGAGATGAATACTTTATGACAGATGAGGATGAACGTGAATGGGGTGCTCGCATGACAAATGCGAGTCTGGTTCCTCCTGTTACTAGGAAGTATGAAGTCATAGACCAATATGTTATTGTAGCAGATGAGGAGGATGTCCAGCGAAAAATGTCTGTGTCTTTGCCAGATGACTATGCTGAGAAGCTTGATGCACAGAAAAATGGCACCGAGGAACTGGATATGGAACTTCCTGAAGTTAAGGATTACAAACCTAGAAAACAGCTTGGAGATGAAGTTATAGAACAGGAAGTTTATGGAATTGATCCCTATACCCACAATCTTTTACTTGATTCCATGCCTGAAGAAGTGGACTGGCCTCTGTCACAAAAACACATGTTTATTGAAGATGTGCTACTCTGTACGCTGAATAAGCAAGTCAGGCACTATACTGGTGCCGGGAACACTCCAATGACATATCCTTTACAGCCTGTTGTTGAAGAACTTGAACAAGCTGCTATGGAGGATTGTGACACAAGAACAATGAAAATCTGCCGGGGTATCTTGAGAGCCATAGATAGTCGACCTGATGACAAATATGTTGCTTACCGGAAGGTATAGCATCTGAACTTGATAGAATCCTCCACTCCAAACACAGACATGCACAAAAAAAATAAATCTGTAACTTTTACTGCAACTATGGTTATTTTACACCCATTCTTTTAATCCTCAGGGGCTTGGTGTTGTATGCAACAAAGAAGCTGGTTTTCGAGATGATGACTTTGTTGTGGAGTTTTTGGGAGAGGTATGAATCTGATTAGTTGGAAAATGGCGTTTAAGGAATATTTGTCATTATTTGATTGTATTGTAAAATAATGTTTTACAAAACTTTTAGAGTCTTTCAACCGTGTAATATCTTTTGATATGATAGGAAACTGCAGTTGTGTTGCCAGGACCATCTTCTCTGTATTGGAACGTGCATTGTGTGATCCTGCTACGTAGTCTTGTATGAGATCTCTGCTTTAGATGTTTGTCAGAGGTTTCTTCGCTTTAACATCTTAAATATGTTTGATGCAAGTTAAAGATAAGGATGTCTTATGATGCAACTCCTAGTATTGTTGTTAACTTGGTATAGCATGTAATTACTGCCAATTTTCCATTGCTAACATAGGAAAGTGCATGTATTTGAAGGTAATAACCATGCCGTAGTTTGCTTTCTTAATGTTTTTGCATTGGCTGCCTGGTCTCTTTCTTTAGAATCAACCTTTGGTGTTTCATGATGGAAAGCTTTAGCCTTTTTCTTTTGCTTCACCTTGAACTTAACGTTTACAGGTATATCCTGCGTGGAAATGGTTTGAGAAGCAAGATGGGATTCGATTATTACAGAAGGACAGTAAAGAGCCAGCTCCAGAATTTTACAACATTTATCTTGAGAGGCCAAAGGTGTTGTTTTACTAACAACTTCTGTATATGGGCTTGTCTTATATTTTCTCCTCTTGTTTCATCAAATTCCCTGATATCTTGTTGCTGTTTTTCAGGGTGATGCTGATGGTTATGATTTGGTTGTTGTTGATGCCATGCACAAGGCAAACTATGCAAGTCGAATCTGTCACTCATGCAAACCTAATTGTGAAGCAAAGTGAGTTTTTCCTCCCTTTTATTCGCTGTTTCTGATTAATGTGCAGAGGTGTAAAGCATTGTCCTTGCAGTCTGGAAAGCTTTGCCAGTTATAGAATATAAAGTAAACAGTGGTGCAGTGATATTATCTCTATGCGACTCGTAATCCTTTTATCTGTTTATGGAAATGTGTCATGATTGTCTTTACAGTAGTATTTAATAATGAGTTAATGGAATTAATTCACTGTTGTATGGCACTGCTAAAATGCATCTTAATGTATTTCCTTTTGCTCTCCTGATGTTAAATATGAATGTTCTATTTTACATCCTAGGAAGTTAGATGATTGAATTAGATGCTTGCAGCCAGAAACATGCCATGAATGACCATATGTGAAAAGCAAATATTCAGATCTGTTTCCTGGTGGATGGTGTTATATACATGTATCACTTATATAAAAAAAAGAAGGTTATATACATGCTTGCTGGATGTCTTTCCTTATACTTTTTTTCTTTTTTCTTGACTGACTTTTGTATGAATCAAAATGTCTGGAATCTGGAATTTGATTATTTCTGAGTTGAGTTTGAGATACTGCTTCATTTTTCTGTTCAATGAAGTATTGTTCCATTGAAGTTTGATCTTGATTTTGAAGAAATTATGAGGAAAAAAAAAAACATCTTAACTAGATGTAAGACTTATTGTAAAAGGAAAATGCTGCTCAATGTTATCAAGTTTTTAATAATTCAGTTATTAATTATAATCTCGTGAATGCAGAGTTACTGCTGTAGGTGGTCAGTACCAGATTGGAATCTACTCTGTGCGTAAAATCCAACATGGCGAGGAGATAACCTTTGATTACAATTCTGTGACAGAGGTGCACATCATTTACCTGTTGGCCTTTTCGCAATGTAGAATATAAATTTCATTTTCTTCATATCGAATGATTGGTGACTTTTTATATTGCAGAGTAAAGAAGAATATGAAGCATCTGTCTGTTTGTGTGGTAGCCAAGTTTGCAGGGGCAGCTACTTAAATTTGACTGGTGAAGGGGCTTTTCAAAAGGTATGGTCTAGGATTGAATTCTCTTCTTAGTTGATATCTTTTTTTTATCTTGGAAAATTATTATAATATCTTATAGTTGTTATTGCAAAAGGTTGAATAATTACTGTACTTCCTAACATAAGTTTTTGAGGTGTTTTATTAGATGTCAACTGAACTGTACTTATCATCAGGTGTTGAAGGAGTGTCATGGATTACTGGATCGACATTATTTGATGCTCGGAGCTTGTGAATTAAATTCTGTGTCTGAAGAAGATTATCTGGACCTGGGTAGGGCTGGTTTGGGTAGTTGTTTACTTGGTGGGTTGCCAGATTGGGTGGTTGCATATTCAGCTCGTCTGGTTAGATTTATAAATCTGGAAAGAACAAAGCTTCCTGAGGAAATTCTAAGGCATAATTTGGAAGAGAAAAAGAAATATTTTGCAGATATATGTATCGAGGTTGAGAGAAGTGATGCTGAGGTTCAGGTAAATGCAGAGTGCATGCTTGTGATGTGCATGTGAAATTCTCTTGCGAAGTTTCTGTTTGAGAGAATATGCTTATAGTTACTCTTTGGATACTCATGTTTTCATTTCTTTGGCCTGAGCAGGCTGAAGGTGTCTACAACCAGAGGCTTCAAAATTTGGCTGTTACACTTGACAAGGTCAGTACCACTTGCCACTGTGTACGTTAAGTGGTATATTTTTGGTCTACTGGTCTACTTCCTTGAGTTAAAATGCACAACCTCTGGAGGCAATGGGGATTGGTAGTTCTTTGGACTATACAGCATTTTATACAAAATTTATACCTCTGATATTTAGGTCTTAGGGCCAATCATTTTAGGTTTTGGTCTGAAATGTAACTGATATAGAACCTCCGGCAAGATCACCCCATTGTAACCGCTGGAACTGATTTAATTATTGCCTTTGTTTTATCCAGCATACCTTGTTCTTAACTCATCGAACGTGATTATAGAGTCTACGTATTTTGGTGCAAAATATCAATCTCTGATATTTAGGCCTAAGAGCTAACAATTATAGGTCACAATCTGAAGTCTAACCTGTAGAAATGATTTAATAAGTGCCTTAATTTTCTATCTGCATTCCTTGTTTCCAACTCATTGAACATGATTATATAGTCTGGCTAACGAGGCTCGAGGTTTGAGGTCTGAGTATGTTGATTTAGGATCTCTTCTACCAATAGGAATTTGTGAATTCTTAAATATTCTAAGTTCTATATGCAGGTGAGATATGTAATGAGGTGTATATTTGGTGACCCAAAGCTGGCTCCACCTCCACTGGAGAAGCTTACTCCTGAAGAAACCGTTTCCTTCCTCTGGAAAGAAGAGGGATCACTTGTTGAGGAACTTCTGCAGTGCATGTCTCCTCATATGGATGGAGAAATGCTAAATGACCTTAAGTCCAAGATTTATGCACATGATCCATCAGATTCTGATGACATTCCGAAAGCAATCCAGAAATCATTATTGTGGTGAGCAGCGTCTTATATTGCTTCTTCCTCTTTTTTTTTTTAATTTTTTTTATTCACGTTGATTTCTTGGAAAAAAGAAAAGGCAAATTCAATTGAAATTGTTTTTTGTTTTGAAGGTTGAGGGATGAGGTCCGCAGTCTTCCATGTACATACAAGTGCCGGCATGATGCTGCAGCTGACTTAATTCATGTTTATGCTTATACAAAGAGCTTCTTTAGAGTTAGGGTAAGTCCCTCCCCAACCAGTCTCCTCCAACTGGTTATGTCTATATTCTTTGCCTTGTACTTTTGCCGGAACAATTGTGTGCTCATCTTCATTAATCTTCAAGTAACACTATTAATTTCTTGCAGGAATATGATGCATTTACTTCTCCACCGGTCCACATTAGTCCACTTGACTTGGGCCCCAAATGTGCTGATAAGTTAGGGGGTCTTCCCCACAAGTATCAAAAGACCTATGGTGAGAACTATTGTATGGGGCAGTTGATATTTTGGCATATCCAGACTAACACTGAGCCTGATTCTACTCTTGCTAAAGCGAGTAAGGGCTGCTTGTCATTACCTGATATCGGTTCCTTCTACTCAAAGGTTCAGAAGCCATCACAGCAGCGCATTTATGGCCCAAAGACTGTGAAAATGATGTTGGGAAGAATGGTATGTTTCATAACAATTATATACTGCTAGTTGTTTGATATCTTTTTATCATAAGATGTTTGTTTTTGCCCCATCCTGTCCTGAACTGAACCTGCCAAGATTTCTTCTCGTACTCTGGAGATGATAGACTTGTGTCTTCATGTTTTGGTTTGAGAATGTTTCAGGCTGAATCCAAGATGCTCATGGTATAAAATTGACTTCAGTAAACGAAAGTTACCAATTAGAATTATATCACCTAGAATTAGTTTAGCCAAACTATTTTTTAACCGACAATTCTTATCTGCTTTGTCCCTATGTTTTCAGCTAAGAAACTTTGCTATTTTAAGGATAATGAGTCTGAGACCTATAATATTTGAAGTCGGCTGATGATAATCCTGAAGCAATGTCTTATCTGTTGATGTCGTATTTACAGGAGAAGTACCCTCAGAAACCGTGGCCCAAGGACCAAATATGGTCATTTAAGAGTTCTCCAAAAGTTTTTGGCAGCCCAATGCTAGATGCTGTATTGAACAAGTCCCCACTAGACAGAGAAATGGTACATTGGTTGAAGCACAGACCTACAGTATATCAAGCGATGTGGGATCGATGAGGTCTTTCCCCAGATTGGGTAAAGCTGCAGGGGGGGTTATTAATTAGGCAACAACAGCTTGTAAGTGTTCTGGAATGATCTCTGCATTTTAGTTCACAGCTACCCCTTTTAGCATGGGAGTTGGGTCATCATTCCAAAACATCTTTCCCTCAGCTGCTTTCTCCTCATTCTTGTGTACAGTTTTTCGTTCTTTTCAATCTTTCCTCCTTGTGATTTTGTAATTCATTATTTGGTAGCAAAGCATTTTTTTTTCCTTCTGCTTCAAGTAAAGAAGAAAAAAGAAGAGAAAGTTTCCCATCAAATCCTGCTGTCTGTGTTATCTCCTACCCCTCCTCCTATGTGCTTGCAATTATAATATAAAGATCCATTTGCGTTGAAATACCCATTTATCATGAACCTTGGATGGCAGAATGTCTCAGTTGTTACTCTGCAATTTTGCCCATCTGTTTGCCGAGCTCGAAAAGAACTCCTGAGCTCCTAAAAATTGTGTTTTGTGTTGGTAAAATCTCATGGCAAAAGCAATAACAGCTAGGTTTCTCACCTTCCTGGTTCCACCCTCTACCAGTCGTCCAAAAAAGCACAAGGTACTATGAATACTGATTCCATGCCGTTACCGTTGTACCATCTCATCGCTGCCCATCTGAGGTACCATGGCAATCCCACCGTTTTGTGCAGAGAACAAATTAAAACCCCTGTCCTGCCCTGCCAGCTAATTCCTACAGTACTCTGTATCCTGACACCCTACTGTACTGACCTCCAATAGCATCATCCTTCATTCCAGTGTCGCCACCACCTGCGTAGCTGTGTACGATCGAACTACTTATTATCATCCTACACGTGTCCACCCCACAGAGAGAAACAGCAACAGCAACATCCTTCTTTTGTTGCGGTTCCTCTCCATTTCACTTTGGGTCTGGTTGTTGTTTTCGCTTAGGCAACACATTCGTTGTGGTTATGGAAATGGAGATCGAAGATTTTGATTCGGACTTTGTCTTCAATGGAGATCCAGCAATCCAGTTATTCCCATTAATCTCCGGACATGATCATGCCGACCGTGCCACCACCTTTAACTCCTCTGTTTTCTCTGACGTTGGAACTCCGGCCACTGCAACACCGATGTTCAACTCTGTTTTCTCTGACGCAGGCATGTTAGCTCCGTCACTTCTCAGTTACTACTACAGCAGCAACGACCTGTTAACTTCAATGCCTCCTCCTCCGAGCACGACGACATCAAACTTCACTAACTTATTGCACGAAGATGGTGATAATTACTACTATTACACCCCTCCCGCCTCTGAACAACTCGGTCTTGGCAACTCTTTCGTCTTGGCCCCTGAACTCAGTCCACCTCACGAGTCAGCTCAACCTTATGATTTCTTCTCTTCCATCCCGTCACAGCCAGTGGAGTCAACCCAGCCGCATGACCTTTTCTCTTCTGTCCCGAACGAGTCAGCAACTCGCTCCGTTTTGAATGACTCACAGACTCTGGAGTCGGTTCTTGGAAAGTTCAATGCTGTTACAAAGAAGCCGAAACGGTCGGGCCAGATGAAGAAACCGAAGCGGTCTGCTTTTGACTATGGTACCGGGTCGTCTTCTTCATCAGCATCGGTTCTTGCGAAACAGAGAATCGCTGAGAGGGTGAAATGTTTAAGAAAGGTGATGCCTTGGATTACTACAAAGATGGACACTGCTACCGTACTTGAAGAGGCCTGTAGGTACATCATGAACTTGCAAGAACAGATTAGAGCTTTAGTACAGCCGAGGCCTGCCACTTCTTTCGATCATTATAATAACTTCGTTCATGGTGCTACTGATGGGGGTGGTGGTTATGGGGAGGGTGTGGTCAGTAGGGAGCAGATTATGGAGATGGTCCTGAAGGCAAATGTGGATCAAAACTTTGTGGGTTTTTGATCTGAATGGTGGGTTTTCAAATTCAAGTTTATGATTTTCGTGTTGCTTGGGGAAGAAGGGAACGTTTTAGACTTCTAATTATCTTCTAATCTAAAGCATTTTAGGGCCTAATGATAGGTTTTAACTTCGTTTACTTCCAAGTTTTGTTCTTTTTAGGACTTGAAATGAATAGAAACAAGATGATGAATGAATACATATATATTTACAAGTTTTAACAAGAAATTGATTCATGGTATTTCCTGTTTTTTCCCTTTTAATTTCTTGATTGAGAAACAGATAACTTCAATGTGCTTTTTGGTGTTGTTTTGTTCTTCTTGTGTTAAGAGTCTAAAACACAACGTTTTTCTTATGATGATGATATTGTCCTGTGATCTCAAATCTCTGTGTTTGATGAAAAAAATCTTTGTAAAAATTAATTTTTTTTGTTTTTTTTTTTATTTTTTATTTTTAAATTGTTTTGATAGTTGATATAAAAAATAAATTTTAAAACAAAACTAAATCAAAAGTCTCTAAATTTTTTTTTATCCTCCAACAAACTGATTGTTTGCAAGAAGGTTTTGGATTTGTGAGAAATTATCAGTTACATCTACTGTTTTTTTTTTTTTCTCACATAAAATTGAAACCCATAATAAAAATTATTTATTTATAAATTTAGTGATCATACAAGAGAGAGCACAACTTGAAGAGGTAAGAGGCGCTAGCAGTGTAGAGCAGAAATCAGAACAAATTGTAAAGGATGGGCTACTGGCCTGCATAGGAGCAACTAGCTGCAATCTTCCAAGGTGCCCATGTCTGCTACGGCCTTCCTACTTGGTTCATATAAAATGAAAGGCCAATCCACCCCATGCAATCCAAAAGTTGCAGAAAATCCAAGAACTTAGGCGTGTCCCACTTAAATTATTGAATAGAGGACGCATATCATGGCAGCATTGATTTTAAATCACGCAGTTTCTTGAGTCAAAAAGATGGATTTTATACCTGGTTGTTTCTGGGATGGAGGTATGAAAACGGGATCCTTTTTGCTAATTAGTCACAAAAGTTGCAGAAAGTCACAGAGAGTCAGAGACTATGTTTGCCAATGGGATAGAGGATGAAGATCCCACCGTTTTGAGCCTCAACCTGTAGTCTTTTCATGCACTATTTCTCTAACACTAGGCCCGCCTCCTAGACCCTCTGTTGGAGCTTGAAAGACGTACTCGTTTCTTTCAGGAATTTTGCTTCCTCCCTCTCTTAATTTGACATCTCTTCAAAAAGTAAAGAAGGATGATAACATGTAACAAATCATCAATGTTTTTTTTTATTATTATTAATATAAATGTCGGTACAGCTTACGTGCATCTCGATTAATTTCATGGGTCCTGAAATTAATTACCATGTAAACCTCCAGTGGCCATCATATTAGCAACCACATGGCTCGAACCTGAGACTACAAGGGGACCAAACCCTTTAATCTTAAATTTTTATCACTAAGCCACCTACTAAATGATTATGAATATCATTATTCTTCTTAACAGATCATGAACAAATATGAGTGGTGGTACAAGTACCCCCATGATTTTTCAAACTTGTTAAGGAAACTAAACCGAGAAAAATATTAATTAGATTAATTGTTTTTATTAAAATATTATTGTGTTGTTCTTCTTATAAAAAAAAATCTCTTAATATAGATTTGATATTGAATTCATTGAATTACTAAAAAAATCTAGCTGAATCAACTAGATTTTATTGGGTTAATATTTTATTTTATTCAACTAAAAATTTATCTTGTATCAAATTTAAATTCTCAAATTTTTTTCTCAACTCATGGAGCTAAATTGGGTTTAACAATTACGAGTAGAGTTATTTAGTTAAAACAAAACTAAATAATTGTTTATAATATTTAGACTTTAATTTGGAGTTTATTTGCCAGAACAACTAATTTTTTTTTCAAGATTCAATGCTAGGATTTAAATAAATAAAAAAAGCTTGTTTTTAAATGAAGATATAAATTTAAAGACATGTTTTTTACACATCTAAACTGATATATTGAAAAAACATAAAAATCTCAGAAATTTATTTTAGATTGAAACACAATTAGATAATAACTTTGGAAAGCATACTCATTAATTTGACCTCAAGCAAATATGCAAGGCTTGATCTGAAACTACTTTAATCAACCTATTTAAATCAAACGTGAGGAGATAATGGTGGCAATTATTTTAAGTAAAAAGCTAGCAATTGTTCCCTTCTTGCCTATCTACACAAATACAGAAATACTTGTAAAGTCAGAAATCACAAAGATCGCTGGGCCATTGTTAGCTTGCTTGCTAGATGCCTAGGCACGTTCCTCTATGAGCTGGTTTATACCCTTCTTTTCTTGCTCCCCCATCAAAGGAATCCAAGGAGAGAAAAGAAAAGGAGGAGAAAGCAGACACAAGGTAAAGTTTCCACTGTTGGGACAAAAGAAGCTTTTGCTAACTTATCCCAGCTAATCACATTTTCTTCTCCCTTTACCACTCTTTATATTAGACTTTGTTCATATCCTGTTTCCCATCATCTAAATCTTAGCCTCAACAAGATATATTTAGAGAGTGTGCTCCATTTTCCCTCCTTTTTGAGAAAAAAATGGTTAAAATAGGAGGTGTACTTGTGTGTCTGTTGATTGTTGCCATGGATGTCGTAGCTGGTATTCTTGGCATCCAAGCTGACATTGCACAAAACAAGGCATGTTAATCCAAGCCATAACATGTTTTTTTTTATATATTAGTTATCTTTATATCTTATAGTAGCCATACACACATATATGACTCATAATTGCCATTTCATTTTTGTTACAGGTTAAGCACTTGAGGCTTTGGATATTTGAGTGTAGAGATCCAAGCCAGGATGCTTTCAAGCTAGGGTTAGCTGCAGCAGGAGTTCTAGGACTAGCCCATGTTATTGCTAACTTGCTTGGTGGATGCATGTGCATTTGTTCTCAAGAAGAGCTCCAAAGAGCATCTCCTAATAGACAACTGTCTGTGGCGTGCTTCCTCTTTACCTGGTAAGTGAAGTTGCATGAACATTTTCTTGATTCCAAGCTGAGTTAACAAGCTAATTACGTCTTGATTGTGTAGCTTGAACTAATCAGCCTATAATTAGTGGATTAGTTCAGTATTAGTGATTAAGCAATGAAGTTTCTACATCTAATTATCCGGGCAGGATCATACTGGCTGTTGGATTATCCATGCTAGTGATTGGCACAATGTCGAACAACAAGTCAAGAGCCTCTTGTGGTTTCACACATCATCATTTCTTTTCGATTGGAGGCATTCTGTGCTTTGTCCATGGGCTTTTTTGCGTTGCGTATTACGTTTCTGCTACTGCTGCTGTTAGTGAAGAAAAGCATGGAGGCCATGCTTAGGCCTCTCTTTTTACAGGGTCCCATGACTCTTACCTTTCATGATATAAAGAAGATTTCTTGGTTTGTAAAGCTGTAAAATTTCTTTCAGTGCACATTGCATTTTATTATCTTATCGTCACCCTAGCTACTTGATGGAACATCTCTCATGTTCATCATCCCGGGAGATGCCTTGAGCAGACATGATCAATTTTTTTTTTTTTTTTTTTTTTTTTAAGGATGAATTTAACGTTTTAGAGACGCGATAACATTGTGCTGTTTGCTCATCATGCAATTAGGCATTTTTGCTGACCAAATCATAACTCACGACCCAGTAGGGTCACGGACTCACCTATCATTCATAGTTATAGAACATGTTCAAGGCTCAGCACGTCAATTTGGTGATCCACAACTCAAAATTTAGTTGGAATCGGGTTTTATTTTGTGCTAAATCATGATTTAGATTAAAACGAGATTGTTTTATGGTGTTATATATAAATAAATACTGAAAATACATTGTTTTAATGAATATTTAACAATAACAAATTAATAAAAATCATAGCTTAAGTTGACAATCCAATTTACAATTCAACTCATCCAACCTACGATGATGTTATGCCAAGTCAGCCTTCAATTTAGCTCTTACATCTATGCTATCATTATAAAAACCCGTGTTTATATAATAATATCAAGACCCAACATTTTGATATATTCAATATCTACTTTTAAGACACGTGAAAATTTAATCGTTATGGCCCTTGCTCATTTAAAAAATCAATGGCCTAGTTGATGAGGGTATTATTGTCATTTCTATGAGATTTAGGAGATTTTCATGTATTTGCTTATTTTTTTTTCCTTTTCTTAAGTATTTTTTTTGTTTTTTTTCTCACTTTCTATCGGAGTTTTTAGTTGTTTTGAAATAACATGGATTATACATTAATTTATTTTTGGTCTTAATTTATTGAATTCAGATTTTTTAAAAGAAATTTTATTTTTTAATTAAATTAATTAATTAATTAATTAAGTATAAATCACTTTATAATATTTTTTTTTTTTACCTTTTCAAGTCACTGATATGATATCACATGCAATGTCTTAATTTTCTAAATCTTATATTTTTTTTCTTGCTTCTTTGATGTCGCAAGGAAAAAACTTAGCGCGTGGCCAGCTAGCTGAGTATTGAGGCACAAGAACGTGATTTTGGCAAATTTATTGAAATGTCTCTATACATATTATTAATTAGGTTTATTATTTTTATTTGCGTAACAATTTATCTCTAATTTGGTGAATGCCTCTAACCTAGTTTGGATGAATGACACGTCGTCCCTACTCTTTTCAGGGACATGTCGTTTACTTCTGTAGATGGATTTAAACGTGACGAGTCAATGATATATTATATTAAAAATAATTTAACATGTTAAATTTAAACATGCCACAATTTCAATACAACTTTTATGGGTAAAGAAATTTTCCACAGAATGACAAGAAATTCATGCTTGATGGATCTTCTTGGACGAGCAGGGCACCTGGAGGAGGCGCACGCACTTATCATGAACATGGAAGTCGCTCCCATCAGTGATAAATGGGCTGCACTCCAGTCTGCTGGCTAACTACATCAGAATGTGGAGCTAGCTGAGATTTCAGTGGAAAATCTTTTTGGTATGAATTTAAAACGGTTGGGTAGCTAATTTGGCCTATCCACCATGCATGCTGCTGAGAAAAGATGGGGCGATGCAGAAAGGGTGAGGGCAAAGGCAAGAGAGAAGGGACTAGTGAGACCACCAGGCTGCAGTTTTTGTTGAGTAAGAGAAGAGAATTTACTGGTTCTCAGTTGGCATACACTAAATTAATGGAGAGGAGACAGGCGTGCTAAGCAAGACGACTTCACAGCAGCTAAGAAGGCAGGATTCAAGCCCAAGACAAGTTCAGTGTCATACAATGTTGAAGAAGTAAAGATGAAGATACTTTTGAGAGCATTATAAGAAATTGGCCTGTTCATTTGCTCTTAATGCACACGTCCAGGGACCATTACAAGAATCACTAGAAACCTTCGGGCAGGTGGAGATAGCCACTCTGTAATAGAGCCGATTTCCAAGCTCGTGTTAACCAGTTGTTTTATTATGCAGAATGTCTGCAGGTTCCACCGCTTTGAAGATGGATTTTGTTACTGCAGTATTTATTGGTGAGTAAAATTGGATACTGTGAGCCATATATAGATACTGTGTATTATTTATTCAAACAGCAGATACATTGAAAGCTCACTCATAGCCCTAGAAGGAATCCATATTAGCATTGAATGTTAATTTGATTCCTTCACTCTCATTATTCTCTCTGCATTTTTCCATGTTTTCACTTGAAGAAAATGGATTTGATCCCGTTTATCAGACCACCAAGCAGACCAAATTGTCCAGCTCCATCAACCGGCATATCTGTTTGTTTATTCCATGGGAATGGCTTCATCGGCTTCGTTGCATCTATGATATCGTCAATCGGAATCTGTGGGTTTGATCGTTCCAGCGGGCCTATTTCATGGCCATATTTGCTGGGGTCTGGGCAGTAATCCTGAAAACAAATAGGAAGTTTGGGATTAAACGAGGACTTTTAAAGACTTCATTACTAAGCACTTTTCTTTCTTTCCCTTTCTATGTATTTGTGTAGGCACTGCTTACTTGATCAGCATGCATTTTCCTGACGAATGTCTTGAACAGGTTGAAATTCTTTTCTTCAAATAGTTCATCATATAACCGAAGGTATGTCACCCCAAACATCCTCAGTTTAGGAGGACCCCACTTGTTGACACCATTAGGCCTGGCATTTAGAAGGATCTGATTGTAAGCTTCAGCATCGTATCTTGAAAGTGCGTTCTCACCTGCAACTTCAATCTTCTCTCTCCATGCTCCACTGAGGACCTGCACATGCGTAGGCAAATTATCAACTAATCATGAATACAGTACGAAAATGTGCACCTTTATCTACTTGTCATTCTTAAATTGACATCATATTCACCAGGGTTGTTAACAATAGTATTCTAAGAGGTTGTCAGAAATGAATGACAGGCATCTTAACCAGTCCAAGTAGGGACTGTGATTTAGAGATCTTGCCTGCTGAACTAGTTCCTGAGGTCCACTTTTAGCTTCTGCTGATTGTTCTGAGTCCCTCATCTCAAGACATGTGAAATTCATAATAGCATGATGCCTTGATAGAATCCTTGCTGCTGGTCGGTACCCATCTCTGTCTTTCAGGTTGTAGTATCCTGCAGTGAGCTCCGCAGCATGACCATGATGTGTATACCACCAATGCAATCCAGATACCTGTTTTGAAAATAGAATGTGGCTTTATTATTCTTTTTCTTCCTTCATTAGTTAAGAAAAGCAACAAGGTCACGAAATATACTTTAGCTGCTAATTTGACTTTACATCCCACAAAAGCTTTATTGGCTTCATCGAGGATATCATCTCCATGCATCAGCAACTTGTTGGAATACCAAGTTAAAAAGAACTTTCCCTTTTCAGTAAGGTATGTCCCATTTTGTTTAAAGAACTCTGTTGAGTCAGGTGTGTCATTGTATGTCCCTGCATCATCTGGCAATTCCCATTCAGGGTGGCCTGCATTTTTTGCTGCCTCTTTGAATTCTGCTTTGAGATATTTATCATAACACTGCAGTTAAATATTAGGTAATGTGTGTTAGAGAAGAGCATATGCTTACTGATGAAATTTATCGTTCATAATTTGTTGTCAAAAGCAACTTAAATCAGTGGTACCTGAAATTCCCCAATGCCAGGAAAAACCCATCCTTGAGTTTCTGGATAAGAGGGATATCTTAACTCCCCTGCTGCTCCACACCCTACTTCAATATCTATTATCTGTCCAGCTTCAAGAAAATCCGCCATGTTCTCCCTGAAGCTCTTCATGTAGTCACTATACATCTAGATGGATCAACAAATTTCTTTCAGTGGCTTGGAAGTAAACAAGATAAAGGATTATAATAAACCACAAGCTTTTTTATCATGTACAGACTATGGCTTAAATGTAAACATCAGGTTGACCAAATTGCATTCATCTGGTATAATGATTCATAAGCATACTTAAATTATCTGACTTTACTGAAACAGTATTTGGCTCCCTAATCTCCTTGGCTGCATCAATTGGCACTCCCAGGCGAGTTTTCTAGTTCATTTGGGGGTGTTGGGGGGTGGGGGGAGTTTTCCAGGAACTAGTACTGTTCAGTTCACTACTAGGATAATTGAGCAGTGCTTATGAAGACTATAGCACTCATCACCTAACTCCATTAATGAAAGCTAATCATTGGATATCATCTTGAACTGACATTAGCATGATCATTCGACACATAGATAATTAGTTAATGTTATGTGCTAAACAATGCAGTGAACTACGGGGATTGGATTGCTTATCAAACTTACCTCAATGGCGGTCCGCCCACCAAAGAGAGGCTGGTGATCCACACCAAGGGAGAGGTACTCCTCGTTTCTGTTACCTGATCTATTGGTGTAAAAGATATCAGGATCTGTTTCTCCAATATCACGTACCCATTGAGGAATTGGGATGTAAACAACATCCCCTACATTCCCACCACATTGGTGGAATGACATTATGGCTTGTATCTTTAGGTCACATTTGTTAACAAGTTCAAACAAGCTCCTATAAGCACTCCAATCATACTGCTTAGGGCCTTTGGCTTCTATGATTCCCCACCATACATCCACCATGACCCCATCAATCCCAGCTGCTCTTAGATCCTTAAGCTGCTTCTCGAGCTTCTCTCCACCTTCAAAAACGTTGTCAGCTGTAACCACTCCCAACTGTAAAGATATAGAAAAGGATTAGTAGCATACAAGATTGCTGCTCATGATATATCTCAGTATGCATACTTGATATTTAATAGTGAGAGCGTTTTTGCTACTTACTGGGAGCATTACATAAAGTGGCACATAGTTTTGTAGCAGCTTTTCATCATAGTTGCTTCCACCCTGCATTTTCCTTTTGAGTGAGGGAGGGTTTTAGGATCTATATGGGAGTCTAGAAGTGAAGATGCTGTGCATTATGCTAGTTCAGTCATGCCCTTTTATTGAAGCATAAAGCAGAATACTATTCTGTGATCTTATCTTTGCAAGTGAAACAGTGCATGTCCAGTGACGAACGAAAAGAGTGCATGTGTTTGGGGGATACAGGTGGGGTCTTTTGGATAGATAAGAACAAGATTTTTCCCTTTATCTTTATTCAAATCATATCCACAACAAGGACCACTAGATCTTATGCAGAATTAGAAAGTATGTTTCAGACATGAAGGGCAGTAAAGTCAGTCCAGTCTCTTGAATTTGACCTAAAGTATCGCTGAAAGGACTTTTTGTATGCTAAATATCGAAAACGTACAATTCAAAATGCACCTACCACAACAATATATCACAATCTTGCTGTGTTGTCATGGCCACATCTACTTAAATAATTGGTTGCTGCCATGAGATTTTTATTGAGGTTGATTTTGAAACTAGTAGTTACCGCACTTACCTCTGATGCTGCGGTGGAAACTTCAAATGCCACAGCTTGTGGTTCCCTTGCTTTACTTCTGGCAACCCTATGTTTTACCCTTTTTACTAGTGCACTTTCACCTCGATAAATCAATGGCAGTTCCCAAAGGAGATGCCTGTGATGTAGCCTCATTTTCTCTCGCAGAGCACCTGGTGTTGGATAAATTATGCTTGTCATAATGACTACTGTAGTAGTAGTGTCTTTCACTGTTTATCACCTTGACAAAGTGATTGAACAAAGATTCTATGGCTACGTACTAATGTTGTTTGCTCGAGCAAAAGATTAACGGAAAGCTAAAATGAAAGGATGTGACGAATCGGTGAGCGCTCGTTCTCGGATGAGAAAAACCCAGTTCTTGTTTCTTATGTTGAATGGTTAAAGCAATTCTTGTGAAGTTTGTGAACATGGTGCAACCCTTTTGGAGCTTCAATGGAGTCCTCTTGTTGATTGATCAGGAACAGAACATTGTAGTTCACTCATGCATGTAATCCCATGAGTGGCCAATCTTTTTCTTCACGTTGTTAAATTAAAATCGTCCATTTTTCTCTGGTCATATTATTTTTGTCTCATGATAGTTCATCAACTTGCTTCGAGTCACTGTCTTCTCGGCTGTCTGGTAAGAAGAAAGAAACGGGTAAAATGCTTTAGGAAAATATCATCAAATCAAAAGATGGACCACTGAATTCAAGAGCACTACTCTTTGTCGTATCATTTTTATCATGTCCTATATCTCTATTACAAAACAAACAAATGCATTGCAAAGAGTGCAGATATTTAATTTCCTGAAGTAGATGCCTGGATGTGTCTGTGGATAAAGTACATAAGGGTTGGATTTTATTTTTTTTGAACCCTTGGTTTATTTTTTATTTTTTTTTAAATGTGGGTGTTCAAATTAGTTTACGCGTACTTCGACTAATCTCATAGGTCTTGAACCATGTAAGCATTTAGTGACCCTGAGATTTGTGGGACTCGAACTGGTGATTTTTAGGAAGCAAACCTAAGACCTAACCAGTTTAGCTACATCTCTCACAGTTACTCTTGGTTTATCCTTACAACTATGGTATATGACATGTTTAGAAATATGAGAAAAATTATTTTTTAAAATATTTTTTATTTTAAAATATATTAAAATAATATTTTTTATTTTTTTAAATTTATTTTTAATATTATCAAGAAATAAAACCTAAAACAATTACCCGTATGGGATCCCTGTGCAAGAAGGTATCTACTGCCTAAAGTCTGACACCAAGGCAACCTCAATGAATTCCTAATGTTGTATGGGCCAAGTTCATTCTTCAACAAATAGTGTATGCTGTTTCTCGTTCTTAGATAATACTAGCTTTTTGGCTCGCATACATTACGCCGCGGGTCAGTTTTGTTTTTCAACATTAAAAAATGTTAAGCCATTAGAAAGTCAAAGATTTGGTTTATAATAATTGAAACACTTTCAAAATATTTAATTAATGATATATTGGATGACATAAATTTTAATAAAATATTGAGATATATAACGATATACTAGATCGACTCGGGTCAATAATGATTAACCTGTAAAATTCGTGATCTAGGATGTGAGATTATGATAAACCATGGAACCCGCATTGAAACAAATTAAAAAACCCAATTATAATGAACTGAATATCAAATATCAAAAGCGAAAAAAATCAAATTAAAAAAAAAACAAAAAAAAGTGACCTGAGTAAACTTATATTGGTGGTTGGAGCAACGCTACAAGACTAAATTTTTCCAGATATAAGAAGAACAAAGTTAAGGCGATAATAGGATTTCTAAAGAAGCAAAAGAAATTCAAGACTCAGGTCATTGAGTCGATTGGATTTAATAAGTTTAGTCAATTTAATAACATTAAATACCAAGCAAACTTTGGTGAATATCCTAAACTCAAGTTCCAAAATCATAACTGTGAAATCTTAGATTTGATCTCAGAAGCTCAATGCCTAACCAATTTAATGTTGAAAAATAAAATTGAAAGAAAAAAAAATAAATCCAAAAAACTTGTCCAAGCAAATAAAAAAGTAGCAATAAAAAAAATGAGAATTAAGTTCAATAGAAAAAACAATAAAGGAGGATCAAACTGCAAAAACTAATTTTATAAATCATCTCAAATAAAATAATTACAATTAAAAAAATATGGACTAGATTTGAAGAAAAAAGTGAATGGCAACAGTTTATTTTTTTAAGGACGACGCGCAAATCGAGGTAGATAGAAATGAAGGGGGAAAAGAAGAAAATCAAACTAGTGCAAAATTAGACAAAATCACCACGCGCACTCTGTTTAGGAAGAAAGAGGATGCCGAGATGAAATGAATAACAGAACAGAACAACAACTTCGACCACTAGAGTCAATCACACGTGCCGCCCGAAGATAGCGGAGCAACTAACGTGTGTAATGAAAGCATCAACAACTTTTTTTTTATTGTGTTCATCAAATTATTACATTGCCCAATACTATAAAAAAAAAAACCTTTATGAAATTACAAAAAATACCCCTAAAGCCACTACATAGTGTTTTAAAAAAATAAAATACCAAAAATGATCTAAAGCATAGTCAAGTGCTTTTACTTTTAATGGTTTTCAAATAGTTTTACCATGCAAAAGAATTGTGAAAAAGATCAAAATGCCCCTTAAAAATTCTAAAATAACAAATAAACCCATAAGAATGCAATTTTATACCAAGGCCAGTTATACTTTTTTTTTCAAAGAGAAAACACATAATTTTACTATTTCAATCCGAATCACATCTTTATTGCAAAAAACTTTTCCACACCATTTAGGTTTTTCGTTAATTAAGGATTATAATGGATATAGGATGCATCCTACATCTCCATCTTCATGGAGGTTCTTTTACCTCCAAATATGTCTTTATTTATATTATAAAATGAAGGCATAGCTCTAAAATTTGAAAATTCAGGATTTAATTTAATGTTCTTTTATTGATTTTTATTAAATTTAAATTTTATTAATTTATCTTAAATATTTTATTTCAATTGAAATTTAGTTATTTAGATTCTCATTAAGCATTCATGAGTAGATAATTAAAACGCTTAACTCATAATTGATGATTTCATTCAATTCCTACAAGATGCATGTCAATATAACCATAAAACATATATATTGAAATTAGCTATGTATCAATATAATAGCATATATTGAGAAGGTATTGAATTGATTTTTTTTAATGAATAAATTCAATCACAATTTTGAATAAAGAGTTGATAATCAAGTAAAAAAATGATATTATAAGTTACATAACTATAATGAAATATAAACTTAATCGATATTTATCAAATTTAAAGTAGAGTCAAAACTAATCCTTTTATTTTTCTTTCTAGAAAGAAATCATGAATTGGAATCCTATTCGAATAAATAGAAGTTGTGTAATGGGAGCAAGAGTTTCTAGAAACATTTAGAATATTTTATTTCCGACCAGAAGAATTTTTTTTCAAATAGTGTTCCCTCAATTATCTATTAATTACAAGCTTTTTAAATAATAATATTTTTTATTAAATAAATATATAAATCAAATAAAATAAAGTTCATCAAGGTGATCTTAAAAAACATAGATTTTTCTTAATAATAATGTTTTTTAATTTTTATAATTTTACTATTGGAAAAATTGGAATAAAAACAAGAGAAACAACAACGAGTGGCAACCATGTAAATAAAAGGAACATCGACAGGTGTTGATGGTCCCGTAAAATACGCGCTGCCATCACCATCCCGAGAGGCTCGACTCCCAATATACCCCCTCCGGCCTTACCTTCAATCGGCACAACTAACCTTTTTAAAATCCAATAAAATTACTAATTAACCTCTTCCAATCTTTTATTAATTTTTTAATTTTTTGGGTTATTATTTTTTTAAATGAGAGTAAAGTTTTTTTTATTAAATAATTATGAAGTTGATATATGCTCGAAATAAATCTTCCAATAAAATTAAAAGCTTAATACAAGGTTTAGTAAATTAAGAAAATATGTTTAAAGGGATATAAAGTAATAATTATTTCTATTAATCAAGAAAATACTAAACTTCAATGGAATTTTTTGTAATCCATATGAAAATATATTTTGAAAAACATAAAAATCCAATATCCAGTGGTAAAAAAAGCCCAGATTATAAGCTGTTCTGTTCTAGTTTGATTGGATGGATTCAAATTAATAAGAAGAAATTTACATTTTAAAAAGTTAAAATAATATTATTTTAAATTTTCTTATAAAAAAATTAACTAATGTTTGTGAGATAATCCACAAAATTAATCAAAACTTAACTTTTGAAAGTTCTGTAAAAAAAAAATAACGGTGTGATTGTTAAAAACTTTTTTTTTTTTTTGTATTTTAAAAATTCAATCTGGTCTCTAAATTACAACACCAACAAATATGTGGTACGTAGGGAAAGCAACAAAGATCTTCACAACTGTACTTGCAATTCTCGCCACCACTTTAACACACGTGTGTTTGTTTTAGCTTTTGACATGTTATGGTACGGTACAGTATAATTATACACAAAACTTAATCATAAAAAATTAATTTTTCTTATTTTTTTAGTTTTTTTAATGAATTTCATACCCAACCTCAATCTCCACCTCTAGTACAAACACACATGTTAACCTACCTCCATCACCTCCTCCTCCTCTTCTGCAGTCACCGCCGCCGCTTTCCCTGCCTCCTCCTGCTGTGCCTGCTATAACTAGGGCGCCACCTCCTAATAATCCGCCGAGTAGTGCTGTGTTGGTGACTCCAGGTTCTGCCCATGCTTAGTTTAGCTGTACTTTTTGTGTTATGGCTTTATTTTTACTGTATTTAAAAAAAATTATTGTGGATAAATTTTGTATGTTTCTAAAAATCTTGGTTGTAATTGTTATTTAAAATGTTTTTTTTAAAAATATATTAAAATAATATTTTTTTTATTTTTTTAAATTATTTTTTATATCAACACATCAAAATAATCTAAAAATATAAAAAAAATACTAATTTAAAATATAAAATAAAAATTTAAATTTTTTAAAAATATTTTTGAAACACAAAAATAAACGGAGTCTTCATCTTTTCAAGTGAGACCAGAGAGACATGTGCTTCCCTGACATGGTGGCATATACAGGAGTGGCATATTTATGGACCTTGCAACTTGTTGAGGCCATGGAATGCAGGCGTCAAGGTTTGAAGAGTTAGGCACAAGAGATGTTTAAAGAAAAATACAATTAGCAGCATTATTCTTGCAGATTTTATTTTTTTTAGTTCATCAGTTTCAAGTTCTGGGACACTGCAAAAGATTGCAAGAACAGAAAAGTCAACGATTTCTCAGAGAATTATTTATGGTGCGATAGCTTTATCAACAGGAGCACACAGCTTCTCATATCTTCGTACAGACAATCACAGCACATAGACGTCCGTAAGGGCCATTTCATTGGGTAATGTGCTTATTTTTTTGGAGGACTAGTGAAAAAGAAAGTGAATTCCAGAAATGATGTGAAGAAACTTAATGAATTGAGCTTGTGAATTGTACGTATATATATAAAGACTAGAGAAGGCAGTGAAATCATAGCTTTGTACATGATCTTTGCCAAAAGTATATGCTAATAATTAGAGGTGAGTAAAAAAACCGATAAACCAGAAAAAAAACTGAAAAAACTAAACTGAAAAAAAAAAACCGAATTAACCGATTAAAAAATCATAAAAAAATTCCGGTTCGGTTCGGTTTTGGTTTCCAAAGTCTGAAACTGATTGAACCGAACCGAACCGGTTCAACCATTCCAAAGATTTAAAAAAAAAACCAAGTATAAATAGAAAAAATCCTAGAACTAAAGCCCTCCTCCTTTTCTCTCTATCTCTCATCTCATCTCTTTTAAGTTCACCCCAGCATTAACATTTACTTTAATCAAACTATATTGGAACATAAAAAAAGAGACAACTTTTTGATGATTAAAATTCTAACTTCATTTCAAGTTTATCTCTGCAGTCTGCATCTTGTGGGTTTTTGTTTTTTTATTTATTATTATGTTATAATTTGCTTGTAGTTTGTGGGCAGATCTGTGTTCTTGAACAACAGAAACCAAGATTTGCTTGTAATTTGTAGGCAGTGGATATTGAGATTTGCTTATAGTTTGTGGGCACTGGGCATATCTGTTTTCCTGAACAAATGAAACCGAGATTTGCTTGTAGATTTGCTTGGAGTTTGTGGGCACCTTGGGCACCGAGATTTTCTTTTCGGTCTTACCAGTTTTTGAACAACAAAAACCGAACCGAACCGAAACCAGTCAGTTTGAACCGGTTTCGGTTTTAAAATTTTAAAATTAATAATATCGGTTTGGTTTATTTTTTTATGTAAAAACCGAACCGAACCAAAAATGATCACCCCTACTAATAATAAAGACACCATCATACAAATAAGCTATTTTAGGCAATGATGTATATATATATATATGTTCTGTATGTATGTTCTGCAATACTCCCCCTCAAATTGGATCAAGAGTATTGATAACCAATGAAAATAAGTAAATGGTAGAGCCTTGATGAACATATCAACTAATTGATCATAAATATATACATAGCTTGTTTGAATAAGTTTAGATTGAATTTGTTTACGAATGTAATGATAATCTGCTTCAATATATTTAATTTGTTTTCAATGTTCAAAAGAGTCTGATTCCACTTGCAGAAAGGAATTCAGCTTCCTCTCTATGTGCTTGCGCTGAACAGCATCCCCGAGCAGGCTAATCAGGTTCAGAAAATCCGCGGACAAACAAAGCTATCTCTATATCCTAGCTAAGAGCAGCTTCTACGCTAAATGCAATATGTATAGCTGCAAATATCATAGCACTATATTTTGCTTCAACACTAAATCAAGTTACCACAATTTGTCTTTTGCTTTTCCAAGACACTAAATGTAAAGAGAATATTTTGTTTTTATTTTGAACAATGATTATTGTGAACAAATTCTTGTAAAATAAAAAGAAAATTAAAAAAAAAAGGGTTTTATTCCATCCATGCACATACTGATGGTATTGAACCAGTCAATCTTCAAACAAGTTTTCCTTTCTTTATCAAGCTTGGAATTGATTATACGAGAATGATTAGGGTAATTCGAAATATTGTATTTGATTATTTTAAAGCTCTACATTGATTGATATTATAAACAAAAAATTCTTTTATATATATATATATATATATATATGTATGAAAAACTAAAAAATAATAATAAGAATTTCAAATAAAATAAATAACAGTTAAAATAACAGGAATCAAATCTATTATTTAAAAGTAAACCATGAAAATAATCCTAGCTCGTATAATATCACAAACAAAAATAATTATTTCTCAATTTTCTATACTATTCACTATCTATTTATCACACATTTAATTTTTAACTTGATTGACTAAAATTTAATCAACAAGTCCATTTTCATTTATTTGTTCTTGATAATAACTTGTAGTGCTTCTATCCACTATATGATCAACTTATTTATACACCAAATCTTTTATAAAATAAAAATTTATTTCAAATTCAATAATTTTTCTATTGAAGTTGAGTATCTTAGAAGATAAAAATTAGGTTAATTGGATTGGGTTTGGATTTTTTTTTGGTCCGTTTCAATTGTAAAGGGGCTGACCCCGTGGATTGAGAAAAGGTCCAATATAGATTGACTAAAGGCCTCGATTAAAAACTAGGGCAAGTAGCCCAACTAATTGATCAGAGATTCAGGGTATTGAATATATCAAACTAGGACCAACCTAATATATGTAATAAGCCCACGCCAAGATTTCAATGTCCTATTGCCAATTATTAATTATTAACAAAAAAAAACTAAAGCTTATGGGTAAAATACTTTAAAATAGTGTATTTTTTTTAAGAAAAATTAATTTGGTCCTCAAAATGTTTTTTGGCACAATTGGGCCATATAGATTTGAATCAAATTTCATGTTTTTTTTAAAAAAAATAATTGAATTGAAAGAAAAGGAACTGGAGTAAAAAACGAGGGTGACATTGGTGGTGGCTTTGAGATTTTTTAAACAGCTTCATTTTCATCCCTCATCTTTTTTAGCTATTAGGTGATTGACCTCTATAATTCACTGAGGAAGAGAGAGGAAAGTAAGAAGAAGAAGAAGAAAAGTGTCGTTGGTGTCAAACCGAACCTTTTATCGATGCACACGCCATATATCTAAGGAGAAGACGTTAAGATGAAGCTAAAGCCACCTCAAAATGGTTTTTTTGGCCACTGGAATCAGTTGTTCGCGCTATTCGAAGACAATTGAGAGATTGACGCGATGATGTGTGCACAACACCCGTCAACCCTTTTTTTATTCCTTTTTGATTATTAGAATACTCAAATGACCCTACCCTAACTAATTAATTTAAAAAAAATGCATGTTAGGTTTTTTTTTTTAAAAAAAAATTAAAGTGTAAAAAAGTTATCTTTCTCGTGCATTTTAATTGAAAATACAAAACTAGCTTGAGTAGAAGTTTAAAAACTGATTTCTTTTAAAGATAGTGTTATAAATTCACTGTCCAATTACAACACAAAAAACTTGTTGTATCCCTAATCAATTTGAGAACAATAAAATTTTTTCAAGGAAAAGACTATTTTACCCTTAAACACATGGCAAAAGGCCTTTCTTTAAAAGCCAAAAAGGAGAAAACACTTTTCTATCTACAGTGAACTATTTCTTGAGAAATATTTTGTTTTTCATTTATAATTTTTTTAAAAAACATAAAAATCCAATAACTGGTACTTAAAATCATAGCAATTGAACTATCACAAAACCCAAATAATAAGTTGATGTTGTTCGCTTGGATATATTCAAATTAATAAAAATATTTTATTTTTAAATAAATTAAAATAATATTATATTATTTTTTTTTATAAAAAAACTAACTGAAATATTTTGAAATTGTTTAATATTGTGGTAGTAATTTTTCTCATTTAAAAATACATTAAAATAATTATTTTTAATATTATCATATAAAAAAAATTTAAGAACACCAAAAAACAATTAATACAAAAAAAAATTTAAACTTTTTTAATATATTTTTTAACTTCATTTTCAAATAGACCTTCGACTATGTTAAATTTTTTTTTTAACACCTACCTCGAGCTAGAAAAGAGTCTACCGGATCTAAGATTAATCTATTAGGCGGGACAAGTTTAATCAATACTTAACTTTTGAAATTTCTGTAAAAAATAGTAATCAAAATAATAAGAATCAAATTTAATAAAATAAAATAAATGGAGATAAAATTGAAAAAAAAATCTAATTCATTGAATTATTAAAAAAAAAATATAACTAAAAGAACAAAGAATGAATAAAAAAATAGAAGTTTAGGGGTTGACTTGAAAAATCAAGTGGTAGGGTGCAAACACTGAGGAAGAGAGAGGAAAGAAAAAAGAAGAACAAAATTGTTGTCGGTGTCAAACCAGACCTTTTATCGGTGCACACGCCATATATCTAACAAGAAGATGTTAAGATGAAGTTAGAGCCACCTTAAACTCGAATCAGTTGTTCGTGTTGTCCAATACAATTGAGAGATTGACGCGCTGATACGTGCACAATACATATCAATTTTTTTTTAATTCCTTTTTAATTATTAGAATACTCAAATGACCCCACCCCAACCAATTAATTAAAAAAAGAAAATGCATGTTAGTTTTTTTTAAAAAAATTCTAAGGGTAAAAAAATTATCTTACTGTGCATTTTAATTGAAAATACAAAACTAGCTTGAGTAAAAGTTCAAAAACTGATTTCTTTTACAAGTAGTGTTGTAAATTCACCGTTCAATCACAACGCAAAATACTCGTTCTACTCCTAATCAATTCTAGAACACCAAAAATTTTCCAAGGAAAAGACTAATTTATCGGAAAAAGCTCCTTTTTTATTTTAAAAGCCAAGAAGGAGAAAACACTTTTATGTCTACGATGAACTATTTCTTGAGAAATATTTTGTTTTTGATTTATATTTTTTAAAAAAACATAAAAATCCAATAACTAGAGGTCAAAATCATAACAATTGAAGATGTTATTCGCTTGGATAGATTTAAATTAATAAAAATATTTTATTTTAAAAAAATTAAAATAATATTATTTTTATTTTTTATAAAAAAACTAATTGAAATATTTTGATGCTGTTTATAATAGCAATTGCTTTTTATTTAAAAATATATCAAATTAATTATTTTTTAAAATTTATTTTTAATATTATCATATAAAAACAATATAAAATTACCAAAAAATAATTAATACAAAAAAATTTAAATTTTTAAAAAATATTTTTTAATTTCATTTTGAAATAGAGCCTTTGACTATGTTAAATTATTATATTTAACACCTAACTCGAGCAAGAAAAGAGTACCGGATATAAGGTTAATCTATTAGGCGGGGCAAGTTTAATCAATACTTAACTATTGAAAGTTCTGTAAAAAATATAACGGTGTCATTGTTACAAACAATTTTTTTTTTTTTTTTGTATTTTAAAAATTCGATCTGGTCCCCTTCTCTTAATTACCACACTGACACTCACTCTCCGTCTTCTTCCCACAGAACACCATCACCATGAAAAGAAGACGAAAAAGAACCAAACCCCATCTCCTTCTGTAACTTATCAGACCCTTCTCAGCTTTTGTCCTAAAAAATCTACTACAACAACAACAAATATGTGTTACGTAGGGAAAGCAACAAAGATCTTCATCTTCATTGTAACTGTACTTGTTATTCTCGGTCTTGTCTTGGGATATGAACTCTTACGCCACCGCCTTCACAAATCACACCAATGCTCTGGTGACGACGATGATTGTCACCCTCCACAATTAACCTTCCCTAATCCTACCACAAGTGGACCTTCTGGGCTGACCCCACCTAGCACAGCGGGCATCTACCAATTCAGTCCACCACCACCTACCCCACCGGACAGTGGCACTAACCTACATCCACCACCACCACCTACCCCACCGGACAGTGGCACTAACCTACATCCACCACCACCACCCCCACCTACCCCACCGGACATTGGCACTAACCTACCTCCACCACCACCTCCTCCTCCTCTTCTGCTGTCACCGCCGCCTCCTTCTGTGCCTGATATAACTGGGGCTCCACCTCCTTCGAATAATCCGCCGAGTAGTACTGTGTTAGTGACTCCAGGTCCTGTTCATGCGTAGCTTAACTTAGCTGTACCTTTTGTGTTATGCTTTTTTTTTATTGTATTTTTTTTTAAATTTTGTGGATAAATTTTTTTATGGGTTTGTACAGGGGATGGTTCGTTGGGTTGTGGATTGTATTGTCGGATTTCGAGCATTAGTGAATTTACAGAGCCGTCCCTGAATCTTTTGATAAAAAAAATATGTTATTGATTCTTTGCTTTCCTGTTTTTTTTTTTTCCTTTCCTCCCTTGATTTTTATTTTTATTTTTTTAACATGGTAGATGAATTAATTTGAAGGTTTTTAACAGAAAACAAAATGTTGGTCCAGTTTAGTCTGATGCTCAGAATCAGCTTCTGAGAATCTTCTTCCGAGAATTGAATATGGAAGAGAGCGACCCTGGGATTTCAATTCAACCCTTGTTAAAGCTTTTCGTCTAATGATTCTTCCAGTCACTGAGATGCCTGCTTTTTTGACCGGGATGAGATTTATCAAAAAAAGGTGATGGCTATAAGAACAAGATTTTAAATTTATTCGATAATTATCTGATAATAATGGCAAAATTAGTCAAATTAATGTTTTAAAAGTTGTGAAAGGTCTAGGATCTGATACAGTTTGTCTTCACTAGATAAGGGGAAAAAAAAGGAGGACTGCCATGACAGGTGGTCTCCATTGATTTTTTTGATGATCCTGTGCTCAGGTTACTATTATATGAATGCCCAGGAATCTGAAATGCAAAAAGTTGCAAGAAAAAGTCATTGATGATTGCAGTCTGCAGATCATCAATGACCTTTACATGGGCATAAAGTTTAGCCTTTCCATGTGAGACCAGAGAGACATGTGCTTCACTGACATGGTGGCAGATACAGGAGGAGCATATTTATGGACCTTGCAACTTGTTGAGGCCATGGAATGCAGGCGTCAAGGTTTGAAGAGTTAGGCACAAGATCTGGTTAAAGAAAAATACAATTAGCAGCATCATTCTTGCAGTTTTTTTTTATTTTTGAGTTCATCAGTTTCAAGTTCTGGGCACTGCAAAAGTTGGGAGAACAGAAAAGTCAATGATTTCTCATAGAATTATTTATGGTGCTATAGCTTTATCAACATGAACAGACAGCTTCTCATATCGTACAGACAATCACCCCACATAGACGTACGGAAGGGCCATTTCATTGGGTAATGTGATTGATTTTTTGGAGGACTAGTGGGAAAGAGAGTGATTTCCAGGTATGATGACCATTTCATTCGGCCCCGCATTTGGATAAATTACGCCACTAGCAAGTAAAATATAATTAAATACTGAAATATCATACATTTTAAAGATATTATGGTTCATAAATATGACATTATAATAATATTATGGTTCACAATCCAATCCTGATATATGACTGCATCAGTGAAGGAAGTATGGCATCAAATCAAATATTGTAATTCAAAACAGATTTTCTTAAAAATATTTAGATATTTGATTAAACAGTTGGACTATAACCAAAACAATTAGATCGTTTTAACTATGGTAAGGTTTTAAATTAAACGTTTATAAAATCATAATTTTTGTTAATTTAAGATTTTATTTACTTTATGATTTTAGAGAGTTAAGATATTTATGATTTTATCAAATTTTGGACTGACTTTTATCTATATAGGAACCATACACAAAGTTTTGTTCAACTTAAAAAAAACCCGCAAAAAACCACAATAATCACAATCAACAAATTCTAACTAAACTCAATATATTATCATATTTTATAATCACAAGTAACCACCAGAATGTAAAAAAAAAAAAACATTTATACATGCAAAATGAATATAAAATAATTCAATAATATAATATTCAAGTAATCCCAAAATATATAAACATAACTTATCTATCTATCTACATCTACGTTATCTACAAGATGATCCGGGCTCATTAGTAGCACAATCGGATCCAACTCCTGCCTGAGTGATTTCATCCTTTACCATGGCATCATCAAGAGTACTTAACCTCTCTCCAAATATTTCAACTCCAGTGCGGCAAACATTTAACTACCTGGACACTATAGTGTGAACTTCGCTTTTGTTATCAAATGGAAGGCCACCTTGAAATGGCCAAGATTGAAATTGCTGGGCAAGCCGACCATGAGAATTAGGCCACCTGAAAATCTCTGTATTTTTCCACCACCTTTCATTTTCCATTCCCGAGGTAGTGCATTTCCTAACCCTACCTCCCTTTTCGAGAGCGCCTTCGAGCCTTCATCTTCTTTAAGATGCGCCTTTGAGCCCTTGACCATCCAAGTTAGTGTGTTTCCTAACCCTACCTTCCTTTTCGAGAGCGCTTTCGAGCCTTCATCTCCTTTCAAATGCGTCTTCGAGCCTTCATCTCCTTTAGAGTGCACCTTTGAGCCCTTGACCATCCAAGGTAGTGCGTTTCCTAACCCTACCTCCCTTTCGAGAGCGCCTTCAAGCCCTCGCTTCCTTTTCAAGTGCGCCTTCGAGCCCTCGACCATCTAAGGTAATGCGTTTCCTAACCCTACCTTCTTTTGAGTGCGTCTTCGAGCCCTCATCTCTTTTTGAGTGCGCTTTCGAGCCCTTATCTTTTTTTAAATACGTTTCGAGTCCTCACTTTCTTTCGAGTGCGCCTTTGAGCCATCCTTTTCCTTTGAAGTGCTCCTTTGAGCTCTCATCTTGGGGATAAGACACCAATGAGACCCTTTCTTTGTATTTGTCAAAAAAAAAATCCTCGTTTTTTTCTTCATCGGGCAGGTCACCTGCAACAATTAGACCACTCGCGAAATCTTTCGCGTTTCTTCTTCCTATCGGGCAGGTCGCCTGGAACAATTAGACCACTCGTGAAACCCTTTTCGTGTTTTATTCTTCCTATCGGGCAGGTCGCTTGGAACAATTAGACTACTCGCGAAACCCTTTTCGCGTTTTATTCTTCATCTGGCAAGTCGCCTGAAACAATTAGACCACTCGCGAAATCCTTCACGTTTCTTCTTCCTATCGGGCAGATCACCTGGAACAATTAGACCACTCGTGAAATTCTTCGCGTTCTTTTATCCTCGGGCAGGTCATCCAAAATAATTTGACAATTTCAAAAAAAAAAAAAGGGTCACCTTCCATATGGTTTATTTCTTGATTTCAACATCTTTATGTAAAGATCGTATGTTAATTTATTGTTTTCGAAGCTTTCAAGATTAAAAACAAAAAAAACAAAAAAACATCTCCATGTAAAGGACTAGCTTGTAAAAGGCGTCGAAATGCAGGGGTCCAATTACAATTTAACTAGGGGCTTAATTACAAAAATTTCAAACCTTCAAGGACCAAATTGAAATTAGCAGTTGAATGGAAAACAGAGCCGTTTCTTGGACGACTGTTCACTGTCTTCTTCCTCCATTTCATCCGTTGGCAGCCAACGCGTACGTTTCTTCATTGAAGGCGTCGGTTACAGAGCATTTAGGAGGCCGACCGTTACCACCACCGGGGCTGTCTCTGGCCTTATAAAAGCTGGGCAAAGGCAACCCCGCGCAAGGAGAGAGAACTGGAAAAAAAGAGCAGAACCGAGGAGAGGAAGAAGAAAACAGAAAAAAAAGGAAAAAAACGGGGAGAGGAACACGAAAAAAAGAGCCAAGAGGGGACGGAGACGAAGGAGCAGGAGGGAAGAACACCGGGAAACAAAAAAAGCAGAGCAAAAGAAAGAAAAACAAAAGCAGAGGAAAGCCACCGAAACCAGAACCATTGTTGCTACTGTCTTCGGTATTTCCAGAACCAGGTAAGTAAGCTTCTCTTTCCCCGCTTTTCATTTTAATTCACTTCCTTTATCTGCTCATGCACGCGTGATTTAGTTCACGCGTGCTTCATGTTGCCCAGCCGGGTCACTGGCTTGGGCCAGTGACTGGGCCGGACTGGCTGGGTCTAGCCCAGCCCATATGGGCTGAGCTGGGCCCAGCCCAAAAAATAAAAAAATATATGTATGCATGAATAAAAATAACATAAATTTATTTTATTGGTTTATTCATTGTCGCCAGAGTCAGGAATAAAAATACTGATTTAAATTTATTTTTATTTTATTTTATTTTATTGTATTTTATTTCATTTAGCTAAAAAAAAATATATGTGCATGCATAAAAATAAATTTATTTTATTTGTTTATTCACTGACGCTAGAGTCAGGAATAAAAATATTGATCTAAATTTATTTTATAGCTACGTAATATTTACCAACGCTAGAGTTGGAAGTATCTGTACTTGAATATTCATTGGCGCCAGAGTCAGGAATATTATAAGCAAATTATCATAGCATAAACTAATAAACGTTTAGCAATTTAAGGAAAAACCAACAATGCAGTCTGCCTCAGGCAGAACGTTTAAGGGATGATAATATCTTCTCTTTTACTTAACCAGTCTCGAACCATAGAATCTCTGTTGACCAGTTACGGTTCCTAGTGACCATAATATTAGGTGGCGACTCCTTAAACAAGACCTTTTCTATAAAAGAACAAGATGTTAGATATCTGTTCTTTTTCCATAATCAAGATTATTTTTAAGGTCGCCGCGATGTCCGGGTGCGACAAATAGTGACAACCATTCAAATCTTTGCGTACTGAATGTACAAAGACTTGGGGTATAACACCCCCACAATCGGGATAAAATAATAATCTCATATCAACTGGAAAAATAAGTAAATTATATATATATACTTGTCACGGGGTCAATTTTTCGTCCCAAAAACAGACCTCGCGCGGCAGTCTAGTCCCGCTAGACTCAGCCTTTCCCTCGCCTATTCACTCGTGTTTTGCCTACGACTAGTTTGTCCCACAAACCCAAGAGATCCCACACCCTTTCAATGTCACAAGCAAACGGAATAACACAACTGAATGGAAACAGAATGAACAACACAACAATTTACAAGAACAAGTCCCAACCTTTTCATTAACTTAACTAAAGGATTACACAAAGTCCTTCTTGTGTGCTATGCCTAATCCGTTCTCTGCATGCTACACATTTTACAACCTATCTATTTACAAGATAATGGAAGTTACAAGAATAAACTACCCCTAACTTCCTGCACAGCTGGAGCACCCATTATCCCATGTTCTGCCAACTTCTTCCCCACATAAGAAACTGCTGCAAACTACCGATAATTGCTCCTGACCGCCGCAATCGCATTGGCATGTTCTCCCACAAGCCAACCGCCCACCGCGCCAGACCGCCTCGCATGCCTTGGACCGTCCGCTGTCCAAGTTATCGTCAGCCCTTGCTGCCGATTTTGTCGACGCTGCCGAACATTAACCATGCCCTGCCGAATCGTTGACGCACACTGCTGTCGAATCTGCCAACGCCCATGCACGATGCCACTGTCGATGCATGCCGCCATTCTCGCCAGGTAGTGTTTACATCAAGTCTAGGACTCGCCGTTTGTCTAGACTTATCGTCGCCCCCGCTGTCGATTTTGTCGACGCTGCCGATCTCACCAATGCTGCCGAATTCCCTACTGTCCCATTGTGTCATCCCAGCACTGTTTCGTCAAGCCTTGGGCAATCCTCGCCCAAGCCCCAACTCTCGTCAGCATACTTCGCGCTTAGCCGTTGTGTCTTGCCGCAACACACTCGCCGATTTTCGCTCATGTCACGCGAGCCGCCACTCTGTAGCTACTATCCAGCAATGCTTTTTGTCAGCCTACATCCTGACGGATTTTAACCCTGTGACAAACCTCCCTCACCAAAAGAAGTCGACGTCCTCGTCGAACCAAGTCTGAAGCACCTCCGCCCCAAGTCCGCACCACCGTTCACGGTCAAGATTGCCCACACACAACCTCTCGGCTTTGCCCATATTTTCATCCGAATATCGTCCACCGATTCTCGCGATGCCAAGCTAACATTCCCTTCGTCAGCTCTTGCCAAAACTCAAGCTGTGATCAAGTCTTCTCTCGGTTCCAGTTTGTATCCCATAGGTTAAACCAAACTTTGAGTCCCACCCAAAGCTTACGAGATCAATGTCCTCAATCCCGTCTGGACACCAACAAAGCTATAACACCCCAATGTCACATTCTTCCATGCTCCTCCAGAATTCGTATGCAACTTCCCCAAGCCACACACAAGCTGTCCTCATTCGTTAGCATTCCCACATGCTAATTCGTCCACCGCAAGCCTGTTTTCATGAAGTTTAGACACTTCCTCTAGCATCCAAGGCTTCCATTCCTTTCCTCATGATCAACACCACCATACGAAACCACTTCAAGCATCATGTGAACTCCCATACGGACACACAATACTTCAACTGTTCAGTATGCAAAACCTGCAAGAATTCAATGAGACAACCCATTCGGTGATCAACAAAATTTTTGCGTCGAAGTTCTTTCGTCAAGTTCCCAACTGAACCTGCTCAAGCATACAACCCGTAGCAACCAGCATCAAAATCCTATCTCGACTTGCTTTCCATAGGCTACTTGTCATACCCAAGACACTTCATCGCCCCACAAAATTTCGTTGACGCAACAAAGACCACACCTGTTTCAGCCCTTGTCACATGTTTCGTCCATCGAAAATCGAAACAATATTTTCCAACAACGGCCCAAGCAATCTGTCTTCGTCACCCTGATTCGTCCATCGTCAAGATACACAGAAATGCTCCTACTACCTCCCCACCAAAGCAGTGCACCAAACCATCCTCGTCGACGATTCTGGCTCCTCAACCGAACTCACTGTATCGGCTGCCGAATCCGTCATCCTTATCAGCCCATCGTCAAGACATCCAGACTCCCAAACCACGCTGTCCCCTAGCTTATCCACCAGCCAAGACATCTACAACACACTGTCTTGCTTCCATCACCCCCACTCTCCATTGCCGAAGTGCACAAAACAGACTTCGAATCTGCCCTATCACAAGCAAACTCGCCCAGCCATTGCCTCCTCCTCCAAACTGGTCCCAACGTGACTAAACTCCATCTCAGCCACTATTCTCGTCTTTTTTCCCCGCGCCGTCCCTCGTCAAGGTTTCCACCGAAGACACCAATTCGCCATATACTAGGCGCCTAGCCAAGCACCATCCTCCTCGATTCGTCTGGCTACACAACCAAGAACCCGACTTAGTTGCTGTGCATACGCATGAAATCTACGCACACAGATTTCCCCAACACCATCTTCCATACTAACAGTGTCGAGATTTCCCCTCTTTCGGCAACGATCCCTCATAAAGTAATTTCCTTCGCAAGAGTAGCAATCTGAACTTAACCTTGAATCCCTCACATTCTGCCTTCTTGTCTGACCATTCTTCGTCAGCAGCATACTTGGATTCAACCCCACCAAGATTCTTCTATCTCGTCCCTTCTTCTGCAAAAGACATGGACAAGTCACCAACATCCCAACGCTGGCATTTGCTCCCTTCTTTGCCCTTCCATCGACAGTTTCGATGGCTGAATCAGCACTGATCCTTTCATCATTACTTTGCGTTGCCCTTCGAGTCGTTAAGCCACCAAACTCACAGCCTTCGAACACTAATTCTGCCTAAGAACGCTGGCAAGTTTTTCCCCAAAATGGCTTCGAACAAACCTATCCTTCGATCTGCCCCATAGAACTATCAATCGTCTGTGTTACGAAACTGTCCATCGTTTCGTTGCGAACGTGAACCGCGCTCTGCTGTAAAGTCTGCCAGTCCATCGACAGCAGCGATGGTTCTTCCAAATCAGTCCTTCGATTCGTCCAGAGAAGCATCAGCATTCTTGTTGCTGATCATTGTGCTGAAGTCTGCCTACCCATTGGCAGAAACAGTAGCCCTCCCAAATCTGTCTGCCGATTTGGCCACAGAACAGTCTTGTCGTCCAGTCGAGAATATATATATGAAAGTCTACCGAAATTTGAATTGTTACTGTATTAATACACACCACCATTTTTTCTTCCCAAAAGACTTTTTTAATGAGCACACACTATTTAACCATAAGAATCCCAACAATTATGTTTGGGATGATCTGTCACCTAAGGAAAGTAAAAAGTCTCATTAAATGGTGACAACCCTTCAAATCTTTGCGTACTGAATGTACAAAGACTTGGGGTGTAACACCCCCACAATCGGCATAAAATAATAATCTCATATCAACTGGAAAAATAAGTAAATTGTATATATATATATATATATTATTCATATGAAAGTCTACCAAAATTTGAATTGTTACTATTTAAGTTTTGAACCGTTACTGTCTTAGGGTTATTGTCTTACATATCTCACATTTGATGTAACACTCTCAAAGTTATATCATCAAAGTAATAGCGATTATATAAATCTAATTTCCTATAGAAAATTCGGCAGAGTTTCCTTTATTTTTTGATGTTACCAAGTTATTGATTAGACTTCATTCAATCACAATACTCAATTTTCCATTTCGATCCAACCATCATGGATCATATCCCATCTCATCATACAATATTTCACATAGCAATACTTCATTGTGCTTTCTCAACCTTATATCATCAACAAATAAAACATAACAATTATATTCTTTTATAATAAAACATTAACTAAGTTCATACAAATAAAAACTCAAAGGATTCATATTGAACTAATTATTACTTTAACATGCAACCATCTTTTAAACATGCATAATTATGTTTACTAAACTTCTTTTCGAATAGTTTACTAATACTAGTTCCTTACTTATACTTTCTAAATATGCAAATACCAAAAGCAATTATCTTTAGGATAGATTTATTAAAATCTACATATAATACAAATTACATATAAAAACAAAAGATATTACATAAAAAACAGATTTAAACACGAAAGCCCATATGTAACGCTCTGCATCACCTCGTGAAATACCTGTATACATAACATTAATAAGAAATAAGAAAGATAACACATTAAAAATGATAAAACTATCATGTTCATAATTCTTCAAAATATATCAAATTGTCTTTCATCACTAACTTACTACATCTCAACATCAATAACCCATTCATAATTTATCAATCCTATACTTATAAGACCTCGGCAACCAACACTCATTGCTTAAATTTCAATTTAGTAATTCATAATTTACCTTAAATCCGGCTAACTCTCCTTGATAGCCAACAAATATTCGGTAATTACATATGAATTACTCCACAATTGGCTATTCTATTTTAATATCCAATCAAACCGGTAATTCCATACGAATTACCTAACATCCAGCTATTCTCTTTTAATAGTCAATTTAACTGTAATTCCATACGAATTAACCAACATCCCTATTATAATACAAACAAGTTTCCTTTTCTACTTTTTCCATATGAATATGTCATAAAACAACTCATAACTAATAATGACACTTTAAATTTTAAAAGAAAGTGATGAATCATCTACCTTTTACTCGTGATGGCCCAACTCCTCCTGTTTGATAACCAGCTTGAGACACAACTTCTGAATCAATCAACTATCATTATATTATTAGTCCATCAATATTTTTCTTATGTGGCGAAACGCAAAACACAATTTTTTTTTTAATTTGTTCTGATAAAAATTCATTCTCAAACATAACATTATCATTTCACATACAACCACATATTTAAAACAAGTTACTTCTTTTCTTGCTTTATGTTCATAATTTCTTCATCAAATAATCCTTCTATTCTTTATGCCTTCTCATCATATCATTTATTTTATCTACACATATGTAAGAACTATATTCAAACACAATCTAAACATCTCGTATTAATTCTTTTTTTTTAACTAGTTCAATTCTCTTTTAAATTAAATTTACTTATTTTTCTCAACTTTAATGCTATTTCTTCATTTAGTCTTTCTTACATATTTCAAATATTATGATTAAACATAGTTTCTTAAACATTAACATCAAAACTCATTCCTCCACTTTTTCTTCATTTGACCGAATGTCATCTTCCTTTTCCTCCCCCAAATGTTTCTTTATTTACTTGTTATTTCAACTAGTTTTCATGCTATTCCACTTCAACTTCATCATTTTTCCTTCCTCTCCTAATTTCTCTAAATTCCCATAAGAACCCTAAGTTCAAGAATCAAGGATTTAAGATAAATTAAAGTAAAATTCCATGAAATTACTTCCTAACTTAATCAAGTAAGCTTAAAAACATCTAAATCAAACATTAAATTCAAACTTTTCATGCTTACCAATTGAATTTCTTTCAATTTCTCTTCTCTCCCAAGGTTAGTCAAATTCCCTATCTCAATTCCTCATTCCTTCACTTGATTCTTTCTTAGATTAATGTTTTATAAGTTGGACTTTGTAAGTTTATAAGACTATTCTCTCACTTTTCTTATTTTTCCTTGGTTTTATTTTTTCCCCTTACTTTTCTCTCTTTCTCTCTCGCTTTTTCTTTTCCCGTTCTGCTTCTACCCAGTCGTCAACATATAAAAGGAAGGGAGAGCTGATTTGTTTTATTTTTTAATGGCAAATAATCATTTTACCCTTAAGGAGTCATTTTGCTTCTATTTGACAGTCCTTATTTTTTTGTTAGCACTACCGAGGTCTGTTCATCCTAAAATTTTAACTAGATTTTATTTAATATATTTAAGGTCTCTCAAAAAATGTTAGCTCAATCTGATGGCCGGATTGAAAATTACGTTCAATAACGTAAAACTGGTCAAATTGTGATTTTTTATCAAATTTCCAAATTTCTCCAAATATTCTGAAATTTTAACCCAAGCTAAGACATCATATTAGAAGGCTCCATATAAAGTTTTAGAATTTTCTGATAACCCGATCGAGAGTTAAGAATTTATTTTTACATAAAACTAGTCAATTTATGATTTTTCGCCTATAGGGTTTACATGGAGGACTACTGATGGATCCATATTTTAGCACCTTATGAAAATATAATTTTGAGTCTAAATCCTTGTTTAAAAGGTCTAAAAAAGGATGATTAACTATTGATAGATATGAAAAGCTTGTATTCATACCCAACATCTCTAGACTAGATAAAATTCTAGACTTGAATGACATGACTACGGTCAATGGGTAATTGTGTGGGATCAAATTTTTACAAGAGAGGTGAGGCATCTAAAGTATTTCTCCACCTCAAATAATAAGGACGAATCCAGGAAGTGGATGGAAGGGCACTAATTTCAACCTCCACACTATTAGAGAATAATATAAATCATAACCTAGAACCTCACCTAATAGCTTAAGTTATTGGGTTGAGATGGTTATTTCACATGGTATCAGAGCCTTAATGATCAAGTGGTCCCGAGTTCGAATCTCACCATCCCTATTTATTTGATAAAAATTAAGCACAAGGTAATATGAACCTGTGCAAGTTTCAAGCCCAAAGGGCTTTCACTTGAGGGGGTGTGTTAGAGAATAATATAAATCATAACCTAGAACCTCACCTAATAGCTTAAGTTATTGGATTGAGATGGTTATTTCACACACACCAATAGAATCACTGACATTGTGACAACCGTCGCTTCGCAATATAGTTATTAAAATTGATTTAAAGGTGAACTAGTCTTATAAAATTGAGTCTTAATTTAATTTTAAAAAATTTAAAATGACATTATTTGAAAAAATAATTAAAAAAATTCAAATAGCTTTTGATCGAATTATATGTTACACTAGAAAACTTTCCCCATGTGATTTTAAAAAGTCTTTCCCCGAGGGAGTATCGAACTCTCACTAATAAAGCTAGAATACATTTCATTTCATACGGCATAATGCTATGGTCTATAAAAAAAAAACTAGATTAAAAATAAAACAAGAGTTCAAGCTCCTAAATTTGGATTCAATTGTAAGAAATCAACCGGATCAGCGACCATGATCTATTAACTTTTTTTATTTATTAAAATAATATTATTAAAAAATTAAAATAATATTATTAAAAAAATCAAATAATTTTTGATTGGATAACAAGCCAACACAATTTTTTTTAATCAAATCATACTAATTTAACTATTTTTTCCCTAACTAATTTAACTTAATAAAAAACTTAAAAAATAAATAAGATATATTTGTTAATCAAACTTTATAAAATAAAGATTGTAATCACTTAATAAAAGGTTCCAAGTACAAAATAAATATTATTCAAGACCCCACTTATCATACATAAATAAAAAATAGTAAAAAAATATTTCTTAAATATTTTAAAAAATTCTATTTTTTTCAAAGTTTTTATTTACCTTAAACTGCTCTATAGCTTAGATCGCAAGTTAACTTATCAAAACTAATATAATAACAGTTCCCCACAAAATTAAGAAAAATAATTCACCCCATTGGAAAATGTTTTACTTCCAGCAATCCAAGAATGGAAAATACTTAGTTTTTTGGAAATCAAATGTTGTGGAAATTTAGAATGGAATGCTAAAACCTTTCGAAATCTCCTAACCCTAAACCTGCTAGACCTTCTAAAATAATAATAATAATAATAATAATAATAATAATAGTAATAATAATAATAAAAACTTTCCCAAAGAGAGTATCGAACTCTCACTAATTATTAATTAAGCACATTCCATTTCATACGACATAATGCTATGGTCTCAAAAAAAAAAAAAAAAAAAAAACTAGATTAAATAAAACAAGAGTTCAAGCTGCTAAATTTGGGTTCAATTGTAAGAAATCATCCGGATCTTTTGTTGCTACAAATTCTTTAAAATAGAACATTTTCAAGACTAAAACCATGAACTCCAAGATCAAGATGATGACTCATATTTTGATTACCAAAATGATCGTTGGCCATGGTTAACTCATTTTCCCTGGCAGCCACGTTCTTCTTTAACTCTTCCATGGCCCTCACATACTCCTCAAGCTCCTCCAATTCCATATCATCAATAGGTTCATCCCACCAGAACCTTGCATTAACATCATTTTCACACACCTTATTCCACTGTTCAGCCATTGCCACATGCTTCTTCTCCTCCTCCAACTCTTTCAATGCCTCCTCGTACTCTTTGTTCCATTGTTGAACTTGAGGGTCATTACTCACGGGCTCTAGCTCCCTAGCAGTAGAACTCTCATTGAGATAATGATCAAGTACCATGTCGACATCGGGGTGACCAAACGCAAAGACCTTTTTGCCTGGAGAGAAGGCAAGAATGGCCACTTGTGCCCCGCAGAGAAGGCTTAGCTCGCTTGCTTTCTTGACTAGACCCCCACGACGCTTGGAGAACGTCACCTGTAGATTGCTCTTCTCTTCTATCTGCTTGATCTCTATTTTTTTGACGGCCTTGGGTTTGCTTTTTGCGTTTATTTAACATCACCATGTTGATGAAGGAGAGAAAGATACGAAGGGAAAGAGATGAAGAAGGGAGATTCTATATATTTGTGAAGGTTTTATTGTATACATAGTGGTGAAATATGAGCTATATATACTTGTAACTTAGACAAAACTACAACCAGTAGCTGTGTACACGGGCTCAGTTGTTTCCATTATTGCAAGAATAAAAGATTTGGGTAGAATTACAGTTAATCAGCACCATTAAAATAGCTAGAGGTTCCGTTATTTCCATATATACATGAGAATAAAATATTTTCAAGATTTGGTAGAAGAAAGTGGTGAATAATTGACTCTGATTTAGGAGAAAATGAAGGAGGTATATATTTGCTGGTATGTAAGATTAACAAAAAATATGACAGAGAAAAGTGGGATCTTGGCTTATACTGCAAAGAGGATCTTTAATTAACCCATATTTTCTTCCTCTATTCATCAAATTTGGAACGATTTATACTCCTTAAACACACCAAAATTTAAGATTATTTATGTCTTAACAATTAAGACAAACCACCTTCCCTCCCTCATGATTATAAGGATGGTCAAACTATGATATGCCTTTGACATATCAAGTTCAAATAGAAAGATTTTCTTAACTTAACTAATATTAAAACAAATGAATTGGTCCACCCGTTACCCACCTCAGTCAATGCTGCTTTTGTTTTATATATTGCAGTATTATCCTAAGTTTAAACCCATCATTCTCTCCTTGCAACTATGTCTTTCTCCAACTTTGCCTCCTCTCTATGTCTAATAACCTTTTCTCTCCTTCTCCACACTATTTTTGGAGCAGGCCCAAATTTCCATTTATGTTCATCTCCTGAGAACTTCACTGCCAATGGCCCTTATGAATCCAACCTAAACAAGCTCACTAGTTACCTTTACTATAAAGCCCCTCCTACAGGTTTTGGTATGGGTTCAAGAGGCCACACCCCGGACCAAACATACGGGCTTGCTCTTTGTAGAGGCGATGTCTCAACCTCAGATTGCAAAACCTGTGTTGTTGAGGCGAGCAGTGAGATTCGAAAGCGCTGCCCATACAACAAAGCAGCTATCATTTGGTATGATAACTGCCTTTTGAAGTACTCAAACAATGGATTCTTTGGCCAAATTGATAATGGAAACAAGTTCTACATGTGGAACGTGCACGTTGTGAGTGAGCCAGCTCCATTCAATGAGAAGACCAAAGAGCTTTTGAGCCAGCTTGCCAATGAAGCTCAAGCAACCCCCAAGTTGTTTGCAACAGGAGAGAGGGAACTAGGAAAATCAACCAAGCTTTATGGTCTGGTTCAGTGCACTGGGGATCTTTCTAGTGCTGTTTGTAAGAAATGCCTTGATGGTATAATTGGTGAACTCCCAAGCTGCTGTGATGGGAAACAAGGTGGCAGGGTTGTTAGTGGGAGTTGCAATTTCATATATGAAATATACCCTTTTGTCAATGCTTAACTACTCGTCGAATATTGTCAAGGGCGTAAGCAGACTATATATAGTATCGGTCTGTCACCCTTGTCATATGTGCATGTACTTCATGTTTTAGTCACTTTCATGTATTTCTGAATAAAGTTCTGTGTGGTTTTAAGATCTTCATGAGTTTCTTCCATCAATTAATGGTACCATTGACATATATATCAGAACTTAATCTTCTTTTTTACTAACATGAACAAGACAACTACGTACGAGCTGGCATTAATTGATGCTCTATCATTTCTGTTTTAGCCAAGAAAACTACATTGGAGCTTATAATAACCCTTATCGCGGTAACTTGAATGACTTGCTACTTCTCTTGTCTGCCAAAGTCCCTCCTACAGGTTTTGGACTTGGCTCAATTGGCCAAGGCCGGAACCGTGTAAATGGATTAGCCTTAAAATTAGGTTTTTAAACTAAAAGGATTGATTAATAATTTAATTAAAAATACAAGGATTAAATAAATAGCTTGTTGGTTTTGTAATTATTGTTTTTCAACATATTGCAGAATTATATATTTGGAGTCTAATTAGTGTTTGAGTTGAAACCGAAAATTTGTAACCTTCTTTCCTCATTAATGTTTTGTGCTTTTTTCTTGTAATTTTTTCTTGTTATTGTTTAACGTAGCTTCCGCTTGCATTTCAGGATATATGTGATGAGAATGGAATAGATTTCTATTGAATCATTTAAACTATGGATATGGTTAAACCTGGTCCATTCAATCACAATTTAGTTAATATATTTGGTTTAAAATAAATTTCCATTTGAATTATTAAAAAGTTATACGTTATAACTCATGTCAAGTTTACATTCATTTAACATTGCATCAAATTGTTCATCTAGCTCTCACATCGATACATCGATACGTGCGTGCGGAAGTGAACTATACTCATCGAATAAACATTTTATTGAACAATCAAGGAAATAAAATAAATCAAATTACGTGTGTTCCTAGAACAAGTATTTCTTGTAGTGACATTGATCCTTCAAACCCTAGAATGGCATACGAGTTTAAGCCTTAACAAAGGGATATATCTCATAAATAACCATGCAACTCCCACCAACAACCCGAGCCCCTTGTTTTCCATAAGCAACTCCTGGAAGTTCACCTATAGCACCGTCAAGACACTTCTTACAATCAACACTAGAAAGATCCCTCGTGCACTGAGCCATCCCATAAAGTTTCATCGATCCTTCAAGGAGGTCCATCTCTCTGGCAGCATACAATTTTGATGAGTTATAAGAAGCCTTGTCTGATAGTTGGCTCAACAGCTCGGTAGTCTTCTCATTAAATAGCACTGGGTTGCTCACATTATTCACATTCCACATGTAGAACTTGTTTTGGTCATCAATCTGGCCAAAGAAGTCCGAGTCAGAATACTTCAAAAGACAGTTATCGTACGCTATGATTGCACGTTTGCCATTTGGGCAGCGCTTGCGGATCTCCCTGGTTGCATTAGCAGCACAGGTTCTGCAATCTGAGGATGAGACATCTCCTCTACAAAGAACGAGCCCATATGGTCGGTCCTGGTTGTTCTGACCTAAGGAACCAAGAGCAAAGCCTTCAACTGGAGCAAGATGATAGAGAGAACCCATGAGGACATTCAAGCTTGTTTTATAAGAGCTATATATTGGCAGTTGAGTTCTCGTTGCTGGAACACCTAGTGAAGAGAGGGTCCGTTCCAAGAACATTTTGGAGAAGTAGAGCAAAAGTTAGCAAATAGAGAGAGGAGGTGAGTCTTGAGGAAGACATTGATAGGCAGACGATTATTGTTGGGTAGCTTTGATGAGGTTGGGACGATATATATGATACCATGTATTTATAGTGTTAATCTCAAGGTTGAGTGAGGATTAATTAAGGTTAAGGAGGGCTGACCTTGTCTAATCTTGAATTTGCCAACTGCTCAAGATGGTAAGAAGTGTTCAACAATATTATGAGTGCCGGGTAAACATCGATTTTTATCACCCCTTTAGAAGCGTAGGAGTTGGCCCTGTAAAATGTTTCTAGATATTCCATTAATTAAGCATTCTGATGCAAGGAGTGCCGGGTAAACAATTACTCTTTATATATATTACGCAGCTAAACATGTATATGGGAATTAATGGCACTTTCTTGTAAGACATGCGGCATCTTTCTAGTTATAACTGACTGAGTTGGTTATTTTTGAGGCTTCATTGGAGTAATTTTGATGTCTTTGTCACCTGAGACCTCTTGAAGTTGCTATAAGAGATGCATATATGTCATCTAAAGATCTATGACTCCACATTTATTTGTTTGAAGTTTCCAACTTAATCAACAAAAATTATCAAAATAGAGGCCAGTCCACCAAACGACATGTCACTCACATTTTTTTTATCAAGTCTGAAAGATGCGTTGTTTAGGGTTTTTAATTTGGGATTGACAAATTTTGATTGAATTCTTATTCTTCCAATTTCTTATAATTTCACCCATAATTGCCTCTAAACTTTTAATTTCATGCAATTTCACCCTGCCAAACTCAATTGCTAGCCCTTAAGTTGATCGTCTTTTTTATTTTGATCATTGATTTTGAATTTATGCATTTTGACCCTCAATTGACTTACAAACTTTTAATTTTTTCAATTTGGCCCCTAATTTGGTCAATTTAAGCCAGAACATTCACATGTTTTTTCAATTTGGTGTTTGGTTTTAGATTTTTTCAATCAAGTCTCTAATTGCCTATCAAATTTCAATATTTATGCAATTAAGCTTCTGATTTGACCAAATTAACTTCTAAGAATTGCAATTCGACCCCAGACTTTAATTTCTCGAAATTAAAGTCTAAATTGACTTTAAAAAAACTTTTCTTGCAATTAAACCCTTAATAAATTCAATTAAACCTTGAAACATTCTAATTGAGTCTTTAAACATCTAATTTTGAACTTTCCTCTTTTATTTGAATTTTCTTCGCTAATAGAGCATTTATCAATTGAAAATACACTGTTAAATTTTTTAATCTTATTTATTTTGATCTTCCTCAATCATTCTTGACAATTTCCTAGGCGTTCTAGTATATTCTTCATATACACTAATATATTTTTTGATTTTCTTGTAATATATTAAGTCTAGGTCAATGTTTTTTATTTATTTATCTCAACTTCACAAATTTGTTATGAAGTAGATCTAAATTAAATGTTATTAAATCTTTTGTTTTTTTGTGAAATTTTATGACATTATTTTTTATAATATTAGCCACCTACTTTCTATATTTACAACCCTTCATAATAGTTTTGGCTTACAGTAAAAGAAATTCTTAAACACACTTAAAAAATTCTTGTTACTAATCACTGCACCTTCTTTTTACTATAAAACATTTATCGGTGAAGAGACTTGAATATTCGGGTTTAAATTGATCAAATTTAAATTAAAAAAATTAAAAGTTTATAAATAAGAATGAAAATACACAAATTCAAAACTAATTTCTACGTATCTTTAGCTGTGAAATATATATATATACATAAAAAAACAAAAGTAATTGTTACCCGGCACTCCTTGCATCGGCATGTGAAACATTAGTAAACAATTAGTCTGTAAAGACAAATTAAATGTAATGACAAACTATACGAGAAAGTTATTGTTTCTGGGAAGGTTGTGGGGTTAGAAGTTTAGTGAAACATTAGTAAACAATTAGTCTGTAAAGAAAATGTGAAAGATAAAGATAACAGCGATTGAATATTGAGGCCATGCATGATAATTTTATTCACCTGATCTCTGTCTATTCAACTTTGTGTGCTATATACAATAAAATAAAATACAAATCGCTGTGATTGATTGACATTTTCTTAATTACCTTCCGAAGATACTTTCAATCTTAATTAACCGCGTCCGGCCTCAACTGATCCCTCATAATATTGTTGAACACTTCTAGTCATCATCTTGAGCAGTTGGCAAATTCAAGATTAGACAAGGTCAGCCCTCCTTAACCTTAATTAATCGTCACTCAACCTTGAGATTAACACTATAAATACATGGTATCATATATATCATCCCAACCTCATCAAAGCTATCCAACAACAATCGTCTGCCTATCAATGTCTTCCTCAAGACTCACCTCCTCTCTCTATTTGCTAACTTTTGCTCTACTTCTCCAAAATGTTCTTGGAACGGACCCTCTCTTCAATAGGTGTTCCAGCAACGAGAACTCAACTTCCAATAGCTCTTATAAAACAAGCTTGAATGTCCTCATGGGTTCTCTCTATAATCTTGCTCCAGTTGAAGGCTTTGCTCTTGGTTCTTTAGGTCAGAACAACCAGGACCGACCATATGGGCTCGTTCTTTGTAGAGGAGATGTCTCATCCTCAGATTGCAGAACCTGTGCTGCTAATGCAACTAGGGAGATCCGCAAGCTCTGCCCAAATGGCAAACGTGCAATCATAGCGTACGATAACTGTCTTTTGAAGTATTCTGACTCGGACTTCTTTGGCCAGATTGATGACCAAAACAAGTTCTCCACGTTTACTGTGAATAATGTGAGCAACCCAGTGCTATTTAAGGAGAAGACTACCGAGCTGTTGAGCCAACTAGCAGACAAGGCTTCTTATAACTCATCAAAATTGTATGCTGCCGGAGAGATGGACCTCCTTGAAGGATCGATGAAACTTTATGGGATGGCTCAGTGCACGAGGGATCTTTCTAGTGTTGATTGTAAGAAGTGTCTTGACGGTACTATAGGTGCACTTCCAGGAGTTGCTTATGGAAACGAAGGGACTGCGGTTGGTGGGAGTTGCATGGTTATTTATGCGATAAATCCCTTTGTTAAGGCTTAAACTCGTATGCCATTCTAGGGTTTCAAGGATCAATGTCACTACAAGAAATAATTGTTCTAGGAACACATGTAATTTGATTTATTTTATTTCCTTGATTGTTCAATAAATACAAAGATCATACATTCTTGTTCCAACTTTCATGGTGAGACAAGAATTTTATCTTAGAAAATAACTTTGAACAGTATAAAGATCAAGTTTTATTCCATCTAAAATATTTATATATTTTACATTTCACAACTTCTGATGTCTTATCCAAAATATACACTAAACAAATCACAACTTAACTTCCTTCCTCGTGTCTTGTACAACTCCAAAACAAAAACAAGGATTTTATTTGAAGGAGGCCATAGCTATAAAGGCCATTATTTTTTCACATAGCAGTGTTTCTATATCATTTATGCAAACGGCCATTGTCCCAATGGCCCATTAGCCTTAATCTACAAAATACAGTGCATACATAACACTGTCTTACACTTTTATTGCCTAGCTACGACCGTTTTTACCAGTTCTCCACGAAGGGGTAGAGTTCGTACCGGACATTACAACTCCCACCCACAACCCTCCCTCCTCGTTTACCATCACAGCAGCTTGGAAGTCCACTTACTGCAACATCAAGGCACTTCTTACAATCCGTACTAGAAAGATCTCGAGTGCATTGTGCCAACCCGTGCAGTTTTTTGGAGGCACCAAGGTCTAGTTCCCCTGTGGCATAAAATTTGGTGTCCGCGTAAGCTTTACCAGATAAGCTGCTCAATAAAGCCTTAACTTTGGTGTTAAAAGATGTGGGATTGTCTACAGATTGCGCATTGTACATGTAGAACTTGTTTTGATTATCAATGTCCCCGAAGAACTTTGTACTGGAGTACTTGACCATGCAATTGTCATACCAAATTATTGCTCCTTTTTTATCAGGGCATCGTTCGCGGGTCTCTTTGCCAGCATCAGTGATGCAAGTTTTGCATTTTGTGCTAGACACATCTCCGCCGCATAAGGCTAATCCATTTACCCGGTTCCGGCCTTGGCCAATTGAGCCAAGTCCAAAACCTGTAGGAGGGACTTTGGCAGACAAGAGAAGTAGCAAGTCATTCAAGTTACCGCGATAAGGGTTATTATAAGCTCCAGTGTAGTTTTCTTGGCTAAAACAGAAATGATAGAGGGGGTCATCACAAATTGCTACATGGAGCACAAGGGAAAAGAGTAGGAAGAACAATGGGATAGATCTTGATAAATACATGTTGGATTGATCAGTACTTGAAAGCTTGGTTATATATGTGTCTATTGGAGGAGGACTAACTCCCTCTATATAGCGAGAAGGTTTGTGTTGCCTTGCCTAATTGGATTTGGAGTTGATTGTTGAAGATATTAAAGGGGTATCTTATCAACTTCAATTTAACGATAATCTTCCTCAAGAAATTACGAGTGATTGCAAGAAACAATTTAGGTGTGTATATATTTTTTAATTAAAAATATATTAAAATAATATATTTTTTTATATCACCATATTAAAATAATAAAAAAAATTAAATAAACTTTTAAAAAAAAACAAAAGCTACCACAAAATTATCAAACTAACAATATTAATATTTAAATATTGATCTAAAAATATCTTTAGTGTTCAATAAGAAAAAATCTACATCCTTAAAATAAAAGTGAAGGACTATTGCTCGATTTTGAAGCTTAGAAACGTCAAGTAATCTACATCCTTAAAATAAAAACATTTGACTGGGCCCGTGTCTATCCGATCGAAGCACAAAGGTTGAACACTGAAAATGCGCTTCTAAGGTAGAGTGGATAATTTAAGAAAAGAAACCAACTAAGCTATAATCCTCACAATTAGTGACTAATCATGCTTGCAATAGCTATAGCATTGGCCCTTCTCTGTCAGCGAGTACGCACTGCTAGAAAATTGATAAATACAAATGAATATACCGAGGGAATATTTCCATCGATAAATTTTCGAGGAATTTTACCGACAGAAATATTCCCTCGGTATATACCGAGGTAATTACCGTGGGAAAAAAAATTAAAACAAAGCAAAAAAAAATGATGACGTGTCATTTTTACCGACGGAATTACCGACGGAATTTATTGTTGGTAAATTGTGAACACTGTTCATCATGTTAATTACAAAGGGAATCACCGACGAAATATTCCGTCGGTATTTTCCAGAGAGTAAATCACGAGACGGATTGAAAAGTCGTCGGTGTTATTTGGCGGTTTTCTCGAAAAAATTCAATTAATTTAAAATTTTCATTTAAATATTACAGACGGAATCACCGATGGATTGAAAAATCGTCGGTAATTTTTTGGTGGTTTCTGAAAAAAATTTTACGAAATTGAAAATTTAAATTAAATATTACCGATAGAATTACCGACGGAATAATTAAAAAATATTAATATTTAATTATCCGTCGGTAAATCTGTCGGTAAAGCGTCCCGCATCTTTTTGTACTCTCGACCGACACTTTCTTTTGGATCCAGCTTAATTTGTTCCTAAGCAATACTGGAAGAACTAATAACATTATAATCGAGGCTAGTTTCTTTCACATTTCAGATTTGTATCTTTATCAATAGGAATCCTCTATTAATTAACAAGAACTAATCGAGGGAAACATTGTTACCCTCCTCACATGTTATTATTTATTGGATTAATAATAATTGTTTTTTATATTTCAACATCAAATTTATTAGGAATCAAAATTTATTATTTATTTTAGATTTTTTATATGGTATTATTATAGTTTTATAAAAACATCTCAGCTTTGTGTTGATGCTTTCGACTTTTTTTATACGAGATTATCATGTTCTCGGAAAAACATCCTAGTATTGAATTGGTATTCAGTCATCTTAAAATTATTTTTAAAGTTAAATTATATTTTTATCAATTGTCTAATTTTTTTTTAACCTTTCAAGTCAAATGGATCACATTAGGAGCAACTCCTATACAATTTAATTTGAAGTTCAAGCTAGACAATGAGTATGGTCAGGAGGTTTGAGGTTCAATCCACTGAATTGGGTATAATAACAATATTAAATAATTTCTCTTGATGTCAACATTATTTTGGTACAAGTAATTTTTTTTTTTGATGAAGCCGCAACGTAGCCATAGTTTTTAAATCTAGCTCGGTGATCGACCCAATCCAAAGTCTAGGTCACAGGTTTTGAACGGGTCACCAAGTTTTGTCCTGGGTCATCCCAGGTCGATCCTCAATTTTTTTTTATACAATAAAACGATGTTGTTATTGTTAAAAAAATAAATAGTTAATGAATTGCAACTGAGTTTTTAACTGGATTTTTCCAAGTCCACCCAAGTTTTTGCCTTACCCAATTTTTTCTTAAATCCAGCTTGGTTTCAACCCCTGGTCATTCATGTCCCGAATTAACATGAGAAGTTAGGATTTAAAATTATAAGTAGTAATTCTCTAAAATGATTAAGTGATGAAATTATAATCAATTAGAAGTATAGCAAGGATTCTCATGACACTGAAAATATGTATTATGAGCCCAACCACCCACGATAGACTTGTACTCGTAAAATGAACTTATAACCCAGTAACACGCTTAACATTTATTTGCTTAGTCATGATGATGTGCAGGTATCACTATCTTGGTGGTTTGCTCTTCACCGATAAATGTTTTATAGTAAAAAAAAGTATATTGATTAGTAACAAGAATTTTTTTATATTGATTAGTAACAAGAATTTTTTTAAGTGTGCTCAAGAATTTCTTTTATTGTGAGCCAAAACTGTTATGGAGGGTTGCAAATACAGAATACCGGCGACTAATATTATAAAAAATAATGTCATATTTATTTTTTTAAAAAAACAAAAGATTTATTGACATTTAATTTAGATCCACTTCCTAACAAATTTGTGAAGTTGAGATAAAGAAAAAAAAACTTTGACCTAGACTTAATAAGGGAAATTCCTTTAGGTTAAAAACGAATGGTTTCCTCATTGCGAGGACACACTAGGTGACCATGATCTTTCCTAGCTGTATAAGTAACCTTCTCAGCGAGAGTACTCTTTGAAATATTTTAGGTAATCTTAGTTTTTGGATGTGAATAGAAATATGATAGCAATTATAGTTTAAAATGGTTTTTTACTTAGAAATGTATCAAAAAATATATATATTTTTTAAAAAATTATTTTTGATATCAGCACATCCAAATAATCTGAATATATATATATATATATAAATAAATTTAAAACAAAAATAAAATCTAATTTTTTTAAAAATACAGTTTGTTTCTAAATAAACCCTTTATCTCCAATAAAACTAAATGTTGTTTCGAGCCATTCTTTAATTGGTTGTGTAAATGTTAGGGGCGATGACATGATGATTACACTAGAAAGCTAAGGGTTAAGCCTTATTTGCTTTTTTTAACTATTGAAATTTTCTTTCTATGCTTATTGCATGAATGTCGATGTTTTCTTATGTTCTTCCCTTTTCTAATGTTTTAATTTGGCAGGTTAGGTGTGAGATTGTTGCTTATATCTCCCGTACACACTTCATGTACACATGTTATCCACATACATTTATAAGCTTTACATATGAGATTCAACTAAGATTCCATAAAAGTATGCGTGGTCTTAGACTTACAAGCAAGGTTATCAAAAACATATTTTTAACATGACACGAAATATATACTATAAACTCGAATCATAAAAACAAATTGTAAAATCATAAAATTATATATATATATTTTTATATATATAGTTCAAGGTTTCAAGAACTTTAAAATATATGATTTAAATAAAAATTCATATATATTTCATGCTGAAATTTTATATATCAAAATAAACAAAATACACCATATTATTTGTCATCCAGGTCAATAAAATTGCAATTGACAAGTTTAATGCAAGGACAAAAGTAATTCTCATTTAAGACTTGACTCACTACATAATATTTAACAAGATCAAAGTGAAAAAAAATATAATTTCATAAATTATCTCAAATAAAATAAATAATAATCAAAATAATAGAGATCAAATCTAAAAAATAAAAAAAATAAAAGATGAAGAAATTAAAATAATAATAATTAACATTTCATAAATTATTTCAAATAAAATAAGTAACAATCAAAATAATGAGAACCAAATTTGATACATAAAAAATTTCAATAAAAAAATGATAAGGGAAAAGCAAATAATAATTATAAAAATGAGGACCAAAGTTAATATAAAAATTAAATTTTAAGAGATGAAATTGAAAAATAAATATTCAAAACAAAATATATATAGCAATCAAAAGTTTAAGGATCAAATTTGATTTAATCAACAAATAATATGATATTTCTAAATTTTTCACAACTTCCGGAAAGTGTTTTCCGCCTAAATTTTCCAGGAAAACACTTTCCTAGAAACCAAGCCAAATTTTCCTTTGACTAGAAAGTGTTTTCCGTTGACCAACTTTTCTAATGACAAAAAAAAACAGGAAAGTTTGGAAAGTGATTTCCCGGAAAGTGAGTTTCGGAAAACAAACATAGCCTAGGTGACCATGGTCTTTCCTAGCTGTGTAAGTAACCTTCTTAGCGAGAACTCTTTGAAATATTTTAGGTAATTTTAGTTTTTGGGTGGGAATGGAAATGTGATAGCAATTATGGTTTACAGTGTTTTTTACTTAGAAATGTATTAAAATAATATTTTTTCATTTTTTAAAAATTATTTTTGATATTAACACATCAAAACGATCTGAATATATATATATAACAAAAACAAAATTCATTTTTTAAAAAAATACAGTTTCAACAGCATTTCTAAATACATCCTTTATCTCCAATAAAACTAAATGTCGTTTCTAACTTTTGAGCCATTCTTTAATTGGTTGTGTAAATATTGGGGGCGACAACATGATGATTACACTAGAAAGCTAAGGGTTAAGCCTTATTTGCTTTTTTTATCTATTGAAATTTTCTTTCTATGCCTATTGCATGAATGTCGATGTTTTCTTATGCTCTTCCCTTTTCTAATATCTTAATTTGGCAGGTTAGGTGTGAGATTGTTACTTGAGATTCCATAAAGGTATGCGTGGTCTTAGACATACAAGCAAGGTACACAGGAAATATTTTATAAACTCGGATTGTAAAAATAAATTGTAAAATCATAAAATTATATAAATATAAATATATATATATAGTTCAAGGTTTCAAGAACTTTAAAATAGATAATTTAAATAAAAATTCATATATATATTTCATGCTGAAATTTTATATATCAAAATAAACAAAATACACCATATCATTTGTCATTAAGGTCAATAAAATTGCAATCCAATTGACAAGTTTAATGCAAGGAAAAAAGTAATTATTATATAAGACTTGACTCACTACATAATATTTAACAAGATCGAAGTGAAAAACATACAACTGAGTGCTTAAGAAACATATTTTTAAAAGCAAAGTTCCTTTTTAGCATCTTGAAGCTTGAAGACTCCCTGGCTCCCTCCCTGCTACCTGAAGCATATTTTAGGAACAATTCCTTCACAACAACATACATAAATTGAACATAAATAATATAACATAAATTGACAATCTCTACTCTAAGAAAATACCTTCGAGCTTTTTCATCCCGTAGTTTTGCATCGATCTCTTCGTCGGGGGATATTTAGGCATACTTGATGGATTGCAAGCAATGGTTTTGTTGTAAAAAACTATAAAGTGAGGAGAGAATAAAGGTTAATAATCAAAGTTGCTCATACAAAACCCACAAAATGTATTGCAGGAACACAATCCCCCTACTATGAACAAGTTATTTATTTAAAATTAAAATTCGCTAAAATCACGAACCTATTAATTACTAAAGGTACCTTTCAAGTTAAAGGGTTAAAGGATGCAGACAATAATCATAAAAACTTTACTCAGCAGCACTGTCATTTCAATGTTTTATAATAAAAAGATGAGTAACTGTGTACATACCTCCGGTTGATTTCCACCTAACTAGAACCGACCTCAACATCTGCATATGGATTTGAAGGAGTGCTAAGTATAGGTGCTCAGATTGACCCCAAAACAGAGGGGAAATCATCATGGCTTTTACCCACAACAATTAATTAGTACCCAACTACCTATATCTCCAGTAAAGGGTTGAAGTTTGGATCTTACAACAATTAATTAGTGCCCATATCTCCAGTAGAGGGTTGAAGTTGTTTGGATCTTATGGTGGTCGATTAAAAGGATGTTGTCGGTGATGGGAAAAAAAGAGATTGTAAGGGAGCAGATGAGAGAAGGTTAGACAAGGATCAGTATATATATTTCTCTTGTACTAGTAAACACAGTTTTAAAATCAAGATTTTCACTGGTTTTATCTGATTTTAATGATTCAAAGTGATTTTAATCTGATTTTATCAATTTTTTATTTTTCCAAACTACGTATGTTAACTCGTAAAATCTTATAATTTTACAAGTTAACTTGTGATTTTAACAACATTGCTTACAAGTATTCTAGAGATCTTCCACTCATATTGGAACTCGAGCTATACATATATCCTCTTGTATGATTTCAATAGATTGATGACTCGTGCTCCATTGCGGGCTAAATTATTTTTTTTAAAACGTAAAAAAAACTCCATATGAAATCTAAAAGTTTAAAACATTCAGAAAATTGAGTCAATCGGGTTTAATAATCCCAGCTAATGTAATAATACTTAAAAAAAAGTAAGGACAACAAATAAACCCAATTAATAAAAATTAACATCCGGAATATACAATTAATAAAAAATTTGACATCCAGGATATAAAAAAAAGTGACAACAGAAAAAGATCCGAGTCAACTCGGGTCAACCCATCAAATCTGGGACTCGGGACATGAGATCAGGATAACCCCAGAGAAAGAAAAGTGAAAAAATTAACAAAGGCTAATTTGTAACTAACCAAATGTTGGAAAACATAATTTTAAAAAATACGCTAAAAAATAGAAGTCAACTAAAGTTAACCTTCTAAACTTGTGACCTTGGTTATGAGGTCAGCACCACATTATTGAAGACAAATCTGAAAAAATCATAAAGCAAAATTCTCAATAAACTAAATGTCAATGGATGAAACAAAAAAAAAAATTTAATTAAAAATCATGATAAAAGGAATGAGGACTAAATTTTTTTGTTAATGTTTTTCAAAACTCGTTGATTTTATTTCCTATATATATATATATATATATATATATATATATAAAATTTTAACATTCTTGTAGAATAAAAAAATCAGTCGATCCGGTAACCCCGATCAACTTACTCGACCTGTGACCCAAGAGTTGCTTGGGGTCAACCCCTAAGCCGGGTCTAAAAACCATAATCAAAAGAATGAGGACCCAATTTCTTCTTTAAACTCTTTTTATTTTTTTAAAAACTCATCTTAAAACCGTGTTTTGTGATGTTTTTGAAATGTTTTTCCTTGAAATTATTGTTTTGGTGTCTTTGGATTGTTTTGATGTGCTGATGTCAAAAAAAATAAAATTATTTTCATGTATTTCCGAGCGAAATTTTTTTTGAAAAACAACCACTACCTTAACTCTAAAAATATGCCTATATAAGACAAATGAAGATTTATTAATGATTATTGATAACTATATATGCATTTGATTAATAGAAAACAGTAGAAGACATGCTTGTGGATCAAGAAACAAAACATTGTGGCTTGTGATAATGCTTTGTTTTTTTTCACCATAAACATTTTTTTATTTTGTCCTTATTCAACCAAATTGATGGTAAATTTAAGTTAATTTGTTAGGGAAGGTCAAGACTCAAAGAAAAAAAAAACAAAGTGAAAACGGAAGAGAAAATTGGTGGTAGTTTTAAAATTGGAGAGAAAAGTTTACTTTGTAATCGTACTTTTTAAATGATAATATTGTTGTTCCTCAATATTTTAAAAATTCAATTTTGATCTAAAAATTTATTTTCTTATTTTTAGTCCTTGGTTTAAGAGAGAATGACTAGATTTCAGTTCAAAAGAGATAAACTCTTGGTAGACATCAATTTCGACCATAAAAAAATTGATTCTAGTGTCAATGGTTCAATTTTATAAGAGAAGTTTCACTTATGTTTTCGTTATCTATCTCATTGCTTCAGATGATAGATCTAAGTTTAGGAAGTTTTTTTTTATTTTTATTTAAGGTTGATTTTGAGACTATTTTTGGTTTATTTGATGCCTTAGATGAAATTATCAAGGTGCTTAGGGTGTTTTATAAGTTATTTAGCTCGAAAACAGATTACAAATTGCTTTTTTAGGGAAAAAACCCATGGCTCGACTTTCCGGCGACCCTCCGGTCATCGAAACTAGGCCACAGATGATGTGTTACCTATGTTATTTTTTTTTTTAATAAAGGGTAGACGACGCATTGTTCGCGCTTTAATATAAAAACATTAAAAGGACTGATGGTTATGTATGAACACACGAAAAGAATGTTAGTTATTGAACAATTATGTTTCAGTTATAACTGACTGAGTTGGCCACTTTTGATGCCTCATCGAAGTAATTTTGGCGTCATTGTCACCTGAGACCTCCGGAAGTTGCTATAAGAGATGCATATATGTCATCTAAAGATCTATGGCTCCACATTCATTCGTTTGAAGTTTCCAACTTAATCAACAAAAACTATCAAAATAGAGGTCAATCCACCAAACGACATGTCACACACATTTTCTTCATCAAGTCTGAAAGATGCGTCGTTTAGGATTTTTAATTTGGGATTGATAAATTTTGATTGAATTCTTGTTCTTCCAATTTCTTATAATTCCATCCATAATTGCCTCTAAACTTTTAATTTCATGTAATTTCACCCTGCCAAACTCAATTGCTAGCCCTTAAGTTGATTGTCTTTTTCATTTTGATCATTGATTTTGAATTTATGCATTTTGACCCTCAATTGACTTACAAACTTTTAATTTTTTCAATTTGGCCCCTGATTTGGTCAATTTAAGCCCGAACATTCACATGTTTTTTTTCAGTTTGGTGTTTGGTTTTAGATTTCTTCAATCAAGTCCCTAATTGCCCATCAAATTTCAATATTTATGCAATTAAGCTTCTGATTTGACCAAACTAACTTCTAAGAATTGCAATTCGACCCCAGACTTTAATTTCTCGAAATTAAATCCTAAATTGACTTCAAAATAAAATTTTCTTGCAATTAAGCTCTTAATAAATTCAATTAAACCTTGAAACATTTTAATTGAGTCTTTAAACATCTAATTTTAAACTTTCCTCTTTTATTTGAATTTTCTTCACTAATAGAGCATTTATCAATTGAAAATACACAGTTAAATTTTTCAATCTTATATATTTTGATCTTCCTCAATCATTTTTGACAATTTCCTAGGCGTTCTGGTATATTCTTCATATACACTAATATTTTTTTTATTTTCTTGTAATATATTAAGTCTAGGTCAATGTTTTTTTATTTATTTATCTCAACTTCACAAATTTGTTATGAAGTAGATCTAAATTAAATGTTATTAAATCTTTTGTTTTTTTTTTGTGAAATTTTATGACATTATTTTTTATAATATTAGCCACCTGCTTTCTATATTTACAACCCTTCATAATAGTTTTGACTCACAATAAAAAAAATTCTTAAGCACACTTAAAAAATTCTTGTTACTGATCACTGCACCTGTTTTTTACTATAAAACATTTATCGGTGAAGAGACTTGAATATTTGGGTTTAATTGATCAAATTAAGAGTTAAATTAAAAAAATTAAAAGTTTATAAATCAATTAAAGATAAAAATATATAAGTTCAAAACTAATTTTCACGTATCTTTAGCTGTTATATATATATATATATATAAAGTAATTGTTACCCGGCACTCCTTGCATCGGCATGCTTAATTAATGGAATATCTAGAAACATTTTACGTACAGGGCCAACTCCTACGCTTCTAAGGGGGTTATAAAAACCGACGTTTATATACTTGTCCTGGTCAAATTAAATGTTCCGAAGATACTTTCAATCTTAATTAACTGATCCCTCATAGTATTGTTGAACACTTCTTACCATCTTGAGCAGTTGGCAAATTCAAGATTAGACAAGGTCAACCCTCCTTAACCTTAATTAATCCTCATTCAACCTTAATTAATCCTCATTCAACCTTGAGATTAACACTATAAATACATGGTATCATATATATCATCCCAACCTCATCAAAGCTATCCAACAACAATCGTGTTCCTATCAATGTCTTCCTCAAGACTCACCTCCTCTCTCTATTTGCTAACTTTTGCTCTACTTCTCCGAAATGTTCTTGGAACGGACCCTCTCTTCAATAGGTGTTCCAGCGACGAGAACTCAACTTCCAATAGCTCTTATAAAACAAGCTTGAATGTCCTCATGGGTTCTCTCTATAATCTTGCTCCAGTTGAAGGCTTTGCTCTTGGTTCTTTAGGTCAGAACAACCAGGACCGACCATATGGGCTCGTTCTTTGTAGAGGAGATGTCTCATCCTCAGATTGCAGAACCTGTGCTGCTAATGCAACTAGGGAGATCCGCAAGCGCTGCCCAAATGGCAAACGTGCAATCATAGCGTACGATAACTGTCTTTTGAAGTATTCTGACTCGGACTTCTTTGGCCAGATTGACGAAAACAAGTTCTCCACGTTTACCGTGAATAATGTGAGCAACCCAGTGCTATTTAAGGAGAAGACTACCGAGCTGTTGAGCCAACTAGCAGACAAGGCTTCTTATAACTCATCAAAATTGTATGCTGCCGGAGAGATGGACCTCCTTGAAGGATCGATGAAACTTTATGGGATGGCTCAGTGCACGAGGGATCTTTCTAGTGTTGATTGTAAGAAGTGTCTTGACGGTACTATAGGTGCACTTCCAGGAGTTGCTTATGGAAACGAAGGGACTGCGGTTGGTGGGAGTTGCATGGTTATTTATGCGATAAATCCCTTTGTTAAGGCTTAAACTCGTATGCCATTCTAGGGTTTCAAGGATCAATGTCACTACAAGAAATAATTGTTCTAGGAACACATGTAATTTGATTTATTTTATTTCCTTGATTGTTCAATAAATACAAAGATCATACATTCTTGTTCCAACTTTCATGGTGAGACAAGAATTTTATCTTAGAAAATAACTTTGAACAGTATAAAGATCAAGTTTTATTCCATCTAAAATATTTATATATTTTACATTTCACAACTTCTGATGTCTTATCCAAAATATACACTAAACAAATCACAACTTAACTTCCTTCCTCGTGTCTTGTACAACTCCAAAACAAAAACAAGGATTTTATTTGAAGGAGGCCATAGCTATAAAGGCCATTATTTTTTCACATAGCAGTGTTTCTATATCATTTATGCAAACGGCCATTGTCCCAATGGCCCATTAGCCTTAATCTACAAAATACAGTGCATACATAACACTGTCTTACACTTTTATTGCCTAGCTACGACCGTTTTTACCAGTTCTCCACGAAGGGGTAGAGTTCGTACCGGACATTACAACTCCCACCCACAACCCTCCCTCCTCGTTTACCATCACAGCAGCTTGGAAGTCCACTTACTGCAACATCAAGGCACTTCTTACAATCCGTACTAGAAAGATCTCGAGTGCATTGTGCCAACCCGTGCAGTTTTTTGGAGGCACCAAGGTCTAGTTCCCCCTGTGGCATAAAATTTGGTGTCCGCGTAAGCTTTACCAGATAAGCTGCTCAATAAAGCCTTAACTTTGGTGTTAAAAGATGTGGGATTGTCTACAGATTGCGCATTGTACATGTAGAACTTGTTTTGATTATCAATGTCCCCGAAGAACTTTGTACTGGAGTACTTGACCATGCAATTGTCATACCAAATTATTGCTCCTTTTTTATCAGGGCATCGTTCGCGGGTCTCTTTGCCAGCATCAGTGATGCAAGTTTTGCATTTTGTGCTAGACACATCTCCGCCGCATAAGGCTAATCCATTTACCCGGTTCCGGCCTTGGCCAATTGAGCCAAGTCCAAAACCTGTAGGAGGGACTTTGGCAGACAAGAGAAGTAGCAAGTCATTCAAGTTACCGCGATAAGGGTTATTATAAGCTCCAGTGTAGTTTTCTTGGCTAAAACAGAAATGATAGAGGGGGTCATCACAAATTGCTACATGGAGCACAAGGGAAAAGAGTAGGAAGAACAATGGGATAGATCTTGATAAATACATGTTGGATTGATCAGTACTTGAAAGCTTGGTTATATATGTGTCTATTGGAGGAGGACTAACTCCCTCTATATAGCGAGAAGGTTTGTGTTGCCTTGCCTAATTGGATTTGGAGTTGATTGTTGAAGATATTAAAGGGGTATCTTATCAACTTCAATTTAACGATAATCTTCCTCAAGAAATTACGAGTGATTGCAAGAAACAATTTAGGTGTGTATATATTTTTTAATTAAAAATATATTAAAATAATATATTTTTTTATATCACCATATTAAAATAATAAAAAAAATTAAATAAACTTTTAAAAAAAAAACAAAAGCTACCACAAAATTATCAAACTAACAATATTAATATTTAAATATTGATCTAAAAATATCTTTAGTGTTCAATAAGAAAAAATCTACATCCTTAAAATAAAAGTGAAGGACTATTGCTCGATTTTGAAGCTTAGAAACGTCAAGTAATCTACATCCTTAAAATAAAAACATTTGACTGGGCCCGTGTCTATCCGATCGAAGCACAAAGGTTGAACACTGAAAATGCGCTTCTAAGGTAGAGTGGATAATTTAAGAAAAGAAACCAACTAAGCTATAATCCTCACAATTAGTGACTAATCATGCTTGCAATAGCTATAGCATTGGCCCTTCTCTGTCAGCGAGTACGCACTGCTAGAAAATTGATAAATACAAATGAATATACCGAGGGAATATTTCCATCGATAAATTTTCGAGGAATTTTACCGACAGAAATATTCCCTCGGTATATACCGAGGTAATTACCGTGGGAAAAAAATTAAAACAAAGCAAAAAAAAATGATGACGTGTCATTTTTACCGACGGAATTACCGACGGAATTTATTGTTGGTAAATTGTGAACACTGTTCATCATGTTAATTACAAAGGGAATCACCGACGAAATATTCCGTCGGTATTTTCCAGAGAGTAAATCACAGACGGATTGAAAAGTCGTCGGTGTTATTTGGCGGTTTTCTGAAAAAATTCAATTAATTTAAAATTTTCATTTAAATATTACAGACGGAATCACCGATGGATTGAAAAATCGTCGGTAATTTTTTGGTGGTTTCTGAAAAAATTTTACGAAATTGAAAATTTAAATTAAATATTACCGATAGAATTACCGACGGAATAATTAAAAAATATTAATATTTAATTATCCGTCGGTAAATCTGTCGGTAAAGCGTCCCGCATCTTTTTGTACTCTCGACCGACACTTTCTTTTGGATCCAGCTTAATTTGTTCCTAAGCAATACTGGAAGAACTAATAACATTATAATCGAGGCTAGTTTCTTTCACATTTCAGATTTGTATCTTTATCAATAGGAATCCTCTATTAATTAACAAGAACTAATCGAGGGAAACATTGTTACCCTCCTCACATGTTATTATTTATTGGATTAATAATAATTGTTTTTTATATTTCAACATCAAATTTATTAGGAATCAAAATTTATTATTTATTTTAGATTTTTTATATGGTATTATTATAGTTTTATAAAAACATCTCAGCTTTGTGTTGATGCTTTTGACTTTTTTTATACGAGATTATCATGTTCTCGGAAAAACATCCTAGTATTGAATTAATATTCAGTCATCTTAAAATTATTTTTAAAGTTAAATTATATTTTTATCCATTGTCTAATTTTTTGACTGGGCCCGTGTCTATCCGATCGAAGCACAAAGGTTGAACACTGAAAATGCGCTTCTAAGGTAGAGTGGATAATTTAAGAAAAGAAACCAACTAAGCTATAATCCTCACAATTAGTGACTAATCATGCTTGCAATAGCTATAGCATTGGCCCTTCTCTGTCAGCGAGTGCGGCCAGCTGAGTTATTGGACTTTGGCCAAGCTAGAATACGTTGTAACCTATCCCATTATCCTCTGGTAAGTGGGTTTGAGCTAGTTTTTATAATACAAGGGGAGCTTAAAAGGATCCAGTTGATTTCCACTACCCATGTCTTATAGTTTGTCTTTTGTATACTACCATATTTAACAGTTTTATTAATGAAATATCCTCTTAGTATTAATTTTAATATGTTGTCAGTAAGTATTTTACCGATAAATTTTCAGACAGAAACCGGCCGTTGAAAAAAACCTTGTTGGTAATTGCTGGTTTTTCAGAAAATCCGTCGGTAATAAAAAAAAAAACGATGGTTTTACAGATAGACAATATGCACCAAAAATAAAATTTATCGCCAGGAATATACCGACACAATAATTCTGTCGGTGATGTAACAATTGAAGTGGCATATGCAGTAATTGTTTTCCAACTCTCTAGAATATACCAACAGAATAAGTCCGTTGGTAACCTCGTCTATAATAATTTAAAAATATATTTTTTTAAAAAAATCTATTGAACAAAAAAAGAAAATAATTAAAAAAAAATTAAATTTGTATAAAATTCAAGTATGTAAAAATAAATTATCTTAATATAAAAGTCAAATATTTATTACAAATTTATTCGTTCAAATACAATGAAACTAGAACAAAGGCGGCGCTGGAGGAGGAGGTTCACCTCCTTGGTTATTAGATCCTTAACATAAAACACAAAAGGATGGAATTCAAAAAACACATTATTTTCTAAGCAAAACTTTTGAACAGATAATAGAGGATTTTTAATATGAGGTACGTGTAGAATGTTGGATAAAGTGAATGTACGTTTAGGTGCGTGGATTTTAGAGTGGGCAATATGAGAGATAGTGAGGCCCTTACCATCTCCAACATGCAGTTGATCAATGCCAGTATAAGGTTCTGAGCTCGCCACATTTGCAATGTCGGGTGTCACATGCTGATAAGCACCTATATCAAGAAATCAAGTAATAAGAGTACTCTTATATTGAGTATTACACACCAAATTAGCATTGGCTTGCATATTATGAGTGGATAGTTGGGGGCATAGTTGTGCTAAATGCCCAAAACTATAGTAGAGCTGCCATTTATTTTTCTTGGATTAGACCATTGACCGGAACCCCCAAAACGATTGCCTTGTTGCCCAAATTTTGTCCAACAAACTGTCAAGAACCAAAGCCATTACTGTTAATATTCTGACCAGAGTTAGACTCATTAGTTCCATGATTGAGATAGCCATATTTATGATTCTTTCATCCTCCACAAAAACAACCCTTGATACCAGAATTTTGGTTATAATTGTTACCTGATGACCATGACTGATGCTGTGAGGAAGACTGAAGGAGGTTGAGATGGTGTTGGCAGCAATGGGGCTGTCACGATGGGTTGAAGAGAAGCCTTGTGCATAAACTCATGTGTGAGAAGATGACTGTGAAGATCAGTATATGAAATAGGTTCTGCTCTAGTGGAGAGGGTGGTTACTAGGTCCTGAAATTATCCTCTCACTCCACGGAATACATAGAGGTTAAAATCTTCCAAGGACAGTGGCTTGCCGGCACCAAAGAAGCTCATCAAATAATATCTTGGCTTACTACAAATAAGTACTAACAGTGCTTATCAGTCTGTCTTAGGTCTTGGAAGGAGCCATAGAGTTGCATGATTCATGAGTTAAAAGGTGAAGTAAGAGCAATTTCAAGATTGTCCACAAAACATGGGATATCTAGCAATCAACAACAAGATGCAACATTTCAGTAGACAGGGACGATGGAATAACGATCATAATCAATTGATCTTGCTGCTTCCATGATAGATATGACGGATTAAGACTAGACAAATCCCTATCGGTAGATGTACATACGCAAGGTGGCATGGGAGAAAGTGATCAACATAGGAGTACACACCTTGGCCTAACAAGTAAGGTTTCCTTTGCATCCTCCAGTATAACAAATTTGTGTTTGATAGTTTTAAAGAGATTATTTGTTGAGTGTTTGACAGAGGAACAATCATGTGAGAGTGTCTGTCTGGCTGCAGCTATGAAATCATTGGAAAGAACCATTGCAGCAGAGTAGACATTTGGGAAGGCAATATCCGAAGTGTTGTTGTTGGCAGTAGCAGAAGAATGAATGCCAAATGAGAGTGATTCATTACCAGAAGAAGGAATAGCAAAGAACAGAGGGAAGGATTATTGAAGCGGAAGAGACACCACTAGAGGGAAGGATTGTTGCAGCAGAAAAGAGAATCAATGCAGCCATGTGAGAGTCCATATTTTGGGTGCTTGCAGAGTCCATGATGAAGAGGAATACCAAGTCTACTCTGATGCCAAGTTAGATAATAGAAGAACAATATAATTGTATAAAATAGTAATGGTTGCATGTGTGTGCAACAATCATCCTTTGTGTGTATGTGTATGTTTAGGGTTGTGTACAATAATAATGGTGAAAACACTGCACATGATAATTACACTATGTATATGATAAGTTCTCTGTAATAGTTACCCTCCTCACATGTTATTGTTTATTGGAACCATAATTTTTTATTCATTTTTAAATGATAATTTTTTTGTTCCTTAGTATTTTGAAAATTAAATTTTGATCAAAAAATTCATTTTCCTTATTTTTAGTCATTGGTTTGAGAGATAATGACCAAATTTCAGTTGATAAGAGAAAAAGTCTTGGTCGACATCAATTTCGACCAAAAAAATCAATTCTAGTGTCAATGGTTCCATTCTATGAGAGGAGTTTCACTTAGGTTTTCTTTATCTTTCTCATTGCCTCAGATGGTAAATCTAAGCTCATGAAGTTTTTTTTATTTAAGGTTAATTTTAAGGCTGTTTTTGGGTTATTTGATGCTATAGATGAGATTATTAAAGTACTTATGGTGTTTTATAGGTCCTTTAGCTCGAAAACATATTGCAAATTAAATTTTTAGGGAAAAACCCTTCGATCATTGGAAACCAGGCCATAGATGATGCATTGTCTATGCTATTTTTCTTTATAAAGGGTAGACTATGCGTCGCCCGCGCCTTAATATTAAAACATTAAAAGGATTGGCGGTTATGTATGAACACACGAAAAGAAGGTCAGTTTTTGCACAATTATGTTTCAGTTATAGCTGACTGAGTTGCCACCTTTGAAGGCCTCGTCGGAGCAATTCTGACATCATTGTCACCTGAGATCTCCTGAAGTTGGTTTAAGAAATGCACACCTGTCATTTGAAAATCTATAGCTCTAGATTTATTCGTTTGAAGTTTCAACTCGATCAATCAAAACTGTCAAAATAGAGACTAGTCCATCGAACGACGTGTCACTCATATTTTCTTCATCAAGTCTGAATGATGCGTCATTTGGGGTTTTTAATTTAGGATTGAAAATTTTTGATTGAGTCCCTATTATTTCAATTTCTTTTAATTGCACCTATAATTGCCTCTAAATTTTTAATTTCATGCAATTTCACCCCTATGAAACTTAATTGACAGCCCTTAAGTTGATCGCCTTTTTCATTTTGGTCATTGGTTCTGAATTTGTGCAATTTGACCCCCAATTCACCCCAAGCAGCTCTTGGGTCACAAGTCGAGTAAGTTGACTAGGGTTACCCGAATCAATTGATTTTTTTATTCTACAAGAATGTCAAAATTATATATTTTTTTTATAAAGATCCAGGAAATAAAATCAATGACTCATTCCTTTGATCGTGGTTTTTAATTATTTTTTTTTTGTTTCATCCCATGGCATTTACTTTATTGACGATTTTGCTTCGTGATGTTTTCAGTTTTGCCTTCTACAATGTGGTGTCGGTCTTATAACCGGGGTCACAAGTTTAGAAGGTTAGCTTTAGTTGATTTCTATTCTTTTAGTGTATTTTTAAAAATTCTATTTTCCAACATTTGGTTGGTTATGAATTAGCCTTTTTTATTTTTTTCACTTTCCTTTCAATGGGATTATCCCGATCTCGTGTCCCCGAGTTGCAAATTTGATGGGTTGACCCGGGTTGACTCGGGTCTTTTTATGTTGTCACTTTTTTTATATATCTTGGATGCCAATTTTTTTTATTAATTTGGTTTATTTGTTGTCATTACTCTTTTTTAGTATTATTTGATTAGCTGGGGTAATTAAACTCGATTGACTCAATGACCCAATTCTCTGATTTTTTTTAAAATTTCAAGTTTTGTATGGAATCCTTTTCATGTTTTTTAAAAAACTAACCCGCCCACGGCATAGCACATAATATCTATCTAGTGAAATCCCACAAGAGGATATATGCATAGCTCAAGTTCCAATATGAGTGGAAAACCTCGAGAATATATACTTGTAAAGCTAAGACTACACATACCCATGATACCTTTATGGAATCCTAGCTGAATCTCATATGTAAAGCTTATAAACGAATGTGGATAACATGTGTACATGAAGTGTGTGCGAGAGATATAAACAACAATCTCACACCTAACCTGCCAAATTAAAACATTAGAAAAGGAAAGAGTATAAGAAAACATCGACATTCATGCAATAAGCATAGAAAGAAAATTTCAATAGTTAGAAAAAGCAAATAGGGCCTTGAAAAATTCGATCAAATCTTAAAAAATTATATTTGCGTTTTTAAACATTTAATTTTGAACTTTTCTTTTTAAATTGATTTTTCTTCGCCAAGAGAGTCTTCATCAGTTGAAAATACACTGTTAAATTTTCTAATCTTGTATATTTTGATCTTCTTCAACCAGTCTTCGATAATTTCTTAGGCTTTTTGGTATATCCTTCTTACTGATATATTTTTTTTATTTTCTTGTAATATTTTTTCAACCTTTTTGTATTTTCTCTTTTTTTTTTGTTTATATGGTTCTACAAAAATAGGCAACAACATGTACCATTGAAAATCTTTTTTTTTTAATTCATAATATTTTTTTATATTAGCTATCTCTCTTTTTGCACAAACCTTTATAAAAAAATTTAGATTTTATTCGGTTGCTACATCTTGTTTTGTTGTTTGATTAAATGTCATTATATCTTTTGTTTTTTTGTGAAATTTTATGACATTATTTTTTATAATATTAGTTGCCGGCATTCTGTATTTGCAACCCTCCATAATAGTTTTGGCTCACAATAAAAAGAAATTTCTTAAGCACACTTAAAAAAATTCTTGTTACTAATCACTACAACATTTTTTACTATAAAACATTTATTGGGGAAGAGCAAACCACCTACCTAGTGATTCCTACACATTGTCATGACTGAGCAAATAAATGTTAAGCGCGTTACTAGGTTATAAGTTCATTTTACGAGTACAAGTCCATCGTGATTGGTTGGGCTCATAATACATATTTTCAGTTTCATGAGAATCCATGGTATACTTCTTGCCATGACAGAGCAAACAACTTTAATTGATTATAATTTCACCACTTAATCATTCTAGAGAATTGCTAGATAATTTACTAGTTAATATACCGCACTATGCTTATACTTTTAAAATCTAACCTTGCAGGTTAACCTGGGACCTGAACGACCAGGGGTCAGAACCAGGCTAGATTTAAGAAAAAATAGGGTAAGACAGAAACCTGGGTTGACCTGACATTATGGCATATGTTGTTGAATAGAAAATATTGTGTTTTTTATGTATTGATTTATCGTGTGTAATATGTTACACCGTAATATATGTGTACTGCCTTAATCATATAAATACTAGAGGTGGCTACTTGATTAAGTTAGCTTCTTAATTATCACAAACTCTGTTTCAACTTGGTATTAGAGTTGATTTATCTAAACATGTATACGTCTTCCCCTTTTCACCTTCTTCTCCAAACAGCAGCACTGGATTTCCATCGTCCCCCTCTACTTGATTAACTCTCTGGTGAAACAACCATTATCTCGCTCTGCTATAGATGTGTTGAGGTCTGCTCTTTCCTTCTCTATTGGGTTAACGTCTTCACCTTTGCAATGATATCCCCTCTGTTGGATTAAGTTTTGCTGGACAACTTTTAAGTGTTCTACTTAGCTTATGTTTCTACTAAACTTCTGTCTTTTGTCTTCTCAACAAATACGTGTTCCTGCCTCTCCATCCAACTCTAGGTTTATGCAATAGTGTGGCTCTCTTCAAGACCTTCTTAAAGGTGATGATATTGTCACTCTCTACCTGCAGAAAGCTAAGGGATTATTTGACAAATTAGCTGCAGCGGGCAAACCTATCTCCCTCACTGACTTCAACCTCTATGTTTTTCAGGGCCTTCATGGTGAATTTCATGATTTGGTTACAAGTTTGTCAACCAAAGGTGAGCCCTTTGCTTACTCTAAGCTCTACAGTCACTTGTCTACACATGATTTTTTACATAGAAGCTCTCTTCAATCCATTTTGACTATTCACCACTATTGCCCACACCTTCGCAGCCTCCCTCTGCCTATGTTGCATAACGTAGTTTTGATGGATTTAATGGCAGTAGCTCCTCTCCTCATCGAGGCAGAGGAAGAAGATGAGGCTGGAGGGGACATTCTCGTAGTAACTACAACCAGTATAATGGGCAATCTTACCGTGGCAACAATGGGGGTTCCTCCTGGCATAATATCTATAGCTGTGGTAGCAATTGCCAGCAGTAGAAGTCAGCACGGCAGAACCAGTGGCCACGACAGATTAGATGCCAACTTTGCAGCACTTTTGGGCACTCTACACAACAATGTTCACAGTTTATGCATCATGGGAATCAAGCCTCGACCAACCTCTCCTTTAGTGATGCTTTGATAGAAAATTTTATCACTTGGTTTCTTAACATAGGTGCAAATTAACATGTTACTCCAAACATTGCCGGTATGACATATGCAGAACCTTATCTCGGTAATGATCAATTGTATATTGGTGATGGTAAGGGACTTGTTATATCCAATACAACTCATAATATTTTGCATACTCCAAAATAGGCCATTACTTTGTCTAATATCCTACATGTTCGACAAATTTTGTTGTGAAAATTGTGTCTTTTTCGAGTTTCACTCCTCTTTTTTTCTATGTCAAGGATCTTATAACCAAGAAAGTTCTTCTTTCTGGTCAAAGTAAAGATGGCCTCTATATCCTGTTAGAGTCCTCTACCATGTTTATGCCACAAGCCTTTCTGTCTACTTCTACTGATGTTTGGCATCGTCGACTCAATCACTCAAGCTCTCATATTCTGAGTCTCTTAGTGTCAAATAAAAAGGTCATATGTACTTTTCATCATTTAAATTTCCATTGTCAAGTGTGTCCGTTAGGAAAATCATCATGTTTTTCATTAGGGCCTACGGGTCATAAATGTCTGCTCCTCTTGAACTTATTTTTATTAATGTTTGGGGCCCTACTCTTATGTTATCTTCGGATGGCTTTTGATATTTTGTTATTTTTTTGGCGAAATTTATCTGGTTTTACCCCATTGTCGTCAAATCTAATGTATTCAATTTGTTTCATCAATTTCAAGTCCTGGTTGAACGACAGTTCTCTAAAAAAATCAAATATGTTCAAACTGACTAGGGTGGTGAATATCGTAAATTAAATTCATTTCTTAAAACCATTGATATTTAACATTGCTTAATATGCCCACGTACACATGAACATAATGATATTGTTGAGTGTCGTCATCACCATATTGTCGAAGCTGGTTTTACTCTTCTTGGTCATTATAAGGCACCTCTAAAATTTTAGAATTATGCTTTTGAAACATTTGTTTATCTCATAAATCGTATTCCGACACCTATTTTGTGAAACAAATCTCCATTTGAATATCTATTTTGTCAACCGCCTGATTATATCTTTTTACATGCTTTCGGATGTCTATGTTTTTCCTTTCTTCGACTTTATAATGCTCATAAGTTAGACTATCGCTCCACACCAAGTGTGTTCTTAGGCTATAGTTCATCTCATCTAGGCTATCGTTATGTTGATTTATCGTTTAATCGTATCTACATCTCCAATCATTTTCGATTTCATGAACAATCTTTTTCATTTCTTGAGTCTATCGGTAATTTTGCATCTACTAGCCATATCCCTCCGCCTACCGCTGTCACACACCTTTCCTTCCTCACCACCTTTTCAACAACACCTTCATTACCACCATCTGCCTCCATATCTCTTGATTATTTTGCAAGTACAGGTTCTACAACGCCAACCTTGTATACGTTTGTTTCCCCTCCTGCTGCTATCTTTACATCACTGCCATGAAGTTCTACCTCTCCATCTAGATCGTTTGCCCCATCTTTACCAGGCCTGGATCTTTATGTTGATCTCTCTAGCTATTCTTTTCCATGGTAGAGGTCCCCTACTTCCCTAGCACAACGACAACACCATATGGTGCTGCTTCCCAAACAGAACAGGACCGTCAACACCACTTCAGTCTCTACTTCCTCATCACAGTCTTTAGCCCCACGGGTAACATCTTCCCTTACTCTCGAGCCTCTGAATTTTAAGGATGCTGATCATTTTATTTGATGGCATACTGCCATGAAGTCTGAAATTGCAGCTTTACATGCCAGTGGTACTTGGTCCTTGGTACCATTTGATCCCTCTATAATGTGGTTGACTGCTGGTGGATGTATAAAATTAATCGTCGAGCTAATGGTGCTATTGATCGCTATAAGCCTCATTTGGTTGCACGAGGGTTCACTTAAAAGGAAGGCATTGATTACTTAGAAACCTTCAATCCTGTTGTTAAACCGACTACTGTTTGATTAGTTCTCACTATTGTTGTATTTAAAGGATGGCAGATTCGGCAACTTGATGTCCATAATGTGTTTTTTAGTGGCTCACTTATATAGAGAGGTTGTTTAGATGTCATAACCCATATATTTTATAGACTTTACTCTGCCGACTCATGTTTGTCATCTTCACAAGTCTCTATACGGTTTAAAACAAGCTTCGCGGGCTTGGTACACACACCTGAGTGACTTCCATTTAACTATTGGTTTTCGAGCTTCCAAGGTTGATACCTTTTTATTTGTTTTGACTATGAATCATGATGTTTGCTATTTACTTGTCTATATTTATGACATCTTACTTACTAGTAACAGCTCTACATTGATTCAACGTCTTATTACCTTACTGAGTTTAGAATTTAAGCTTCATGATCTGGGTAACGCCCATTATTTTTTGAGGGTTGAAGTCATTCCTACCAGTATAGGACTCATGCTTAGTCAGCACAAGTATGTTCTTGATATTCTTTGTCGTGCTGGTATGTCATCATGTAAACATGTTGATACACCAGTCTTTATCTCCAAGGTTGACTTATCGTCTTGTGTGTTATTTTCAGATCCCATTCATTTTCGACAAATTATTGGTGCTCTTCAGTATCTCACATTTATTGAACCAGACATCTGCTATGTTATAAACAAGGTTTGTCAGTTTATGCATGCTCTTACTAAGAGCCATTGGGTTGTTGTTAAACGTATCCTACGATACTTGAAAGTTACATCCTCTTTTAGCCTTCACCTTACTCGTGGCTCCTCTTTATCACTTCATCGTTTTACTGATGCCGATTAGTCAGGGAGTATTGATGATAGAAAATCTACCGGTGGATATATTGTGTTTTTGGTACCACCCCTATTTCATGAAAATTTGGGAAGCAACGCACTATTGCTCGTTCCTCCACTGGAGTAGAGAATAAGCTTTGGCAGATGGTACTGCTGAGGTTCTTTTGCTCCGCTATCTTCTATTAGATTTGTGTTTTTCTCCTAGTTCTGTTACTACTATCTAGTGCGATAATTTAGGTGCTACTTATTTCTCTGCTAATCTGATTTTTCATGCTCGAACAAAACATGTTGAAGTTGATTATCATTTTATTCGTGATCGAGTGAATAAAAAGGTGATTCAAATTCATTTTATCTTCTCCAAAGATCAATTAGTTGATGTCCTTACAAAGCCACTCTCTTACTCTATTTTTGCTTTTTTATATTCCAAGCTTCACGTGGAAAACTCACCTTCAGCTTGAGGGGGTGTATTATGGAATATGTTGTAGATTAAGAAATATTATGTTTTTGATGTATTGATTTATTGTATGTAGTATGCTACACTGTAACACATGTGTACTGCTTTAATCATATAAATAGCAAAGGTGGCTACCTGATTAAGTTAGCTTCTTAATTATCATAAACTTTGTTTCAACTCCTGGAAAGACCTGGTCAAAAACTCGGTTGCAACCCGTTGACTATTCATTGTTTTTAACAAAAACGACGTCATTTTATTTTATAACAAAATTAGGGGTTGACCCGGGATGACCCAGTAACCTGGTCAAAACCTGGTGATTTGTTCAAAACTCGTGACTTGGGCCTTGGGTCGAGTCGATCATTGGGTCCGGTTTAAAAACTATGGCTATGTTGCGGCTTCATAAAAAAAATTACTTGTACAAAAATAATGTTGAGATCAAGAGGAATGATTTAAAGTTGAGAATAATAGAATGACTTAAGTTGTGTCATAGCCAACCTTTTCTATTTATATATATATGGCGGTACACGGTAGTAACTGTAGGAATCATAACATTGAAATAATCCTACATTAATTCCTATACATATATATACATTCTGTAATATTTAATATTGTTATTATACCCAATTCAATGAATTGAACCTAAAACCTCCCCGACCATACTTAATGTCTAGCTTGAAATTCAAATTATGTTGTATAGGAGTTGCTCCTGGTGTGATCCATTTGATTTGAAGGGTTAAAAAAAATTCAAACGACGAGTAAAAACATAATTTAATTTTAAAAATAATCTTAAGATGACTGAGCACTAATTCAATACCAGGATGTTTTTTGGAGAGTATGATAACTACGTATAAAAAAAACTAAAAGCATTAACATGAAGCGAGATGTTTTTTTGAGACTGCTTTTTACCTCATATAAAAAAATCTAAAAGGAATAACAAAATTGAATTCCTAATAAATCTAATATTGAAATATGAAAATGAATAAAAAAATTATTGTTCCAATAAACAATAAAATGTGAGGAGGGTAACAACGTTTTCCTCAATTAGTTCTGGTTAATTAATAGAGGATTTCTATTGATAAAGATGCAAATCTGAAATGTGAAATAAACTAGCCTCGATTATAATGTTATTAGTTCTTCCAGTATTGTTTTTTTTTTTTAAGTGATTACTATTCCTATGCCCTTTACGAGTGTTAGGGCTTAGAACAAAGGTGGCTACATAAGAAAGTGTCGGCTGACAGTAAAAAAAGATGTGGCATGTCTTACAAGAAAGTGCCATTAATTCCCACCTAGATCTATCGCTGTGAAATATAAAAACAGGCAAAAGAAATTGTTTTCCCGGCACTCCTTGCATCGGCATGCTTAATTAATGGAATATCTAGAAACATTTTACGTACAGGGCCCGACGTTTATATACTTGTCCTGGTCAAATTAAATGTAATGACAAACTGTACGAGAAAGTTACTGTTTCCGGGAAGGTTGCGGGGTTAGAAGTTTAGTGAAACATTAGTAAACAATTAGTCTGTAAAGAAAACGTGAAAGATAAAGATAACAGCGATTGACTATTGAGGCCATGCATGATAATTTTATTCACCTGATCTTCAGTCTATTCAACTTTGTGTGCTATATACAATAAAATAAAATACAAATCGTTTGATTGATTGACATTTTCTTAATTACCTTCCGAAGATACTTTCAATCTTTATTAACTACGTCCAGCCTCAACTGATCCCTCATAATATTGTTGAACACTTCTTGTCATCTTGAGCAGTTGGCAAATTCAAGATTAGACAAGGTCAGCCCTCCTTAACCTTAATTAATCCTCACTCAACCTTGAGATTAACACTATAAATACATGGTATCATATATATCATCCCAACCTCGTCAAAGCTACCCAACAATAATCGTCTGCCTATCAATGTCTTCCTCAAGACTCACCTCCTCTCTCTATTTGCTAACTTTTGCTCTACTTCTCCAAAATGTTCTTGGAACGGACCCTCTCTTCACTAGGTGTTCCAGCAACGAGAACTCAACTGCCAATAGCTCTTATAAAACAAGCTTGAATGTCCTCATGGGTTCTCTCTATCATCTTGCTCCAGTTGAAGGCTTTGCTCTTGGTTCGTTAGGTCAGAACAACCAGGACCGACCATATGGGCTCGTTCTTTGTAGAGGAGATGTCTCATCCTCAGATTGCAGAACCTGTGCTGCTAATGCAACTAGGGAGATCCGCAAGCGCTGCCCAAATGGCAAACGTGCAATCATAGCGTACGATAACTGTCTTTTGAAGTATTCTGACTCGGACTTCTTTGGCCAGATTGATGACCAAAACAAGTTCTACATGTGGAATGTGAATAATGTGAGCAACCCAGTGCTATTTAATGAGAAGACTACCGAGCTGTTGAGCCAACTATCAGACAAGGCTTCTTATAACTCATCAAAATTGTATGCTGCCGGAGAGATGGACCTCCTTGAAGGATCGATGAAACTTTATGGGATGGCTCAGTGCACGAGGGATCTTCCTAGTGTTGATTGTAAGAAGTGTCTTGACGGTGCTATAGGTGAACTTCCAGGAGTTGCTTATGGAAAACAAGGGGCTCGGGTTGTTGGTGGGAGTTGCATGGTTATTTATGAGATATATCCCTTTGTTAAGGCTTAAACTCGTATGCCATTCTAGGGTTTGAAGGATCAATGTCACTACAAGAAATATATAATTGTTCTAGGAACACATGTAATTTGATTTATTTTATTTCCTCGATTGTGCAATAAAATGTTTATTCGATGAATAAAGTTCACTTCCGCACGCACGTATTGCTGTGAGAGCTAGATAAACAATTTGTTAAATGAATACAAACTTGACATGATCAGTTATAACGTATCTCTTTTTAATAATTCAAATGGAAATTTATTTAAAACCAAATATATTTAAACATCTTATTTGAATCCATCAATCAAATTAACTAAATTTTAATTGAATGGAACAGGTTTAATCCAATCCACCCTCTCATAGATGCCATCCCGATGCAAGCGGAAGCTACATTAGACGATAATGACAAGAATTCACAAGAAAAATATGAGTTAACCATGGCTTGCGATCATTTTGGTAATCAAAATATGAGTCGTCATCTTGATCTTGGAGTTAATGGTTTTAGTCTTGAAAATGTTCTATTTTAAAGAATTTGTAGCAACAAAAAATATGGTAGGTATGTCTAGAGTCTGGATCATCTTGAATGTCCTCTATCTTGATATAATATTAATTACTGATGGTAAAAATGATTTGCGAGTAGATCATGGTCGCTAATCCGGTTGCTAATCCGGTTGATTTCTTATAATTGAATCCAAATTTAGTAACTTGAACTCTAGTTTTATTTAATTTGGTTGTTTTTTTTAAATGAATTAAAAAAAAAAACTTGGTATGCCTATAAAAAATCTGGATTGATTTATAATCTAATCAAAATCTATTTGATTTTTTTATATATAATTATTTTTTAAAATAATATTATTTTAATTTTTTTTAAATTAAATTAACTGGTTAATTTAGTAGCTTGAACTCTTGTTTTATTTAATCTGGTTGTTTTTTTTAATGAATTAAAAAAAATACTAACTTTGTGGAGTGACGGTTATAATAATATTGGTGTTGGGGTAGTGTTAGATCCCCAATCCAATTCCTAGATTCGTCCTTATTATTGGTTGGAGGTGGAGAAAAGCTTAATGACTTCAAGCCCTTTTTATTAATATTACAAAGCACGGTGAATGTATCTTCAATTTCAATTGATTAGCCTCTTTTATATATATAAAATTATTTTTAAAATTTTATCTAATAATTTAAGTTTTTAAATTGATTGATTTTTAGAGTCTTATATATAAAATAATATAAATTTATATAAATTTCAAACTCAAATAATTTTCACTTTAAATAAATATTTTAAATGATATAATTTTTTAATACCCTCTGAGTGGAGGATGGCACCTTGTATTGGAATAAAGTTAGAGCAAGCTCTGATCATGGAAATGGGAAATCCTGTAAACATTGTGTCCTAGATTCTCATAAAATCTTATGCATCTTAATCCATAACTGGTTGAAATAGAAAAGTTTTGAAAAATATATACTTTTGTTATCGCGAATACAGTTCAACTATAGGAATACGAAAAATTATCTCTGCATCTTGCTTAAATTTCCTGTCAACTGTAAAACAAAAACAATACCTCATGAAAGCACGAATTCTCTATTTTCTGCTGTTAACTAACAGAAACATACTTCTGTGCCAGTCATGCCAAACCCAATTGGCGGACTAGCAGTGTCTCCATGTTAACACTTTCCATCACGAGCAAGGATCTAATTCAGTGATCCAGACCTCATTTATAGATTGTTGTAATGACTCTGGCAATTGAGATGAACCGGAATCTTCTGATCCTGAATTCTCCATGGACACAAAAGCTGTGTGATGGTGCTGCAGAGGTTATAGTTTAACCACTGAGCATCATGACAATCTGTGACATTGTAGGTCCGTCAGCAACAGCTTCTTGAACACAGAATAACCTTATATGGATGCACTTCAGAACTTCACTTTCTGGCCATTGGCCACCTAATGTAGGATCCACCAACTCTAAAGCTGTTCAACAAATTTAAGCACTCAAGCGAGGGCCAATAGGGGCAGCTCGATACGTTTTACAAAATAGAGAACAATTCACCTCATACTTGCACATTTGAAAGCAGTTATCTGAAGTTATATCACTGTTCATTTGTACTAATTTGCTCTGCCATTAATGCTAAAGTTTGATGTCGATGTCTCCAAGAGTAATGGCAATGCAGTTGCTTCAGTAGACAGGACCAATAAAAAAGAAATGGTAGGAAAAAGATCGACACCGAATAGGACTTTGTCCAGGCTCCCATTGGGCAGATACTCATAGACAAGTAGCTTCTCTCCTTCTTCTAAGCAGAAACGCAACACCCCTAATGGTTTCGATGCAGCAGTTTGGAAACCAACATTACTTCTGTTTTGAGCTCTTCTAACCCTGTCCTGAGCTTCTTGAAAGCCTTTTTACAGACATTGTAAAAGGTAGGTTAATGTTTTGCACGCATCAAATGTACTGGAGAAGGGATACCTTGTAATCGAAGCCACCTTGTCCAAGCTTATATACATCACATAAATTTCCAGTTGCTTTTCTAAGTGTATTAAGTTCAATTGAAAGTGAATTCATGGTAGAATAACCTTCTTTATTAACACCATCTGATAAAAAACGAGAAGAAAAATAGAACAAATATATTATTCAGGCTGCATAATCTCTTCAATTTCCTATTCAAGGCAATACAATTGAAATACTAGTAATATCAAGCTAACAGGTATGTTAATCTTCTGCTATGTCTTCATTAGTTTTTGGCACAATGCCTATACCTAGCACTTTGTTATCACTTCAATGCATGTAAAAGATTTAGAAACTCACACCTAAGTGATTTTCTGCTGTCATGTCTAGAATTATTGATATAGGAGGTTCTGATTCAATCAGATACGAATCTATTATATTTGAATAATGTGAAAAGCCTAACAAACACATCTTTGAACTAGATGGATGGGTCTAAGCCCATGACGAGACCTGGTCATGCCGAACAGCATTTGAGATTTGAGAGTATGAGGCCATAAACCATGCTGGGAATCTGGCCATTAAAAGCATTTTCAAGAGGTGAAGCTATTTAGAAAAGTCAAATTAGTAATATGGTTTTTTTAAATATTGTGAATATATCATTTTTTTTCATACTATCTTAGTATGAAAATCAATTTGATTTATTTTTATATGAAAAACAATTTAAAATACACTTTTTTTAAAAAAAAATACCGCAATATTAAATAGAACATCTTAATATTTAAATATTAATCTAAAAATATATATATTATTGAAGCAAAAGAAATCTACATTCTTGAAATAAAAGTGAAGGACTATTGCTCAATTTTGAAGCTCAGAAACGTGAAGTAATTGTTAGCCTGCGTTCAAAACATTAGACTGGGCCCTTCTCAAAGGTTGAACACTGAATATGCGCTTCTAAGATAATTTAAGAAAAGAAATAGCTAAAGCATTGGCCCTTCTCTGTCAGCGAGTGCGGCCAGCTGAGTTATTGGACTGCGGCCTAGCTCGAATACCTTGTAGCCTATCCCATTATCCTCAGGTAAGTGGGTTTGAGCTGGTTTTTATAATACAAGGGGAGCTGAAAGGGATCAGTTGATTTCCACAACCCATGTCTTTTAGTCAGTCTTCTGGACACTACCACAGTTCTATCAAAGGGAATTTTTTTTTTTTTTTTGTGGGTATTTACTTTAATATGTTATCCATGAGTATTTTATTGATGAATTCACATACAGAAACCAGCCATTAAAAAAAACCTCATCGATAATTTTTAATCTATCAAAAAGTCCGTTGGTAATAAAAATAAATCTGATGGTTTTGCAGACAGATAATACACCCCAAAAATAAAATTTATCCGCTGGAATATACCGACACAATAATTTCATCGATGATGTAACAGTTAAAGTGTTTTATTCTAGAACATACCGACGAAATAAATCTATTGGTAACCCCATCCATAATAATTAAAAAATAAGTTTTTTTAAAAATCTATTGAACAAAAAAAGAAAATAATTAAAAAAATAAGGGGGTGCACATGTACCACTTATCTATGATCTAATATCCATGACCATTCGGGGAGTTACATTTTTCATTGAGATGTGTCATACATTCTTGTACTCCTTGATCTAACAAGGCTGTGAACTCTAGAGACTGAGTGCTTGGTAGCGATTGTGAGTTCCCAACGGTTGAAACATTATGGGTTGTCCACAAGTTCTTAGTCGTGGTGTTGGAGAGTCTGTACACTCGATGTCTATAGAGTCCACTAGACGATCCTGCCTCCAACCACAAATCTAGATTGAAATCCGGGTGGGTCGAAAGATCATCCCCATATCTCTCCTTCAACCAGCTATTATATGTCTCCTGGAAATAAAAAAATAAAATCATCAAATTCAAGAAAATAACAACTTCAGAAATAAAATGGTTGAAAACCAACGTACCACAAAGTGTTGAGCTCGGCTATCGACAAACTGCTACACCCTTTTTGGTGGTCTTCACTTCGCATATGCGTCTCCACAAAAAGCTTTATTGGGCTTAGCTCATGTCCAATAGTCGTAGCCTGTAAGAAAAAAATGTTATCAATTGAATATATTTATAAATAACAACAAATTAATTAAAAATAGATGTGATTAAAATAAATCTTATCATCCGCTTCGTACATGAAATGAACAAAACGGAGCTGCCGGTGGCGTGGTAACCGAATCGTGAATTTGCCAACTCTACTTCCCCGCACCGGACTGTGAGCGACGTGTGAAACGCTCGGATGTCACGTTCTAAATATGTTCCGCCCATTTATTCTCTGGGACATATGGCGACCTAAAATCCTTCCAAACTGCCACATCATTCCAGCCTGGTAGATCGCTTTCTCTGGCATATTTTTTAGATTTCTTTTTGCGCCTCATACAAAAAATCACGCAATCTATATGGTACAAACGTATTATATATGAGTAAATGACAAATGAAATTTTATTATTTGAAATTAAAATCACCGCAAAATTACATATATGAAATTAAATTGCACATGATAATTACACATGATATAAGGTTGTGTACATTAGTAATGGTGGAAAACATTGCACATGATAATTACACTGTGTGTATGATAAGTTCTCCATAATAGTTACCCTCCTCACATGTTATTGTTTATTGGAACAATAATTTTTTATTCATTTTTAAATGATAATATTTTTGTTCCTCAATATTTTGAAAATTCAATTTTGGTCCAAAAATTCATTTTCCTTATTTTTAGTTCTTGGTTTAAGAGAGAATGACCAGATTTTAGTTGATAAGAGAAAATGTCTTGGTCGACATCAATTTCTACCATAAAAAAATCAATTCTAGTGTCAATGGTTCCATTCTATGAGAGGAGTCTCACTTAGGTTTTCTTTATCTTTCTCATTGCCTCAGATGGTAGATCTAAGCTTAAGTTTTTTTATTTTAGGTTGATTTTGAGGTTGTTTTTGGGTTATTCGATGTCATAGATGAGATTATCAAGGTGCTTATGGTGTTTTATTGGTCCTGTAGCTTGAAAATTGGCAACCCTTCGATCACTAGAAACTGGGCCACAAATGATGTGTTGTCTATGTTATATTTTTTTTATAAAGGATAGACGATACAGCGTCCACGCTTTAATATAAAAACATTAAAAGGATTGGCGGTTATGTATGAACACACGAAAAGAAGGTCAGTTCTTGCACAATTGTGTTTCAGTTATGGCTGACTAAGTTGCCTACTTTTGAGACCTCATCGAAGCAATTATGACGTCATTGTCACTTGAGATCTTTAGAAGTTGGTATAAGAGATACACACCTGTCATTTGAAGATCTATAGCTCTAAATTCATTCGTTTGAAGTTTTCAACTCGATCAACCAAAATTATCAAAATAGAGGCTAGTCCACCGAACAACGTGTCACTCATATTTTCTTCATCAAGTCTGAACAATGCGTAGTTTAGGGTTTTTAATTTGGGATTGAAAAATTTTGATGAAGTCCCTCTTGCTTCAATTTCTTTTAATTACACCTATAATTACCTCTAAACTTTTAATTTCATGCAATTTCACCCTTATCAAACTCAATTGACAGCCGTTAAGTTGACCGTTTTTTTCATTTTGGTCATTAGTTCTGAATTTGTGCAATTTGACCCTCAAATCACCCCAAGCAGCTCCTGGGTCACAGGTCGAGTAAGTTAACCGCCTTTTTCATTTTTATCAACTAATATTTTTATTATGCAGGAATGTCAAAATTATATTTTTTTTATAAAGATCGAGGGAATAAAATCAACGACTCATTCCTTTGATCATGGTTTTTAATTAGATTTTTTTTGGTTTCATCCCTTGGCATTTTTAGTTTATTAAGGATTTTGCTTCGTGATTTTTTCAGTTTTGCCTTCTACAATGTGGAGCAGGTCTCAGAATCGGGGTCACAAGTCTAGAAAGTTAGCTTTAGTTGATTTCTATTTTTAGTATATTTTTTAAAAATTTTGTTCCAATATTTGGTTGGTTACAAATTAGCTTTTTTAATTTTTTTCACTTTCCTTTCTCTGGAATTATTCCGATCTCATGTCACCAAGTTCCAGATTTGATGGGTTGACCCGGGTTGACTTAGATCTTTTTTTTCTGTCACTTTTTTTATATATATCCTAGATGTCAATTTTTTATTAATTTGATTTATTTGTTGTCATTATCTTTTTTAAGTATTATTAAATTAGTTGGGGTTATTAAAGTCGATCAACTCAATGACCCAATTCTCTTATTATTTCTTTTTAAATTCCAAGTTTTGTATGGAATCCTTTTCACATTTTAAAAATAAATAACCCGCCCACGGCATAGCATGGACTATCTATTCTAGTGAAATCCTACAAGAGGATATATGCATAGCTTAAGTTCCAATATGAGTGGAAGACCTCGATAATATATACTTGTAAGCCTAAGACCACGCATACCCATGGTACCTTTATAGAATCCTAGCAGAATCTCAAATGTAAAGCTTATAAATGTGTGTGGATAACATGTGTACATGAAGTGTGTGTGGGTGATATAAACAATAATCTCACACCTAACCTGTCAAATTAAAACATTAGAAAGGAGAAGAGCATAAGAAAACATCGACATTCATGTAATAAGCATAGAAAGAAAATTTCAATAGTTAAAAAAAGCAAATAGAGCCTTGAAAAATTCAATTAAATCTTGAAAAATTATAATTGAATTATTAAACATTCAATATTAAACTTTTTTTTTTAAATTAAATTTTCTTCATTAATAGGATCTTCATCAGCCGAAAATACACTATTAAATTTTCTAATCTTGTATATTTTGATCTTCCTCAACAAGTCTGAGATAATTTCCTAGGCGTTCTGTTATATCCTTCTTACTGATATATTTTTTGTATTTTCTTGTAATATTTTTTCAATTTTTTGTATTTTCTCTTTTCTTTCTTTTTTGTATTTTTTTGTTTATATGATGCTACAAAATAGTTAACAACAAGTACAATTGAAAATCTTTTTTTTCATGAAATAATTTTTTTTTTTATATTAGCTACCACTCTTTTTGTACAGCCCTTTATATTTTGTTTTAGATTTTATTCGGTTGCTACATCTTGTTTTGTTGTTTGATTAAATGTCATTAAATCTTTTTTTTGTGAAATTTTATGACATTATTTTTAATAATATTAGTCGCCGGCATTCTCTATTTGCAACCCTCCATAATAGTTTTGGCTCACAATAAAAGAAATTCTTAAGCACACTTAAAAAAATTCTTGTTACTAATCACTACACCATTTTTTACTATAAAACATTTATCAGGGAAGAGCAGACCACCTACCTAGTGATTCCTACATATCGTCATGACTGAGCAAATAAATGTTAAGCGTGTTACTGGGTTATAAGTTTTTTGGATAATCAGTTACTGGTTATAAGTTCATTTTACGAGTACAAGCCCATTGTGGTTGGCTGGGCTCATAATACATATTTTCAGTTTCGTGAGAATCTTTGGTATACTTCCAGTCTTACTGTCATGATAGAGCAAGCAACTTTAATTGATTATAATTTCATCACTTAATCATTCTAGAGAACTACTAGATAATTTACTAGTTAATTTACCGCGCCATGCTTATAGTTTTAAAATCTGAATTCACAAGTTAACCTGGGACCCGAACGACTGGAGATCGGAACCAAGATGGATTTTAAAAAAAATAGGGTAAGGCAAAAACTTAGGTTGACCTGATATTATGGAATATGTTATAGAATAGAAAATATTGTGTTTTTGATGTTTAGATTTATCATGTGTAGTGTTGTTACTTATTTTTGGACCCCACGTGTTGAAGGTGGTGTGTACCTCTTTTGAATCAAGTGCAAGAGTGTAGCTCATGTTTGCTGGGAAAATGACAACAGCGGAGGAGAAAGAAATATTTTTTCCAACCATGTTTGAGCTATTTTCTACTTTTTTTTATCCTACCCCTTTGCTGCCAAAAGCATCAGGTTTCTTAGGCTGATAAGGAGTTTTCATATAAATCCCTTAGAATTTGCATTTTTTTTTAAAAAAAAAAAAACAAACTGATTCTGCTGCTGTCGCAATTTTTTATTCCAACTTAGGCTCTGATCCTGACTTGGTTTCATACGATATCTTACCATCCTAGCTATATTCTGTCACTCATGACATGTTTAAGAATTGACCTACACCTTTATTGGGTCCTAGGGGTCACTGCTCTTAGGGCAGATTCTCAATCAAATTTGGATGCTCGACATTGTCAGATCAAGAAAACCTTTTTGACCAACCAAATTCCTGCCAGATTCTGTTATCTAAAACAATTTTATCTCACTTTTAATCCTTCATCAAAGTTGTACTCCAGGACACGTAGATGAATTTGGGCTTTTGAATTGCTTGATTTTGATATCAGAAGCTCAAGATATTCCTGTTTGAAATCTAGCATGAAAGCATAGAATCCTGCCGTGAGAAGGTTTCCAGCCGAGTTTGGTTGCAATTTTGTTATTCAAAATGAATTTATCTCATTTTTTATCCATTATAAAAGTTGTAGCTCTACAAGTGTAGATGAATTTGGGACTTTGGAATCGCTTGATTTCAATATCAAAAGCTCATAATATTCCCGTTTGAATATCTAACGTGAAAGCAAAAAATTTTATCGCGAGAAGGATCCTGACCCGAGTTTTGCACTAAAGACTCTATTTCCATCACAAATTTTGTTGATTTGTTCTTAGTTCATACTCTCAGTCATATCGGGATGCTCGGCATTGTCAGTTTCTAAATTAGATCAGGAGACTCTTTTTGACCAACCAGATTACTGCCAGATTCTGTTCTCTAAAACGATTTTATCTCACTTCGAATCTTTCATCAAAGTTGTAGTCCTAGATGTGTAGATGAATTTGGGCTTTTGAATCGCTTGATTTCAATATCAGAAGCTCAAGATATTCTCATTTGAATATCTAATGTGAAAGCAAAGAATCCTGTCGCGAGAAGGGTTTAACCTAAGTCCGCGGGCCTGATTCGAAGGATTTTTTTTTACTAAGGACTGAATTGAAACGTGCTAAAATAAGGGATTTAATTGAAGAAGGATATTGGAAGCTGGAGAGGGGGCTGGATCATCATAAATGACAGGATTTCTACCACACCGAATAAGAAAAATCACATTTTTGTGAAGCTATAATTCATAGGAAACAGCAGCTTTTGACAGCTGCAAAATGCCATAAAGAGAAGAACCTCACCATCATCTAATGGCTGAGATTTTATCCCTAATATAGATGGCTGGGATGATGTGTTAATGTTGGAAAGAAATCACTAGAATCAGCATATAATTAATGAGAATATTGTAGTTTCCTTATTTGTATTATTTGGATGCAAATCAGCTGGGATTTGCATCCTAGATTAATGCATTGAATCTTTCCTAATAAGAGCTGTGTATAGACTATATATTTGCTGACCTAAAGAAAAAAAAAAGGAGGAGAGACGGAGAAAGAAGGCAAGAACAAAAGAGAAAATAGAAGCAGAAGAGTAAAGAGATAGAAGAGAAAGAAAACCGAGTAAGGCGAGAAGAAAAATAAAAAAAGAAAAAAAAACAGAGAGCTCTCTCTCTCTGGCCACACACGATCCCTTCTCCTTCTCATCAACGCTAACTTTTTTCATACCGAAACTTCCCCCCACAGGTCCAACTGCCCTCACACACGCAAAACGGGAATTGTCAGGTCTCTCCTCCATTTGGCCCCCAACAACAGAATATGATGGTAGCAATCCATCCTAGGTTGTTTTCACGAAGTTGAGGCTTGATAAGGATATGAAGTCTCTATTGGATCGCAAGGCAGAGGGACGTGCTATTTCCTTATGCTATTTTTGAATATGTTTAGAGACTTCAAGGTTATTTAATGTGACCTGGATTTTGTTTCTTTCTACAAAGAAAAATATAAAAAATGTTTTTTTTTTTTGTGTTGCATACGGCCAATACCCTAATATATTTTGAACATTTTTTATATAAAAAACAAATATTTGAAGTTTTGAAAATGTATTTCACATGGATTTCTTAAACACAACAAAAATTATTTTATTGCATTTCTGGATTTTACAACATGTTTGTAAAACTCCAAAGGGTATTGGCAAATATTCCAAAAAATACAAAAATCTTATTTTGAGGGGAATTCATCTATTATTCACCATTAATGTTTGGATAAAGAAATCCCAAAGGGATGAATATCCGAAATATTATTGGGAATAACTTGTTATTATTCACTGTTAATATTTTGATAAAGAAACCCTAAGTGGTAAATATCCAAAATAATTTTCTAGGAATAATAAGTCATCACACATCCTTGAAAGAAACCTTGATTATAATCGAGGACATTTCAATTTTTTTACTCAACGGTTTACGAGTTATGAGAGTATGAAACACTAAGGCAAAAAGAGGCTTTTAAAGCGCTATGAATTTCCTGAGATTTCTAAATCTTTCTCCCTCTTCCTTGCGATTTACGAGTCACAAACACTTGAAATACTAAAGGAAAATAAGCTTTTAAAGCACATGGAATCTCCTTGGATTTCTATCTTAATAAATTTAGTTTGAATCAAACCTAGGAAAACTGATGGGATTAGAAAACACCAACACCATAGCAATTCTAAGGCAAACCAAACACCAAGCAGCTTACCTTAGGTAGGGCGTACTAGGGGTGCTAATACATTCCCTTTACGCTACCAGTCCCTTGCCTTAGAATCTCTGAAAGACCAGTTAGGGTTCCTAGTGATCAAAATACAAGGTGGCGACTCCTTTATCCATAAATAAAAAAACCTGAAATCAATCAAGGGTTATCGCGATGCCGCGCTCTGCCGCGAGGGTCCGACATGTAGTATGCTACACCATAACACATGTGTACTGCCCTAATCATATAAATAACATCGGTGGCTACCTAGTTAAGTTAGCCTCTTAATTATCACAAACTCTATTTCAACTTGGTATTAGAGCTGATTTATCTAAACAAATTTATGTCTTCCCCTCCTTCACCTTCTTCTTCAAACGGCAGCACTGGATTTTTGTCTTCTCCCTCTACTTGATTAACTCTCTGCTTAAACAACCATTATCTCTCTTTGTTGCAGATGTGTTGAGGTCTACTCTTTCCTTCTCTACTGGATTAACGTCTTCACTTCTAAACGATATCCCCTCTGCTAGATTAAGTTTTGTTGGACAATGATTAAGTGTTCTACTCAGCTTCTGTTTCTACTCAACTTATATCTTCTAAGCAAATATGGATCCTTCGATTTTTGATACAGCTGGCATCAATGTTAGCTCTTCTTCTCCCAACACCAATGCCAGCGCATCCTCTCCCAATATCAATGCAGTCATGCTACCCTCTGCTGCGACAACAACTATTATTCCCCTCTCCAACAGCCAGCAGGTCATCAACCTAAAACTCACCACCACCAATTATTTATTTTGGTGTATGTAGATAAAGCCATATTTGATTGGCCAAGGGGTTTTCTCATTTGTCGATAGCTCGCATTCATGCCCCTCTCCACATGACCTGTCCAGTGACCCTTCTGCTAACTCTGCCAACTTTAGTTTTGGTCCTTTCCAAGCATTTCTGACATGGAAACACCAAAACCAACTCATTCTCAGTGCTTTACTCTCATCCCTCTCCATTGATGTTCTTCATCTTGTGGTGAACTACCCAATTTCAGCCAGTGTTTAGAGCACCTTATAACATACTCCTGCCTCTCCATCCAACCTAGGATTATGCAATTGCATGGCTCTCTTCAGAACCTTCATCAAGGTGATGATACTGTCACTCTACTTGCAGAAAGCTAAGGGATTATTTAATGAATTAGCCGCAGCGGGCAAACCTATCTCCCTCACTAACTTTAACCTTTATGTTTAAGGGCCTTCACGGTGAATTAATGGAATATCTAGAAACATTTTACGTACAGGGCCAACTCCTACGCTTCTAAGGGGGTGATAAAAAGCGATGTTTATATACCTATCCTTGTCAAATTAAATGTAATGACAAACTGTGCGAGAAAGTTACTGTTTCTTGGAAGGTTGTGGGGTTAGAAGTTTAGTGAAACATTAGTAAACAATTAGTTTGTAAAGAAAATGTGAAAGATAAAGATAACAGCGATTGAATATTGAGGCCATGCATGATAATTTTATTCACCCGATCTTTGTATATTCAACTTTGTGTGCTTTATACAATAAAATAAAATACAAATCGTTGTGATTGATTGACATTTTCTTAATTACCTTAATGTATCTATATAGGAAATATTATAGGCATACTCTTATATTGTAATATCCAATATTACTATTGTATATTGCCCTACACATATATATAGAAAAAGCTAGCTAACCAATAGGTTAAGCCTCCTAATTATTCTCAACTTAGTATTAGAGCCTTCTGCCATCAGAACTCTTCTCTCCCTCTCCCCCTTGCAGCTGGCCTTCTCTCTTCCTCTTCTAAATGAATTCTACTGTTATTGCTGCCGACTTCTCCCTCACCACCGGTGGTGCAGCCCAGTTGGCCAACCATTTACAAGTTGTTGCTGGTGGTGTCCTTCATCAACAGCAACAGCCTTCACTTGTAGAACATATCCATGACTCCTTCTCACACATTATAAGAACACAAGCTTCAACTATCGTTGCTCTATCAAACACCCACCAAGTTGTTTCGTTGAAACTTATGAACACAAATTATCTCTATTGCCGAATGCAGATGAAGCCCTATCTTCTTGGTCAAGGTGTTAATTTTTCACTTCGTTGAAGGCTCAGTGTCGTGTCCTCCATCTCATGTTTCTGATGGTTTTGTTGGTTCTTCCTCTAGAACCAACCCTTCTTTTCTTCGTTAGAAGCAATAAGATGAACTTATTTGAGTGCATTGCTCTCCTCTCTCTTCGTAGATGTGTTGCATCTCGTGGTAGATTGTCATACCTCGTAATGTGTTTGGCGCACTCTTGAGAAAGCCCTTACGTCTCCATCTAATTATCGCATCATGCAACTCCATGGTTCCTTTCAAGATCTTCGGCATGGTGACTCATCAGTTAGTGTATACATGCAGCAAGCCAAATTTTTATTTGACGAGTTGGTTGCTGCTGGCCGGCTCATGACTCTTGAAGACTTTAATCTCTATGTGCTTTGTGGCCTTCATGGTGAGTTCAAAGACTTGGTAACGAGTCTTATAACCAAGGTAGAACCATTGTCATATGCTGATCTTCATAGCCACTTTCTTACCCATTAATTTATGTACAAGAACTCCCTTCATTCCATGGATGCAAATCCTTCTCTGTTGTCTCTATCTTTACTACCGCAGCCACCACTATTGCTAACACCACAGCTTTCTGCTCATCTTGCTATGTCTCATCACAGCTCCAATTTCAATCGTAAAAAGGGATGTTCTCGCGGCAACTAACATCCCAACAACAACCGCTACAATCACTAGAACATGGGCCAATCTGCTTCCGACTGGAGGCCAAACAATTGGCGCAGAACAGACGCAACACAGGAGTTGGATAGTGGTCTGTATAGCAGCATGTCTACTGCCAACTATGCTCAAATTTTGGTCACCCAGCTCCTCATTGTTTCCAGTTTCGTGGCAGTACCCAGCAGCCCTCTAGAATTATTGATATAGGAGGTTCAGATTCAATTAGATACGAATCTATTGTATTTGAATCATGTGAAAAGCCTAACACATACATCTTTGAACTAGATGGATGGGTCTAAGCCTATTACAAGACCTGGTCATGCCAAACAGTCTGTTTAACAAAAATAAGCATAACTTTTGATACTACTGTTGGATTGGACTTCAATCTTTTAATATCAGCAGTTGAGAAAAATTGTGAGTCTAAGCATTTTAACGAATATTCTTTCTTCCATAAGGAAGTTGCCTTCTGGTAAGGACAAGACTGGGTAATCTCTGCAACCACAGAAATTGCACAAGTTTGGAAAACTTCGTTAATGTAAAAACCTGAACAGAGTATAAGGCCATAAACCACGTTAGGGATCTTGCCCAAAAGAGCATTTCCAAGGGCTGAAGCTATTTAGAAAAGCCAAATTAGTAATATGGCTTTTTAAATTGTGTGAATATATCAATTTTTTTTTCATACTATCTTCATATGATAATCAATTTGATTTATTTTCGTATGAAAAACAATTCAAAATAATTTTTTTTAAATAATTACCACAATATTAAACACCGTCTTAATATTTAAATATTCATCTAAAAATATCTTCATTGTTCAAGAAAAAAAATCTACATCCTTGAAATAAAAGTGAAGGACTTTTGCTCAATTTTGAAGCTCAGAAACGTGAAGTAATTGTTAGGCTGCGTTCAAAACATTAAACTGGGCCCGTGTCTATCCGATCGAAGCACAAAGGTTGAACACTGAATATGCGCTTCTAAGATAATTTAAGAAAAGAAATAGCTAAAGCATTGGCCCTTCTCTGTCAGTGAGTGCTGCCAGCTGAGTTATTGGACTTCGGCCAAACTCGAATACCTTGTAGCCTATCCCATTATCCTCTGGTAAGTGGGTTTGAGCTGGTTTTTATAATACAAGGGGAGCTGAAAGGGATCCGTTGATTCCAGTGCCCATTTCTTTTAGTCAGTTAATTAAAAAATATATATTTTTTAAAAATCTATTTAATAAAAAATAAAAATAAAAAAATAAGGGGTGCACGTGTACCACTCATCTGTGATCTAATATCCATGACCATTCAGCGGAGTTCTTTATAATCCGCAGAGAGTTGTTTATATTTTTCATTGAGATGTGTCATATGTTCTTGCACTCCTTGATCTAACAAGACTGTGAACTCCAGAGACAGAGTGCTCGGTAGCGATTGCGAGCTCCCAACGATTGAAACATTATAGGTTGTCCGCAAGTTCTCAGTAGTAGTGTTGGAGAGTCCGTACACCCGATTTCTATAAAGTTCACCAGGCGATCCTGCCTCTAACCACAAATCCGGATTGAAATCCGAGTGGGTCAAAGGATCTGTTAGTATTTATTGAAAGAGTTAGCGATGGATAAATTTAATCGGTAAAAATTACTGTAGAATACCGACAGAAAAATTCCGTTAACATTGCAATGTTTTCTTTTGTTTATACCCTAATGACATGCATCTGATAACATTAATTAAATTAATACGAGACAAAATCTTGATAGCTTAGATCTTAATCGGTTTTCGCTCCTTGAAATTTTAAGCAACTAGTTGGCTTCTAAAATTCTTTAATTTTCATTCAAAGAAAGACTATATATGTCAATCGATTATTTTATTAAATTTATGGATACAATGTAGTAATATACTAAAAAAAAATCAATTATCAATATTGTAAGTAGGAGAAAAAAATATATAGAAAAAAAAAAACAAAAGAGATTATTAAGAAAATATTTTTAAGCTTAGATGAAAATACCCTTAATATTGTAAGTAGGAAAAAAAAATTGTCTTAGCCCTATCGAGAGGAAAATACAAAGAAAGTGAATTAAATTTTTTTTTTTTTAACAAAACCTGCAATTACTTGGTTCAAGTTCAACCTCTTGACTTCATCTTCTTCGTCTTTTTTTTTTTTTTTTTTATTGTTGGACACATAAAAACTTAAAGTATGCTCATATATGTTTAAAGGAAAACAATTATGCTGTGCTTACTCATTAATAATTTATTGGGGTGAGAAGCAGAGATATTCGTAGCCTTGGGAAATGGGCAACAGCCTCCGACGTGCTGCCCATTAAGGCCTGTGAATTATGATTAGCCGAAGTCTTCAAATGTGATGTATTAGTACGTACGACATTATACTAAAAAAATAATAATCAATTATCAATATTGTAGGAGAAAAAGATATAAAGAAAATAATTAAAAAAATAAGGGGTGCACGTGTACCACTCATCTGTGATCTAATATTCATGATCATTCAGTGGAGTTCTTTATAGTCCGCAGAGAGTTGTTTATATTTTTCATTGAGATGTGTCATATGTTCTTGCACTCCTTGATCTAACAAGATTGTGAACTCCAGAGACAGAGTGCTCGGTAGCGATTGCGAGCTCCCAACGATTGAAACATTATGGGTTGTCCGCAAGTTCTCAGTCGTAGTGTTGGAGAATCCGTACACCCGATTTCTATAAAGTCCACCAGACGATCCTGCCTCTAACCACAAATCCGGATTGAAATTCGAGTGGGTCAAAGGATCTGTTAGTATTTATTGATAGAGTTAGCGATGGATAAATTTAATTGGTAAAAATTACTGTAGAATACCGACAGAAAACATTCTGTTAATTTTATAGTAGTGAGACAAAGGTTGAAACTTTGCATCCATTAACATTGCAATCTTGTATAGTAAGTGATACTTGCATGCACAGTGTCAAATTTGGCATTCAGAATAATCTCAGGAAAAGAACGAGATTTTGGCTCTAAGATTAATCATTTGTATCTTTGTGTGTTGTCAAGGATGTTTTTGCCTGCTCCACCCTAGTTGTAAATGGTGCATCCTTTCAAAGTTCACAAATATACAAACAACTTGTTACTGGGTTATAAGTTTATTTTACGAGTACAAGTCCATCGTGGTTGGTTGGGCTTATAATACATATTTTCAGTTTCATGAGAATTGTTGGTACACTTCTAGTCTTACTTGCCATGACAGAGGAAGCAACTTTAATTGATTATAATTTCATCACTTAATCATTATAGAGAATTACTAGATAATTTACTAGTTAATTTATCGTGTTATGCTTATAGTTTTAAAATCTGACCTCGCAAGTTAACCTAGGACCCAAATGACCAGGGGTCGGAACTAGGCTGGATTTAAGAAAAAATACAGTAAGGTAAAAACCTGGGTTGACATGATATTATGGAATATGTTGTAGAATAGAAAATATTGTGTTTTTTATGTTTAGATTTATCGTGTGTAGTATGCTCCACCATAACACATGTGTATTGCCCTAATCATATAAATAACATAAGGGGCTACGTAATTAAGTTAGCCTCTTAATTATCACAAACTTTTTTTAACTTGGTATTGGAGCCGATTTATCTAAACAGATTTACATCTTCTCCTCCTTCACCTGCTTCTCCAAACGGCAGCACTGGATTTATGTCTTCCCCCTCTACTTGATTAACTCTCTACTTAAACAACCATTATCTCCCTCTACTGCAGATGTGTTGAGGTATGCTCTTTCCTAATCTACTAGATTAACGTCTTCACCTTTGCAACGATATCCCCTCTGCTGGATTAAGTTTTGTTGGACATTGATTAAGTGTTCTACTTAGCTTCTGTTTCTACTCAACTTTTGTCTTCTATCTTCTCATCAAATATGGATCCTTTGGTTTTTGCTGCAGCTGGCATCAATGTCAGCTCTTCTTCTCCCAACACCAATGTTAGCGCATCCCCTCCCAACATCAACGCAGTCATGCTCCCCTCTGCTGTGACAGCAGCTATTATTCCCCTCTCCAACACCCAGCAGGTCATCAACCTAAAACTCACCAACACCAATTATTTATTTTGGTGTATGTAGATAAAGCCATATTTGATTGGCCAAGGGGTTTTCTCATTTGTCGATAGCTTGCATTCATGCCCCTCTCCACATGACCTGTCCAGTGACCCTTCTGCTAACTCTGCCAACTTTAGTTTTGGTCCTTTCCAAGCATTTCTGACATGGAAACAGCAAGACCAACTCATTCTCAGTGCTCTACTCTCATCCTTCTCCATTGATTTTCTTCATCTTGTGGTTGACTTCCCAACTTCAGCCAGTGTTTGGAGCACCTTAGAACTTCTCTTGCCTCTCAATCCAACTCTAAGATTATGCAATTGCATGACTCCCTTCAGGACCTTCGGCAGGTAAATCTATCTCCCTCACTGACTTCAACCATCTATGTTTTTCAAAGCCTTCGTGGTGAATTTTATGATTTGGTTACAAGTCTGTCGACCAAAGCTGAGCCCCTTACTTACTCTAAGCTCCATAGTCACTTGTCTACACTTGATTTTTTACACAGGAGCTCTCTTCAATCCATTCTGACTGTTGCAACTCTACTACCCACACCTTCGCAGACTTCCTCTGCCTATGCTGCGCAGTATACTTTTGCTAGATTTAATGGCAATAGCTCTTCTCCTCATCGGGGTAGAAGAAGAAAAAGAGGTTGTAGGGGACATTCTCGCAGCAACTACAACCAGTGCAATGGGCAGTCTTACCGTGGCAACAGTGGGGGTTCCTCCTGGAATAGTAACTGTAGCTGTGGTAGCAATTGGCAGCAGCAGAAATCCGCAAGGCAGAACTAATGGCCACGACAGATTAGATGCCAACTTTATAGCACGGTTGGGCACTCTGCACAGCAATGTTCACAACTTGTGCATAATGGGAATCAAGCCTAGACCAACCTTTCCTTTAATGAAGCTTCAAGCAAATTCTGTCACTTAGTTTCCTAACACAGGTGCGAATCAACATGTTACTCTAGACATTGTCGATATGACACATGCAGAACCTTATCTCAGTAATGATCAATTATATGTTAGTGATGGTAAGGGACTTGTTATATCTAATATAGCTCATAATATTTTGTATACTCCAAAATGAGCCTTTATTCTATCTAATATCCTACATGTTCCATAAATTTTGTCATGAAAATTATGTCTTTTTCAAGTTTCACTCCTCTTTTTTCTATATCAAGTATCTCATAACCAAGTTTTTCTTTCTGGTCAAAGTAAAGATGGCCTCTGTATCCTTTTCGAGTCCTCTGCCACGTTTATGCCCTAAGCCTTTCTATCTACTTCTACTGATGTTTGGCATTGTCGTCTCGGTCACTCAAGCTCTCATATTTTGAGTCTCTTAGCGTCAAATAAAAAGGTCATATGTACTTCTCATCATTTAAATTTCCAATGTCAAGTGTGTCAGTTAAGAAAATCATCTTGTTTGTCATTAGAGCCTACTGGTCATAAACGTCTGCTTCTCTTGAACTTATTTTTATTGATGTTTAGGGCCCTACTCTTATGTTATTTTTGGATGGCTTTTGATATTTTGTTATTTTTTGGATGCACATACAAAATTTATCTGGTTTTACCCTATTGTCGTCAAATTTAATGTATTTAATTTGTTTCATCAATTTGAAGTCCTAGTTGAACGACAGTTCTCTCAAAAAATTAAATCTCTTCAAACTAATTAGGGTGGTGAATATCGTAAATTAAATTCATTTCTTAAAACCGTTGGTATTCATCATCGCTTAATATGCCCACATACACATGAACAGAATGGTACTGTTGAGCGTCATCATAGCTTGTCGAAATTGGTCTTACTCTTCTTAGTCATTGTAAGGCACCTTTAAAATTTTGAAATTATGCTTTTGAAAACTCTGTTTATCTCATTAATCGTATTCTGACACTTGTTTTGTGAAAACAATCTCCATTTGAATATCTGTTTTGTCAGCCACCTCATTTTATCTTCTTTCATGCTTTTGGATGTCTATGTTTTCCCTTTTTTCGACCTTATAATGCTCATAAGTTAGACTATCGCTCCACTCCATGTGTGTTCTTAGGCTATAATTCATCTCATCTAGGCTATCGTTGTCTTGATTTATCGTTTAATCGTATCTACATCTCCCATCATGTTTGATTTCATGAACAGTCTTTTTCATTTCTTGAGTCTGTCGGTAACTTTATATATGCCAGCCATAACCCTCCGCCTACCACTATCACACACCTCTCCTCCCTCACCACCTTTCTAACAACACCCTCATTAGTCACACTACTCGCACCTATTAACCCCTCTGTCCCCTTACCACCATCTGCCTCCATATCTCTTGATCATTCTACAGGTATAGGTTCTGCAACGCCTGCTTTGTTTACATCTACTTCCCCTCCTGCTGCTATCTCTACAGCACCGCCATCCAGATTGTTTGCCTTGTCTCCACCAGGCCTGGATCTCTATGTTGATCTCTCCAGCTATTCTCTTCCACGGTAGAGGTCCCCTGCTTCCCCAGCATAACGACAACACCATATAGTGTTGTGTCCTAGACAAAACAGGACCGTCAACACCACTTCAGTCTATGCTTCCTCCTCATAGTGTTTAGCCTCACGAGTAACGTCTCCCCCTACTGTTCGATTAGTTCTCACTATTGTTGTATCTAAAGGATGGCAGATTCAGCAACTTGATGTCCATAATATGTTCCTCAATAGCTCACTTAGAGAAGTTGTTTACATGACACAACCCACAAATATTGTAGACTCTCCTCTATCGACTCATGTATGTCGTCTTCACAACTCTTTGTATGGTTTAAAACAAACTTCGCAGGCTTGGTACACACACCTCAGTGACTTCCTTTTAAGTATTGGTTTTCGAGCTTCCAAGGTTGATACCTCTTTATTTTTTTTTACTATAAATCATGATGTTTTCTATCTACTTGTCTATGTTGATGACATCTTACTTACTGGTAACAACTTTGCATTGATTCAACGCCTTATTACCTTACTGAGTTCAAAATTTAAGCTTTGTGATCTAGGTAATGCCTATTATTTTTTAGGGGTTGAAGTCACTCTTACCAGTATGGGACTTATGCTTAATCAGCACAAGTATGTTCTTGATATTCTCTGTTTTGCTGGTATGTCATTATATAACCCTGTTGATACACCAGCCTCTGTCTCAAAGGTTGACCTGTCGTCTGGTGTGTTATTTTTGGATCCCATTTGTTTTCGACAAATTATTGGTGCTCTTTAGCATCTCATGTTCATTAGACTGTACATCTCTTATGATGTAAACAAGGCTTGTCAGTTTATGCATGCTCTTACTAAGAGCCATTGGGCTGTTATTAAACGTATCCTACGATACTTGAAAGCTACATCCTTTTTTGGCCTCTACCTTACTCGTGCCTCCTCTTTATCACTTCATGGTGTTATTAATGTTGATTGGGTGGAGAGTATTGATGATAGAAAATCTATCGGTGGATATATTATGTTTCTTGGTAACACCCCTATTTCATGGAAATTTGGGAAGCAACACACTATTGCTCGTTTCTCCATTGAAGTAAAGTATAAGGCTTTGAGTGATGGTACTGTTGAGGTTCTTTAGCTCCACTATCTTACCAGATTTGTGTTTTTCTCCTAATTCTGTTACTACTATCCGGTGCGACAATTTGGGTGCAATTTATTTGTCTGTTAATTTGATTTTTCATGCTCGAACAAAACATGTTGAAGTTGATAATCACTTTGTTCGTGATTGAGTGGCTAAAAAGGAGATTCAAATTCCCTTTATCTCCTCCAAAGATCAATTACATGATGTCCTTACAAAGCCACTCTATCAATCTATTTTTGCTTTTTTACGTTCCAAGCTTCACGTGGAAAACTCACCTTCAGCTTGAGGGGGTGTATTATGGAATATGCTGTAGAATAAGAAATATTGTGTTTTTGATGTATTGATTTATCGTGTGTAGTATGCTACACCGTAACACATGTGTACTACCCTAATTATATAAATAGCAGAGGTGGCTACCTGATTAAGTTAGCCTCTTAATTATCACAAACTCTGTTTCAACTCCTAGAAACAAGGTTGTTAAACACGCGAGTTGACTCGTAAAATCATATGATTTTACGAGTCAATACATGCTTAACGTGCCAAATCGCTTTAAAAACTCGAAAATGGGTAAAATCGGGTGAAATCGGTAAAATCAGGTGAAATCGGTAAAATCACAAATTTAGAACCAGTTTTACGATTTCAACCAAAAAACACATATAAAGCCTTCCAGCCCTCCACATCAGCATTAGCTACACAATACACAACACATACAACATTTGTCGTAATCTCTTTCTCTCAATCTTAGACTCTCAGGCTCTTAACCATTAATGATTCAACAATTAACCAGCCACAGTGAGATCGATGGCTTCCTCTTCATCAACAACACTTTCCTTTTTTTTCCCGTCATCAACACTTCAACAACTTTCTCTTTCGTCTTCACTCTTCGTCAACAATGTTTTCCTCTTTTTTTTCCCATCATGAACGACATTCTTTTCAGTCTTCACTGAATCACTATTCATCAACAGGTAATACTTAACTGCTTATATTGAATTTTCTTGTTGGAAAGGGATTTTTAGCCCTGATTGTTCTTTGTCCCATCCCTTGCTTTCTCCTTCTTTTCTCTCCTTATTGAGCGTGTGACACAGAGATGGTCACCAATCATCATAGACAATTACTTTTAATTGCTTGAGTTTGATCCTTTGTTGAGTTTGTTTCAGTAATTCTACTTCTTTGCAAGTCTTTTCCTTTGTTAATTGTTCTAGTAAAAAACTGGGTTGATTTAAATCAATTAAAATTTTAAAAGTTGATAGAGTTGCTATAGATCTGTGAAGTTGTTCTTGGTTTAGGGTATTTGAAAATTTGCTGGTGATTTTTTTAGGAGAAGGTGTTACTTAATTTATAGATTGTGGATTGTGGAATATAAATTGTGAGAGAACAGAGAGTGTAAAAACATAGAAGTAATGTAATTTTTCCTATTTCAAATCATCAAGCAAAACTTAAATTTGCAGAAGACAATAAGTTCTGAGTTTTTTCTGTGTTTTCTCTTTAATTTACACTCCTCATTAAGTTCTGGGTTAAGTCTGATCAATATGTGCTAGGCTTGAATTAGGTAATGAATTCACCAACCATGCTGGCCTGCGCTGGATAGGGAATTATATGCATGTGAAGCATTTGCCTCTCTGCTAGCAAAAACGTTTGGTCTATAATATTATAAATTAATTGCCCCTACAATTTCAGCTAGTTAATATTAAAGCTTTTTCATATACTAGCATGCATAAACATAAAAGCATCTTTCATTCATTGAGTTTCGAAGGATCATATTGATTACACTGTTTATGGGCCAAACATTTTGTTAAGGTGGCATTTGATACTCCATATTTAAGTTGTTATGGAATAGCTTTACATTTCTTTTTTCTTCTTTAGTGCATTTGGTCACAGGATTTTTCTTAGTAATCATGTCAAGAACCATCTTAACCCAATAGCTTAAGCTTTTATGTGAGGTCCCAGGATATTATTCTCTAACACACCCCCTCAAGTGAAAGCCCTTTGGGCTTGAAACTTGCATAGACCCATATTACCTTGTGCTTAATTTTTATCAAATAAATTGGGATGATAAGATTCAAACTCGTGACCGCTTGGTCATCAAGGCTCCGCTACCATGTCAAAGAATCATCTTAACCCAATAGCTTAAGCTTTTAGGTGAGATCCCAGGATATGATTTATATTATTCTCTAACAAATCAAACATTTGGATAAGCATTTTTTTACAATAACTGCCAGGCTATTTGCCATCAGCCAACTCTATTTTGTCTAGCTTTGCAGCAGAAGCATTATTAATTATAGCCTTTTTTCCTTATTTTGATAGTCTTATTTTTTTATAACATCGATAATGCCATTCCCAATCATCTTTGATTATTGCATATACAGTCTCCGTGAGCTTTATAAAGAGCATGCAAGAATTTCTTTCTTTTATTTTTGGCTAGTTTCCTTACGATATTCATAATATGCTGATATGCAATTTGATATAGTCATAATTTTATTGACTATTTATTGATGATGCTTCCAAAATAAAATATGTTTATAAAATGTCTAAGCTGTGTTTGTATTGATTATGATTTGGTTCTAATAATCATGTTTGAATTGATTACAAGGTTGATTTAAATTAATTCTTGAATAATTGAACACATGGCATTTAGAAAAAATTCCTCTAGTAATAGGCTTGATGTGGGATGGCAATATGGTATAGATACTGATAAGAATTCAAAGAGTTTTGAGTTAAATAATATTGACAATATTGGTGTTGGTACTAGTGGTAGCACTAATGTTCACAATATTAATGTTGGTACTAGTAGTGACACTAATAATCCTCTGGAAGGTAATGATATTGATGAATGTTTGAGGAATACCGAGGAAGATGAAGGAAGCTAGTTTTAGTTTCAATGACACACCAACAGATTGTTTATTTTAAGTTTGTTAATTGTTAGTTAATAAAAATTTATGGACATGAGTAATTGTATTGTATTTTTAAGTTACTTAAACTATGTATTTATTTTTATTTGAACCATGTATTTTTAGGTGTTTGAACTATGTATGAATTTTTATTTGAATCATGTATTTTAAAGTGCTTGAATTATGTATGGGAAAATAATTTCCTTACGATTTTACGATCCGAATTTATATTGTATTTTTCGTGTCGTGTCAAAAATGCGTTTTTGACAACCTTGCCTGGAAAGACCTGGTCAAAAACTCAGTTGCAACCCGTTGACTATTCATTCTTTTTAACAAAAAAAAACAACATAATTTTATTTATTAAAAAAATTAGGGTTTACCCAGGATGACCCCGTAACCCGATTAAAACCTGATGACCTGATCAAAACCCATGACCTGGGCCTTGGATCTAGTCGACCACCGAGCTAGGTTTAAAAACTATGGCTACGTTGCGGCTTCATAAAAAAAAATTACTTGTACAAAAATAATGTTGAGATCAAGAGACATCATTTAATATTGTTATTATACCCAATTCAGCGGATTGAACCTAAAACCTCATGACCATACTCATTGTCTAGCTTAAACTTCAAATTAAATTGTATAGGAGTTGCTCCTGGTGTGATCCATTTGACTTGAAGGGTTAAAAGAAACTCAAACGACTAGTAAAACAATGATTTAACTTTAAAATAATCTTAAGATGAATGAGCACCAATTCAATGCTAGGATGTTTTTCCAAGACTATGATAACTCCGTATAAAGAAATTTGAAAGCATCAACACAAAGCCGAGATGTTTTTCCTGATACTATGATAACCCCGTATAAAATAATCTAAAATAAATAACAAAGTTCAATTCCTAATAAATCTAATGTTGAAATATAAAAATGAATAAAAAATTATTGTTCCAATAAACAATAACATGTAATGAGGGTAACAATGTTTTCCTCAATTAGTTCTTGTTAATTAATAGAAGATTTCTATTGATAAAGATGCAAATTTGAAATGTGAAAGAAACTAGTCTCGATTATAATGTTATTAGTTCTTCCAGTATTGCTTCTTTTTTTTTAAATGATTACTATTCCTATGCCCTTTACAAAGTGTTAGGGCTTAAGAACAAAGGTGGCTACATAAGAAAGTGTCGGCCGAAAGTAAAAAAAGATGTGGCATGTCTTACAAGAAAGTGCCATTAATTCCCACATAGATCTTTAGCTGTGAAATATAAAAAAAGCAAAAGAAATTGTTTACCCAGCACTCTTTGCATCGACATGCTTAATTAATGGAATATCTAGAAACATTTTACGTACAAGGCCAACTCCTACGCTTCCAACGGGGTAATAAAAATCGATGTTTATATACTTGCCCTGGTTAAATTAAATGTAATGACAAACTGTACGAGAAAGTTACTGTTTCTTGGAAGGTTGTGGGGTTAGAAGTTTAGTGAAACATTAGTAAACAATAAGTCTCTGAAGAAAATGTGAAAGATAAAGATAACAGCGATTGAATATTGAGGCCAGGCATGATAATTTTATTCACCTGATCTCTGTCTATTCAACTTTGTGTGCTATATATAATAAAATAAAATACAAATCCTTGTGATTGATTGACATTTTCTTAATTACCTTAATGTATCTATATAGGAAATATTATAGGCATACTCTTATGTTGTAATCTCCAACGTTACTATTGTATATTGCCCTAAACATATATATAGAAAAGATTGGCTAACCAATAGGTTAAGCCTCCTAATTATTCTCAACTTGGTATCAGAGCCTTTTAACATCAGAACTCTTCTCTCCCTCTTCTCCTTACAGCCGGCCTTCTCTCTTCCTCTCCTAAATGAATTCTAATGTTGTTGCTGCCGACTTCTCCCTCACCACCGGTGGTGCAGCCCAGCCGGCCAACCATTTACAAGTTGTTGCTGGTGGTGTCCTTCCTCAACAACAACAGCCTTCACTTGTTGAACACGTCCATGACTCCTCCTCACATATTATGGCAACACAAGCTTCAGCTATCGTTGCTCTATCAAACACCCACCAAGTTTTTTCGTTGAAACTTACGAACACAAATTATCTCTATTGCCGAATGCAGATGAAGCCCTATCTTATTGGTCAAGGTGTTAATTTTTCACTTCGTTGACGGCTCAGTCTCATGTCCTCCATCTCATGTTTCTGATGGTTTTGCTGGTTCTTCCTCTACAACCACCCTTTCTTTTCTTCGTTAGAAGCAATAGGATCAACTTATTTTGAGTGCATTGCTCTCCTCTCTCTTTGTAGATGTGTTGCATCTCGTGGTAGAATGTCATACCTTGCAATGTGTTTGGCGCACTCTTGAGAAAGCTCTTGCGTCTCCATCTAATTATCGCATCATGCAACTCCAAGGTTCCTTTCAAGATCTTCGGCATGGTGACTCATCGGTTAGTCTATACATGTAACAAGCCAAATTGTTATTTGATGAATTGGCTTCTGCTGGCCGGCCCATGACTCTTGAAAACTTTAATCTCTATGTGTTTTGTGGCCTTTATCGTGAGTTCAAAGACTTGGTAACGAGTCTTATAACCAAGGCAGAATCATTGTCGTATACTGATCTTCACAGCCACCTTCTTACCCATTAATTTAGGTACAAGAACTCCTTTCATTCCATGGATGCATATCCTTCTCTGTTGTCTCTATCCCTACTGTCACAATCACCACTGCTGCCAACACCACAGCCTTCTGCTCATCTTGCTATGTCTCATCACAGCTCCAATTTCAACCGTAAAAAGGGGTGTTCTCGCGGCAACTAACGTCTCAACAACAACCGCTACAATCACTAGAACAGGGGCCAATCTGCTGCCGACTGGAGGCCAAACAATTGGCAGCAAAACAGACGCAACACAGGAGTTGGACAGTGGTCTGTACAGCAGCATGTCTGCTGCAAACTATGCTCAAATTTTGGTCACGCAGCTCCTCATTGTTTTTGTTTTCGTGGCAGTAACCAGTAGCCCTCTAGAATTATTGATATGGGAGGTTTAGATTCAATTTGATACGAATCTATTATATTTGAATCATGTGAAAAGCCAAACACATACATCTTTGAACTAGATGGATGGGTCTAAGCCTATGATAAGACCTGGTCATGCCAAACAGTCTGTCTAACAAAAATGAGCATAACTTTTGATACTACTGTTGGATTGGATTTCAATCTTTTAATATCAACAGTTGAGAAAAATTGTGAGTCCAAGTATTTTAACAGACATTTTTTCTTCTATAAGGAAGCTGCCTTCTGATAAGGACAAGACTGGGTAATCTCTGCAACCACAGAACTTGCACAAGTTTGGAAAACTTCATTGATGTAAAAACCTGAACAGACTATAAGGCCATAAACCACGTTGGGGATCTGGCCCAGAAGAGCATTTCCAAGGGCTGAAGCTATTTAGAAAAGCCAAATTAGTAATATGGCTTTTTGAATAGTGTGAATATATCATTTTTTTTTCATACTATCTTCGTATGAAAATCAATTTGATTTATTTTCGTATGAAAAACAATTCAAAATAATTTATTTTTTTAAATAATTACTGTAATATTAAATACCATCTTAATATTTAAATATTGATCTAAAAATATCTTTATTGTTCAAGAAAAAAAAATCTACATCCTTGAAATAAAAGTGAAGGAATTTTGCTCAATTTTGAAGCTCAGAAACGTGAAGTAATTGTTAGGCTGCGTTGAAAACATTAGACTGGGCTCGTGTCAATCCGATCGAAGCACAAAGGTTGAACACTGAATATGCGCTTCTAAGATAATTTAAGAAAAGAAATAGCTAAAGCATTGGCCCTTCTCTGTCAGCGAGTGCCAGCTTAGTTATTGGACTGCGGCCAAGCTCGAATACCTTGTAGCCTATCCCATTATATATCCTCTGGTAAGTGGGTTTGAGCTGGTTTTTATAATACAAGGGGAGCTGAAAGGGATCCGTTGATTTCCGGTGCCCATGTCTTTTAGTCAGTTATTAAAAAATATATTTTTAAAAAAAATCTATTGAACATAAAAAAAATTAAAAAAAATAAAGGGATGCACATGCATGTACCATTCATTTGTGATCTAATATCCATAACTATTCGGTGGAGTTCTTTATAATCTGTAGAGAGTCGTTCATATTTTTCTTTGAGAACTGTCATACATTCTTGCACTCCTTGATCTAACGAGACTGTGAACTTTGGAGATTGAGTGCTCGATAGCGATTGCGAGCTTCCAATGGATGAAACACTATGGGTCGTCTGCAAGTTCTCAGTCGTAGTGTTAGAGAGTCCGTACACCTGATTTATATCAAGTCTACTAGACAATCCTACCTCTAACCACAAATTCGGATTGAAATCCAGGTGGGTCAAGGATCTGTCAATATTTACCGATAGAGTTAGCGATGTATAAATTTGATCGGTAAAAATTACCGTAAAAATATTAACAGAAAAAATCCATTAGTGTTTCTATTTGTATTCACAAAGGTTGAAACTTTGCATCCATTGACATTGCAATCTTGTATAGTAAGTGATACTTACATGCACAGTATCAAATTTGGCATTCAGAATAGTCTCAGGAAAAGAACGAGATTTTGGCTCTAAGATTAATCATTTGTATCTTTGTGTGTCGTCAAGGATGTTTTTGCCTGCTCCAACCTAGTTGTAAATGTGAGGCTAGCTGTGTTTGAAGTCTGCCGTCAACTTACTAGCACTAGCTTTATCAATATATTCACTCGATTATAATAAGGAAAAAAAAACATTAGCCAATAAAATAATTTCATTGCATTGGACAACTATCCAAATCATTCCCTCGAGCATGCATACTGGCATTGTAAAGCATATGAGATTAAGTATTGAATCCAAGATGTAGCTCTCTGTAGTGGTATTTTGAACTCCAAAACTCATTACAATCCAAGTATCTTTAAAATGGCTCTGTATGCCAAAATCTTCTTTTCGAGATTGAATAAAAATGAACCTTTTCTTCTATATATTATTTTAGATCTCTAATTAAGGATGCCACCGAGACCCTTCTAAAAAATTAAGGAGACGAAGACCACAGATATCATGATCAAGCACCAATTAATGCCAGCTCGTACGTAGTTGTCTTGTTCATGTTAGTAAAAAAGAAGATTAAGTTCTGATATGTCAATGGTACCATTAATTGATGGAAGAAACTCATGAAGATCTTAAAACCACACAGAACTTTATTCAGAAATACATGAAAGTGACTAAAACATGAAGTACATGCACATATGACAAGGGTGACAGACCGATACTAGTGTCTGCTTAAGCCCCCGACATTATTCGACAAGTAGTTAAGCATTGACAAAAGGGTATATTTCATATATGAAATTGCAACTCCCACTAACAACCCTGCCACCTTGTTTCCCATCACAGCAGCTTGGGAGTTCCCCAATTATACCATCAAGGCATTTCTTACAAACAGCACTAGAAAGATCCCCAGTGCACTGAACCAGACCATAAAGCTTGGTTGATTTTCCTAGTTCCCTCTCTCCTGTTGCAAACAACTTGGGGGTTGCTTGAGCTTTATTGGCAAGCTGGTTCAAAAGCTCTTTGGTCTTTTTATTGAATGGAACTGGCTCACTCACAACGTGCACGTTCCACATGTAGAACTTGTTTCCAGTATCAACTTGGCCAAAGAACCCAGTGTTTGAGTACTTCAAAAGGCAGTTATCATACCAAATGATAGCTGCTTTGTTGTATGGGCAGCGCTTTCGAATCTCACTGCTGGCCTCAACAACACAGGTTTTGCAATCTGAGGTTGAGACATCACCTCTACAAAGAGCAAGCCCGTATGTTTGGTCCGGGGTGTGGCCTCTTGAACCCATACCAAAACCTGTAGGAGGGGCTTTATAGTAAAGGTAACTAGTGAGCTTGTTTAGGTTGGATTCATAAGGGCCATTGGCAGTGAAGTTCTCAGGAGATGAACATAAATGGAAATTTGGGCCTGCTCCAAAAACAGTGTGGAGAAGGAGAGAAAAGGTTATTAGACATAGAGAGGAGGCAAAGCTGGAGAAAGACATAGTTGCGAGGACAGCTTGATGGGTTTAAACTTAGGATAACACTGCAGTATATAATGCAAAAGCAGCATTGACTGAGGTGGGTAACGTGTCGAACTATTCATTTTTTTTAATATTAGTTAAGTTAAAAAATCTTTCTATTTGAATATTTTATTAATATAAGTATTAATATCAGCTTGCATATATCTCGATTAATTTTATGGCCTTAAAAATAAATAATTATATAAATTTTTAGTGATTTTGAAAAAACTCAAACTTATAATTTTATTGAAAAATAAATTTAAAATCTGACCAATTAAGTTATTTTTTAATCTTATCTTTTTATTAGAACCTGATACGTCGAAAGCATGTCATTTATGTTAATGCATGTGACGCTAGACTAGCTTCATTTGTGTTAATGCATGGAAGGGTAGATTTTTTTATATATAATATTCATTACCTGAATATATTATTGGGTTTCGATATTCACACACACACACACACAGATATATATATATATATATATATATATATATATATCTCGAAACCCAATAAATAGGATATAACATATTTATTTTCATGCCTGACTTCAGAATTACAGAATTATATAATGTGAATAATTCTACTAATGAGCCAACAACTTGTTTTTCTATGGCATTTTATACAATAAGATTATACTAAAATTTAATATGATTATGTTTTTATTAGAATCATCACTCTCACATGAAATTAACCAATAAATAAATATTAAAAAAGCAATATATAAAATTGAGAATGGGTTATCATAGGGCTTTGTCTTTTAAATGGACGTGATATATACTACAACTAAATTAAATACAATAATAGTGAAGCAATGAGACAACCTAATGAAAATCCATTTAACAAACCTTAAAAAATAGGTTGCAAGTATAAAAAAAAATTAGAACCCGTAATTTTATGTGAGTCTCTAACAAAAAAATTTAAATATATTTTGGATAATATCTAAATTCAACTATTATCAAATTCAATACTAAAGTGTAATGATCCATTAAAGATTTTGCTCAATTCACTTGATAAACTTCAAGAAATATATAGGTTGCAATTGAGAGTGAGTATTAGAATCCCTAATTTTATGTGAAATAAATAAATAGATTAGTAAAATATATATAAAACTAAGAATGAGTCATCCATCATAGGGTTCAAGTCTTTTAGACTCAACTATTAAATTCAATATAACTGTTATTTTTAATAAAATAATTAGTTAATCTCTTTAATTCAATTAGAAGAACTTATATTGAATTTTTAAGTTATATTGATATGTTTATAACCTATTCTTTTAGTTATTAATTTATTTGTTTTTTATTATTTAAATGCCCTCCTTTATTAGTCTAAATCTTCAATTTTACCACCTACACACAAAACCAAAAAGACTTTCTAACAAGTTAAGTTGTAATTTTTAAAACTAAAAGGACTAATTAACTTATGAACTAAATACTGATTTACTCCATTTATTATTCATTTAACATGGGTACGTAGAAGTCTAAATTGTCTAATGAATCTTCCTTTTGGAACCCTTCAATTCATGATTGAGTCATCTCCTTATATTGTTCGTAGGCCCATTGATTACTCTCGCCAGAGCTCTTTTTTTTTTCTTTAATAAAAACTTATTTTTTTTGTTTCTTTAATAAAAACTTATTTTTTTTGTTTCGTCCAATTTTTATCTATAAAAACAATCAAAGTAAAATTTTATAAAATATAAAAAATAAAAACTAAAATCCAACCAACTAATTTCAGTTTTGTTTCATTCGGTTATTTTATATTAAAAATTAAAAACAATATTGTTTTTTAGCTTTTTTTGGACTTTCTGATAGGTTTTGTTTCAGTTCGGTTCAGGCTTTTTTAGTGTTTTTATTTTTTTTTTTCGGTTTGATTTTTTTAACTAAACCGATTCAGTTCAGTTGAGGTTCTTCAGTTTTAGACTTATGAAACCGAAGTCGAGCTGAATATTTTTTAAAATATTCTAATCAGTTTAATTGTTTTTTTTTCATTATTCAGTTTTTTCAATTATTATTTTTTATTTGTTTTATTTAATTTAGTTTTTTTTACTCATCCTAATAAAAACATGTGTGTATAGATAGTTTGACCATCCTTAAATATCACGAGGGAGGGAAGGTGGTTTGCCTTAATTGTTAAGACATAAATGATCTTAAATTTTGGTGTGTTAAAGGAGTATAAATCGTTCCAAATATGATGAATAGAGGAAGAAAATATGGGTTAATTAAAGATCCTCTTTGCAGTATAAGCCAAGATCCCACTTTTCTCTGTCATTTTTAATTTATTTTTTTTTTTATCTTACGTACCAGCAAATATATACCTCCTTCATTTTCTCCTAAATCATAGTCAATTATTCACCACTTTCTTCTACCGAATCTTGAAAATATTTTATTCTCATATATCTATGGAAATAACGGAACCTCTAGCTATTTTAATGGTGCTGATTAACTGTAATTCTACCCAATTCTTTTATTCTTGCAATAATGGAAACAACTGAGCCTGTGTACACAGCTACTGGTTGTAATTTTGTCTAAGTTACAAGTATATATAGCTCCTTTCACCACTTGTATACAATAAAACCTTCACAAATATATAGAATCTCCCTTCATATCTTTCTCTCCTTCATCAACATGGTGATGATAAATAAACGCAGAAAGCAAACCCAAGGCCGTCAAAAAATAGAGATCAAGAAGATAGAAGAGAAGAGCAATCTACAGGTGACGTTCTCAAAGCGTCGTGGGGGTCTAGTCAAGAAAGCAAGCGAGCTAAGCCTTCTCTGCGGGGCACAAGTGGCCATCCTTGCCTTCTCTCCAGGGAAAAAGGTCTTTGCGTTTGGTCACCCCGATGTCGACATGGTACTTGATCGTTATCTCAGTGACAGTTCTACTGCTAGGGAAGTAGGGGCCGTGAGTAATAATGACCCTCAAGTTCAACAATGGAACAAAGAGTACGAGGAGGCATTGAAAGAGTTGGAGGAGGAGAAGAAGCAGGTGGCAATGGCTGAACAGTGGAATAAGGTGTGTGAAAACGATGTTGATGCAAGGTTCTGGTGGGATGAACCTATTGACGATATGGGGTTGGAGGAGCTTGAGGAGTATGTGAGGGCCATGGAAGAGTTAAAGAAGAATGTGGCTGCCAGGGCAAATGAGTTAACCATGGCTAGCGATCATTTTGGTAATCAAAATATGAGTCATCATCTTGATCTTGGAGTTAATGGTTTTAGTCTTGAAAATGTTCTATTTTAAAGAATTTGTAGCAACAAAAGATATGGTAGGTATGTCTAGAATCTGGATCATCTTGAATGTCCTCTGTCTTGATATAATATTACTGCTGGTAAAAATGATTTGCGAGTAGATCATGGTCGCTGATCCGGTCGATTTCTTACAATTTAATCCAAATTTAGCAGCTTGAACTCTTGTTTTATTTAATCTAGTTTTTGTTTTTGTTTTTTTTATTTGAGACCATAGCATTACGTCGTATGAAATATGTGTTTAATTAATTAGTGAGAGTTCGATACTCTCTTGGGGAAAGGTTTTATACCGGATTGAACTTTAAATCAGATTTAATAAAAATATTGTGGAGTGACAGTAGTAAAATGTTGTTAAGTGATCTTATTGGTGGAGGTTGAAATGAGATCCTGGTGGGTTATTAATGGAGGTGGAGAAGAGCCTCAGATGCCTCTCACCATGAATGACTTCAAGCCTTTTTTATTAATATTACAAAGCGCGCACAACGACTGTATCTCCAATTGAGTAGCCCCTAGTCATAAAACAGTTGCGTTAGGATAAAGTTAGAGCAAGCTCTGATCATGGAAATGGAAAATCCTGTAAAAATTGTCCTTAGATTCTGATAACATCTTATGCATCTAATTAATCCAAAAAAGGTTTTGAAAAATATGTACTTTTGTTATCGCAAATACAGTTCAGCTATAGGAATACGAAAATTTATCTCTACATCTTGCTTAAATTTCCAGTCAACTGTGAAACAAAAACAATACCTCATGGGAGCATGAATTCTCTATTTTCTGCTGTTAACTAACAGAAACATACTTCTGTGCCAGTCATGCCAAACCCAATTGGCGGACTAGCAGTGTCTCCATGTTAGCACTTTCCATCACTAGCAAGGATCTAATTCAGTGATCCAGACCTGATCATTTATAGATTGTTGTAATGACTCTGGCAATTGAGATGAACCGGAATCTTCTGATCCTGAATTCTCCATGGACACAAGCTGTGTGATGGTGCTGGAGAGGTTATAGTTTAACCACTGAGCATCATGACAATCTGTGACAACGTAGGTCCGTCAGCAACAGCTTCTTGAACACAGAATAATCTTATGTGAATGCACTTCAGAACTTCACTTTCTGGCCATTGGCCACCTAATTTAGGATCCACCAACTCTAAAGCTGTTCAACAAATTTAAGCACTCAAGCGAGGGCCAATAGGGGCAGCTCGATACGTTTTACAAAATAGAGAACAATTCACCTCATACTTGCACATTTGAAAGCAGTTATCTGAAGTTATATCACTGTTCCTTTGTACTAATTTGCTCTGCCATTCATGCTAAAGTTTGATGTCGATGTCTCCAAGAGTAATGGCAATGCAGTTGCTTCAGTAGACAGGGCCAATAAAAAAGAAATGGTAGGAAAAAGATCGACACCGAATAGGACTTTGTCCAGGCTCCCATTGGGCAGATACTCATAGACAAGTAGCTTCTCTCCTTCTAAGCAGAGACCCAACAACCCTACTGGTTTCGATGCAGCAGTTTGGCAACCAACATTACTTCTGTATTTTGAGCTCTTCTAACCCTGTCCTGAGCTTCTTGAAAGCCTTTTTACAGACATTGTAAGAGGTAGGTAAATGTTTTGCACGCATCAAATGTACAGAAGAAGGGATACCTTGTAAACTGAACCGATCGAAGCCACCTTGTCCAAGCTTATATACATCACATAAATTTCCAGTTGCTTTTCTAAGTGTATTAAGTCCAATTGAAAGTGAATCCATGGTAGAATAACCTTCTTTATTAACACCATCTGATAAAAAACTAGAAGAAAAAAAGAACTAATTATTCAGGCTGCATAACATCTTCAATTTCCCATTCAAGGCAATACAATTGAAGTACTAGTAATATCAAGCTAACAGGTATGTTAATCTTCTGTCATGTCTTCATTAGTTTTTGGCACAATGCCTATACCCAGAACTTTGTTATCACTTCAATGCATGTAAAAGATTTAGAAACTCACACCTCAGTGATTTTCTGCTGTCGTGTCTAGAATTATTGATATACTTGGATCACGTGAAAAGCCTGATATATAGATGGATGGGCACAAGCCCAGCAAGAGACCCGTTCATGCCACACAGCTTGTCTAACAAAGATAAGTAGAACTTTTGATATGTTATTTTGGCTCTCCTCTTAAAGCTATAAAAATTATAAAAATAAGGGATAAAAAGAAAAAAAAATCATTTTCTTTTAGCTTTTTGTTTGGAGATGCCCTAATAGAGGTATAGTAGACTAACATCTCCAATAAAAGAGGTGAAAGAAAAGCCAATTTTTAATTTTGATTTTATTAATTGATTTAATTTGATAAATTTTAATTGGTTTTTAAATTTTAAATTTTGATAATTATATTTTATTTTCATAATAAAATATATTTGTCAAACCAAGTTTTAGTTAAAAAAATATATTTAAAGTATAAAATTCTCTTAATTAAATTTTCAAAATATATCTACTTATTTCTAAATGTAAGTAAACTTGTCTCGAGAAGGTATCTGTAGGAACAAACTAATCAAATTTTTTCATGTGTAATTTTCATTTTATTTTTACATAAAAAAGATGAAATAAAATTGGAATAAATAATATGAAAAATGAATGAGCTTTATATTTTTATTTTTATTTTTTGCCAATAGAAAGTTGACATGTTAAAATAGATATTTAAGATTTCTTTTCATAAATATAAAATCTCATAAAATAAATATCAATCAATCAAATAATATCATGTGAGATTGAAAAAAAAAAAAAGAGCCTAAGAGCCCTCACATGTGTCTATAAATAGAGGGTGTTATATTAAAAAAAAATCTAAAAAATCTAAAATTTTATACAAGCTCTTTAAAATAAAAAAAAATCTCTCAAAAATTATAAGTCTTTCTTTATTTAGGCATGAAATCTATGAAGAACATGATGCCTGTGAAGGAGTACGTAACGCAGCCCATCACATGGTTGGCCAAGTGTGGAGTTTGTAAGTAAAAGCAGAGGAGTTGTAGAGTAGAAACCCATTTGGGGTCGAAAGGATTAGAAAGTTCTAAATAATTTTTTCGCAATCTGTGAGTTACTGTATGGAGTTAGTCCTTTTCATGAGAAATTGCAAGTTGGTTTTATGAAATTTAGTGTTGTCAGGACGTATCCAGGTTCTCTGAAACAGCTGAGGACATGATATGGAAGTGAAAGTATACAGATGGTAAAAGAAAAAAAGCTGTGAAGTACAAAGTATCAATCTGGATCTTAATTATTCTGCAGATCAAATGTGAATTATCACTTGCAGACATTTTTTTAATCCGTTTTCTTTGGTCATTTCAGTGCTAAATTTACTTGCATTACAATCAAAAGAACATCTCGAGGCACTAAAGAGTAATCTGTATTCTCTATTTTTGAATCACAAGTTTGTGCATATGCTACAATATTGAAAATAGCAAGTATGTGTACAGGGTGAAGGCATTGTTGAAGCTTCCTTGATATATTCTCATGGAGTTCTTTCTAAGCATCAGCATGTTGTACTTCTTTGCTTGCATCTTGAAAAGCCGAATTTGTGCGTTTTCCTTGCTTTCTAATCATACCAAGTCTCTGATCAGAAGCAATTAGGAAAAGTCAAAACTGTACTTAGGCATCACCTCGGGCATAGATCCTGCCATGAAAAATTTGCAGACTGCATCGACCTGGTCCATTCAGTTTCTGCTGCTATCTCAAGGCGAAGTGGAGGAGAAAACAATATAGACTAACAAGTCTGCAATCTTTTCCAACCAATATGACAAGCATCTATGCTCCCTATTTTGGATCCTGAAGTCAAGAAGCTACCTGAACTGATACACATACTCCAATGAATTATAATTATTAATGCATATATACCCGTTCTTCCTCTTTGCATTCTCTAATTGCAATTTCCATCACTTTTCCAGAAGGAGGCAAGACATCACAGCATTGCCGCCTTGGAGCCCGAAGCTGAACAAAAGATGAAACAGCACAACTCTTATTTGTGATTCACAAAAATGCTACTGAATGAGAAATGAAACAAAGCAAGTATTACTTGCCAGAAACTTGTAATATGAATTAAATTCTGATATGCCCTGAAGCTGATAAGCAAAATACCTGTTTTTCACTGAGATCGAGCTTCTGCGAATATACTTTGATCTCTTCTAGTTTCCTTGGTGAAGCCATGTCGTTAGAACAATTTGCAAAACTTTTCTTATAAAGGCTCGTAATTCGGTCCCTGCCAGAAGACACATGATCCAGAAAGAAGATTGTCGGTCTTCGGCATAGGTCAGGATGAGGTTCTCTTGTGTTAAGAGTATACACCCCAGCCAAACCATCTCCCCTTTTCCACTGCCTGAATGTTTGTTGCACGGGGAGAACGTCAGGCAAAAATACGTGATTGCTATATACCTCAACAGCATAGCCCCACGACACAGAAATAGTCCACCCAAACCAACGATCATAGCAAACTGTTTTCTGCAAAACCCTCTGGGAATCAATATTTACTGCTTTAAAGAAATGCTCTATTGAGTTCATAGTTGTCATGTTAGGGAAGATGGGGTCTAGGTGATCCAAATGATGAAAGGATACCAATGGCGCCAGTGGATGTGAAGTCAACAAGCCAAACGGATCTCCCCGAATATCAACCTGGAAATTTGGCATATACCATTAGAATATTTCAGAATAGACATTTTGTGTGTGTGTGTGTGTGTGTGTGTGTGTGTGAAGTCGTAACTTAACCAAAAGACACCTGATGGAAACCAGGCTCATGAGTCAATCCCACGCCAAGCTCTGCTAAGCAAGAATAGATCCTGGAATCGCTTCCATATAGATGTGGATATCGTTCAATACAAGCATCGAAAACCTTTGCCAAAACTTTTGCAAGTGGATAACTTATGGCGAATCCTCCACCACCAAAGGCCATCTCAAAGCCAAATTCTCTATTCTGCCCATAATTCTCAGAATTAGATCCTATGTAGTACCAAAGCTCATGATCATACTTGGAAAGAGTCTTCACCAAATTCTCAGGAAGGAAAACTGTGTCATCATCCCCAAAAACAAACCACCGCACATCAGAGTGATTAAGTGCCACTGTCTCAAAAACTACACGTGCCACACGAATTGCTGACCGGGGACCATTTCGATAAGTATAACGAAACCGAGAGGTGTCCTCGGAGATACATGCAGGAGGGAGTGAACCACTGTCATTGTAGGAATTTGCTTCCTCAACCATGCTGTCCAGGAACACACATCCTCGCATATGGTCTGGCTTCCACCACAGCTTGACATATTCCTTTCTATTCGGCCACGAGATTTTGCTTGAAGCAATCCCAAACACAATATGACTAAGAGTTGTTGGAGCACGCACGTTTCCTGAAGATGAATTTATATGTGCAAGCCTGGAAGTGCCTACCAGGAAGAGTGACACGAGAAGACAGATGATGCAAGCAGAAAATGAGACCATAACTAAGTGGATAAACCGAGAAGGAAAATGGGGCTTTTCCGGCAATAGCTGCCGAAGTTTCATCTCGAGGAGGGTGAGGGGGGAATGAATTAGAAGGGATTCTTGATTCAGCTTCTTGAAAGCCTGTTCTAAGAGAAGACAGTCGAGTATTTGAACTGTATAAATACCTACAATTCCGTGATTGAAGCAAAGGTAGAAGCAAGTTGTCTACTTTTGACATTTCAAGTTCGTTATTTCCCCATAAATGGCGAAATAAAGAAAGGGTTAGGTGTGAGGAAGCAAAGAAAGTATTCTTGTTTTTCTAATGGCGGGCTCCATGGATTCAAGCCAAACACATTATAGCATTGAAATTTGACTCCGTACATTGAAAGCAACTTCATCTTAAAGTGTCAAACTGTGACTTCCAAGGGTAACTATTGGCCAGATGTTTAGGGTTTAACATGGGGCAGGCAAGGTATTCAAATCATAAATATTGAAAAGATGAGTCAAAATCAAGTAACTCCATGTGTCCATGTGTTTATGATACAGGCGGAGTGATTGATAAGGAATTTGTAACAAATTAAAACCCTTCAATACATAAAATATTCTTAAAATATTTAATTTATTTTTTATATCTTTCTCTTTATTAAAAGATTATTACAACTTTTTTATATAGAAAAAAAATCTAATAATAGAAAAAAAATAATTAGAGAAAAAAAATCTAATAATAGAAAAAAATAATTAGAAAAAAAATAACATATTCAAATAGAAAAAAAAAACTAGAATAGCATCATAATATAGAATAGAAATAAATAAAATTAACTAAGAAAATTATCTATTTTGCTAAAAAAGTTCTTGTGTCAATTTTTTCAAGTTGAAAAGAACTCCTCCTCGAGTTTAGTTTTTAGTTAGAAATTATCCTTCATCAAAAACATTTTTTTTTTACGTGAATCATCCATCGTGGTCCCTAATACCTTTGTGTCGATCATTTCATTATAGATCCCTAACATAACATTTTTTGTGGACAATTTCATTGTAAATCCATAAGACAACATCTTTGTATGGGCCACCCAATCATGAATCCCACCACCAGAATTTTGAAATACAACAACTGATATAGACGGAAACAACATGCTAGTTCCTGGACTTTTTTTCTTAAAAGGAACCTCTTCATCCCTTTCTATATAAGCACGTTCTATTTTGCGTTCTATTTTGCAAACTCTTCTAGCCATAGTTGTTCTACAACACACAACAACAAAGCAAAATAACCATCAATGATTGTTATACTCTGATACTAATTAATGCAGACGGAGCAAAGGATAAAAGATTTGTTACAAGTCAAAATCATCAAAAACCGATAACACTATAAATATGAGAAAACTCTCAAAATACTTAATTTTATACATTTATGTTTTTCCTTATCAAAAAATTATCACAACTCTTTATAGGAAAAAAAAAAAACAAAACAAAAGCTAAAGAATCATAATAACACCCCTAAGAATAAAGAATATCCCCTTCAAATAGAAAAAAAAACATCATAATAAAGAATAAAATAAAATAAAAAAGTATCTATTCTCCTAAGAATAAACCACCCCATGATTTTCTTATCTTGCAAAAGCAACCACTACATGGGCTAATACTATTTCATAACAGATACGCATCATAAAGAGGGTTCAGGTAACCTAATATTTAAGAAAATGAAATCTATTAAAACAGTCTGCTCATCAATGATAACGTTAACAATGCTTGCTCAGTAATTAATTATTGTTTGTTGTGTCATGAGATGTGCAATCCAATACTTAATAAACCTTGTACCTTGTTCTGGACATATGCATTTTGGATCTACAAGAAAAGTGTTCGAGGTTCAAATCACAGCAAAATCAGAACCTTAAAATAGTCATGAAAATGACGTTCAAGAACCTTGAAAAGGTGCAGCCATCTACAGATCTTTTCGAGAACCGTTAACCCACCAGGCAAGTTCACATTTTTCCAGGTCCCATCTACAGTTTCAAAAGCAATTGATAAAATGGCCACACATCAAGGAGGACCTGTCTTTTGAAGCTCACAAATAGTTGCCTGCCCTCCCAAGTGGGAAAACTCGATGGCTGAAACCAGTTGTCCACAACGAGATCTGAAAACCACACTTACCCCTCGTGCTCAAGAAGCCATAACATGGGCTTCAACAGCCATCAAAGGTGGAAACAAAGAATGGATTTCCAGAGTCGATAACGTTACTTGGAAAATGCAACATCGTTGACAAAATTTGATTTCATAAGCTTTACAAACTCACCAAATTTCTGAAAGTTACATTTTCACAGAAAGAATACATTAGTGCCGTGTAAATTGATAGCAAGACTTTGACTCTCCTCTGTGGTCACGTCTCTTCTCTTGGTCGTTGCTTGCACATCCTGGCATCAAATCTAAGGCTGGAAACTTTAGCTGGCAGTAAATGTGGGAGTGGTTTCAAACTGAATCAAGTATTCCAACCATTGCGTAGTCATACTATGCCAGCATGAAGCATTGCATTTAACGCATGTAAGTTCCAACCTGAGAAGAAGGGAAAGCAGGAGGGTTATTGTATATCTCAGAGAGAATCTAGCTCGATATTTATTGCATGGAGAACCTTTGAAAATTATGTCACTCTTCTTCATGCACTCCTATAATATTGTCAATGATGAGTAACTAAAATAAAATCCCAGATTACATCAAGTTCCTCTGTAATATGATCTTGCATTTAAGCCTTCAATTGATATAAAGGCATACTCCTGCAGCTATTCCAAAGGCTAGATGGAATAGTAAAGGGGTTGGACGAAAACTAGTATGTTGATGCGTGGAATATAATAATCACCCAAAATCCAGTTCAAGGAATTGGCGAACATAAAACGGCCAAGACGGACAATCAGAACAATGTCTCAACAAAAAGGAAAGAGATCAACAACATGTGTAGAATAGTATTCAAGAATGGTGAAAACAAATTACCAGATGAGAGCAAAAACTGAATCAAACTCCAATTGCTTTGCATCTAATTGCACTTCTAGACAGCTGGCATTCTCTAATATGTTAGGAATGCATAGCAATTAGTTCATCAGCACCACATTTCCTAATGCTAATGACCATTGACCCATTAAATAAGGGAGAAAGGTCACAGCATTGTCGACGAGGAGCCTTCATCTGGAAGAATGCATAAAGAGAAATCATAAGAAAATATCAGCTTTTGCATTACTAGGATGCAAAACATGACATATTGGCTAACTTTTGTCTTCAAACCAGGGATACAACATGAGCCTTTAGTAGTACCTGTTCAATATCTGGTTCTAGTTTCGGGGACAGTACTCTAACAAGTTCCAGATTCTTCATGGCATAACCTCTGTTACAATCAGCAACATCATGTCTGATGTAATTGCTCCAAATGCCATTTTTACCACCAGAGGTAACACTTTCCATGAAAAAGACAAGAGGTCTTTTACAGGGATCTTTGGGATATTCTCTTATATTAAACATAAAACGAGTGAATTCAGCATTTCCTCCTCTCCTCCATGGCATAAATGTTCTCTGTGGTGTAAGAAGATCTGGAAGAAACTCATTGCCTTCAAACACCTGAACAGAATATCCCCATGCAACTGAAACAGTCAATGAATATACAGGGTCATAGCAAACTGTTTGCTGCAAAATCCTAGTAGGGTCGACATTCACACCATTAAAAAGATGTTCTAAAGCTTGAGTCTTGCTCATTTTTGGAAAGATAGGGTTCACAGCATCCAAATGATGAAGAGACACCAAAGGAGACAATGGATGTGCAGACAACATTCCAAACAAATCCCCTCGCATATCAACCTAGAAAAAATCAAATTAAATCAGAAAACCGCCTCTCAAGTTTCAATTCCATCACCCAAATGCAAAAGAAACCTCTAATTCACAAGAACAAACACGGTCACTTGGATATCCAATGAACAAAGACAAGAATGTTAAATTTCCTTTGGAAAAGACATTTTGTAAAGCCTCCAGTCACAACCGGAGAAAACTAAGCTAATCAAGCCTATCAATAAAACTTCATAATTTCACTAATCCAACGCGCCCCATACATGCTAACAACCAGTACATCGACGCAAAGAAAGGAATCCTAACATCAAATAAATAAAGAGAAACAAAGCAACATTACATAACCAATTTCATTAGAGAAGATTAAAAAATCTAAAAGTCAACTCAGTGCAGCTCAACTACCATAATCGCAGTCTCTATACTCCACAACATGCCTTGCTACACAAAAATAAAATTTGTTCTCACAAATTTAAGAGGTCAGATGACCCTCATACAAGGCATTTATCATCATCCACTCATTTAACATCTAAAATTCTTCACTCTCACAATTTCACACTTATAATCTACTTACATCCCCAACATTCCAAAAAGAAATTAACTTCAAAAACAAGATCATCACATGCATGTGGTCGATGCACAAGTTCAGTATTTTCAATCAATAAAAAATGGTGTATCACCAACAAAGTAAATAATCAAAACTAACCTGATGAAACCCAGGCTCATGACTCAAACCAACACCTAACTCTGCCAAACAGGAGAAAATCCTTGCATCACTCCCGTACAAATGAGCATAACGCACCAAACATGAGTCTAAAACCCTAGCTAAAACCTTAGCTAACGAATAACTTATTGCAAACCCACCTCCACCAAACCCCATTTCGAATGAATTCTTCACATTCTGACTATAACTCTCTGAATTACTCCCCACGTAAAACCATCCATTATGATCATATTTCGACAAAACGGTAACCAAGTTCTCCACAAAAAACACAGTATCATCATCACCAAACACGAACCAATCAACATCCTGTTCATTAAGCTCCACAACTTCCTTAACTACACGCGCCACTCTAATGGCGGATTTAAGGCCGCTTTTGAAGGTATAAGGGAAGGAAGATGTGTCTTTGGAGATTATTACAGGAGGGAGCGTGGGATCTATTACGGAGCGATTGTTATTTCCAGTGGGGTCGACAACTTCCCGATCAAGGAAAGCGAAAGCACGCGTGGTGGTTGGGTTGTACCATAGGCGGATGTAGGGTTGGCGGTGAATGAAAGAAGTAGAAGAAGATGCTATGGAGAAGACAATATGGCGGCGAGTGGTGGGAAAGGTAGTCGATGGGGTAGAGCATGGAGTTAAGGAAAGTTGAGGTCGCGGTGAGGAGAAGAGGAGGTAGATTATTATTAGGAAGGATAAGATTAGTAAGAGATCTTTCAGACGTGATGGGGTTAGTGTTAGAGTTTTCTTAGAGGTGGTGACGGTGGTTGGCGGTGGTTGCATGTTTCTAGAGAGAGGATGAGAGGCGGTGGTTACGGTGGTTGAGGTGGTGGTGTGGTGTTTTCTTTTTCTATTTTCGTACATTATTTTTGTTTTCCTTTTTTTTCGGTTTCTTTTAGGCTTTGCTAAGTATTTTCTTTTTCTTTTTCTTTTTTACTTGCTAAAAAGACTGAAAGGGGCTTTCATGTACTTGAAATTTCATGATTTTAACTGTGCTTGTTTAGCAGGTAGTTATTTTTTAAATAATTTTTTATACTAAAATATATGTTAATAATATTTTTTTAATTTTTAAAAATTATTTTTAATATTAATACATTAAAATAATTTAAAATATATAAATTATATTAAATTTTAATAAAAAAAAATTTAATTTTTTTAAAACACGGAATAAACCGCGTTCTGGAAGATCTGTTTACTTCTGTTCGCTAACTGGTATTGCTGACCAGAGTCAAAGGGCTTTGTATTGGGCTTTCTTCATATTGGACTTTATTACAAAAGCCCGTATCTAGGCCTGTGAAAATGGTTTTTAGGTTTTTTTTCAAAAAAATAAAATTTTAATTTAATCCAACTATCAAAAATCTAAATTAATATTTCATGAGATAATAAATAAAAAAACTCATATATCCGGATCTCAATGATTCAACAATTCAAATCGAAATAGAACTATAGGATTTGAGTTTTTAATTCTATTTAAAAAAAAAAGAGCAAATTATTTAATTTAGATTTTATCTGAATAAATCAAGTATTTGAGTATTAAATATGTAAATGGATCTTTATATAATATATATTTTTTTAATAAAAATATTTTATAATAGAAATGAATTTGAATTTTTATTATCAATTAAATTTAAATAACTGGACTCAATTAAAAATTCAATTCAATGTCATTGTTCAATTTTAAATTAAATATGCTTACCTACATCACAAGACGAGAGGGAGCTTGTGAAACACTTTTTATATATATTTTAGTGTCCATTACAAGATTGACCTCTCTTTTTTATTTATTTAAATAAATAAATAAAGTTCTACATAAGACATATAATTATAAATTTATCAATATAATTATCTTCAAATACTTTGCAAACATAAATTTATTTTAAGATGGTTAAAAATTTTGTTAAATAAGTTTCATAATTAAATGTGTGTTTGGCAATGTGATGAAATGTATTTTTTAAAAATATTTTTTAATTGATGATATTTTTTCACAGAATTTTTTTTATTTTTAATATCATCACATCAAAATTATCAAAAAAAATATTTTAAAAATATTAATTTGTTATTTTTTTAAATGAGAAGTATTTTAAAAAATAAAAAATATATTTATGTGATGGATAAGGTTTATTTAAAATTAATGGACAAAGAAAACACAAGTGCACAACAAGAACATTATCTGAAGTAGTAGGAGACTAATCAATGGAAGACCAAGGAAACTTTGATGTGAAAACATGAAAAAATTGCCAACTTTGAGTAGGACTTGACATTTATATTGCCAACAAATTAGAAAATTATAAGTCCATAAGTCAATACCATTGCTTTTTTTTTTTATGTCTATGGATAAAATAAATAGATATAAAAAATAAATTTAATTAAAAAGAAAAATAAATTAATTAAATAATTTTTTAAATTTAATTTATGCACTTGTAAAATATAAAATAAATATAAAATAATATTTTTTTTATATTTTATTTATGCTTATTGTCTCTCTATTCTATATATATATAAAAAAATAGAATTCCAAGTTTTCAATAATAGTTTTGAAACCTGGCCCGGCCCGGCGGGTTGACCCGGGACCTGGTCGGTCCGGGTTGAATAAAAAATAGAAAAATTCATGACCCGGTGTGACCCGACGGGTTGACCTGATGACCCGGTTGACCCGGAAAACCCGGTCAAAATCTGTTAATTTTTGTTTTTTATTTTTACTAAAACAACGCCGTTTTAATTTTTAAAAAAAATAAAGATTAAACCAAGTAACCTGATAATCCAATCAAAACTTGAAACTCAAATCTTGAACCAAACCAGTTTAAAAACTATACTTTCAAGTATGGATCTCAGCTCTCCACGTACTCCAGCAATGAATTGAGGGTCTGAAAATAATTGGTACCATGTGAAAAGACAAAGGTTTAATTGTGTTTTTAGTTTTTATAATTTCCATTTTGTCTCACTTTAGTCCCTTTACCTTTTTATGTCCTAATGTTTTCTTTTACTTTCTGATTTTGCCTTTGTTTCGTCTGTCAGTATTAATGTTGTTGAAATTGTGTTTTTTAAAAAAATTATTTTTTTAATTTAAAAAATATTTATTTATATTTTTGGATCGTTTTGATATACTAATGTTAAAAATAATTTTTAAAAAATAAAAAAAAAATATTTTAATATATTTTTAAACATAAAGTACTTTAAAAAAACAACCATTATCATCCTTTCAAATATCTATAATAAAAAAAAATTGCCATCGTGGTTTTAGCCATGGAAGTAAAATAAAATTTTAAAAAATTGTTGGTCCGAAACTTGATTAATTTTTATTTTAAATTAATTTAAAAATTAACATTGTGATTTGTTCAAATTCGACTAACCAATCAAGTCAATTAAAAGAGTTTTTTTTTTAATTTTTGTTGAAAATAATTTTTTCTTTTGAAATATATATATAAAAAAAGTTTAATCCAGTAACCCGCCACTTAAATTTTGTAACCGTATTCGATAATTAGGAGAAAAACTAGTCAAATCAATTTACGCCTATATATGCAGTTGTTCTGCATTGCAAGGAAGAGGGTTGGTTCCCACCTCTATTAAAGCTTTAATTCTTAGCCATACAACACTCTTCGATCTTCTTTATCAACAGAAAAATTGACTTGGTAACCACTCAAGTCTCGACAACAACAAAAAAATCATGGTTCCTAAATTGCCTTCAAAGCATCTCATAAATTAAATTACACATTTTATTTTTATATTTGGAATCGTGTTTAATGCATTTTAAAAATATATTTGATATTAATAATATTTTTAGAGGTTTTTAATGCTTTTAATATATTGGTATAAATTTTTTAAAAGATCTGAAAACACTTTTAATTTTATGTAGATGATGTTTGAGAATGCAGTAGTTATTACTTTTTAAAAAAAACAATTTGAAAATGAATTAAAATAATATTTTTTTTATTTTTTAAAAATTATTTTTAATATCAGTATTTCAAAATTATTTAAAAACATAAGATAAGATTAATTTGAAGTAAAGAAAAAATATAAAAAATCATTATTTTTTTTTAAAAAAAAACTTTTAAAATACAAAAACAAAAGCTATATTAGTCTTTTATGTTTCACTAATTTCCAGTGGATTCACAATTATCTCTAGCTCTGAATTGCCAAAACAGCACGTTTAGTACATATAATTGACCCCCCCTGAGATTCTTTCCTTAAAGTACTTTTCTCAGCCACAAGTTCAAATTCTAGGCGTGGACGTGACAAAAAATTCTGATGGGAAGGATAGGACAATAAGCGAAGGGAAATAGTGACCATTTTGTCATGTAGAGGCAGTCATGTCCTGTGCTAAAATCGTAAGCCACCATTTCATTTCCATGGAAATGAATGTGAACGTTGCTATATAAACGCCCCTCTTTCAATCCTTCTTTCTCTCCATTCCATACTGAGAGAGCTCCCAGAAATGTGTAGGGGTAATCAGGAGAGAAGTAACCAAGGCAGTTCTTGTAACAAGGAGGCTGTTTCACCTAATGCAACCTCAAGATTCGTTTGTTGTGAGCTATGTGGCTCGAGGGCAACATTGTATTGTCAAGCAGATCATGCATTTCTATGTCAAAAATGTGACGGATGGGTGCATGGAGCTAATTTCTTAGCCCTCAGGCATGTTAGAAACATGTTATGCAACACATGCCAAAATCTTACACAGAGATGTCTCATTGGGGCTTCAACTGAGGTGATGCTTTCAACTATTGTGAGTTGGAGAGAAAGAAGGGATCGTAATTCTAATCTTGAAAAGAAGTGCTCTGGATCACTTAAAATGCCCTTTTTGTTTCTTTGATTTTTGTTCTTTCCTTCACCTTTTCTGTCCCTTTCTTCTTCTTCTTCTTCTTCTTCTTCTTCTTTCGTTTTCTGGTGTTGGGTCAAGGATTTTTGTTTCTTGAGATTTATTGAAAGGGAGCACAAAATTGTCACTTGGATGGTTCTGGATGCGTATGAGAATGGTTACAAGTAGGTTTAAGTTGGTCACTTCTGTTATTTGCAGCATATCCAAATTCAGAGACCACAGCAGCTTTATTCCTGGAAAGAGGAGGGAGACACAGACAGGATAAATGGGTGATCAGAAAAAATAAAATAAAATTAGAGGATCCCTGAAATTGTTCTCCATGTAATCCTCATAAAGAAATTAAGTTATATCAGAAAATGTTTTTCTTTTCTTTTCTTTGGAGATTTTCTAATTTTATCACTTCTTTTCTGTACAGTTTTGCAAGTGTGTGTACATTCTATATCTATATATATATATATATATATATATATATAGAATTACTTGTCTAATTTTCCTCAGCTTTTTTTGGAGGAAAATATCAACCAGAACTTTAATTCTTGTGGTGATTAATTAAGACGTAGAGCATCTTCCATTTTTTTTGGTTTGGAGAGAAATGATCTGAACCATTAATCCATTCAAAAGAAGAACATAAAGAACACAAGAACGAACTGTTTATAATGATTCAGGTGGCACTTTCCTATAAAATTCCAAGTGCGAAGTGCTTTTAAGCAGAAGCAGCATATTCTACACGTCATTAACAGCAGCAACCATCAACATAAATGGCATGACATCATATATTGGAGAGATGAAGAATGATCAACATAAATGGCATGACATCACATATTGGAGAGATGAAGAATGGTGGCTGTATCAGCATAAAGAGCATCATTATACACATTATCACCTTATCATCTTATATTATCTTGTGATCCATGAGACAAGATAATATTTGTAGTTGTTATCTAGGTTGTTATGTCATGTCATAATTGTTATACACTATTAATGAAAATGTTGATAATGAGCACAAAAAAAGATACTTATTTCGCGTAGAGAAAGTTTTGTACGCTTAAAAAAATCATGTGCATAAAAAATTTATATGCATTATTTTTAGGAATCCAAAAAATACATGTCAGGGTTTGTTGGGATAAAATTGGATAAACCGGGATCAAAGTTTATATTAGGCTGGAATTCCAACTATTTGGGCTGGAATTCCAACCACTTAGATTGACCTAATTATCTGTGAAATCCCAGTTGTTAGGGCCATACTTAATTGGTTAGAGAATTGTTTTTTTTAATAATATATTATCATTTACCCTCCAAGTCTTTCAAACAATTATGTTTGGAAGACTTTTTATGTTTGGAAGACTTTAATTAGTAAAAATAGAAGAATAAAATACTACATTACCTTCATTTGCATAAAAAAAAATATTACCTTTAAGCAGAAGCAAGATAATCTACACAACATTAACAACAAGAATCATCAACAAAAATGACATGACATCACATATAGGAGAGATGAAAAATGGTAGTTGTATCAACATAAAGAGCATCATTATACACATTATCACCTTATCATCTTATGGTATCTAGGATGTGATCCATGAGACAAGATAATGTTTGTAGCTGTTATCTAGGTTATTGTGTCATGTCATAATTGTTATATACTATTGATGAAAATATTGATGATGCGCACAGAAAAAGATATTTATTTTGCATAGAGAAAATTTTGTAAAACATTATGTGCATCAAAAGTTATATTCATTACTTTTAGGAACTCAAAAAATACATATAAGAGTTTATTGGGATAAAATTGAACAGACTGGGATCGATGTCTATATTAGACTAAAATTCCAACTGTTTGGGCTGGAATTCCAACCATTTAGGTTGGCCTAATTATCTGTGAAATCCCAGCTATTAGGGTCATACTTAATTGGCTAGATATTTGTTTTTTTTAAAAAAAAAATAGTGTATTATCATTTACCCTCCAGTTTTTCAAACAATTATGTTCGGAAGACTTTAACTAGTAAAATGGAAGAATAAAATAATTAATGTATAAATGTTATATTTATTTGCATAAAACAAATATTACCTTGTGGTTTTGTTAATATAAGAGTTTTTCTTGCAAGGATAGGAGGTTTTATCAAGTTCTAGTACAAAAATTTTTTATCTAAAAAATAGAAAATTCTTTGTGATCATGAGATCAACTTTAAAGTATCGTGTAAGGGGCTATCATATTTTAATAAAGATCTTGTGATGGATATTTCAATAAATATGTGGAGAATTTAATGGAGATCTTTCCATGAAGATTTCTTATAGAATCATAGAGATTTTAATGGAGAAATGAAGATATCGCCACAAAGATTTTACATGGACCCATGAAGAAACTTATTGCTTTTATTCAAAAACTTCAAAAGATGGAGATACAATCTTGAAAATCATTTGATCTCAGGTAATGTATCATAAGGGTTTTTTCATGTTTATTCATGTCATATCTCCTTCTTCACTTATTGTTGAAGGTATCCTCTGAAGATCAATCTTCGAATCTTTTTTTTAAGGCATGACATTTTTCAGTGTTGTGATTATGGTCATGGTAAAAGTGATATAACTTTTTAGGATTTGAGGATTTCTCGTGTTCGTGTCACTTTTCATTTACAAAATACTTTCATGAAATGTCACAAACATCTTAACAGGTGTTGTGGTAAGAGGTATGGTCAAGAGCTCAGGTAATGTCAGGCGATCACAAATTTATCCCTTGGTTTCTTTTTGGATGAATGTCTTGGTAGGAAATTGATAGTGGTGTGGAGATTCTGCTTTTTGAAAATGAGTATCCCTATTTGGTAATACTTGCCTTTTCTACTTGAATATAATTCTTCTTTACTTATTTTACATTGAGGAGAGTTTTGTTAAGGAATGTATACAAGGATTTCTATAATGATTGGTTGTAGACACCACTAATTAGGACCTTAATAGAAATTGGTTATAATAGATTTTTTATATTTAGTATTTTATTGTCTAGAGATAAGCTCTAGCGCTTTTGTCTTTTTATTGGTGATGGAAAAGAGCTCAAATGTGCTTTTTTTAGTCGGAATATATAGTGTTAAAATGAGAGATGAGCTTAATGTGAATATCATGAACAAGGATGGAGCCAAGTTCAAGGTTGTTAAACCATACCCTGACATATCTATGAAAAGTTATGGGGAGAACTTTGCACATAGTATCACTCTTTTATATTATAGGTTCTAAGATGCTTCTAGTGTTTTATACTTTGGGATTTGTAAGGCATTCGTAGTTGTCCAGATTGGCCTTCATTTGATATAGTGTTTGGAGAGATAAGTGTGTAACAAAGTTAAGAGTCTTCTGTTTAATGGGAATGATGTTTGTTCTTATAAGGTTGTACAATCACCAATCTTTCCTCGGGTCTAGGTCTTTTCATCGGGGAGCATGCTAGTAAGAGTGGAGGATTGATGGCCATGGGCATGTATGTGACTAAGATCTATAGAGGATTGTTCTTCATATAGTGAGAATTGCTCCTTTAAAGAGTGGGAGTATTGTGCATACTTTCCATGTCATTTTTGTCATGTTCCTTTGTAAAATTAAAGTTGCCTTTATATATATGGTACATGTAACGGAGCTATGTGTTAAACTTTTTTGATGAAATGAAAGAGTGTGATGTTGTTTTTATACGGCTAAAACAACATTGTTAAGCGCTTATATGTTGGGACTTGGGATAGTTGTTATAGAGCTGGAGGGGCTAGAGTTCTTGTGGTAGAGAGATAAGTTATTACTTGTTATCCTAAAATTTTGTCAGCCATGGAAACATTTAATGGGTGGGAGAGAATGAACTAGATTTTGTTCAATTTCTCATGGATGATGCCTCTAATAAAGTAAAAAAAAAAAAACTTTAGACAAAAATTGAATTTTTCATGGCTATACTGTTAGTATAACTAGGCTTAACTACGAGTCCACGAGCTTTCCTCCAAAACAAGTCTCATATTGGAACAAAGAACCCTTTAATTTTTAAGTTAACAAGTGTAAGAGGAGTGTAGTGTGTATCAAAAGAAATGTAAGAGAAATAAATGTATGAAGAAAAAAAAGTCTATGGCATATGCCTAGAATGGCATAGTTGGATTTTATGGTTGGAATATAAATGTATGTTATTCGGCCTAGTTTTTTTATGGCTAAATAGAGTTTTGGCTAAGGATGAGATCTTGATTTTATCTAGTAATTGAATGTATTTATATACTTTTTTCATGGTAAAGGAGACATTATTGGTGTAGAGATTGATGTTCTACTATTGGCTAGCCATGATGGCTTTATTGGTTGTGATGTCATGACATCATTGTTGTGTATTATTGGTGGAAATGTTGATGATGGCTTTGTCAGATGTGATGTCATGATATCATTGTTATGCATCATTGATGGAAATATTAGTGATACAATGTAATGTTATTAGGTTAAAAAATAGTGTCTACTTTGTATAGAAAAAGATGTGCAAATGTAGAAAAAAAAATTGTGTATAAAAAATTTATAAATTACTAACCTAAAAAAACACATAGAAATATGTGTCGGGAAATAATTGGATAGATCAAGGTTAGTGTTAATCTTGAGCTGAAATTCCAGTTGTTTGGGTCGGCCCAACGAATGATTTTTTTTTTTAATTTGAGTATTATCAAGGTGCTTTCGTATCATTTTGTCATGCCTTAGTCTAACAGTGGAATAAACCATGCCTTTGCATCTACTTTCTTGTAGAGTTCTGGGAATGAATAAATAAGATAGGACGGTGTTTTAAGCTAAGGGCTGCAAATGTGCAGCAAATCGAATACAGGAGCAACGAGCAGAAGTAAAAATTGACATGTATTATTCTGACAAATGAAATTCACTTTCCCTTTATTTTAACCAGACAACTTCAACTAAAACAAAATTCATTACATTGAACAGAGAAACAGGAAGATAGTATGCATCTACAGTGCCCAAAATTGACTGCCAGGAAGGGTGTTTCCTTAAGGCAAGTTGGTGGAAGAAAACCCAATGAGGGTCTCCAATAGAAGAAGCTTAACAAGTAGTGATGGTTGTGGCAGCTCAGTTCTTGTCAGGAATGTGAGCAGCTTGTCCGACTCAAAAAATCCAGGGGAATACTAGTGCTATAGATCTGCCATTGCATGCCAAAAACCAGCTTGATTGGAACATCCCCCTCAAAAAAAAAAGAGATCATACACAAGGAAAATTATGCATCAACATAAGAAGTGGAAAGTATATCACCTTTTTATTTCATTTTCAGTATTCACTTGTAAGGAAAGGGATAACGATTCAGTAATCTGGCTCAGAAATTGCTTGACAGAAGAGGGTCATAATCTTATGCTTCCCCAGCTTTAACAAATCTACCTTTTACTCGTTTTCGAGTATCAGCCCTGGCTTTACGAGAGGCATATCTGATTTGCTTTCTGAAACTGCAATAACATGACAATTGAGTGAATCTCTCAGAGTTGAAAGTAAGCATAATTTGTCATAGAAAAGACCACAAAGATTTTTGAAGCACTTGCGTTCGTGTCTTCTTCTTTTCGTTGTATCTCATCTTAGCCTTGTCTCTTGCGTGTGGAGAGCTAGCATCCAAATGTGATTCCCATGGTGATTCACCAGTCAGAAATATTGGCGATAATCCACAATCTTGATAATCAGCAGCACTACTTTCACCAATTATGTTGGATAGTGAAAGCGACATGCTTGGATGAACTTGTCCAGTACCAGCAGGAAATCCTAGATGGAGGTTTCTGCTGCAACTAGGATTTGTAAATATGCTGCAATTAGCATTACCACTTATGTTCTGTATTGCACTAACAGGCCCAGAAACACAAGATGATTGGAAGGCAACACAATCCTGTTGTCCCGATGATGACACCTGAAAAAGCACACACATAATGCAAATTAACATCTGACTACCTCAGATTAGTGTGAAATGGAAGGAATAACTAACATGCGTGTGATTGAAGATGGCTTCAGAGGAAAATTAGAGTCAGAGAAAACCTCTATAGCATTCTCGATAGGGCCATTAGACTCGGTAACTGATAAGTTTTTCTCCATTAAAATGCAATCTTTTCCTACATCCTCAAACGGATATCTGTTATGACTTTCTGGACAGCCAAATATTCCATCACTGTTTTCGAAGTCCAATGGTATGTCATCCATGTTGAGACCTTCACAGAGATCTTCACCATCAGAAAGTCCAATATCCTTAAATATGGAACAACCCTGCTGCTTGAAAAGGTCTGTTTAAGTTAGGTTTAACCAGCTTTTCCTTGTGAATGAAGCAGCTAAGAAAAGATCAGTGTGAAAGGTTACCTTCGGCAGGTTTGACACCTCTGGCAACAGAGGCATTTGATCTGTAGAACAAGGCATGTAGGTAGGATTCGGCATGATAATGCTCGGCGGCCCCCTCCAGGATTCAAGCTTGGAACAAGATTCTAGTTCATTCAACTTGCCAGTAATCAAGCCAAACGATCCCTCATTTTCCCCTTGTTCCAACCAACTAATGCAATTCTCATTTATTGGCGCAGAATTCAGTGAATCCCGTCCTGAATCAAGGGCTCCTGGAGAAGGTCCCTGAGGAACCGATGACCAAATCTTCGGAAACTCGGCCAAAGAGTAACAACCTGTATAACAATTCAACGCCCGAAGCTGATGCCCTAAGATTGAACATCCATTTGCTCTGCAATCACAGCCTTGACAAACAGACAACTTTTCATCTAAGCACCGTGCCGTTGCAGGCTGTGAACTGCACTTATCGCATAGCAGCGAACGCGGATGCCTTCGCGACAAAAAGTTAGCCGAATGCACGCATCCATCACAGTGCAGGCACAGCTTTGCTGAATCTGGTTTACAGTAAACTACTGCCCTTGCCACTCCACAAAAATCACATACAGATTCCATGCTTCCTTCTCTTCTCTCCTGTAAACTAATTACCAACCAGTTATTTCTCCTAACTGCACTACCTAAGGCTAAAACTTGTGGCGGAAATTCGGCCTTTTATGTTTTAATCTTGAAACCATAGATGACAGGTCCCCTAATCCTTCACCATTTCTAAAACAAGCAGCAAGAACGTACAAAATAAAAAATAGAACACATAACCATTTAAATCACAGAAAAAAAAGGTCACCAATCTCCACAAGAACAGTCTTCAAGACTAATCTCATATCATTATCAAAAAACTAGATTAACATTATTACAATCATGTAACTAAAACACTGAACATTGAACATATTTAATAACAGTGTGAATGAAAGGCACTTACCGATAATAAAAAAAAAATTGCTGAATTTCCGCCTCTAACTTGATTAAATCAAAGTCAGTCTGATTTCAAGAAACTCGGAATCCATTAATCGAAGCACAGAGTGATTAATTAACAAAGATGATGATCAATGAAGAACTCTAGCAATATTGTTACTTGATTTGTGACACGATACAGAAATTAGGTGGTCTGTTATTTAATCACGTTTTGCCTAGGATTAGTGGGTGTTCGACACGTGTCAGAATGTGGGCTTAAAGAAATGATTCTATGCGGACATGTACACGATTAATTAGGGGAAGGATTTATTTTGGCGTGGTCAGGCTTGTTAAGCGGGGTCCAAGGACTGGAATGGCAAGGTGTTGTAAATGGGTGTGAAATGAGGGTGGGTTTGGTGGCAAAATGGGTCACAAAGAGATTGCCAAGTCAGCCCTCAAGATACGCTTTAGGTAAATTTCTGTTTAACATTGTGGTAGGCTGCTAGATAGATTTGATCAAGTTTAAAATTCAAGGCAAGAACATGCATGGTCTTGTCTTGCAAAAAACTAACTCAAAATGCAATTGAGGGTATAGCTGTTATGGTCAACTGTGTGACTTGTTCCGCTCCCGTTCCGGGTTCGATCCTTTATGTGCAAGCCTGTCACCCCCGCGGTGCCTTACCTGCTCCTGGGCTTGCAGAATGTCCAGTGGGCCGTGGGGAATAGTCGTGGTGCGCGCAAGCTGACCCAAACACCCCACGTAAATCAAAAAAAAAAAAAAACCAACTCAATAAATAGAAAGGAATTTTCAGCATGAAAGGGTATGTATATTTTATCCAAAGATGTCATTTTGATAATAATTAATTCAAAACAATAATTACTAATATTAATATTTTGTTATTTTATTGTCATCCGAATCACAATCATTATAAATTTTTAAAGTTAACAAGATGTTCATTATAATTTCAAATCTCAGGATTGTTGTAATTTAACCTATGACAAAAAACCTACTTAAAATCACTCCAAAACCTCTTTTCTATAATTATTGCTTGCTCTAGATAAAATTTTAAATTAAAAGCAGAAAATTAAATGAGAATGAGATAATTTGATAAAGATATAAATAAAAAACAAATCTAAAACTTAATTACCAACAATAAAAAAAAACATTGAAGGATGAACTAGAAAAAAGTTATTTTAAAAAAATAACAAAAAAAAAGCTAACTCGAGTTCTATGGAAAAAACTAATTGATCCCTGATCAATATGATAATAACATATTGATCCTATAAAAAAGATCGTTTTGTCTATAATTTTTAGTTGAATGTTTTTGTTTGAGAATGATAAAATATTTGTTTTACTATTTTAATCCACACCACACAGTGGTGACATGTGTCTTAGTGCATAGAAAAATACTAATCCCTATTAGCTTTGTTTTTTATTAATATAGTAGATAATTTGGTGAGATTAGCCATTTAGCATGCCAGTAAAAGAAGGATTGATTTGAGTGAGTTTTATGGATTTTGATTTAGGCATTTCAAACCTTTTTAAGTTCAAAGAATTCACTAATAAAATTAATGCTTGGACCAGGGTCCAAGATTCAATTAACAAGAGGTCAAATGATTATGAGCATGGAATATCCTAAAAACAAAAACAAAGTTAAACAATGAATAATGAAATATTATTAATTATAAATAACTTACAACAAAGGGTTACCAAATAAGTGAGCCCAAAACCTAGCCATAATGAAAGTATCACAGGGTTCAAATTCAATTTTGATAAAAAAAAATTATTTTTATTATTTTTAAGTTCCTAGTTTGTGAAGGAGAGAGAAAGTTTTGTCGAGTTCCAATGTAGAGAAAGAAAATCATTGTTTTCATATATTTCAACCACCAAATCGATTTATTTTGGTGTCCACGGGTCTATTTTGAAGAGAGTAGCTCAATGGTGGTTGCTTAAATTGGTTTTATAGGTGTTTTGAGGGTGTTTGTTAGTTTTTTTTTTTGTTGTTAAAATGGGTTGTTACGGGGAAATTAGTTGGCCCTAATTTTTCAGCAACCACTATAATAGCTGGAATCTGGATAAACAGACGATATATTATCTAATTAAAAAAAAATAGAAATGGATGAGAAGTTGTTCGTCCTTTAACAAGACAAAAACAAAAATGCAAGGCTCATGCATGTGGGTTTGGGCTATTAGGTCGATGTGCTTGGGCTCTTTTTTAGTGACCCAAACACACTGGGCCATTAGGCCAACACACTTGGGCTCTTTTTTAGGGTATTTTTTGTAATTTTTTATATTCTTTTTTTAGTGCATAATAAATTTAAGAGAAAAAAAATTATTAGACCTAGTTTGGTTCTTGGCATAAATCAAAGTTTTGGCAGGTTAAGACAAAACATTCAAGTCTTTTGTTGTTTAATGCATTTTCCCCTTATTTGTTTTTTTTATTAAATTGCAATTTAACATTTTTTTTGTCATTATTGTTTTTTTTAACTTAAAAAAGTGCAATCTCATCATTTTTCAGCTACCAAGCATGCATTTCCATTATCACTTGAGCTTGTTTATGTTTCTCAGACTCTCAACGATCATAAATGGAGAGAAGCTATGTCCATTGAGTTTAATGCTTTATTGAAGAATGGTACATGGGAATCGGTACCAATAATTTCTCAATAAAATCTTGTCAGCTGCAAATGAGTTTATTCATAACAAAACGAATGAAGTAAACCCAAAATATCTCGGCTAGAATTTGAGCGAGAAACCTGGAATGATCCGAGTTCCCGAGCAAGATGACTATTTTATTATGTTTTTTTTTAAATAGTACAAGGTAAATTAGCAATCCAGATCGAAATGGAACGAAATTGACAATCTTGCGTTACAATGCTATTTTTTATTTTCTTATATTGTTTATGTTCAAAAGTTCGCTCCAAGTTGACTTCATGGTTGTAATAACTTGGGAATTTTAGATGGAAAAGACAAAAAAAATTGTATGAGTAATTATAATGAGCCATGATTGAGGGGTAAATTAAGTGTTAAGCTCATTGTATTTTGATTTTCTGATGAACCTTTGGCGCCTTATGATATTTCTTGTTATAATCTGCTTGTGAAACTCTTTGGTCGGTGTCAAAAACCTCCCAAATTTAATTATGACTTTACTATCATAAAAAATAATTTGTAGTATGATTATGAATACCAGGTTCAACCCAAGTGAAAGTTTACTAGGTCTTCCTACAAGATGTTGAAATCAAAAAGTATGGGAGGAATTGCATAAAAAAATTAAATAAACAAAATTCTAAAAATAAATTGATAAATCGTTAACTCAGTTCATGGGTTTGTACATTTATTTCTATAAATCTATTAATCATAGAAGTAAAATAAATATCCTTTTAATTAAAGCAAATAATTTCAATATCCTTTAAAGCTAAAAGGAATCAAGGATATTATCAGTAAATTAATCAGACAAAGTTTTTTAATCAATTTGTTACCATCCTGTCAATTTAATATTGAAAAGTAAGGACTCAAAAGTAGATATCAATGGAAGTCCTACTAATACCCATTAGGTAGAGTATCAAAAGTGTTTGAGTATAAAAGAATACATAAAAATATTATATCTCTAAGATCTGAGATCAAATCATAAATATAAAAATGAGATGGATCTACCTGATCAATCCCAAACATGTCCTAAAATTTCTGAACAAAAAAAAAATGATCAACTCTTACTATTTGGTTAACCAGTCGGCCGAAATCTACCAACTAGTCAATCGAACTAGCCAGGCAAACCGGTCGATCAAAATTCACCAACTAATTGACTAAAGTCAAATAAACCAACTGGTCGAATGATTGATCATGATTTTAGATTTCCAATCCACTAGTCTCCCAACAATGGTAGATCCCAAATTTTAACTCAAAACCCAACATAATCAACCCATAACAATTTAACCCATAACAATTAACCTATAACACTTCAATTAATCCATTAATCTAACCTTAAAATATAAACTTCAAAACCCTAAACCTTATCAAAACAAAAAACAAAGCTAATTACCATAATTGCACATTAAAGCATAAATTTCTCCAATCCTTTTCCTTTTCCTTTATCTCTTTCTCTTCTTCCTTTTTATTCTTCCATCTCTCTCTCTCTCTCTCTAATTTTAGATTTTTTTTTCTTTAACCCATCCTATTTATACTTATCAATAGGTTGTGCAATTACCTCAATGTCCCTCATGTCTTTATACTTAAAATCTAATCCTTAAAGGGTATTGTTGTCATTTCCTATTAAATTTCTCTTTTATTTCAAAATATTACAACTATGTTAAGTTTGAAAGTAATGTGAGGCATACTGTTTTTATAGAAATATTTTTTTAATTAAAAATTTATTAAAATAATATTATTTTTTTTATGTTTTTAACATGAACACATTAAAAATGATTAAAAAATATCTACAAATATTAATTTAATATTTTTTAGAAAAAATTTTAAAAGTGAATTGAAGAGTAAAAACAAACATATTCTCAAAGTTGCCAATCTATAAAATTTATCAAAGAACGAAGATTTAATTAATAGATCATATATACAAATACATTTTTATTCTTATAAAATATCACGACCTCTCTACAAACACCTCAAATAGAAAAACTTCAAATATAAACTTCATCAATAAAATATCTTAATTCATATATAATTTTTTAATATATAAATTATAATTAATAGCTTATAATAATATGAACAACCTTTAATAATGAAACTCTAAATAATGATACCATTATTTATAATCGATTGATCATCTTCAAACCTATTCGTTTGTTGTAATTAACATTATTTCATTATGTCTAGTTAGAGCTCACAATTATGGAATTTGTTATAACTTTTGTATTAAGATGTTGATTTATATTATGAGCTTAAGTTTATGTTATCATTGTTGCATTTAACTTTAATTAAGTTAATAAGAAGAAAACATTTGTATGTATATTTAGGTTCATATATAAGTAAAGAACTTGAAGGGATCTTGTCTATATACCATAATGGATCTGGAAATCAAGTTGTGACAATAGTTATCTCATTTGGAATATGTGGTTGTCACGTCCCGATTTAGTCGGTTTTTGGGATGTGAAAATGGTTATGTCATTTGCCCCGCATTAATTTCAAACTTAACATAAAAGTTTGTTTTTGGTTTCTAGCGTTCTAAAAAAATCTAGGGCAAAAAATATTTAGAAAAATAGCACAGTTTAGAGTCACAGATGGCATCTACGATTCACAAGTCGTAAGTATCATTTGAGACTCTTTTAAATTGCAATTTGAAAGAAACAGGATTAGATTAGAAGAAAGGAGAGAAAGAGAAAAAAGAAATAAATAAAAAGATATCGGAGGCACACCGAAACTCTAATGATAACACAACCAATATTGTTGAAAAGATCGCGACGAGATAAATTTAACAATACCAAGAAAGGTCACTGATGGTGACCGGAATGGGACACACGAGCAGCCTAAAAGCAAATAAGCCCCGACACCTTTGGACGACTTGTGTGACCCACTTCGTTCACCGTTTTTTACATTCTTTGATGTCGTTGGATTCGTCTTGTCGATATTTTTTCAACGGTATGCGGTGGTATCGTCATCGGAGCTTAAATATGCCTCCGTGATCTCTTTATTTTTATTTTTAAAAATATATTTTGCACTGTATTATTATTATTGTAGCTTGCTAGAGTACAAAAATACTTCTAATACTATCTCCTTTGGACGGCGTGGCTGTCGCGTTGCGGTCTGGTCAGTTTTCGTGACGTGACAATGGTCATGTCATTCCCCCCATCCAGAGGGCCCCATATTCTGTGGAGTGGTGGAAAATGTAGCTGAAAAGTCAATTGACAATGCCCTGTGGAGCCTGAAACCGTATTCTGCTGACGTCACAATACAACGATCTGAAAGGGCATGTAATTCAATAGGAAAGGTACTTTGGGAGATTTCTTCCAACATCTATTCTTCTTGCTTTTGACAATTCTTCTCGGATGGACATAAACTTGCGGCAGGGATTCAACATTATTGGTAACAACGATCCAAGAAGAAAAGAATTTGCAGTAATATCTTGGAGAGAGATTTGGAGAAAATAATGGAGCGGAACCAGAACATAAAGCAGTTCAAAGGCCAAACAAGACTACCAAAGTTTGCCATCCCTGATCGTTATGACCTTCACCTCAAACCTGATCTTTCAGTCTGTACCTTTTCTGGCACCATATGTATTAACCTTAGAATCATTGAACCCACTAAGTTCGTTGTCTTAAATGCTCTTGAACTCAATATCCATGGAGTCTTGTTCACTGACTCTCAGAACCAAGTAAATAATCCTTGCTTGATCACAGTATCTGATGATGTTCTTTAGATTAATTTGGCATCAGGCTTTCTTGATACCATTTTGTTTCTTGATATATATTGCAGCAGCAGTTTAGTCCATGTGATATTGTTTTGGATGATGATGATGAGATACTTATGCTGGTCTTTGAAGAAGCACTTAATGCTGGCGATGGAATCCTAAGGATTGACTTTTCTGGGATTCTTAATGAGCATTTGAGAGGGTTCTACAGATGGTACGTACTCTTTTTCTCTCTGTCCTGTCTTGGATGAACTTAATTATAAATAAGTGAACCTGTGCTGTAAATGATTTTCACCGAGAAGCTAGAAGAAGAGAACTGAAGCCTCCACTACACAAATATGCATCAAGATAATTGGACCTTAACTCCTCTATGCTTGTCAACAGTATGCAAGAAAGAAAAGAACACCCTTTCTGCTAGCTCCAGATAGCTTCATTGCCAAGAAGGAAGTAGTCGCTTCAGTTGAGAACTAAAACAATTATTTTGTCACTGGCTCTGAGTTCCAAAAATATGGGAAATAAAATTAGTGGAATCACAACTTGTCAATTCTATTTACTTTATCTTTTGCAGAAAAAGCAAAGAGTATAAAAGGATTATAAGTATATACCACGGTATCTGAAACTTCTTTCCAACAAAACCAAAAAAGAGAAGAAGAAGAAGAAGAAGAGGATTTCTATTTACTGTACATTTCTCTGTTTGATATTTGATCTTAATAGTACTTACATGGATGGAGAAGAGAAGAAGAATATGGCAGTTACTCAGTTTGAAGCAGTGGACGCAAGGAGGTGTTTTCCATGCTGGGATGAACCTGCGCTCAAGGTATTAAAATTGTATGCTGCATGCATTTTTCGGAACAAGCCTGTTGAATTCACATGCAGATTTATTATTATTGTGTAATGGTAATTTTGTGCATTAATCTTTCTTCTGTGCTGCACATCTGATGACTGAATTTCGTTGATCTGTTATTACTGATCTTGCTGAGCAGGCAACGTTCAAAATAACCATAGATTTGCCGTTGGAGTTGATAGCTTTGTCTAATATGCCAATCATCGATGAAAAGCTTACTGGGAATGTCAAGACTGTTTATTTCGAGGAGTCTCCTCTCATGTCAACTTATTTGGTGGCTGTTGTTATTGGGTTATTCGACTATGTTGAAGACACGACAGCTGATGGTGTGTATGCACATCCGAGGCCATGTTCTGTTGTGTTAGAAAATCGCATTGTTTTATTTTCACAAATACTATGAATGTTACAACCTTGTATGTCTCTGAATGGGTCATGCATGCAGGGGTCAAGGTTCGTGTGTACTGTCCTTTGGGTCAGGCTAACGAAGGGAAATATGCTCTAAGTATTGCTGTCAAGGCACTTGATTTATTTGCCGAGTAAGTGATTTGCATTCTGTTAATGGTTGTGAGGAATTCTTTTTGTTCGTGTGATTGTATGACTGAAACAAATAACACACACAGGGCATCGATGTTTTTCTGGAGAACAGTAATCAAAATAGATACTTGTTAAATTGATATGAGCTAACCTGGCGATGGAGTTTTTTCAGGTACTTCTCGATGCCCTACCCGCTTCCTAAGCTGGATATGGTTGCTGTCCCTGAATTTTCTGGTGGAGCCATGGAGAATTATGGTCTAATAATTTATCGTGAAAATGAGTTACTATATGATGATCTGCAGTCTACAGCTGCTAGAAAGCAGATAGTAAGTAAAGCAGCGAAATTGCTTTTAGCTTTATTACTGCTGTTTGAAAATTCAACTTGCTTTCAGCATCATCTTTTCTCTCCGGAGATTTATGATGCATCCAGAATACAATTTTCCCTGAAACAATACTTCCATTGCTTCTAAGGAAATGGGAGTTTAACCTTGCTTCCATTGCTCCTCCTCGTAAATCGCGATCTGTAAGGTGGAAGAAAGAGTTATTCTTAGGCTTTTATGTGTTCCTTTCTAAGAGAATTCTTTTTCTTCGCTGTAGATGACAATTGCTGTAATGCATGAAGTGGCCCATCATTGGTTTGGCAATCTAGTTACTATGGAATGGTGGACTGATTTATGGCTAAATGAGGGTTTTGCAACATGGGTAATTGAGTCTTTGAGATCTTTACCTTCCTCTTTGCTACAATTTTTATCTTCGTGACCACACCTGACCTTATTTCATATTTCCAGATTAGTTACAAGGCAACAGATGGCTTGTTTCCTGAGTGGAAAATATGGACTCAGTTTCTTCAGCAAACAACTGGTGGCTTGCGTGTCGATGCTCTAGAAGGATCACATCCAATTGAGGTAGTGGGCAATTTGTTGGGAAAACTAGGGACAACTAACCGGATCAATTTAGCGGAATACAATTCACAATTCACAAGTCTCAATCCTTTTTCCCTCTTTGTGCAGTAAAAACAGATTCAAACAATGAACAAATATAATGCAACAATCACACAAATCAACGCCAAGATTTTTACGTGGAAAACCCGATGCGGGAAAAACCACGGGACCGGAGTCCACCTAAAAACTTCCACTATCACAAATAATGGGTTCACAATAGTTCTTCCTCAGATTCAACTAAGGGCTACAACATATATATCATCAAGAACAACTTATTCTCGGATTACAACAAGATTAAAGAGAGTAATGTTAGAGAAAAGCTCACAATACTGACAGCCCCGTTATCTGTCCAAACGGCCAGCTTCCACACCACCAATCTTCGATCCAACCGTCCAGAATGAAGAGGAACGTGTCTAGAAGCTTCTGTCAAAATCTCATCCCGATCCAACGGTGAACGAACTGGAAATCGAAGAAAGAACACAGGCTGCTCTGCTGCCTCTTCTTTTTTCTTTCTCTCGGTTTTCTTCTCCTCTCTCTTCTCTTTCTCTCGCTGCGTCTACGATGCCGACCCACATTAATTTAAATTCCAAGAGACAGCATGTCTCTTGACAATTAATGTGGTGGTCCCACCATCACATGGTGCGGGACCACACAACAAATCTCCCCCTCACGCACCATGTGAGGAATTCCGCCATACCGGCGATCAACATGTAAGCTTCAATTTAGGAGGTTCTGACAAGCCTGCCTCCCTTCTGCAAAAATCAAACTTCTCTCTCGGTAGAGGTTTGGTCATCATGTCTGACACGTTGTTATCGGTATGGATCTTCTCAACAACAAATGACTTCATCTCCATAGCATCTCGAATCCATTGATATCTAACCTCAATGTGCTTTGACCGAGAGTGAAAAGTAGGATGCTTATCGAGATGGATTGCACTTTGACTATCACAGTGCAACACAAAGTTCTCTTGAACTAGGCCAAGTTCATGTAAGAACTTTTTCATCCATAACAACTCTTTGCCCCCTTCAAGAAGAGCAATATATTCAGCCTACGTAGTGGATAATGCAACACATTTTTGCGGCCTTGATTGCCATGAGGCTGCTCCCCGCAAACTTCATCAAGTATCCCGATGTGGACTTTCTAGAATCAACATCACCAGCCATATCTGCATCCGTGTATCCATCCAACACAGGTTTATCATTACCAAAACATAAGCCGAAACTAGAAGTACCTTTGAGATACCCGAGTATCCATTTCACCGCGACCGGTGTTCTTTACCGGGATTGGAGAGGAACCGACTAACCACACCAACTGCATGAGCTATATCCGGCCTTGTGCAAACCATGGCATACATCAAGCTACCAACTGCGGATGCATAAGGAACCTTTTTCATCTCATCTCTTTCTTCATCACTTGAAGGACACCGCTTAGAACTCGGTTTAAAGTGGCTTGCAAGTGGAGAACAAACCGGTTTGGAGTTGCTCATGTTGAATCTCTCAAGTACCTTTTGGACATATCTCTCCCGAGATAGCCAAAGTTTCTCCTTCTTCCTTGTCACGTGTGATCTTCATGCCAAGAATCTGTTTTGCCGGTCCTAAATCTTTCATTGCAAAAGACTTGCTTAACTCTTCCTTCAACATCTCGAATCTTCTTAGCATCATGGCCAACAATCAACATATCATCCATATACAACAAGAGAATAATAAAGTTTCCATCTGGAAACCTTTTCATAAATACACAATGATCGAAGTGGTCCCGTCATAACCATGATCCACCATGAAAGAATCAAACTTCTTGTACCACTCGTCTTGGAGCTTGCTTTAACCCATATAGGCTCTTTTTCAACTTGCAAACTAACTGCTCTTTGCCTTTTGCTTCAAACCCTTCAGGTTGCTCCATGTAGATTTCTTCATCTAAATCACCATGGAGAAAGGCAGTTTTCACATCAAGTTGCTCAACTTCAAGATTCAAACTAGCAAACTAAGCCAAGCACAACTCGGATTGAAGACATCTTGACCACTTGGTGAAAAGATTTCTTCAAAATCAATACCCTTCTTCCGACTCGAAACCTTTCACAACCAATCTTGCCTTGTACCTTGGTTGTGAGCAATGTTCATCAATTTTCAACCTGAACACCCATTTGTTCTTGAGTGCTCTCTAACCTTTAGGAAGCTTCACTAACTCAAAGGTATGGTTTTCATGCAAGGATTTCATCTCTTCTTGCATTGCTTGCAACCACTCACTTTTCTTCTCATGTGATATGGCTTCATCAAAGCATTCGGCTCTCCCCCATCGCAAGAACTAGCACATACTCATGAGGAGAATATTTGGTGGAAGGTTGGCGAGGTCCGGTTGACCTTCTCAATTATGGCTCATCCGGAGCTTCCCGCATAACCCGTTCGGGAATAACATCAATATCATCATTAGTTGATTCATGATCACCAACTAATGGCTCATCAAGAAAACCACCATTATCATCATTTTGCAAATCTCCCCCATGATTAACGGGCATCAAAGGTAACTGTGGAGTAGGTCTTGGATTTGAATTAGATGGAATAAAAGTTGTAGACTCTATTTTCTCCTTCGTTCAAAGTCTTCAATGGTTTGATCTTCAAAGAAGATAACATCTCTCGCTTCTCACAATTTTCTTCTCCTTTGGATCCCACAACCTATAGCCAAACTCATCATCTTCGGATCCCAAGAAAATACACTTGCTTTGTCTTGCTTTGTCAAGCTTGGACCTTTCATCCCTTGGAACATGTACAAATGCTCTGCATCCAAACACTCTCAAGTGTGCATAGGAAACATCCTTTCCTTTCCAAACTCTATCTGGAACATCAAACTCAAGAGGAACTGATGGAGAAAGGTTGATCATGGCAACTGCAGTCTTCATTGCCTCACCCCAAAAGGACTTAGGCGGCTTTGCATGAGAGAGCATACATCTAATTCTTTCAACAATGGTTCTGTTCATTCTCTCAGCCCACTCCATTCTCGTGGAGTCTTAGGAACTGTCTTCTCCAACTTGATGCCATGTTCCCCGCAATATTTCTCAAATGGACCCCGTATTCACCACCATTGTCTCGCTCGAACACATTTCAGCTTTCTACCAGTTTCTCTTTCAACTCGGCATGGAAATCCTTAAAGACATCAAGCACCTGATCTTTGGATTTCAAACAAGTGGCCCAAATCTTCCTGGAGTGATCATCAATAAAACTAACAAAGTACAATGCACCTCCAAGAGACTTATCAATCATAGAGCAAACATCAGCATGAACTAAATCAAGAACATGTGACCTTCTATGTGAAGGTGATCTTTGAAATGCAACTCTATGTTGTTTACCAACTAAACAATGAGTACATGTGTTCAAGTTCATACCTTTTAAAGGAAGGTAGTTCTTCTTGGCAAGGATGCCAAGGCCTTTCTCACTCAAATGTCCAAGCCGCTTATGCCATAGATCAGTAGAGCAATCTTCAATTGCATTCACCTCCCCTTTGATCACCTTGGCTTGTGACATGTAAAGACCCATCTTCTTCCCTTTAGCAACAATTAGGGAATTTCTGGAGAGCTTCCATTTACCATCTCCAAAGTAACTGTGATAGCCTTCTTCATCAAGAGTACCAGTAGAGATCAAATGTAGGCGCATATCGTGCACATGCCTAACATCTTTGAGTAGCAACTTGCACCCGCATTGGTTTCCAACCAAATGTCTCCAATGCCCACAACACTAGCCATCCCTTGATTTCCCATCCTAACTTGACCAAAGTCACCAAGCAGTGTAGGATGTGTAAAAATCATGTCGGGGTGTAACATGGTAAGAAGTTGCTGAATCTCGCAACCCAGGTGGTATCTTGACATGCAAGATTAACACAGCCATCATCACACACAATGGCAACATCACCATCGATACAACTGCAGCTGTACCATTCTCTTCATTCCCGTCTTCATCTCTCGCCCTTTTTATCTCTTTTATACTTTCTGCAATCCTTTTGCATATGCCCAGGCTTGTCACAATAATAGCACTTAAAACCCTTCCTTGACTGAGATCTTCCTCTTGGCTTCCATTTGCCTTTTCTATTGCTGGATTCTGTATCTTGTTTACCGTGAGAGAACCTACTTTGACTTCTCCCTCGACTTTCTTAACAAGTGCATGAGACTCGAAATGCTTGTCCCTTTCCTCCTCTTCTCTTCATTGAGGATGCAATCCTTCACTGTTTTCAAAGTGATCTTTCCATTCGGAGTAGAATTGCTAAGTGACACCACCAAAGTCTCCCAACTATCCAGAAGCAATGAACTCAATAGGATTAATGCTTGCATTTCATCGGCTAACTCAAGGTTCATCAATGACAGCTGATTCAAGAACCCTTGGAAAACATTTATATGCACTGAAGCATCTTCACCATCTCTATACTTCAAATTTACAAGGTCTCTAATTACAAAAACCTTGTTTTGTGCATTCTCCTTGGCAAATGTTTCTTCCAACATCTTCCAAACTGTATAGCAGTCATGTTCTTGAGAAATGTGATTAATGGACTTAGAAGATACCCATTTTCTAACATTAGCGGTAGCCTTTCTATTTAGTCCATTCCATTTTGCATCATCCATGTCATCAGGCTTTATTCCTTTACATTCAATCGGCAAAGCCAAATCATTGCAATATAAGTGATCCTCCATCATTGTTTTCCATAGGAAATAATTTGAGGAAGTGAGCTTTATCATACCCGAATCTTCCTTTTCCATTTTAACCGCACAAGAATTCAATCTACACAACCAAATGCTCGATACCACTTTGTTGGGAAAACTAGGGACAACTAACCGGATCAATTTAGCGGAATACAATTCACAATTCACAAGTCCCAATCCTTTTTCCCTCTTTGTGCAGTAAAAACAGATTCAAACAATGAACAAATATAATGCAACAATCACACAAATCAACGCCAAGATTTTTACGTGGAAAACCCGATGCTGGAAAAACCACGGACCGGAGTCCACCTAAAAACTTCCACTATCACAAATAATGGGTTCACAATAGTTCTTCCTCAGATTCAACTAAGGGCTACAACATATATATCATCAAGAACAACTTATTCTCGGATTACAACAAGATTAAAGAGAGTAATGTTAGAGAAAAGCTCACAATACTGACAGCCCCGTTATCTGTCCAAACGGCCAGCTTCCACACCACCAATCTTCGATCCAACCGTCCAGAATGAAGAGGAACGTGTCTAGAAGCTTCTGTCAAAATCTCAGCCCGATCCAACGGTGAACGAACTGGAAATCGAAGAAAGAACACAGGCTGCTCTGCTGCCTCTTCTTCTTTCTTTCTCTCGGTTTTCTTCTCCTCTCTTCTGTTTCTCTCTACTGCGTCTACAGTAGCCGACCCACATTAATTTAAATTCCAAGAGACAGCATGTCTCTTGACAATTAATGTGGTGGTCCCACCATCACATGGTGCGGGACCACACAACACAATTCATGGTTTTGCAAGAATTTGCTGTTTTTCATGTATGCTAGTTCAACAAATTAACTTATTGTTAATCCAGTATATCTGTCATGGCCTGAACTTTGAGTCCCTGGAACAGCAATGCAGGAGAGGTGCTATGGGATACTTCACTTGCGCTAAGTCTCATAACTTACATATCATAAAACAAATATATAAAAATTTTCACAACTTTCAAATATGAGTGTTACAGTATGATCAATAAATTAGTTTATCCTTTCTGGTATATGCATAAGCCATATAAAAGGTCGTGACAATGTACTGTTTCAAGTACAACTACACCACCCAAATAAGTTGTGTTCTTTAAAAGTCTTACTTTTCAGGTGGAGGTACACCAAGCTCGTTCAGTGAATGAAATCTTCGATGCAATCAGCTATAAGAAGGGATCAGCTGTTATCAGAATGTTGCAGGGCTATCTTGGGGATGACATATTGCAGGTGAGAGGTTATTTGCTAGTTTAGAGTCAATTCTCTATTTCTAGGGAGGATCATTTCAGCCAAAAAAGATATATCCTATAATGTTCTTAAGCAATGCATGAATGATTATAATGTGGATATGTCATTCGATACTGGGAGCTTGTTTTGTTATGATTGCATTTCGTGCAGGGATTCGTTTAAGACCAGTCAGAGACTACTTTTCGTTCCCAGTCTTCTCTCTGTAGAACGTATTGTAAGTCTGCTATGATGCATTAGGTGTCAAAATCTTTTTTTCCTAGATCAGCTTTGTCTCACAATTTTTTGGCGGTAGCTATTGGAAACCCTTTAAGTATGTTGCCAGCTCCTTCGATCATGGCCACGAATGGGATAAAATTACCTGCAAATGGTTCTGGATTTCCACGCTTTCCTGTAATATATAGATACTAAGATCACAAATCTACTCAATAATAAGGTTATAGTTCCCTGAGGGGTCATGGTAATCTAACAGTTGTGCTGGGTTGTAGGCTTGTCATTGTGAAGTTCTTACTTTTGCAGAAACTTTGAACGAGTACGGGGGAGTCAAGGGATTGGTATTTGATTGCGTTTCGGAATGTTATTTTTCTTCTGTAAATTAGAAAGCAACTTCCTATAGTTTACATGCTTAACCATTTGACTTCATTTTCAAACTAGAAAGCCTTGAGCTCATACATGGAAAAATACGCTTGGAAAAATGCCAAGACAGAAGATTTATGGAGCGTTCTTTCAGAAGAATCTGGTATTCAAGTGAACAAAATGATGGATTGCTGGACAAAGAAAAAAGGATATCCAGTCATTTCCGTAAAATCTGAAGACAACTTCTTAGAATTTGAACAGGTAACTTCTCGGTTAATAAGAAAGCATGAATTTGTTGCAGGGTTTTCCTTTTCACCAATAACTGTGGGGTTAGGACTCACTTTTTTTTTCCAAAATCTCTTGGAGGTGATCTCATATAAGTGAGGATATCTAATCCTGATTCGGTGTTCGCAGTCACAATTCCTGTCATCTGGTTTGCATGGTGAGGGGATATGGATTGTTCCAATAACTTTGTTCCGTGGCTCTTACAACAGACGCAAGAATTTCCTGTTAGAGTCAAAATTTGAAAAGGTGGATGTATCTGAGCTCTTTTCATCTTCTGATGGGTATTCTGGCTCATTCAATGAAGCTAACGAGGAGAAATGTTCCGAGTTTGTATGGGTCAAAGTTAACGTTGAGCAGAGTGGTTTCTATAGAGTAAAATATGAAGATAAACTTGCAGCTCAACTGAGGAAAGCAGTAGAGAAAAATTGCTTGTTGGCAACAGATAAATTTGGTATGTATGGATTGTCGCTATTAAGCTCTAACTGCTGCATTAGATGATTATCTATCGATTGGCGCTCATCACAGTGTGGAAACATACACTTTCCTCATACGTGGATTCCTTTCCTACATACTATCATTACATTCGAAACAAACGAATCAGTTTCTTTTCCTTGCTAGCAATACTGTAGTTGGTGCAATTGATGAATCCCTATAACTTGAGCTGGGTGGCCCTAGGCGTACTTGTTGGCAAGAATACAACACGAAATTTTACTGAAGTCCAAGTCTTTTTCACATCATAAACTCAAAATTAAGTAGAATGACATCTATTTTAACACATTTTCAGGGGTTCTGGATGATGCATTTGCTCTTTGCCAGGCTTGTGAAATATCAATATCATCTTTGCTTTCTTTGATGGATGTATACAGAAAAGAGTTGGATTATGCTGTATTGTCAAAACTCATTGATGTAAGTTTACTGTGTGATTTGATTAATAGTTTAAGTTTCTTATGTTTGCTCGGACACCAGTGGCCATCTGACTCCCAAATAATTCACAAAACAGGTATGCTATAGTGTCGTTGAGATCTCGATAGACGCCATCCCAGATGCAGTGAATGAGTTGAAAACGTTTTTCATCAACCTCCTCCTATTTTCTGCTGAGTAAGTATTATTATTATTATGTAGTTGAAAATGTTTAATGAAAACCTTTTGGCTTTCTAAAACTTGCAATTTTTCAAGGGTCAGCTTGAACTCTTTCACCCTTGTGATTTCTTTTTCAGTCTTCTTGTAACCTTGTTTATAATAACATGCTTTGTTCTTTGTTACAAAGTTGTGTCATATATTGGACTAAGTTTCTTTCTGTGATATTTAAAAAGCCACATGTGTTCATTATGTCTTGCAGGAAATTAGGATGGGAATCGGTTCCAGGTGAGATCCACTTAAATACAATGTTAAGAGGAGATGTATACAAGGCCTTGGCTACCTTTGGGCATGATAAAACTCACAGTGAAGCAATGCAGCGGTTTGAATCGTTGTTAAATGACAGAGCCACACCTCTTCTTTCAGCTGATATAAGAAAGGTAAAACATAAACTCCAAGCAGGACAATTTCTCATGCTTATGTGAACCTCTTCAAATATGATAGTAGAGTATCCGGTTTCATTGCAGGCTGCGTACATTGCTATAATGAGGAATGCTAGCACCACAAATAGAAATGGTTTTGAGTCCTTGTTGAAGATTTTGAGAGAAGCCGATACAGTTCATGAGAAGGAACGTGTTTTGGGTAAGATTTGGTAGCATTGAAGTTAAAACGGCGTGTTTGTTTTTCAGAAAAAAAAATAGATACATTACATGTCATATTTTTGACATTGCAGGATGTATAACTTCATGTCCAGACTCGGAGATATTTCTAGAAGTTCTGAACCTGTTGGTTTCTGATGAGGTATCCCACTTTCGCTTAGCAAATATAAATAACGACTTCCATTTTCTTACTGGTTTTAGTTCAGGTCACTGATTTTGTCTTAATATATTTTCAGGTTCGGGATCAGGACATCATCTATGGACTGCGTGGAATTAGCTTAGAGGGCCGCGAAATAGCATGGAGATGGTTGAAGGTATGCAGGAAATACTTAATTACTCGGGAAAGCATTATCAGTAGGTGTTATGAAGATACTAATATCCTGCATAATTCTGCTGTGGCATGCATTTGGTCTTTGATGCAGGACAACTGGGACCTAATCTTGAACAAATATGGTGATGGACTTCTAATCACCCATTTCATTAGAGATATCATCACACCAGTAAGTATTTTTTTTAATCAACCATATTTGGATGCAATTCATCATAGCTAATTCTTGGAAATCAGCCCAAAATCTTTCTTGAAGACAATGCTTGTATGCCTAGTACTTGAACATACAGAGGGATAGCTTCTTTTGTAGTGCCTGCATATCATCCCCAGCTATCAAGTTATGGATAAAATTCTCTAGCAATACCTCCTCTTGGTCCCTGCTTACAATGATATCATCCCAAGTTGTCAAGTTATGGGTCAAATTCCCCACTAACATTACGAAAACAACTAGGTGATTCGGACATAAGCATGCAGAGGAGAAGGCAATTGAATCTGAAATTTTTACGTCTAAAAACTGCATCTTTTCTTTCAGACATATGGCTGGTTGGTGACAATGTCATCCTTAAACTAATCCATGATGTGAAAAACATTTCCTGAAGTAGGGATAGGTTTTTGGTTAGTCAAATTGCAAGATTTATAGGACTAATCAATCATTGGTCTGATTAAATTAGTCTGGCAGTTCTGCAGCAATGAAAAGGCTGATGAAGTGACAGAATTTTTTGCTACTCGGGCAACTCCAGGGATTGCTATGAATTTGAAGCAAAGCATAGAGCAAGTAAGAATCAAGGCAAGGTGGGTTCAAAGCATAAAGCAAGAAAGTTCCCTTGAAGAAGTAATCTCACGACTAGCTTGCTAAGCATGATACCTCGTACAACTTTTGATTGTGTTTTGGTAACGTGGTGTGGATGTTCTTATAAAAGTGTGTTTGGATAAAAAAATATATATATCAAATTTGATGTTTTTTTCAATAATCTTGATATTAATATATTTAAAATTATCCAATATTAACAATTTGATGTTATTTTAGAAAGCAGGCTTGACACACAATCCGAGATCCCATAGTATGTTTTTGCATGTCAGTGCAATAATTATAAATTTTGTGCAACTGGTTTTTCATAAATTTATCCTTTAAAAATCCCACTGGCCAACTTTAGGTACATGTATGTTTTTTTAATGTTGGTGCAAAAACTATTTAGTTTTGTGAAAAGTTTTTCATAATTTTATGCTTTAAAAAGCCCACACAACTTTGGGGATCTAAATGTATATTTTTTTGCATGTTGATATGAAAACAATAAGAAAAATTTTGTTCTTCCAAAAAATATATGCCAACTTTAGGTCATTTTGGAGCCTATAAACATGTTTTTTTTTTTTTTTTTTTGCATATTGGAGTCGAAACCATAAATTTTTTGGAATTTAGATTTTTTTGTAATTTTATGCTTTTAAAAGCCCACTGTCAATTTTAGGAACACTTCGAGGCTTCGAGGTATTTTTTGCATGTCCGTATGAAAAGCATAAGTTTTGTTGAATTTTTTATATATAATTTTTTGTTTTGGAAAGCCTACCAACCAATTTTAGATATATTTTGGAGTCTCAAAGTATGTTTTAGCAAGCCGGTGTGAAAACCATAACTTGTTGAAATTAGTTTTTTATAATTTTGTGCCCTAAAGCCAATCGACAACCTCTAGGCACCTTTTGGAGACTTAATGTATGTTTTTGCATGTCGATGTGAAAACAATAAGTTTTTTGGAATTGAGTTTTTGTAATTTTGTACATAAAAAATGTGAAACTCTGAAAATTTATAATTTAAATATACAGATGCGTAACTATAAGACTAAAAGTAGTAAGATCTTGATGAGTGATGAAAACCGAGATAAAAAATAATAGATAAATAATAATAATAAAAATAATTGTGATGTATAATGGAGGAGATGATCTCTATAAAATGAAATTTAGTTTAGAATTCATAACGACTAAGAAACTGATAACGCGTTTTGATGGATAAAATAATGAGAAAAATGATAAAATATTTATAAGAAATAAGGGAGGTAATAAAAAATAAATTATAAGAAAGGATAGTGCAATGAAAAGGCAGGACTAAAGGTGCAAGCACCGATTAAAAATCAGTGATGTTACCTTGAAACGATAATAAGCCTGATAAATAAATAAAGGTGGAAAATTTCAAATGAATATATTCCAAAATAATAAAATGACCCTAAAGGTTTAGAAGGATAATTGATATAATTTATATGAGGATGAACAAGAAAATTTGGATTGTTGACGAAAAGTCATGAACTGACCGATTTTACGTTAAAGAAAAGAGCTCTCAATCCAATCGTCAGATTGGGATAACATTTTGCATGAAGTCTATTAACATGTTGTCCTACCTTGGTTTAAGATCTCAGCTCAATGAGAGTTTGGTAAGGACTAGCGATTTAAGCAGAAAAACTAGATATTTTATGTGAAAAATAAAATAAAATACATAAAGGCATAAATGAGGGACAAAATTTAATTAATGAAAAATTTGCCTTTAAAACAGCAAAGAGGCTGGCTAGTCCAAAAAAAAAAAAGAGAGAGACAATTTCAGCTAGAGAGAGAGAAGTGTAGAATTTGGAGGAGCCAACCCATAAAAGGCAGTATGCTCTAGTGGTCATATCTTTGGCATCAACCGTTGGATCATGCTTGTTTTTTGGATTTATTGTTCTTCTCGCACACCTCTATTATTGACTAGAGGGATTTGAAATTTCAATTTCCGTTTGATAGAACTCGTTATCGGAAATATCCTAGAAAACAAAGGAAACACACATTGCAGGGCAGTTTTGGTCGCCGATCGAGTCCTCTCTCTTTCACCGTTGGATCATGTATATTTTTGGATATGATATGCGCTTGGATATTGTATTCATTCTGGACAGTGGAGATTGGAAACACGCTCCTACCGGCTAGGTGTTGTTCATGTTGAACAGTAGCTTGCCAATTTTCAAGTTAGCTCGGTTTTATTTTAGTCAAAAACAAAATACATGAATAAAAAGATAATTTTACCTAAAAATATATATTCTTTTTTTAAAATTTAAATCATGGATTTTCACAAATATCAATTTTAATTTTCATAAAATCAAATAAAAAATATTTTTAAAAAAGCCCAAGGATATTACACTTGCTAGTACCAATCCATTTACTATAAGTTTAAAGTTCTTTATTTGAAGAATATCATGTTATTTTTACGATCACCAACAATAAATTAAAACTTCATGACAGAAATAAATATAAAACACCTTTTTTTCCTTCTATTTTTCAAAAATATGATTAGATGTGATCATGAGTATATTCAAGGAGAGAGGAAATTAAGTTTAATACCAAGTGATGTAAAATTTATTTAACCAATACCACAACCAAACATATTATTACATAATATTGTATTCAAACAATCGACGTAGTAAATCTTTGAAATTGATAAATATCAAAAAGGAAATATATGCCCTAACCCATGAACACAGACAAACAAATATTATATAGGTCCTCGTCCCTTTTCAAATAAAAATCATAATTGGCCTTAAACATTGGCCCTTCAGCAACATATTTAACCAGAGCACCGTGACATTCTTTACCGGATCCCGTGACTTCACTACAAGTATCGTAGTCCAGGTTGTTTTCATCCTCAAATATGTAATTGAAGACTTTGTCTCCAGCAGCCTTTGATATTGTATTTGCACAATTTTTCAAAAATCCTGGCAAAATCTCCGTAGAACTTTCTGGTGATGCAGCTATATTTTCGTCATCAATATATTCAGCTGCGATTGATTCATCGTCATTCTCAATAGCAAGGATAGGAGAGACTATTAACGCTATTCCTAAGAACAGAAGCACCGTGAATAAAAAGTTGATAGACCTTGCCATTGCGATATTTTTAGATAATTTGATGCTAAAAATTTATTTTGATGGTGAAGCATATATATACTTGTACATGTATATATATACATATATGGCTTAGATGATAAAAGGGGTGCAATGTGACAATTATTTATGAATTAATATTCATTTAATGTCGATCTTAATATAGGGTAACAAGCAAGTTTAAAACTAATAAATAAAGGCAAGGATTAAGTCTCTAATGTTTAACTTATATATTATTTATTATAGTTCTATTTAAACTGTCTTATTAATTTGCTCAAATGTTGTGTTTGGCATGATATAAATATTTTCTTCTTAACTCTAAATTAAAACATATAATAATGACAATAAATATGTTTCTAGCACAAAGACAAGAAAATATATATTTGGATTACTTCATGGCTCTTACTTAAAAAGAAACAACAACTAGGTTATCGAAAATCAAACGAATCCTACGAATCAAATGTAAGAAAAACAAATATTGATTTCCCTTTAATAGAACTAGTTTTTGCAAAGTGAAAATATACAAATTACAACTTATATGGCCAAAGAAATTTTTGTTTTTTTGGATTAACACCAAGTATTCAAACCAAGGCCCGACTAATTCTGGGGGTGCACAGGTCCTCGACAAGGAGTTTCCTATATGTGATCAACCATGGTTAATTCATTGGTATATATGATTGTTTACACATATTAGTTGATTTCCTAGAATAAACATTTTGTATAAAAATCTTGTTATTAAATAAGAATTAGTCTATTTATCGTTAAATCCAACAAGTGGCTTTAGAACTACTTTGAATGATGTTTTCAGCCTAATCCATGTAATTCCTTCCTAGATATCCTTTCTAGTTTGGAGTGATGATAGAGCTCTTAGCTTTTCTTGATAAATCATCAACTTTCAAAATCAAATAGACTACTTACTATGAAATATGAAAAATGAAAAAAAAATGATGGGGTAATAATTTTCTTATCTCCTAAAACTTGAAATGTAATATTAAACCGTAAATTTGGATGTATGACTTTAATCTAATGTTTGTAATTCTATGTATCTATTTAACCATGCATGTTTATAGTTGAAATCGAATCCTTCACTTGATTCACACTATATGATGTTATTATATAAGATATAGTTTATATGATGATATTATGTAATAATTGAATTATGCATTGTTATTTTGTTAACTTGAATTGTATAATTTTATTGAATAAGATGAGTTGTGTTGATGATGATGAGTTTAATTGAGATTTGGGATGATTGGATCAGGTTGTGGAATGAAATTGGAAGTGTAATATGATTTTGTCGATAACTTGGGACCTCCTGATACAGGGAAGACTCCGCTGGAATTTTGATTGAAATTTTGGTGAAACCTGTATATAAATAAAAATTTACACTGAAAGTTTCAAATGTATTGCAAAAACGGATGTAAAAAATTAGGGTTGTTACAAAAAAAAAACCATGACTAACTTTAGACAACTTTTTAGTGCTTCAAAATGTGTTTTTACATGTTGATGCTAAAAGCATAATTTTTGTGGAATTGAGTTTTTGATAATCGTTTTCTTTAAAAAGCCCCTAGCACTAAACAATTTTGGGGGGCCTTGATACATGTTTCTACATGTTGGTGAGAACACAATAAGTCTTGTGGAATTGAGTTTTTTATAATTTCAAACTTTCAAAAAGTACTTGCCAACTTTAGGCCATTTCGGGGCATTTAAGCATGTGTTTTGCTTATTGGATTGAAAACCATAAGTTTTGTAGAATTGAGGGGTTTTTTTAAAAAAACAAATTTTGTGCTTTCAAAAACCCACCAATCAACTTTAGAAACCTTTTATGGTCTTAAGATATGTCTTTGCATCTTGATGTGAAAAACCATAAGTTTTGTTGAATTTATTTTTGTTTATAATTTTATGCTTTGGAAAGCCTACTGGCCAACTTTAGACATCTTTTGAGATCTCAAGGTATGTTTTTGCTTGCTGGTGTAAAAACCATAACTTTTATTAAGATTGTTTTTTCTTAATTTTATGCTTCAAATCCCACCGGCAACCTTTAGGCATCTTTTAGAGACTCAATGTATGTTTTTAAATGTAGGTGTGAAAACAATAAATTTTATGGAATTGAGTTTTTTATAATTTTGCACTTTAAAAAAATACCTCTATCTTTAGGCCATTTTGAGGCCTACAAGCATGTCTTTTGCATATCATAAGTTTACTTGAATTTGTTTTTTTTTAAAATAATTTTAGGCTTTAAAAACCCCACCAACTAACTTTAGATTTATTTTGTGGTCTCAAGGTATGTTTCACATGCCGATGTGAAAACCATAACTTTTATTAAAATTTATTTTTTATAATTTTGTGCTTCAAAGCTCATCGGAAACCTTTAGGTATTTTTTGGAGTCTCAATATATGTTTTCGGAATGACGGTATAAAAACAATAAATTTTGTAGAATTGAGTTTTTTGTAATTTTAAACTTTTAAAAACCCCCCATTAATTTTAAACAACTTTTAGATCCTTATGAAATGTTTATACATGTTGATGTGAAAACTATAAGTTTTGTGAAATTAGATTTTTTATACTTTTTTTTCTTTTAAAAACCCACCGAACAACTTTAAACATGTTTTGGGGCATAGTATAGTTTTTTGCATGCTCATCGAAACACCATGTCTTTTGTAATTGGAAAATATGTTTAATAATAAAGAAAAGGAAAGGAATTAAGAATATTCTTAGAGATTTTTTTATTAATTTATTAATAAAATATTAACAGAGGTGTATATTAAAAAAAATAGAAAAGCATGGATTTTTTTTTATAGCATAATTGTCTTTTTGTTTTTCTTTTTTCTTTTGGCATGAGGTTGGGGGCTTATTTTCCTATTTAACCTTTTAAAAGTTACAAGATATATAACAAGTTTTATACTTGATGATTAATCCGTCCACTACCCGTGTGTTAAATACAACTTTTTTTTACAATTAAAAAATGCTTAATAAAAAAAAAATTAGCAATTAGACATTATAAGATTTCTGATCAGTAAACTGTAATTAGTCCTCATGTTTTTGGTATTTTTTAAGTTAGTCCTTGTGGTTTTGAAAAGTATACATTAGTCCTTGACTAAAGTTGACTATAATTATTTTAAAATTTATAAATTACCCTTTTTAAATGTGTTTTAATTATGTAAACAATAGACAAAATTATTGTAAAATAAGGTGATCATGAAATGTTTTTATTTTAAAACAATATTGTTGATAAAAAAAAAGAAACAGGTTTTCATAAAATTAAATAAAATGAATAAGAAAAGAGAGTTTTAATTAAAGAAAAGTTATTTTTTTTGTTTTTGAATAATGTAATTGTTTTTTTTTAATTCAAAAAACTATGTTGCTACTAATAATAACATGTTTTAGTCAAAAACAAAATACATGAATAAAAAGATAATTTTACCTAAAAATATATATTCTTTCTTTAAAATTTAAATCATGGATTTTCACAAATATCAATTTTAATTTTCATAAAATCAAATAAAAAATATTTTTAAAAAAGCCCAAGAATATTGCACTTGCTAGTACCAATCCATTTACTATAAGTTTAGAGCTCTTCATTTGAAGAATATCATGTTATTTTTACAATCAGTAACAATAAATTAAAACTTCATGATAGAAATAAATATAAAACACCTTTTTTTTTCTTTTTTTTTCAAAAACATGATTAGATGTTATCATGAGTATATATTAAAGGTGAGAGGCAACTAAGTTTAATACCAAGTGATATAAAATTAGTTTAGTACCACAACAGTAATATTATTACATAATACTATATTGAAACAATTCACATAGAAAATCTTTGACTTTGATAAATATCAAAAGGAAATATGTGCCCTAACCCATGAACACAGACAAGCAAATATTATATAGGTCTTCACCCCTTTTCAAATAAAAATCATAATTGGCTTTAAACATTGACCCTTCAGCAACATATTTCACTAGAGCACCGTGACATTCTTTACTGGATCTCGTGACTTCACTACAAGTGTTGTAGTCCAGGTTGTTTTCATCCCCAAATATGTAATTGAAGACTTTGTCTCCAGCAGTCTTTGATATTGTATTTGCACAATTTTTTAAAAATCCTGGCAAAATCTCTGTAGAACTTTCTGGTGATGCAGCTATATTTTCGTCATCAATATATTTAGTTGCGATTGATTCATCGTCATTCTCAATAGCAAGGATAGGAGAGACTATTAACACTATTCCCAAGAACAGAAGCATTGTGAATAAAAAGTTGTTAGACCTTGCCATTACGATCGTTTTAGATAATTTGATGCTAAAAAATTATTTTGATGGTGAAGCATATACTTGTACATGTATATATACATATATGGCTTAGTTGATAAAAGAGGAGCAATGTAACCGTTATATATGAATTAATATTCATTTAATGTCGATCTTAATATAGGGTATACAAGCAAGTTTAAAATTAATAAATAAAGGCAAGGATTATGTCTCTAATGTTTAACTTATATATTATTTATTATAGTTCTATTTAAACTGTCTTTTTAATTTTCATTTGACATTATATAAATATTTTCTTCTTAACTCTAAATTAAAACTTATAATAATGACAATAAATATGTTTCTAGCAGAAAGGCAAGAGAATTTATATTATTTCATTGCTCTTATTAAAACAAAAATTACTTGGTCATTGAAAATCAAATGAATCTTGCAAATCACATTTAAGAAAAACAAATATTGATTTCTCTTTAACAGAACTAGTTTCTGCAAAGTGCATATATACAAATTACAACTTATATAGCCAAAGCAGTTTTTTTTTTTTTTTTGGATTAGCACCAAGTATTCGGGCCAAGGTCCAACTAATTATGGGGGTGCACAGGTCCTCGATAAGGAGTTCTTGCAAGTGAACCACGGTAAATTCATGGGTATATATGAGTGTTTATACATATTAGTTGATTTTCTAGAATCAACATTTTGTATAAAAGTCTTGTTATTAAATAAAAATTAGTCAATTTATCGTTCATTATTTTTTTTTACTTCTAGATCCAACAAGTGGTTTCAGAGCTACTTTGAGTGGTGTTTTTCAACATGATCTATGTATTTCCTTGCTAGATATCATTTCTAGTTTGGAGTTATGATAACCTCTTAGCTTTTCTTGACAAATCATCAACTTTCAAAATCAAATAGAATAACTTGTAAAATAAAGTGATCATGATATGTATTTATTTAAAAACAATATTGTTGATAACAAAAAAAAAAAGAAACATGTTTTCATATAACAAAATAACATGAATAAGAAAAGAGAGTTTTAATTAAGGAAAAGTTTTTTTTTTTAATAACGTTAATTGTTTTTAGTTTTTATTCAAAAAATTATGTTGCTAGTAATAATAACATGTTTTAGTATAAAAAAAAAAATACTTGAATAAGAAGATAATTTTACCTAAAAAAATATATATTTTTTTTAAGATTTAAATCATGGATTTTTACCTATTTTGACTTTCATAAAATCAAATAAAAATATTTTTTTAAAAAAAAGCTATTTTCTATAAGTTTAGAGTTCTTTATTTGAAGAATATCATAGTATTTTTACGATCACAACAATAAATTAAAACTTTATGATAGAAATAAATATAAAACCATGAGTATATTCTTTGTTTTTCATAAATATGATTAGATGTGATCATGAGTATATTCAAGGTGAGAGGAAACTAAGTTTAATACCAAGTGATGTAAAATTAATTTAACCAGTTACCACAACCACTCATATTATTACATTATACTATATCGAAAGAATCAATAAAGAAAATTACTGACATTGATAAATATCGAAAGGAAATATGTGCCCTAATATTCCACGAACACAGCCAAGCAAATATTATATAGGTCATCGCCCCTTTTCAAATAAAAATCATAATTAGCCTTAAACGTTGGTCCTTCAAAGAACATATTTAATTAGAGCATCGTGACATTCTTTACCGGATCCCGTGACTTCACTACAAGTATCGTAGTCCAGGCTCTTTTCATCCCTAAATATGTAATTGAAGACTTTGTCTCCAATAGACTTTGAAATCGTATTTGCACAATTTTTCAAAAAACCTGGCAAAATCTCCGTGGAACTTTCTGGTGATGCAGCTAGATTTTCGTTGTCAATATATTCAGCTTCGGTTGATTCATCTTCATTCTTGATGGCAAGGATAGGAGAGGCTATTAACGTTATTCCCAAGAACAGAAGCACCGCGAAAGAAACGTTGTTAGACCTTGCCATTGCAATCTTTTTAGATAATTTGGGGCTAAAATTCTATTTTGATGGTGAAGCATATACTCCTACATCTATATATACATATAAGGCTTAGATGATAAAACAGGTGCAATATGACAGTTATTTGTGAATTAATGTTCAATTAATGTCGATTTTAATATAAGATATACAAACAAGTTTAAAATTAATAAATAAGGACAAGGATTAAGTCTCTAATGTTTAACTTATATATTATTTATTGTAGTTCTATTTAAACGGTCTTATTAAATTCCTCAAATGTTGTATTTTGCTTGGTATAAATACTCTCTTCTTAACTCTAAATTAATTAAAACTTATAATAATGACAATAAATATGTTTCTAGCACAAAGACAAGAGAATATATATTTGAATTATTTCATTGCTCTTAATTAAAAATAAACAACGATATCGTCATCAAAAATCAAATGAATCCTACGGATCAAATTTAAGAAAAATAAAAATTAATTTCTCTTCAACAGAACTAGTTTTTGCAGAGCGCATGCATACAAATTACAATATATATAGCTAAAACAAGTTTTTTATTAGCACCAAGTATCCAGATCAAGGCCCAACTAATCCTGAGAGTGCACATATTCTCGATAAGAAGTTTCCCACAAGTGAACCATGGGTAATTCATTCATACACTTTGCCCAAAGGTGATGGCCTCATGGAATTGTTTGCACCTAGCATTGTTTTCATCTAGCAAGAGTCAAACCTAGAATCTTGAACAGAACGCATTACTAAGTTCCAGCTCTTCTCCTCTATGCTATGGAATAGCTTTGATCGATAGCATGCCTGGAATCTGAGCATTGACAGCTTGCCAACATTAAATTGGTTAAAAAGGCTTCTTCTTTTCTTAGGTTCATATGACAAGCCTTAGCAGGTTTCATGGCAGCCTCCTCCATCAAAATTAATTTCGATGGAGACTTTCTTGGTGATAAACACAGTGGCAGTACAGGTTTGGTAGGTAATGGTGGTATTTTTTATGTTTCTTGTCATAAAGAAAATGACAACACATTGTATATTACATAAAAAATCGTAAATTCAAATGTTACCTAAGTAATTTCTTGAATTTCTAAAACATAATCAATGGGAAGAATATGGTTAAAATGTACTTTTGTTATATAAATTACTCAAGGAATTAAATAATTGCGAGCCACATCAAATAAAAAAAAAATTAGATAATAAGTAATCTCATAGAAATTATTACATGTCATTGTTATTATTTGTTACTATTTTTATTTATTTATATGTCATGTTAATTTCTGTTTTTAGGTCATCAGAGTCACGTCAAGAATCATTTTAATTTAGTTACATTTTTCTTTTGGCCATGTAATTATTTGTAAATCAAGAGACTTATCTTCTAAAACTTGAAATGTAATATTAACCTATAAATTTGGATGTATAACTTTAATCTAATATTTGTAATTCTATTTATCTATTTAATCATGCATATTTATAGTTGAAATCGAATCCTTCACTTGATTCACGCTATATGATGTTATTATGTAAGATATAGTTTATATGATGATATTATGTAATAATTGAGTTATGCATTGTTATTTTGTGAACTTTAATTGTATGATGTTATTGAATAAAAGATGTGGTGTGTTGATGATGATGAGCTGGATTGAGATCTAGGATAATTGGATTGGATTGTGAAATGAAATTGAAAGTGTAATATGATTTTGTCGATAACTTGATAACTTGAAACTCTCTGGTATAGAAAAGACCCCGCTGAAATTTTAGTAGAAATTTCGTTGGAACTTGTATATAAAAAAAAAATTACACTGAAAATTTTCAATGTATCATTAAAAAAAATGTAGAAAATCAGGATTAATATAAAAAGACCCGCGACTAACTTAAGACAACCTTTAAGGCCTCAAGATATTTTTTTACATGTCGATGCAAAAACAAACTTTTTAAAAAAAAAAACCCACCCAACTTTAGACAACTTTCCGGGCCTTGATGCATGTATTTGCATGTTGGTGTGAAAACAATAAGTATTGTGGAATTGAGTTTTTTATAATTTTAAACTTTTATCTGCGAAGTTAACAAATTTATATCAGAGCAATTCTTATATGATTAAATTTTAAATTCAGATTAGATAAGAAATCGAGTTAAAATTTTTCAAAATTGACATGTTAGAGTAAATTTGATAACCTTATAAAATAGTTTTCTATGACCTGAATGTTTTTTTTATTTAATTTTTTTTATCCGAGTAAGTTGTTCCACGACATTGTAAACTAGTGTTCTAATTCTATAAAATTATAATTCTTCAAAATTTCATAAATATTTTATTAGTACATGAAATTCTTAAAGTTAATAACAAATAATTGGTTAATAATAAAAATTAAACACATTTCATTTTTTTATTACTGATTGTTGTTTAGAACTCGGAACAAAAAATTCCAGCAGTAACAGGAAGGTGAGAAACTTGTTGTTTAGACATCAGAATATCTTGATCAACCACATCATATTACCTAGAGGTGTTAACACTTAACACAACTCTTTCACTGTCCATACGAAGGACATGACCTCCTTTTCTTTATTTCATCCCCCCTCTTCGTCTTCTTGTTTTTTTTCCCCCATATTCCCCCACCTATTTCTTTCTTTTATTATATTTTATTATTTAATATTTGCTCAATTTTAATTTTAATTTTAATTTTATCTTTATAAATTATTTCACTTCGGTTTATATAAAGTTATGATTTATATAAAGTTTTTACAAATATATTGATATTTAATTTATGCTCAATTTATAAATATTTCTTTTTATTATCATATAATTAAATAAAAAAATAACTTTTTAATAAAAAACAAAGTTTTTAAATCCAATAAAATTCATCACCTAAATTATAAATTTTACAAGTTAAGCTGCAAATTCTAAATCTATATAATTCACATGCTTGGTCAAATGCCAATATAATATATATTCAAAAAATATACTACACTTCAATTTTATTTTTTTTATAGTCAAGATGAATTGGTTCTTGTTTCTTAAATTTTTAATTTGAGATAATTATACTAAAAACACAATTTTTTTATAACATACATCCATATTGCATGTAGAATAACAAAACTTCAAGCATAATTTTTATTATTATTATTCTCGTGACCTAGACGTTTGGCTTAATTGATCCGATCCAAGTTTAATAACTATAGTATACAGGTGAGAAACTCGGAGGGACTTGCACAGGGAGAAAGAATCAGAAATCCAAACAAGCAATTTCGATGAAATCTCAGAGATATCTTGATCAATCACATCATATGGGAAGGTGCATGGCGAAAAAGAATTTGATTTTTCCATTGATGATGATATATGACGGTGATATTCAACATTAGAGCTTAAGAACTTTAAAGATGCTACTATATCTATATCTTCCTCGAAATATTTCTCTCGCCGGGAACTATATATATATATAGCTATACAAAGCCTATCAGAGGGAAAAGACTCACTCCCTTGAATACTGCATGAGCTCAAACCACTGCCACCATAAAGGAAAAGATAAAAATCAGCATGATTAAAAATGCCGGTGCTTCTATAAAATAATTGTTCTCCAAAAAAAAAAAAAGATGTTATAAAACAAGCTTACCTGTCTTAATAAATCGGCAAGAGTCCTTGGAAGAGCTTCGATGTTCTTCAGTACAATATAATATGGGAAGGGAAAGGAATCAAGGTATTTTGTAAATTTGAGCACTCTTTTTTCACCTTCACCCACAAATGATGCTTCCTGGGGACCAGATAAACAGATCATGGAAAAGAAGTATGCATTAGATGAAATGTTTGTCCAGTGGCTGTGAATGAGAGTTTCTAGAAAAGAAAATAAAGACGTACCATCTGGTCCATGATTGACTCCTGCGGGCTGTCCAGCACCAGAAATGCCACCATTCGCTTCCGACTTAAAAAGTCCCTAACACAACGCTTCAATTTCTCCTGTATAGATATACATACATGGTCAGCTTCTGTAATTACACAGCTAATGTTACATTAACCATCAAAGATGTGTGACCTTACCCTTCGTGTCCCCCCCTCCTCTTTAGAATAGCTAGGTAAAGGAAACGTACCTTCTCATGGAACCGACCATCTGCAATAATCAAGACAAGCTGTTGCAGCGGGTTCTGCCCAGAAGGAAGTCGTGCTTTTGCAACTGCAGCATCCAGCATGTTGTTTAGATACTTTAAAAGATCTACAACAGGTTCATCTGCAATGGTATTCTCTTGCTTGAATGTCAAACTGGAGATGATCTGTTCCAACCAGAAAAACTTCAGTGATATGGAAAAAACTGGCAAAAGAAATAAATATCCATTCAAGCATAGAATTGAGAAAAACAAAACATAACATAGCAACAACTTTAATTTATAAGTAAAAACTCAAATGAGAAGGATACGTTACGGTGAGAACACTAACCTTTTTCCCAGCCTCTCCCGTGAAGGGCTGATCAAAATCATGCAGGGATCTTATATTTCCCTTCTTTCCAAAACTTGCAACAGCCATGTTACCCATTTCCAATTGAGACATGGCACGACATACTGTTACTAAAGCTTCAATTGCGACATCCCCACAGCAACTCTCAGACATACTGCGAGAATCATCCACAGCAATGACGACTTGGTAATCACGTTTGTTAGGCCGAGTTCGCCTCAGCCATATTTTATCTTTTCGGTAGTGACTTGCTATGTAAGGAATTACCTATTTATTTTCCAGGCACAGCAAAGAACATCAGGAAAACACTAAGAGCAAGTCAAGTACAATTAAAGCATCCAATATCAATAGTGAACTACAAGTCAACAATGTGGTTTACCTTCTTCATGTTAATTCGTTTGCCAGTCTTATAATCCCCTTGAAGCTTACTGGCTACAGTAGGTTCCAAAACAAGACGTAACTGTTCAGCCAATTCTTGGGACAACCTTGTTGTGCGCAACTCGTATCTGCTCCAAAGAGCAGAAGCACTACTTTTGACATCAAGAGGAACTTCTTCAGGACCCTGGGCTTTTCCCAAGTCGTTGTCATCTACATGAAGATTATCGGGTTGATATATGTCCTCACTCAAATAAGACTTCCTGACAGAGATCGCACTCTCAGGCAGATTTTGTGGATCACCACCATCATGATCCTGAACTTCAGGGGATCCCTCCTTTTCCGACTTAAAATCTGAGATCTGCAACTGCTCTTCCATCTTATTTTTTAGGATTGAGGCAGAGTTATTCAGATGCCATTCTTTAGCATCTCTCTCCTCAATCTCCATCTTGGTGACTTCATCTCTTTGAGCAGCGAGACTATCTTCATCACTCCTATTTACATTGACATTGGACTCAACCTGCTCAGAGGTGGCAGGTCCCAGTGCTTGATCTGTTCCCTTTTCAAACTCAGAGACGAAGGCATAGTCATCAGCATTCTTGTCCTCTATCTCACCTGACGCCTCAGTGGTGTCTCCTGGCAGATCAACAGACACTTTGACTCTTTCTTTCCACTCCTCAAGCGCATCCCCAACATTTCTGTAAGGATTTGGTTGGGCTCTCTGATCAGATGATGATTCCCTCTCAGGAAACTGAGCTTGTTTTTTATCATTAGTAAATCCTCCACTGTTTGATGAATCTGAGACCATCATATCATTCTGAGAAGTATTTCCAGAAGGTAAGCTTCTCCGAGCGAGGTCGTTGTGAGCTTCACTTATGTTAGACATGTTTGCTTCTGCTGTCGCATTTTTTGAATCAGATGCCTGGGAGGGACCATTCGGCTGTGTTGCAGATTCTGCACCATGCACATGATCACTAATTAGATCAGAAATTCCAAGTTCAAATTCATCTTTTCTTGGTTCCATTGCATTGGTCTCAGATCTCTCTTCTCTATCCCTCCCTGGTTCATCTTTTACAGAAGTTCCATCAACTGGTTCACTATCTGGTTCTTCCATAGTTTCATCAGCAGAAATTGTGTTGTCTTCCTCATAGTTTCCATGCTCAGCAGACTCATCACCCTCTTCTGGACTTATTTCTTCCTTTGAATCCAAGTCACCTTCTTCATTCATGTCCTCATCCATCTCCATATCCTCTTCAGCACCTTGATTTGATTCATCAAGCTTTAATCCAGTTGGATCAGTAAATGCTGCTTCCTTATCCATATTCATGTCATCTGTGTTCTCTTCTCTATCATCAAGATCATCCTGGTTTCCAATTTCATTATTTTGTTTATCAGGTTCTCCAGGTTCATCATCAGCAATAGCAGCAGAATCCTCCTTGGCCCTAAGCTCCCTGCTACTTGTATCATTGTCCCTAACTGATGGCCCAGATTCGTATCTTTCATTTGTGTTATTAGGGTTATCATCTTCATCCTTATTCTGAAGTTTCTCATCAACAACTTCACTGTCTAATCCAGCTTCCCCCATTGCAGAATCCAGTTGCTCATCCTCGCCGTCTTCCTCATTCTCCTCTCCAGAGTCATCACTCACACTAAATGTATCAGCCGTAAGATCCTCCATCTCAATACCTTTCTCATTCTTATTTGGAACTTCACCTGAGGCATCTTGTTCATCACCTGGCTGAAGTTGCATATTAAAGGAAATTTCATCAACAATGCACAGTTGCAAAAAACAAGCAAAACCCAATAAAGTAAAATATCAATAGCAGTAGACATGCCTTTTCAGAAGTTCCAAGAAGTTGATCTTCGTCAGTTATCTGATCACTGACATCATTAAGTCCAGAACCTTCCCCCATGCCAGTTCCACTTGCAGTTTGAGATGTATCATGACTAGCTTCATCTACCTCGTCTTTGACAGGAATGCCGAAACCTTTGGAGAACAATGAAGCCAAAACATTTGCCAGCTCACGGGTCATTATAGATACCTGCATGCAAAAATAGGTTACAGAAATAGACAAGATTCAGATTGATGCCATTAACAACCCTTGGAAACATGGGGCAGATTCACTGTGACCAATAAATTAAGAGATGCATTTTCAAAGATGTGATTTGTTTGGCAATTAAAGATCCAAACTTACTGTTTTATGCATCGCTAAAAGATCTTGAAGTAATCCATCACAGAAACCCAATATTAGCTCCAAAAGTAAATGAAGATGCTGAAAACACCTTCCAATGTGATAAGAAATATGAGAAGTTTCACTGCCAGAATGGTCCACCATTTTTTTCTGATCAAGCATATTACACGAGATGAGAAGGCAATAAGAAATGACCAAATATATCTGATTTGTACAAAGTGGTGATAGGATAAACATACCGCACAAGTTATTATATTGAGAAGAATATCACATAATTCTTCCACATTCAAGCTTTGAACAGATGATTGAAATAAATATTCCCATGAAGAAATATTCTCCAATGATTCTTCAGATAGAGCGCCTCCATCACCTGGAGAAATTTGTTTTTCCAAAGCCTCCATAACAAGGTTATGCGCTTTCTTGAGGGCACTGTCAAAATCAGCTTCAAGCTGATAGTTATTTCCACTGTTGTAGTCAACCTCTTCACTTGAATCTCTTGACTGGCTCCTTTGCTTCAGAGCAGACTCAAACTGGTCAGCCAACATCTTCCCCTGCAAAAAGTTAAAAGTCCATTTTTTGCATTCATTTTGTCAGAGGCTGCATTTGCTGCCACAAATTTGCAAGAAACTTGTTTACGGAAGTGCCAGAGAAATTCATTTCAAAACAGTTTCAGAAAACATATATAAGATACCTCTTTAAATACGTCATCAAAATGACCAAGCAGTGTCTCTATGATGAAGCTTCTATTCCAGTCTTGCTTACGGAAATCAAAGAAATGCTCCTCAAACTCCTTAATGACTTGGAAGTTTTTATACACCAACTGTTCCATTTGTTTTGAAATAATGTAAGGACGTGAAGGTCCAGCAGATATAGTAACAACACGGCCAAGTAGAGATTTATCCAATGATTCCTGGAGAAGACTTTGCAGGCCTCCTAGTTGACCAAGAAGATAGTTATCCAATGACTCCTGTAAAAGATTACTGATAAGAATAATACAAAATCTAGCATGCTTAAATGACAGAATAGGAAGTGCAAAACTTTGCACCTTGGATTTCTGCGTAACTGGGATAAATTTTTCAATGAATTGAAGCACATGATTTGCAGCAGGTCTGACACTTCGACAAGACTTCAAATGGGTGCTTTCCACTGTTCTCAGCAACAGTGATTCCTCAGCCAACAGAGTAGTTAGACCATCAAAAAGTTGCTGCGAAAAATTTAAAAGAAAAAATATTAACAAGAATTCAGACCGGAAAGTGCAAGCACAATTATAAAGTGGAAACTTACCTTTTGTTTCCACATGCACTGAAAGAAGGCATGCTGATTTTGTACAATAGAGTACTCACTGCTAGTTCTTTCATCAATGTCGGTGCACTTTACGTACGAGTTTTCAAAAGCATATGTACATTCCCGCAAGCACTTCAATTGCTTAGAAAAACCATAGGCAGCTGCACGTTGTGATTGTTGTATAATAATGAGATGGTTAAGAAAAGAGACTGCCCTACTAGCCTGCATGGATCAAGAAATAAAAGTCATGTGAAACATCATGAAATGCATCAACATCTTGTAAACACTTAACCAGATAGAGACTGTGATAAAATGCCTAGCAGGCAGACCAGACAGGGAAGATTTTGATTCATAAGTTGACCAGAATTATTTGAACTCCAGCCACAGAGATATACCTGATCATAAGTAATATCACCATGGGGTTTCAGGCATATCCTTTGCATAAACTGCACAGATGCCACACTTTTGAAGTAAAACTCATTGGCTGATTTCCACATAGTATCCACATAGTCATCGGGCAAACATTGCAATTCACTGGAAGTAGAAACATCAAAAGCTTCACCAGATAGTCTACTTGGTGTCAGCAACAAATGCTGTGCATTGTATGATGGTTGAATGAACAACCAGTTGGAGCTGTTGGATATCTATTAAGGACCATCATGGGAAGGAAAAAAGATTACTTCATCTTATTTTTCAACCATAGAAATAATAATAAGCACAAGAAAAAAAAATCCTTTTACCTTCATAATTTCAAACTTGTGTTTATGCAACCCACTAGCATCTAATAATTTTAGAAGTTCAGATAAAGCCCTTTTCTTCCCTACACCTTTTCCTGTGTCATTCCAGAGATCATCACAATCCATAGCAGTTTTGAATATCTTTTCCACTGTCCAACACAAAACATTCCACTGTTCATCACGTGATAGGTGAGAAGAATGGGAAGCGAGGCATTGCCTGGTGATACTTGTGACATCTGCATAAAGTGTAAGTTCTTGAGATCCTTGCACTTGAAAATAGTATTTTGAGCTAATAGAATAGCATTTATAAACACGAAGGAGGGTGCAAAAGAAAGAAGGAAAAGACCTTTATTATCAAGAAAACTTAATCCCAGAGTGTTTTTGAAGTGCATGTCCTGCAAAGTATCAGTTACTTTTTTCCTCCAATCAGCTAACCATATAGACCTGCACCAAAAACAAAATAGTAAAGTTCAAAGAGCAGGACAAGCATCAATGACAATCAAAGAGGATATAGTAGAAAAAAGCTAACCTGTCTTTTTCACAGAACTGTGTCAGATCTGAAATAGTGTTCTTGTTATCCTTCAAGGCCTTTGGAAATTGTAGAGAATGAATTTTTGGTCCTTTCTGCTGTGCTTCTCGGTCAAGAATAAGCATTACAGGTTGTTGCAGCAAATCCTGTCAAACAAACAGATGAGAACATATTTATCAAGTAAAACATTCTTTCAAACTCGCTAGAATGCTTCTGTCACTACCAATTGCAGTTAGGCTTTATAATATAGTTGCATCCATCAATTGTAGGGAACAAAAGAAAGAAAATCAAAAGAATGTAAAATCACAGTAGGCATTCTTCCATTACTATATTATTGATTAACCATTTTGTGTAATTCGATCATTCTTCAATCTATCACTGTTGCACAATACTCATGTCCTCAGAAATAGTACAGACATGTTGTGAAGTATTTCACCATCACAGAATTGTATTGTCATCTTTATACACCATACAAAAACCCTTTATATGCTAAGACCAAAAAAGACCTCGTAATCATAAGAGACAAAGATGAAGATTTTATTAGAGAAACAAAAGGCATACAGAAATGAAGCTGCAAAGATTAGAATGCAGTTAAAAGCTACAAAGCTTAGTGGAAACATACAGAAATGAAGCTGCAAACACTAGTATGCAGTTAAAAGCTACAAAGGTTAGTGGAAACTAAGGACAAGAGCTCTCCCAAAGCCAACAGAACCATAGATAGTATTGAAATTAGTAACATCTAGCAAAAATGAACAAAACTGCATTTTCTGTGTTCCAACTAAACATGACCAGTCCTATTTACACGTGTGTTTTAATCACAAACGTGAAGTGTTATAGTATAATTGTACATGACCAGCTTGATTTGAATTAACAAATTGCTGCATAAGGAACAAAAACAGGCTCTATGTATTGGTGTGCTAGGTTAGTTCATCAAGACCTAAAGTAAATTACTTGACCTCAAGTAAACTTGTCTCAAAATTTACAGATTCTCCCAAAAGGAACCACAAGCATGCAAAGAAATTGCCATTTGTATGGTAACTTTGATGTTACTTACTGTGTACTTTAGTATTAGCTTTCTAAGCTTCTGTCGGGTCCTTTTTGAGTTTTCAACAGACAAGCAAATCTCTGTTCGTTCCCAATGGAATAGCTTCAAAATGTCCTTCAGTTCCATCTCAATACCTTTTCTGTTAGCTTCAATGTCCTCCAATATTCTGAGAAGAAAGAAGAATATGGTAAGCAAAGAAAAGGCACATGAGAATTTCTATAAGAGAACAGATATTGAAGGCTAAAGGTACCCACGTCAAGGCAGAATTAGTCCCCGAACTAAAAATTTCAGAATTAACCACCTTCAACTATTTTTCTATTTAAATCAAGCGCTTCCAATAATCTTAGCTAAGTTTTCAGACAGAATTAACCCATTGAGCAACCCCAAATTTTTTTTATTCATGTTGGTAAATGGAGTGCATATGTCTTTCTTTTCTTTTTTTTTTAAAAAGAATCTAATCTGACTTTTTTTTTCTTATAATCACATGCTCAAAAAATCTATTAACTTGGATCAAATACTACAAAAACTAATGGAAGAACATGGTTTGAAGGAAAAAACAGATGAGGAAAGGCAATTCCAAAGTTCTTTGCACTGGACTAATTCTATTTTGAACAACAGCGGGCACCTTTTAGCCAATATTGAAAATCATTCCCAACAAGGAACTCACCTTGGCAAGAACTGAATGTAGTATCCGAAAACATTATACAGAATCTGTAGATTTTTTTCCTGCCGCGTACTGTAAGGTTCATTTATAATCAGTACTGTTCATAATTTCTCAGCCATAAAACAGCATTGCTAGCTATTATATAGCCTAGCATAAATCATGTAAGAAAAAACAAGGCAGCTAAAGGGTATGCAAATCATAACTGTCTTCAACACAGCTATACTGTGAAAGATGAAATATCTTCCTCAGAACACCAATGTGCAGAGACATGCTTTACCTTGAATAATTTTGCACTTCTAGGCATCTGCCAGCAGTGATTTGACCGTGGAGAGAAAAAAGAAGTTGAAGGCGTGCTCTAAATTCACCGATGCTGGAAGTTCGAATGAACTCCTCTAAACTGCAAGATCCAATTGTGTTAACTAAAGGATTCAGATGGAACAGAAACAGAAGAACATGAAAAGAAGCAAGTCAAATCAAAATGTGTACATATTATTTGGTACATGCCTTTCTATAGTAGATTGCTCATATCCAGCAATATCAGCAAAATGACTGTGATGCAAAACTGAAAATAGAGGAAACCACAACTGCAACAAGAAAAACACAAAAACTACGCAGTCAGAGAGGCAAAGAAGGGAATAAAAGAGCATATGAGGATAGAAAGAGAAACTTGAATCTCTAAGAATAATGCCCAAATTGTAACGCATTATGTTTTGCCTAATCCTTTTACTGATGCCTGAAAGGTTTGGTATAATTCAAAACAAGTATCTTATCCACACCAGTTTAATCCAAAATGTTAAATGCCACAGCCCTGCATAAAAAAGTGATATTCAGAGCAGAACTAGTTATCCCAAACCTTTGCCTTGCGTACATATGTTTTGGATAAGTTCCATATCAATAGTAATCACATACAACCCTTAGATCCAATTAAGGACATACAATCCCCAGTTCAGGTATTATAAATACTTTTTCCTTCCATGCAGTTCTCTTAAAGCTCAGGTCATTTGCACTCAAAGTTTCTATTTTTCCGCAACCGAAAACCAGACTATAACTTACCTTGCCAGCATTAATGTCATATTGCTCCTGCACTTCATGAAGCAAAGCGGGCCATGAGTCGAATTCCATCTTTTGCCATGAGCATACCAAAGCAGAAATAGGTTCCAATTGATCTACATGCCAGGATATGAATAAGAATGGAATTTACAAACAATAACATTGGAAATAACAAAAGTATGCATATCAAGTGTAGATGAAACAGATGACAGACTTGAACAAGGTGAATTGCTCACCAGAGAGAGGGAATTTTGATTCATTTTCCTGTAATGCTCTGGCCCTGTTAAGTAAGAATTGCAATCCCAAAAGAGCCTTCATGCAAGGAAAAACAAAATCAGTGTATATAAAAGCAATAAAAATGTTAAACAAACACAAAGATGCCCATACAAGATTCCCAAAAACAGAAGCATGATTAGAAACACTCATGCAGACGGATCCAAGCATCCAATAGGGTTCTGATAGTAATGTTTTTTGGAGCGTGTTAAGCATTAAGCTTGGTAGTTGAGTTATGGAAATCAATGCACTCTAATTATTTAAACTAGAAGACCTTCAGATCCTATATATTTGCATCATATGTTATTTAACCTGTCATGGAAGCATTTAGTTTCCTTTTAGTTTCATCACAAAGCAAACTTGCCTGATAATTTAATCATCCAATTTCCAGTTCAATATCTCTCAATCAGTGTAAAAACATTATCTAGATAAAAAGGAAGAGTAAGCTATATTTGCTACCTTGGCAAGAGGGGTCTCCACTGGAATAGCCAACAGCATTTGAATGGTATCCGTGATTTTTTGGAGACCAGGGTGATCTTCCCACTCACTCAAAAAGCTATGTATTTGCTGTTGAAGATTAGCAACTAACTTCACCATTTTAGCCATCATGGGTGCATTTGAATCCTAGGAAAGTGGAAAAAAATCAGTTACATTAAATGCAATGACAACTGGAATAGATGAGATAACAACTACTTTGACGCAGGCAAAAAGTTTTCAGAACCTTGTAAAAATTGTAATTGGCCGATGATTTTTGAGAAGAGACAAGTTTCGAACCATGCTCTAAACAAAGGCGAAGTAAATGCTCTGGTATGAGTTTTCCATCCAAACTGGATGTTAGCAGACCTCCTAACCCTGGAAATGAAAAGAATGTGACAATTTGTGAACTGTTTTCTGTAATCACCTTCAAAATACCATACATACACCAAGAAAAGGTGTAAACTGTAATCACCTTCAATCATCCCCACCCCTAATGTGTAAGAGTTGGTGAATGAATGCAACCTATCAGCCTCAACAACATGGCAAGTTCCAGCCTGAAAAAATATTAAATGTCAGTAAAAAAAAGACCAGAATGTTCGGAAGGGAGAGATTATAAAAGAGATGCATACAGAGAATAAAATATATCATTTGGGACTGCCGATAACAGTTTTGCAGCATCAAATGATTCATTGACCAGGGAAACGATGTAAGCATGACTCTTTAACATTTTCAAAATCATTTAGAGAAAGATAAATAGTCAGAGCAACTATTGAAGAAGAAAAATTTACAAGCCACTTACATATAGAACAAGATTGGTGGACCCAAATAATTGGTTGTGTATGCAGATCATATTCTTCATGATGGTTTCCTGCATAAGGTTCCATTCATCCTGGACACTCTCATGCTCATTGCTAGCTTCCAACTGAAGAGAATAAAAAAGAAAACTTGGAAGATCATACGGGAAGGGAAAAAGATGAGGAAAGAAAAGAAGCAAAAGAAGAAGAATCACCTTTTCTAAAGATTCCTCTTCAGAGAGAAACTCCTGCCATTCTGAAAAGCTATCGTTTGGAAAGAATTGGTCAAGAGTAGAAAAATCAACATCAACAATGCTTTTGATCTCTAAGGCACGAGGCCTGAACTTGTATTGTTGAGCATCATCGCCTTCTTTGCATTTTACTTGAACTTTCATATTCATCCACATGTTGGCAAATTCATGGAACATCTTATCCAATATCTAATTCACAAATATGCTGAGGTATCAGAGGGCTGACTTGCACAAGTAAAATCAAAAGTATTCAAATCAATCATTAAAAGAAATATCACCTTGAAAGAAGCATCATCAATCCTCTGTGCATCAGCTACAAAATGTGCAACACGGACAACAATATTCTGATAAAGACCAGTTTTGAGTTGCAAGATAGACCCCTATTACCAATGGAAAAGCATTTAAGCAAATCAATAATTTATTCCATCAAAAAGAGTACAATAAAAGGAACGTTGCAAGATGCCAAAGTAGTACATGAACAGGAGAAAAGGAAGGAAACAAGTCTACAAGGAGTGGATTGCAAAGAAAGAGAACCAGTTTGAGGGATAGATGAAAAGATAAAAACAAAGTGTACACATTCTCAGGACAAAAAGAAGTCATGTAGAGATGCATACCATTTTTTCAGTAGTGACTTCACTAGAAAGCATAATCAGCTTTTCCAGAAAACCCATTTCACGGTCCCAAAAGGTAGCAGGACTGCCTATGCTATGAGAAGAACTTGGTACGAATGCACGTACACGAGGAAATCTCATAAATGAATAAATTGATTCCTGCAACAATCTCCAAGTCAGGTACTGGAAGTAAATGAATGAAATTTTCTATTCAGAAGGTAATTTAAAATACCATGACTCTATCCATGTTATCCTCTTTGATTCTATTCAGAACCTTCTTGAGCAAGGCAAATGATAGGACCAGCGACAGGCCCAATTTCATTTCATATACTGCAACTTGAAATGGCTGAGCTAAATCAATGTACTCCTTGTATTCATCTGATAATCGGTCAATAAAAGAGGTTGCTGTTGCCTAAGCAATCCAGAGAGAATTATGTTCAGCATAGAAAGAAAATGCACCATCCTATATCAAATTGAGAATCATCAATGATGTAGCAAAACTTATACCTGCCAATTGGATGCTTGTTCAAGAACTTGTTGTAAATCCATACCTTCAATGCTATCCACCAAACCCACAACCATCCTAGCAGGCTTAAGGAACTCTCCACATTCCTTTCTCAAAGCATTAAATTTTAAAGGATTACAGCGGAACACCATCTGACAAAAACCAAGTTAGCTCACTGTCCAATAATTGATAAGAACATGATAAATATTTGACTCAAAAAAAGTTTATATAACAGTGACTATAGTTAAGGAATAGTAATAGCAGAATGTGGATAAAAAATGAAGCAAATTCTAGAAGTAAACCAAGCAGTTGCTTTTTTTCAGCAGTTTAAAATACTGATTAGAGTTTGCCTCGGTAAGAAAAACAAAGTTGAAAAGTATAATAAGCATAACATCATCAGTATATGGTAACAATACACTATTTGCACAAGATGTACATTAAATATATAGCATCCTTTTGCTTCCATTCTTAATACTCATAAGCAATGCAAATCGAATAGAAGGGTGATAAATTCAAAGTCCTAGATTTTTTCACAAGGTTCAGAAAGTAATTTGCATCCCATTTCTAGAGATACAAATCTCACAAACACTTCCATAGATCTGAGCAAGAAGTAATCTGGTCCATGAAAATATTTCAATTTTTTGTTTGGAATAGATAATCGTTACTTAAGAATACTGGTAACAAAACAGGCAATACATGTTCCAGTCAATCAATCAATCCAGCAGAGTGTTGCATTTATCATTAATTGTTGGCAAATACAATTATTTTTCCAATTATCATAAGGAAATACTTATCCAAGTAAAATGGAAGGGAAAATACCTTTTTCTGAATCCTTCTACGCTCAAATTCAAGCCTTTCTAATGAATCTGCTCGCTTTTTATCAGCCTCTATTGAGGATAACCGCCCTGCAAGATAGTCACATTCTTGCCGCACCTATAAGAAGCCACATCATCAGAAAATATGTTTCGATAAAAAATTCTCACACCAGCAAATGGAAGATGACGAAAATTCTAGCATATGGTGGCAATACTACTAACTTCTCAATGCAAAGCACAAAATCTGATCAATCACAAGTTAAAAGAAGTTTGATGTCTTAGATAAACATAAGCAGGCATTGCCAGCATGTGGTATAAAGTAGAATGCAGACCTGCAAATAAATTAACGTATAAAATTATATGAAAAGATTGATAATAATACCACCTTTATTTCAAGCTCAAGAGATGAAATCCTTTCTTCTAGTTGAGAGTGCTTGAAAGAATATTTCATGGCAGGGTCGAAATCATCACAGCTAAGCAAGAGACTAAAACGTAAAGCCCCGATTTTTAAGCATGCATGGCCCATGTTCAAGTACACCTCTGCAAAATGAAAAACATTCACAAAATAAGATAAAATGTAGAATGCAACAAGAATTTCAATAAGCACACTAAATAAACTAGAATACATTAAATGAATAAACAAGGAAGACAAATAATCACCGGTGGATGAGCAGTGAAGATAAAGCTTTTTAAGTATTGGCTCAATGAACAAAGACACCAAGGAGTTCAGCTTTTGATGGTTTGACGATCCAAGAATTGATACCAACGCTGTATGTCATCTTGCTGTCACCACAAGAAGACATTATAAACATGTTAAGAGATGTTGATTTTCAACAGAAATAGCATGCAAAGATTCTTATTGAGTAAACACCAGCTCATAAAGGTTTGTACAGTTGGCTAACAAATTGAGAAACAAGAATGAACTTAGCTAAATAAAAACAAATCACAGATTTATTTATCACACGGATAAAAGGAAATACAAAAATCATACCGTTGCCACATTCTTATGGAAGGAGCAAAATATGGACTTGATTGCAGCAAACTTATCAGCATCAAATGCCTTTCTGTGTGCATATATAATCTGGAAACAGAAGAATATGAAGTTTCAATTGCCCATTAAAAGAAAATAATCTGAAATTATATTATTCACATAAAGCAAGCTACCTGTTGGAAGAGAGAGCGAGTAACAGATAAGAGAAAACTGGATAAGTCCATCCCTGGTAAAGAACTTTGCCACAAGTTGCACGAAGCAGCTTTAAGCTTCAAGCAGTGCACAGAATAATCCTTAATAGCACATGTTCTTCGCCTGAATTAGAAAATGAAAGAAATACAATGTAAAATACAGAATTGCATAGTGTTTTCCATATATTGGTCAACAAGATCTGAAAACTGATTGAAGGCCAAAGGCGACCTTCGTAGCCTGGAACTCTCATGAAAGTTTCAACTTAATTTTTTTCCACACAAGGATCTCAAAAGGAAAACAAGTTGCAAAACACAGGCATGAATTCACAAAAGGAAAACAATACAACTCAGAAAGAATCAAATTATTCAGGTTTTTCATGCCAGTGATGATCTATGGTGATTGCAAACCAAGAAATGGACACAACTGCTGCTAATTTTAACTTGACCAGAGTTGTAAACAGATAAATGAATTAAAACAATTTGTGAATCTTCAGGCTAGAGTTTTACCAAAAGTTTAGTGCATAAACCATTTTGTGCAAATAACATACAGAGACATAGGGTAATGTATTTAGACGCATGCAACTATACATAAAAGGATCCCAACATTCAGGAATTCGTAAGCAGAAAAATTGTAGAAATAACAGATCTTACAGAGATTGGACAACAGATGCAGTCCGCACAGATTGAACTAGCATATCAGGCAGTGGAGTATGATAACCATCAACTTTTCCAAAGTTCTGTATCAAAATAAGCTATCAAAACAGATTCTCCTCAAATTAGTATTCAGTCAACAAAATCCACAAAATTATCACTATACCTCAGAAAAAACAGGGCAATGGCTCCACAAAGACGAATGCCACCAAAACCACATTTCAAGAACATAACTGGCAAATTTTTGCATTCACTGGAAGACAAAGGTGTAAGTTGAGCATTGGTTTATCATTGAAGAGCAGGTAAATATATAAACAAGGAATTGCACTGACCTGCAGCCACCGACATCCATGCATCAAGTGTCCACAA